>OX387324.1:21046462-21735055 GCA_947562085.1 Eudonia lacustrata
CTTCGATTCTGATTTAAATAAGAAATATATACTGATGCCCAAATTTTATCAATCGTTTTAGTCACAATAGGCTAGACTAGATTTATTATGTGAGTCGACATCTTGCCGGTGAGTCAGCGGCGAGCAATCTTGCTTAGAGGATCAAGTCTATAAAGCAGACTGCAAAAGGATAACAAAGGTCGATCAGTTTGAGGTCTGAATGTAACCTGTTGTCGTGGGCTTTTATTGAGCCGTATTAGTAACTGGCTCGTCGTTCGTTTGCTTAGAGACAGAGTTCTGTTTCATAATATTCACAACGTTAATAATGAAATATGATTAATTACTCGCTCTGACAAGAGTAGAGCGTAGTACGCGTAGCACTGAGAATTCGACCTATTTGTGTAAGATGTTATTCGATATTATTTAACGAAGGAAAACTGTGGTGATGACTAATTTCTGAGGATAAACTTTATGGCCTTCTCATGGTTTAGTGTGTAACCTCCGATCTAAGACCTCCGGTCACTAGTTCGATTCCTAAAAGAGAATATTTACTATAATTTGTACTCGGTTTGGTTGGTGTACATAAAGCTTGTTTTAAGACCACCTGTCAAGCTTGGTAGCTTATTGTTTATTTGATTGCTCACCCCGATATTACTACCGTAGAATAAAGGGATAATGCCGCTACCAATTCCTGCGACAGAAACTTTGAAGTAGCCACGAGGACTACGAAAATACAAATTTGTAACTATAAGGTGCCTCACCGCGTCACCCTGGAGACGCTTAGAAATTCTTTTTTCCAGGAAAAGATGCGGGGTAAGAAAATGAGCTCTACCAGGTTAGTCACACGGAGCCTGTGACCTAGTTAGGGCTAGCTCCAGCTGTATCTAACAGCTGAATAGCCGCTGCTATCGCCGGCGCCGGCTCACCTTGGCCCTAGAGCGTGCGCTCGACATGTCTGCGTTTTGCAACGTCTACTTTTAATTCACTTCGGATAGTTACTCGATCAATGCGCCGTGGTGCAATGATTTTTGGATATTTTTTATTTGTGATTTTGGGTTCTTGAAGTGAATTGCGTAAGGTTGGGTTTGGTTTTAGATTTAATGTTGATTTGCTTGTTTATATCGTTATCAGTGGTACAAAACCAAACATCAGAAGACGACTTATCAGAGGCACAATACGACTCCACTCCACCAGCCTTGTTGTAAATAGGAGAAACTGATTCGCCGAATAGCTTATTTAGACTAAGAGTTTTACGTAATGTTTACTCCAAACTACCCTCAAAAGAACATTTTGAAGTTCATTGCGCTCAAGAGAATGGTAAACGTAATCTGCCATGACATAAAATTGTTAAAACTTATTTATATCGATAAAACTTGTTTGCAATATAACAATAAGAGTTCTTGGATGTTACCCATGAACGAGCAGTTCCGAGGACATGCGAATTACATCTATATCAGTGTACAAGCAGTACCTATAGTCGGCTACAATAATGGGCACACGCCTTATCAAGTGCGCCATATGGTCGGAACGAACGACCCTGCCATGTACGTCGTTTATTGTGCGAACTGTCCAACGATACGGCCAGGATTCGTGGATGTTACACTTACATCTGCTTGTCACTGACTCGTCACGGTTAACAACATATAATCACATTTAAAATATTTCATTTCAAAAGCATCGATGTACTGCGCCGTCGCGCGTCGTCCCGTCTCGCCCAAGAGTTTATCATTCATTCACATCATTGAGAGATATTACGCAATGAAACTTATTTCTGCCGCCAGATAGCAATGTCCAAGTGTGGCAAGAGCAAATATGTGTGAGCTGTGTGGAGTGTCACAAATTGTCTTCAATTCAATACAAATTGTCGTAAAATGCGACAGCAACAGCTATTTTAGAATCATAGACGATTATTATAATGATATCTTCTGTTAACATTGTGGATAGAAGTGAAGCCGATCCAGCATCATAACCGCAACAAAAACACTATTTATAACCACCATTGATTTTGGGAAGGCCTTCAACTAACGAGGTGTAAAAAAGCACCTTGCCGCGTCAAGGTGAAGTCAGCTATTGAGGTACAATACTGCTTCACTTGCTGTCTTCTCTTCTGGAACAACACCAAAGTCAAATGATGTCACGTCAAAATATGACCTACCTCATACAGTTCCATGATAGATTTGTTTATGTCGCTTAGACATTAGCTTCATGACTCCGTTTCTGCTTAACATCCTTCGATCAAGTAGGTACTAGATTCCCGATGGACGCTTGAAAAACGGTACGCGACTTTGGGGCCGCGGAGCCGCAATGACGTTGGGGCGATGACAGTAAACTTAATATAATCTTTATGCTTAGATAAATGATTGGTCTCGCGCGCTACTACGCCGAAGTCGGCGTACCCGAGTCAGTGCTGTCAGTCGCGTAATCGCGTTGCAAACTGTGTGTTAGATGGGCGTACCGAATGTTTTGTTAAATTTTGATCGTAAACCGAAGTAAAATGGACACCGTTCTTACAGTCACTTTAATATTCACGGAGCTATTGTTTTTAGGTAGCGATCAGCAATCATTTTTGTAAGTCTTTATGTTTACAGGAAGCTGAAGTGTTGTTGTTGATGCTTTCCAAAGTTTTTTCAGAATTTTTATTCGAAATTTAAATGTATAAGTATGAGCAAACAGGACCACTTTCGAGATGCACTTTTGTACCGGATCCTTTATCTGTACTTACATTTGATCGAAGTTAACATCGAATGCAGTGAAGTCATTTACCTACTCAAATATTGACCCCGCGATGCGATCCGAACCTTTCGGAGAATCTAGTAAGGCACGGGAACACGCACTTTTAAGTGTGTGATGCCGTTCCCTCTAGAAAACCTCCGAAGGTGATTCGTTTCACACGGCTTGAGGTACCCTTTACGTACCTCGCCGCCCCCAAAAAAGTCCGGCGTCGCTGAAAATGCCGTTTGAGGCAATCAGCAATCTCTCTCAAATAAAAATTGATAAAAAAGTTTCTGTGCTTTGGTTTCGTGACGCAGACCATGTGAGATATTCTTGCAAATTACACAGCATGTTACAAAAACACAAATGTTGAAAAAATTTCCACGAGCAGGATTTGAACCCGCACCCTTCTGACATACCGGGTCAGGTGCTCTCCCAATTGAGCTATCGTGGTTCTAACCAGCCCGCCTGCTTAACCAGCATGCTCGTGGAAATTTTTTCAACATTTGTGTTTTTGTAATTTGTTCGCAACAAAATTTGCGTTAAAAATTATATAAACATTTACACAGCATGGTTGGAATGTTGGAAACCATGAAAGCACAGAGCTAATCCGTCCGTCCATTAAACCGTTTGAGCCGTCCTAGCCCAACATTCTCTGCCGGGGGCCACGCGGCCGGGCTGCGGACTGGAAACTTTCATTATAGAAAGGTTAAGTTTGATTAATCGTGATTGTTGTAGGACGGTTAGGGCCTTCTATAGTATAAGATGAGGTATACGCCTTTTGTGTGAACAGCTCCTGCTCTGATTATGGGAGCTCAGCCAATTTTCTAAACTCTGAGTGCCGTGTGTTTTGTTCCTGTCTTGTAAACGTCATTTCAAATTAGAGTAAAAGAGACAAAACACGGAATAACTATTCGGACCTTATTTTGTGTTTATTTGTAAGGCACTTATTGATTGTTTCTGATTAGCTTTAAAACAGATGATTTTTCCTAAATCTTGAAATTTTGTACTGCAAAGGTTTTACTAAATGGAGTGAAATGCGTTGATGGCCCTTATCAAAAAGAACAGCAAGATGAAGTAGGTTATATAAACTTTAAGGTTTGGAGGCCGTGGCCTACTAGCAGCGCGGGACCGAATTAGGCTATTTACTTTAGTTTACTAATCTAAAGCCGGAGTTTCCATCTTTTTAGCCAAAGGACTACTCTGATCTAACTGGTAATGTTACTGACACCACAGACCACTCTGCATATTCTAATGGTACAGTACAGCCATCCTCATGGAACACTTTAGTACTTCGCCAAAGCAAATAAATAATGTAACAGGGGTCAAACTTTTAGTTAAATTATTATCAAATGGAACAAAAGTGTTTATTTATCGTCTTTTGTCGCTGACCCGTACGTTACATTACATGCCAGATTTCGTTCTGTTGCTGTAGTAGAAAAAGTTTTACGACCCTGACGTTCCCAACGTCCTCCTAATTAGAATGCCACAGGGCGCCCGGCTCGGAACAATATGATTGTCCCGCCATATTGGCAGCAGTCACGACAAGCGGTGCGCAGGCGCATGCGCTCCGCGTGCGTGACATTATACCTAGATCGTTACGGGTCGTTTCACTTTTTCTTCGTGTCGCAACAATGCCGATTGACATCGCTTACTAAGCATTCTCTAGGATAGGTGTCCATTATAAAAAATAATTGAAGCAATCACAACAAAATAGTATTGTACTAGTAAACATGTGGTACTCAGCAAAGGTTTCGAAACGTCAGGATTAAAATGATTGGTAAAAACGAAAGTAAATCCGTATTAATTGTTTCATTTCAATGTTTAGTATGCGCCTAAGCTTTAGAAAACAATAGCAATAGGTGTTGAAATCTAAGGAGACGGAAATTATGAAATGGGAAAAGACAGAACAAGAAGACAGTAGTTACAGTGGGCGCGCTAGACACGAAGATCACCAACGAGTCTCCCGATGCTGTTTAGGTTTCGGTTTCTCCAAGCCCTGTCTAGGGCTCCTGGCAATTCTTGGTCGGCATGTCCTGCAGCACCTTTTGCTATTGTGTCCCTTTTGATTACTGAACAAGTCTCTTGCATGCAAGAGTGTTTATAAATGCGTAAATAATCTTTATTTATTTTATAATGCTAAATGCAAAGTTCTTGCTGCGCAAACCGAACTTCAATTGTTGTCTGTTTGGTTTTTTACGCACAATTTTGCTTTTTCTTTTTTCGTTGTTGGCATCCGGCGTTAGGGATGTGCATTCTACGAATTAAATAAATGACTATTCGTGCACTCTCAATCTCAACCACAGAACCAAGAGATAATGCATAGGTGTATATTATATTTTGTATTGTGTCGAGATCTCTGTTAGCAATCTATAAATAAATTTATAAGTAAGTACTATGCATTCTGCAAATAAATATATTCCATAATATAAATGCAAGCTCCTGTTTTGTTGTGGTTGAGAGATATAATTGTAGATTTTCCATATCCAATTACTTAATTCGGACTGTAGCCTGTCATTAGTTTACAGATTGAGGAAACCTTGACATACCTGTTGACAACAAAAGGCAGGAAATCCTATCATTCGTTACGCCGCCCCTTAATTGACCGAGACTAAACATTAACTTCCATAAGTTGACCGTTCATATTGCAACTACATCGCAATGTCGGGTCATCGGATGGGTGACCAAAAGTGGTGTGTCACCAGTTTTCAACACAGTAAGCCCAAGTTTGACACCAATTCTCGTCGGCAAAAAATTATAATAGAACTAGCGGACGCTCGCGGTTTCACCCACGTGGTTTCCGGTTCCCGTTCCCGTGGGAATATCGGGATAAAAAGTATCCTATGTGTTATTCCCGGTTATAAACTATCTGTATGCCGAATTTCATCTAAATCCATTCAGAAGTTTTTACGTGAAAGAGTAACAAACATCCATACTTACAAACTTTCGCGTTTATAAAATTAATAGGATTAGCTCAATGTAGAGTTACAAATTTTTTACAAGATGACAGCTAGGAAGCTGTTATAGTGACTTACAAATAAACAAAGAATAAGGTCGGAATAGTTATTCCGTGCTTTGTTCCCGTCATGTAAACGTCATTTCAAATTAGAGTAAAAGAGACAAAACACGGAATAACTATTCAGACCTTAGATCTTTGTTTATTTGTAAGGCGTTTGAAGTTTTTGCTATAGTCATACTAATATTATGAAGAGGAAAGCTTTGTATTTTTGTATGTTTGCAACAAATACATTCAAAAACTACTGGACCAATTTAAAAAATATTTCACCATTAAAAGTCTAGAATGCTACATTAGCGCTGAGTAGGGTTGTCAACCATACTTTAAAATAACGTATCCTACGTTATTTTCCATCCCCATACTTTATTCTTTTTAATAAAAATAAAGTATGGAAAATACTTTATTTTCGACTAATTCGTGCGTTCAAACGGAATATTCCTGTTGACTTAATTTCTGAACTACTGAATGATACTCAGACTCAGGTGAAGTGAAACGAAACGCAACGCTTAAATAAATAAATTTGGAAAATACATTATTTTTTCTTCAAATCCTTTTGTTTTATATTAGTTATTGATAGATTTACTTTAATTTGACGTCCTCCTTGATCGAGTGGTTTGTACACCAGTTTTCAAGGTGTCGCCATCTCTGAGGTCCCGGGTTCAATCCCCGGTCGGGTCAATTTAGAAATTATTGTTTTTCTAAATTGTCTCGGGTCTGGGTGTTTTCTATGTATAATAAGTATGTATTTAAGTATGTTTATCCGTTGTCTAGTAGTAACCATTTAACGAGTTTCATAACGAAGCTTCTCTTGGGCTAGATAATTGGGGTAAGTGTAGGAAAAAAAGAATCCTGAAAAATTGTTAGTAACATAGGCTATATTAAAAAAGGAATGTCCACCCGTGCGAAGCCGGGAACTTAGCTTGTTAACATAACACCTATTAATGATTAAAGGAAACAAAGTGTCGATCTTTGGTTCCTGTCGAACTCTGGTGGCACTACTCTACTGACATTTGGCTTCTCTGAGTATCCAAATGTTAGAAACAAGTCTGCTGTATCTAAGGTTTTTTAAACTGTGTAACTTGGTAACGGCATATAATTTTTTATTTTTTTTAATTGATGGCTTCGTGCAATTAGCACATTTAGCCAGTGTCAAAGTAAATTAACTTACAAGTATTACATAAATAAACAATATTTCCATATATGATGATGATGAATGATATTAGAAATGGGAAGTGAGAAATAATATAGCTACCTACCCCCCAACCCCTCGAGTATCTCAGTAAAGATGCTTTACTAAGTCCTCACGCGAGCTTCTTGAGAGAATTTGAAAAGTGACGTTGCACTGTTTTGTTTCATTTGCCAACACTTATGCACACTCACGAACACTTAACGGTTAATAATCCACCATTATTTCACATTAATATACGACATAACACAAATTTTGGAAAATAAAGCAAAACCGCAGACATGACTCTTCACTTTCCCGCCAAGAAGCCCATATAATTTTGTAAATGTCGTTACATATTATATTAAAGCTGTGGAGTTTCTTGCGCCCATTCTTCTCCACAGCTAAAAAATAGACGTCCTGAATGGGTCATAGGTAAAAAAATTTTTGGACGATTCAAAAGCACTTTTCTAAAGTTTATTTGAATACAGAATATTTGACTTTGACTTTATCCAAATATATAAAAAAAAACTACTAATCAGCTGTCGCAGATAGGTATTTAGGTCCTGATCCGATCCGAACCCTTCGGAGAATCTAGTAGGGCACGGGGACACGCACTAGAGCGTGATACCGGTCCCTCTAGAAAACCTCCAAAGGTGATTCGTTTCACACGGCTTGAGGAACCCTTTAAGTTTCTCGCCGCCCTCAAAAAAGCCCGGTGAAGCTGAAAACGCCGTCTGAGGCAATCAGCAAACTCTCTCAAAATAAAAAAAAGGTGTTTAGGTACCTACCTATGTACTAGGAAGGAAAAACAAGACCTATCTCGTTACGGTACGTCATTGCAATGTTGCATTTTTAAGTAGCAAACTTGCATTGCAATGTATCATAAAAAAACACAGCTGACTAGCATACGGCCGGCGTACAGCATATGGCATCAGTAAAAAATCGTCGATAAGGCGCCGATAGTCAACGCAAGGTGTTTCTGTTCCAATGTGCAGAGCAAGAATACATAGCAACCTTTTTTGTGCAATGGTGACTGTACATTGCCTTTTTCTCTTAGAAACTTTGTAAGGCTACCGTAATAAAAGAGCAATGTAACTTACGGGTGAGTGTAGGCCCTTAGGCTAGGTAAGTGTTCCTCCTAAGGTTTTTTTAAAATAAGCACCTGCTTGCTTGATTGATTGTTTTACCTGCCGTGCCATCCAATAAAAATAAGTTATCTTAGCTAAGAATAAAAAGTCTTTTGTTCTCTCGTCCGTGCGTGACCAGCAAGAAAGTAGGAGTCAAGATAATCTTGATATCTGAAGCATTGGATATGGTCTTGCTTGTCGACCAACCTACTTTGATAAGTACAGGCATCAAGTTTATTTTTTTTTCCCTGTAAAGTTAAAAAAAGTAAATGGCTTATGACTGTCCTACTTCTGGGCAAAGGACTCCATCGTTGAAAGCAAATCATCACTACAAATTATGGGTAATGATGACTTAATCACCACGCTTGACAAATGCGGGTTAGTGATACTGATCTTTTTTTATTTTTTTTCCCGACTTGTGAATTAAACCCGGAACCTTCGGGTATCGGGTCGAGCGCTTTCCCATTCAGCCACCGAGGCCTTTTCAAAATCATATATATAATATAAAATGTTTTATGTTTTGTTTATATAATTTTTAACGCAAATTTTGTTGCGAACAAATTACAAAAACACAAATGTTGAAAACATTTCCACGAGCAGGATTTAAACCTGTATGTAATTATGTTGATCTTTAGTATTTGTAAAAATATTATGATCGGATGTTAATGACAGTAGTTGTTGACATTGAATGGGCGCCTTTGGCTTTCAAAGTAAAAAATTACACTATTTACATAGTGTAATAATTTCGACGGGCTCGTTAGAACCACGATAGCTCAATTGGGAGAGCACCTGAGCTTGAGCCATTTGTGTTTTTGTAAAATAAATAAATAAAATAAAAAAAATATCTGTCTTCCTTGAGGCTTTTCACGATGCCTTTAGAGGAAGATGAACCGCCAGAGATCGAGAAAAGTGGAAGTACCTAATTATAAAGTTAATAAGGGAATCTAAAAGAAACATTAAAAACTTTGATCACATTTTATGTAGTTAGGTACTTATAGTCGACCATGAAACTGCTTTATCACTTTTGACAAAAACTTCCATTACAATAAAGTTTCGCTAAGGCTCATCACACTTATCTATCACACTAATAATGTCGTAAAACCGTCCAATTTTCCACATATGGATATTTTGCCTGCTGAAACAAAAATAAGCTCATCCGAAAATAAAATAAAAAAACTATTTTATTTCTATCGATTTCGTCTTTTTTAGTGGAAAGTAGATTATGATCGTGGCAACATTGTGAATTGCTCTTGTCTCTGACTTCACTCAGAGCCTTGTCAGAAATTGTCAAAGTGCAAGTGTTTTTGTGGTGGGCCAATTTTATTATACGTTCAGTGTTTTGGAAATACTGCTCGATGCCGAATACAAAGGTGAGTTATTCTTGTAACATGTTTTAGAAAAGGGTTTTTAGAACATTTATGTTATGCATTCTATTCGCTAAGCGCCTTAAATGAAGACTTATAGCTATGGGCAAAATAAAACAAATAATTTGCGTCTTACAGTTGTCAATTTTGCCCGCTCTATAAATTGATTAGGGGTACCTAGTCCACTATTCAGCTTTTGTATTTTTTTTTAAATTTAGCGAGTATTTCTAATTTATTTCGCAAATAAGAACATTTCTTTATTTTGAAATGGTAACGTCACTCAATAAGTATGTACTTACGGTACAGGGGTACTGGGGTACTTTACTTCGGTACCTAAGTATGTTGTTTTTAATTTTAGTTTTTTTTTTTTAGGAAATAGTTACTTAAATATGTTTTGGTTAAATGGGTACGGGTATGGGTATCTATCTATGCATATATATGGGTTTTCATGTCAGTACTATTATTTATTAATTTGTTTTTCAGAATCAACAACATTCTGGAATTCGGGAACGTAAATCGAGGAGAAGACTACAATTGTGTATGTATATATAAAAAGTGCCATATAATTTGAGATTTATTTATTAAGAACGTTTTCTTACTTAAAATAAAAGATTTCTACTTATAAAAATTATCTTTAATTATCCATTACCTAACAACCAGCTTTTGACAACCCTAACACGTAAAAGTTACTTGTTACTTAAGTTACTTGTATGAAAAAAACTGAATATTGGCGGATAAATTTGCCCATTTGAGAAAATCTATTGTGGTTGTGAATTAGCAATCAGCACCACGTTAGACCGGCAACTTTGCCGTTAAAATGGACGAAAATGGAGGTAAGTTTGCCCGCCATCTAAGTATTACGAAACTTTTCATCGTATGTAAATAAGTCGGAATATACAACTTTAACGCAATTCTATGATTAGCTAAGTCATCCTTAGATCATAAAAAGTAGTTCAGATCATATAATATTTTTGAGAAAATCAAGAGAATTTTAGAAAAGCGGGCAAAATTGGGCAATCACACTTTAATACTCGTATTATAAATGCGAAAGTTTGTGTGTATGTGTGTATATTTGTTGCTTCTTCACGCTGCAACGGATAGATGGATTTGGATAAAATTCGGCATACAGATAGTTTATAACCTGGATTAAAACATAGGATACTTTTTATTCCGATATTCCCACGGAAACGGTAACCACGCGGATGAAACCGCAAGCGGCCGCTAGCTGTCAATAATGACAACGTATCTGTCACTTGGTCTTATAAACAATAATAGAACTTGTTGTTTTAATAAATGCAAACAAAATTCACTTCTTAAGTGGTAAAGCATTGTCGACTATACCTACATCACAATTCAAAATAATCACACTACCTACCTCTAGTTAGTTATCAAGTCAGTAGGTAAACACTCGCACGACAGACTTCAATGAGTATGATTACAAAATATTTATCTAGTACGCTAATAACATTTTAGATAACAACATTTTTCTATGTAGGAATTTTAAAAATATCTGTAAATTAAAAAGTAATTTTCTTGATTAGATTTAGTTTCGCTTCACGGCGGCCGCGCGGCAGCCAACCATCGCCCGCCGCCGTTATGTCGCGGGGCCCGGTCGCCGCGCGGCGCTAGTATCACTCCAAACGTTGTTGCGGTTGGTTGTGTCGCTTTTCGCGGTCACACTCGACACTTTTTACGACAAACCATCACATTCCGCGCTAAAAGTGACCAAAAAGTAAGTCGCGCCAGTGAAATTTAGTGTTTGTGTGCTAATACAGTGTGTACGACGCCAAGTGTGGATTCCGTCGAGTTTTGAGTGGTTTTGTATTAAAATCGCTTGTAAAACTCGTATTAACGGAACTTTAGTCGTGTCGGATTTGCCGTCGATTCTATCGGGTTATTCGGTGAGTAGCGTTTTGCTATGGTGTTTAGTGGCTTCATGGTGAACTGAAAGCAATTAGGTCAGGGTGTCATCTTTACGTTGCTAAAAATTTGCGATGGCTTGCTAATTTCGGTTGCACGTAGCAGAAAAGTCATTCCTAACGGCTAATGTCAAAATATTCAAATTTTTTAATTACCTACTGACAATAACAATAGACTCCTTTTACAATTTTTGTAAATAAGTTGCAATAAGGTACCTAGGTAGGTAGGTACGTTGTTTTGGTGTACCTAGTGTGTGATTCTGATTACATTATCAATCACAACAACTACTATTTACGTCGTATATATGAACTTCCAACTAGGTATATCTACTACACTCGTTTATTTTTCATAAATGAATTAGATATGTCCCTGAGACATTGCCTCCGTGTGTCCATACAGACCCCCAAACTCTGCAAAGGTTTCCAATTTTCCGTATAAACTAACTAAAAGTACCTACCTAGGTCACAGAATAAGTAGGAACCTCAGATCATAAGAGTAGGTATCTACCAGTTTTTTAATTCAGTGTGCAAGTAGTGTTCGCGTAAAAGCTGACACTTATATTATAAGTAAGGTGCCTAGTAAGTACCTGCCTATGTTTACTACGGTAGTAGATCTGTGTCGTGTTTCTCACCACAGAACAGATAATAAAGGTATTCCGTGTTTCTCACTTATTTATTTGTTTTTATAGGTATCTTGTAGTACCTATCTACCTCCGCTCGCCTAGATCCTTTCCCTTGTTTAGGTTGTAGGCTTGTACCTATGCCTAGTATCTTTCTGTTCCTTCAGCAAAGTAAGGTAAGGTTTAATCCTAGTGTCCCATCCAATGAAGTAAAAAATTCCGAACACGGAAATCACTGGCTAAAAGCAGCCAAACAGGATCTTAAGGATGAATCGGGCAACGCCGAGCTGTTTACCTAGCTGTACTACGGATTGCTGGGGTGACCACGAATAATACGACGATCGGAATAACATTTAACCATTTGTGCGTATAGGGTACCTACCAAGGGCGATTTGTCACGTCATTATTCGGCATCTCTAAAAAAAATGACGACATAAACAAACGATAATATTTTTATTTTATTCGTAGCTCAAGCTGTAGGTATATATATACCTATATCAAGGGAATAATATACTCCATCATACCATTACGTATTAAAGATTTTTACAGCTCGTTGGGAGGTAAAACTTATTAACGACTTAGGTAGTTGTTCTTAAACCAGACACAATAGAAATTCAATTGTTCTGTGGCACTGTGGTTACATTAGGCGTTCAAGTATTTTATAGATAAACCTGTAATAACCTACCATAAAATGGAAGAGTATCGTCCTATTGGAACAGTGGCGATCCCTTTTATTGCGTGCGTTCAAAAAACCGATGGTTTTTCGAATAGGCCCTTCAAAACCAGTCCTGGTCACCCTACGGCAGGTACGGCCGGCCGGTACCAGTTTGTGGAGGTCACCGGCCGCCACCATCGCGGTACTACTCCCACCACAGCGAGGGCAACACTTGCACCGCAAACCTCACGTTTACCTAAGCAACAGCAAAGTTTATGATAAACCCAAACCTCCATAGTTGATGTGCCGTCGTATGTACGCCTTCCATGCATCTGACATTGAAAACTTTGCAAACTGAGCCGATTTTATGGCTTGTAAGCTATTTTCTAGCAAAACCGCGTTTGTTGACTTTGAAACTTTTAGTAACATGACTCATGCTTTCCAAAATTGTGGCGATTGATCCCTTATCAGTCATTTAATTATCGACGATCAGTTTCAATATGGAATAAGTAATGGATAAAGTAGGAACAACGAACTTTAACTTTCTCGTCTTATTTGGTCTTTCTAATAGTTTGCTTACCTAATAAGAAATGGTTAAAGTTCTAGGCTAATTTTATTTTTGCTACCTGCCAAAGTCCCACCCACTCCCAACCTACCTATGTTAATGACCATAAGTAATAATAAGTAAACACGGTTAATGAACCGGGTTTGCGAGCAGGCAGAAGCTTCGTGGTGCCTCAAATCTATTCCCACTCCTGGGCAAACTCCCCACACTTTTTCCACATCTTTCAGTACCGTGCTCAAACCTAAGTAGATAACTGGGTCCCTAGTGCGAGTTTCATTTGCAATTCGATCACGTTAACGAAAAAGATAATTTGTATGGCAAAATGGTAACTCTTCTCGAATGCCGCTAGGAGGCGCTGCTTCAATGCCATACTAATTTTCGTTTTCGTAAACGCAATCGACTGAATACGGATAGTAAATAAAACTCACACTAGGCACCCTGATAGGGGTCAATCGAAAGCGATTCTCCATACATTTCTAGATTGTCCTGGGCGTACAAGTCAGACGTCGAGTGGAAAACTCGGGACGCTTTAAAGACCAGGACCTTGGCTTGGGTTGACTGTGAGTGACCGTGGAAGGTGAGAACCGTCCAGGCATATGTCTGTATCTGATAAAGCACGCGTGGAAGCCGGGAACGAGTAGTAGTGTGACCTAAAGGCCATTAAAACTCAGGAGATCCACATGTAAATATTGAATCAGGTAAAATTTTAAAACTAAGCAGAAAAACCTAAAAGGAGAAAAACAATAAATCAGTATTCAAAAAGTCTAAGCCAAAACGTTACTTACAAATATGTCTTTAGGATTCAAATTACCTGTTTATAGACAGGTTTTTCACAAATTAAATTTTAAACAATAATAACTGCACAATCGATGATACTATAAAACAATGTTATTATACTGAAGAATTTTAAAAGACTGATCGTATAAAAAATACAATAAAATTCCATGACAATGACATGACATTTAAAGTATTCTTTTTCAGAACCATACATATAAATTTGACAGATAGTTTTTAAAACTACCAAGGAGGCTTTATAATGCATAATTAACATAAAAATATATATACCTAACGTAGAGTAAATTGCAACGACAACGTTACAGTAGTGTACTAGCGACGACGAGTACGGTGACATTGTACCTACCTAGATCCAAGTCCTTTGCACACTCCTTGTGACTTGTGTGTAATGTCTGGGCGTGTCACAGTCTCAGATCAATCATCATCAGCCAATAAACATAACACTGCCGGGCTCAAGTAAATCCACATGGACCGTAGCATACCGACAACCCCTAAGATTTAGTGACGTATCTTCGCAGCCAGTATTACGACACTTGCTCTGCTTAAGATCACATCTCGAACAGCTGTGGCGCCTGTGGGGTCAATGTCTTATTAAAGATTATTAGGTTTCAAAGTAGGTAATAATTATTTTCGATTAACTTTAATTAGCGATGCAGTTCAAATTGGCGGAGGTCGTTAGATGGAGCCTTGTCAACGCGACCGTGGCGACCTCTCTGTTCTCACGCTCGGCGCTGAGCAAACAATGGCGAGGGTTGGTGACCGGCTCTTGATCGCGAAACTAATGCACAGATAAATGCATTTCTTTAAAAAATAAAATATAATTTGTTTACTTGCACATGTGTTTAAAAAGATATTAAAATTAATGTTAGATTCAACATGCCATACCATAATCGGTGTACAAATTGAAATTCAAATATAAATACGCTAAACATCGAGATTGGCAATTTGTCAGTGGTCTTGGAAGTGCAAGAACACTCGTAACGCGAATGGTATTATTTTTAATAGATGATGCAACTGAACAAAAGCTCAGTGAATATAAAGAGTGGAATCTTTGACTATCTAACCAACTAAGAACTATTGGGAATGCAAATTCAGTTGGGACTCATTACAATTTACAATCAATCAATCAATCATTACAATAATTTAAATGTATTCTTTCATTTCAATTCATAAAATATGTACATTCATAGTTTTGTTTTGATATTGCCACACGTCAGTAATTTGTATTTAATAGAAAAATAATATGAACATCTAAGTTCAAAGTGGCCTTTTTAGATCTGATGTCGAAAACCTAGTTTCTTGACAAACATCAAACCTCAGAACAATAACTAAAGCTATAGAAACCGGACTAGAATAGCAAAGGTGTCACCAGATTTGTGACGTCATATTTGAGGTAATGTAGTGAGTGACTTTATAAAGGACTCAAGATTTTTTTTGATCACCGATTATCTGATGACCGTTTGACATAACAATACAAAAAATAAAAACTAAGTGTCAACCATTTGTTGCACTCCAACCTCCTTTTCTAGCCATAAGATAGAACGGAACTAAATAGTTGCACGATTTTTATTTTAGCCATCCTTCTATAGCTTTAGTTATTGTTCTGAGCATCAAACCCATTAATTACACTTAGCATTGTCCATTGTCCATCGGCAAAATAACCTTGCAATGTAAAATGCATCTACGAAAACAGTGAAGCAATTGATAAAATAAAATTCCTCCTTCCTTATCTACAACGCAAGTTGTCGATGACAAGATAGTAAAGAATGATCTAACGAGCATTATCAAACTAATAAATATACCTACCAACAACCTTTCTAAACGATCTAATGATGGATGATCGAACACCATTCCAACCAACTAAATGGAATGACAGCAATTTCTTTTATTGTAGCAATAAACATGATGGTTAACATAACAGCTTAAAAATTAATAGCCGATCTTATAACTTACTAGCTGTGCCCCGCGGTTTCACCCGCGTTAGTGAGTCAACCTTAAAAGCTAGACATAATGCTGTCGCGGACTTTTTTTTTAGAACTTTTAAAGGGGAAAAAACTTCGTAATACATGATTTTTGCGTAACTTTCACCGTTCACGCAGCGCACGCAAGGAAAGCTCTAAATTTTTTTTCCCGTTTTTGCAACATTTTTCATTGCTGCTCCACTCCTATTAGTCATAGCGTAATGTAATATAGCCTATAGCCTTCCTCAATAAATGGACCATCCAACACAAAAATAATTTTTCAATTCGAACCAGTAGTTCCTGAGATTAGCGCGTTCAACCAAACAAACAAACAAACAAACTTTTCAGCTTTATAATATTAGTAGGTATCTATTATTAACATACCTTTTCATCTCCGTGTATGCAGGCAGCATTCAATTACAAATTTACGAAAAATTTTGCGGTATCTCATCATCACCTCATTGTATGTCCCCACTGCTGGGGCATGAGCCTTCCCTATGGATGGATAGGAAGAACGGGCCATAAACCTCCACGCGGGCCCAGTGCGGTGCGGTGGTTAACGACTGCTAATGCAGCCGTGACCAACGGCTTTAATTTTTTTTTAAAACGTTTTTATGTGATTTCTGAAGCACGGAGGAGCTCTAGATAATAAGTTTTTGGTCACCCATCCGATGACCAGCCTTTACGAAAGTTGCTTGACCGAGCGCGTTAACCACCCACTGCGTCATTGAGCTCCTCATGCGGAGCTGAAATATTCAAAATATTATAGGGAGGTAATTTTGTATTATTATTTATTGACCTAATATCTAGCTATATTATTTTCTAAAGTTTACGTGAACATTACACATTGAAATTAACATCTTGACGGATCTAGGTACTCGCGTTTAATTTAATCATTTGCAAGTTAGGTGGTCACAGAGTGACTAAAATGTTAGTATTAGAATATAGAGTTTCCTGGTTCGATTCCCGAACAGTCCCCTACAAAATGTCGTGAGATCGTTTCAGGCATTTTTTGTTCCAAGTGGAGTGTTAATAATAGTTAAGCCAAAAAATTTATATCGGTATAGGAAGTGATAGTTTACGTATCTTTGAAAGTACAATATCGACATTCGCATGAAAACCTTATCTGATAAGAGAGTGATAGTAGTGTGCTTGGTGCTGGCGTCAACACGACACGTGACAGGGTCATAAAGATTAATGATTATAGGAAATGTAGAAGATTACTAATAAATAAAAACCTCGAGTTGAATCTCCAACAAGAAATCTATTTGAAGGTAAAGAAAACGTTAAACCTATCAAGAAATATGTAGGCAAAGGCAATGTGGCAACATATTCTTATTTGGTACCCTATCAACTTGCGAATAAAAAAAGACAAGGTAGGTATCCAATTTTTATCGGCCGAGCCGATCGATATCTACATTCCGCGGTGATAATCGTTGTTGACGATTAACATTTAGAAATTAAAATGTATTTATTTACGTACGCTAGATAGAAGTTGGCTCTGCATAAGGGGGGGTATTGCTCATAGTCTCCTCCGAAATGGTGACGCTGCGGCTCTACACTTGTTATTTTGGCTACTCCTGGAATAGGATGGATATATCGCCATCTGCTGGTCGTCATTGCCTCGTTCGTTGATCTGCGGGATGCACCACGAGCTGGTGAGGTTGACTAGGGCACTTAGATAGTGTTTGTGCACCCGTACATCCTGGATGAGAATAGCCGAAGATCGGGCTCAGTGGCATGCATTGGGAGAGGTCTATGTTCAGCAGTGGACTGATGTGGGCTGATTATGATGAGATAGAAGTTTTGCCTGTTACGAAATTAATTATCGCGTGGTCTAACCAATGTAGCAAATAAAAGAAGACTACTCAAGTTTTTACTTCTTATTCAACTCAACTACTCACTTGCAAGTGTCAAAATTCCAATAACTTTTATGGAATAGCTATCGAGCGGGTCGCAAATGGTCGTAGTTCCATTCCCACTTGAGGCTATCGTGCTATCTTCGCATTAAATTGTTTGCTGGTTTGTTACATTAAAATGGTGCAACGTAATCACGTTGCACCATTTTTATGTAACAAACCCATCGATTTATAAACAAACCACTTTCATTTAAGTAGGGATATAAAGGGATAAAAAGGTTATGGCACTCTGGGGTCCTGTTCAACTATATATAACCATTCGAAGGTGGTGAAGGTGGTGGGCTGATGATGATGATGACGATGATGAAGGTGTGAGCGTAATCTTGTATAACATATCTGCCAAAAGCGTCCATAAATCAAGCAATGTGACTTATCGCGTAATTGTAATTGTCCTAAATAAATTGTGTAATTTGGCAAACGTGCAATTTCCTTATACCGAGACATGGTCATTGAATTGCTAAGAACATTCCGATGGCCTGGCTTCCTCAAGTTGCTCCTTTCACAAATACAAAGGATGTACTCAATACCATCGACATAATCACTGCAATACGCAAACTGTATCAATAAACGGTTAGCTTTGCGAAGAATGTCCAATACAGATACTACTTCCTTGTATCGGAAAGAATCGAATGCGTTGCTTAATGGCCTTACTTATTTATTGTCAGCATCCTTACCATACTGGCTAATTCCCTTTTGGGAAACCTAATTTTATAAGGTCACAAAAGATGACTAACTCAAAAGTTATATTGAGACTTTATAAAATCTTTAGATGGGATGTACATATAGATGCGTCAGTCTCACCCAGTTTAGAGAAGTGTAGGCTATATCTACTTCTATACTATACATGAGAGGTATCACAAAACTTAATGTTTTCTAAAGCCAATGAACGATGATTTTTACTTGAAAATCAGGATGTTTTAACAGAATCGAAATTATTATATAATTAAATAGCATGTATTTACGGACGGAACGGTCTGAATATATTTTCTGTGTTAAATTGTTGAGAGACGTAGGTCGTAGGTCTTAAGTTAAATATATTTAGCGTCTCTAATATAGGTACTTAACTTTGCCATAGATAATATGTCTATGGCTATGGCATCTCGTCTTGAAATTGTATATTGCCGCGGCGGCGTATTAGGTATGTAGTTAAGCGGATACCGCTATACAATTACACATTATGTAAACTGCGGATTAGTATCATGCCAAATAGCTTTCGAAACGAACGATTTATTTAATTATGTAAAGATTGATTGTCCCCTTATACGGTGGCTTATAGTTACGTACCTACTTGTTATATGAGGTAATCAGAGGTAATGAAAACTGGAAGTAAATGTAGGGCTGTGCGTAAGGTCCGGTTACCAAAGCGGAGACTGCGGAGATGGATAGAGAGGAGTTAGTTTATAAGATTTATTTTATTTTATTAGCTCTCACTGTTCCACTGCTGGGCAAAGGCCTCCCTCCATTTTTTACACCCATTGCGGTCCTTAGCTATTTGATTCCAATTTTGGTTAAATACATCCAGTACGTCCCGCCATCTCCTTCTCTGTCTACCGCGGCGCCTCCGTGTTGTGTTTGGCTTCCAATATGTTGCGAGCTTGGCTCATGACACTTCTGGCATGCGGCAGACGTGACCAGCTCAATCCCATTTCAGCTGAGCTACTTTCAGAGCTACATCTGTGATTTGTGTTTGGAAGCGCAGCTCGGTGTTTCAGATTCGATCCGTTCGCTTGACACCAAATATGCTGCGTTCCATAGCACGTTGGCAAACCCTGAGCCTAGACTTTTGGATGTTGGTTTGTGCGCCATAATATGTCAGGATGGGAAGGATACACATGACCATAAATTTTCACTTGTGTGACATGGGAAGGTGCCCTTTCATCAGCTCTTTCATAGACCAATAGCTCCTCCAGGCATTTTAAGTCCATCCGTCAACATGAAGGGGGTCACCCTTCCTGCTGACGGATTAATCTGAAATTTGGTACACACTTTTAGTTCTGATGACAATTTAATTCAATACATTCGGTATCATTGTAAATCCAAGATGGCTGCCGCTACATAATTGCGGGTTACATATTTTATTACTACTACCTCAATATGGGTATCAAATGAAAGAACTTGATTAGTAGAATAGTTCTTTAGGAAAATAAACTTGAAAATAAAAAAATGAGAAATTTTTTTTTTAAGTTAAACGGTTTTATTGAAAATTGTACTAAAAGCTAAAAAATAGTTCGGTAAAAGGTCCTAGGTACAGGTACAGGTAAAAAATAAAATCGTTGGGCGTGTGATATCAAGTCAACCGTTAATATTCATAATAAAAAATCCTAATATATTTACGCAGGTTACGTGCGCCAAGCGATTTTATTTTTTACCTGTACCTTTACCTAGGACCTACCGAATATTTTTTCTTTTAGTACAATTTTCAATAAAACCGTTTAACTTAAAAAAAATTTTTACTCATTTGTACCTTTTTGAAACAGTAATATTTAGTATAGAAGGCTATCACTCACTACCTAGGCAAGCTAACGACCGACAGTACAACCACCTCAACCTCAGTAGCCTTATCATGCCTTATCATTACTCAACATTAGGTGAGATGAAGACTCACCCGTAAGTAATAAAAAAAACAATATGAAAATAAGGCAAGCTTAAACTTTATGTATTTTTTATTTTTTTATTTAAAAGGCATCTTAAAACTGTCTCTTTCGAAGGCTGTGCGTGTTAAGTGCTCACAAGTGATTAAAACAGCAACCGCCTTATAAAACCAAATGCGTGGGTGCTTAAGAGCGTTTACGCCGCTCACTAGCGCCGCCAATGAAAAAAAAACATATCTAGTAATTAGAGATAGAAAATCAAATTATGCTCAACAAACTATCTGAATGAAGTAATTTAGCATTTTTACGTCACCTAATGAACACCTGACATGTTAGTTAAATATGGCGTTATAGTTAAAAGTGGCCGTAACGTCTTATTTAACTAAACCATAACATGTCAGGTGTTCATTAGGTGACGTAAAAATGCAAAATAACTTCATTCAAATAGTTTGTTGAGCATAATTTGATTTTCTATCTCTAATTACTAGATATGTTTATTTTTTCATAAGTGGCGCTAGTGTGCGGCGTAAACGCTCTTAAGGAAATAAGAACTCAAATAAATCTAAAATTGTTCTGAAGAGATCTGCTAATTAGAGAAACGTTAGCGCTAGGTGGGGTTCGGCGAAAGGCTTGCCGGTTCGATTCCCGCGCGCCGCCGCCAGGGAGCTTTCGCCATCTGTCACATCTGCATACAATGCTGATTGTAATTGGAGCCATGAGAACGTCGAGGTGTAAATGTACAAATACCTTTGGTGCGTTTAACTGTGTGGTAATTGTTGGTGTTGTCATAATAATTATGGCTTCTGTAGTTGGTGACGTATTTTCAGATTATCTTTCTGTGAGATGCGTATCACCTATTCGGAGAGAAAGTGTTTGTTGATCTTATATTGCGTTTGCTTTCTTGTTTGGAACCAATGTTCATCGTGTAGGTACTTATTACGAATATTCAAAGCGTTGTGTAATTTCATACTGTGGAAAAATAGTAACAGATATGCTGGAATTTTATAGCTAAAAGGCATGTAAAGGACGCTCAGGAAAACTAGTAGCAGTGACACTAATTTAATTTACATGGTTTTCATGGAGTCTCTGTGGTCCCAAGTTCGATCCCCGGTCCGGGTCAATTTAGAAATTATTGTTTTTCTAAATTGTCTCGGGTCTTGGTGTTTTCTATAATAAGTATGTATTTAAGTATTTTAAGTATGTATCCGTTGTCTAGTAACCATTTAACGAGTTTCATAACGAAGCTTCTCTTGGGCTAGATAATTGGTGTGAGAGTGTAGGAAAGTTTATTTGTTTATTTATTAATTTACGATTGAAGTTACTTGTGGTTTTATGAATATAATGTAGCAGACTGTATTTTAATAAAGGAAATAATAATAATACACTTAGAAGCAATATAAAATGAAAATCAAAAGAGCGCGCAGTGTTACTTGTTTTTATGTAAGTACCTTTATATTTTATAGAAAAATATAAAAAGTATATTTTTTTTACTAAGTATTTAGTTATAATCCGTAACAAGGCATAACAATCTAACCAAATTTAATAACATTCGGAATGTTAGATTTTTATTCCATAGAAAATGTTGGACAATTTTAAATAGGTATTTCTTTAGTTTACATGTCACACTCTCACTCTAGGTTTTCTTATCGAAGTAAGTATTAAATTAAAACATAGTGAATGGTATCAAATTATTAACGCTAAGTAAAAGCGTACCACGACACCATTATTAAATGCGTGCGATTGCTTTCTTCATTTCCTTCAGATAGAGAAACTGTGTCACTCTACCATTGAATTGATACTGGTTGTCGACTTTGCTCAATTGATTTAATTGTACGGTTCGTACGGCTTCAAATCGGCGGTTGCGCCGCTATTATTGCGATATGACCGATGATCATTCGGCTGTCAGCGAACAAGAATTAATGCGAACACAATCTATATTTATATCTATATTAATATTATAAAGCTGAAGAGTTTGTTTGTTTGAATGCGCTAATCTCAAGAACTACTGGTTCGAATTGACAAAATTCTTTTTGTGTTGGATAGTCCATTTATCGAGGAAGGCTTTAGCTATATAACATCACGCTGCGACCAATAGGAGCGAAGCATCAGTGAAAAATGTTGCAAAAACAAGAGCCTAAAAAATTAAAAATGCTGCCGAAAGTCACTATTCCACGCGGACGAAGTCGCGAGCACAGCTAGTAAATGATAAATGTTGATTAGTTGGTATACCTACTTACTACATTTATGGAACTGTTCACTGGTTCACTGCAAGCTGTTTGGATTAGAGTGGATAATAAGGAGCTGTTAGCTTTGTCTTTCAATACCATCATTGTCGTTTCAGCCTGTGAGTACCCACTGGGCTTAAGTCCCCCCTTAAGCTCGTGCTGATGGCCTTAGAAAGCATTTTCAGCTTCACCGGGCTTTTTTGGGCGCGGCAAGAAACTTTAAGGGGTTCCTCAAACCGTATATAACGAATCTCCTTTAGAGCTTTTCTAGAGGGAACGGCATCACGCATTAGTGCGTGTCCCCGTGCCCTACTAGAATCTCCGAGGGGTTCGGATCGGATCAGGAGCTCGATGGCACAGTGGAAAACGCGCTCGGTTGCTCCGTGCTTCTAAAGGCACGTAAAGCAGGGACCAGCGTTGGCTTTACGTGCCTTCCAGCCAAGCCAAGGCTGCATTAGTCGTTATCAAACCACCTATTCGCACTGGGCCCGCGTGGCTGTTTATCGGAATTATTCGACGTTCATGCCAATATCGTTTCTTCCTATTCGTAATTATGCACAATCTGAATTCCACATAATAGTAATTCACCACATTCGCTACTGTGCACAGTCATTATTTGGGTACAGTAGCGATTCTTCCTATTCGCAATTCTGCACAATCTGAATTCAACACAATAGTAATTCACCACATTCGCTACTGTGCACAGTCATTATTTGGGTACAGTAGCGATTCTTCTTATTCGCAATTCTGCACAATCCGAATTCCACACAATAGTATTTCATCACATTCGCTATTTCATACAGTTCTTGTATCCACACGATCATGGTCATTTTTCTCTTAAATATCTTATTTTTTAAATACTAAAAGAAAAGTTTATAGCTTCTTCAAAATTCAATTCAAAATTTAAAATAATTTATTCAGTTTAGGCTACCCAGTAGCTCAGAATGTCACTATGCCATCGGTTCGCATGTTCGAACGGGCGGGAGATTTTGTACTGAGAAGAACCGGCAAGAAACTCAGCAAGCAAGGTTCCCCTTGTGGTGTTCCCATCCAATAAGAAAAGGAAGAAGAAGTATGGTCATGATGATGACTATGATAACACGTCATCTTCCCGTGCTAGTCTCATCAGCTTTCTTTACTTATAGAATATTTTAAAATATTTATTTAATAAAGTGACCAAGACCCATAATGTGTTAGTATTAACTTATTCATGTTAGTTACATGATAATATTTATTTTTAATCTGAACACGCGCCACACCAGACGGTTAACGCAGCAATGATTTACGTATCGACAGTCAAGCCTGCTAGCGACCATGCTTAGGATGCTGTTGGTGTGGGTTTCCGTTCCCGTGGGAATATCGGGATAAAAATTATCCTCTGCGGTAATCCAGGTTATAAACTATCTGTAAACCGAATTTCATCCAAATCCATTCAGTAGTTTTTACGTGAAAGAGTAACAAATATCCATCCATACTTACAAACTTTCGCGTTTATAATGTTAGTAGGATATTTTCAAAACTTTTCTATTCTTCTATTGTGACAGATGGAAGGTTATCTTTTTCTGTTTAATGTTATACAACTGCTGCCTCTTCGTGGCAATAACTAAGCTCTTATAATGTGTTATTGATAATGCCATCTGCGTAGAGAAAAATGCTTTAATAACATGTAATTGTATGTACCTCTCATCGATCATTTACATTGACGATAACATTACAGGTGAGTTAGGTACAATATGTTCTAGTTATTTCTATTATCGTTATTAAACACCTGTTTAGTTAGAAGGCGTACCATTTGTTTCATAGTCATTATGGTGTTAATAGGAGAACTTGGCCCAATTTTCTAACCTACTTTACATGAAATTTCAATTGAAGTTGTCGATGTTATTATGAATTTCTCTATAAATTAACAATTGTAGGTAGGTACTTACTAAATAAAAAAAATAAAAGAAATATATATAACTTAGTTAAGGAAAAATAACCTATAAATAAAAGATGTTCTCCAGCTGTGGGCTCATGAGAACGGTCCCAAGAATGCTGGCAACGTTACCTCATTGGATAGCCAAGCTAATACGTTGGCAGAGCTGGCTGCCAGCCTTCTTGTCACCGAAGGCTTCAACAAGGCGAGCACTCGACTCTTTAACTTGACCGGAGGCAAGGCAGCTTTGACAAGCTGCCTTGCCTCCGACCCCCATGGAGCCAATGTCTCCACCGCAAACAAAACCAATAGGTACCTACTTAAATAATTTCGACAATTGTAGTGTTAGATGATTTCTGTGTATGGCAACGGCAATACGGCAATGGAATTTTAAGTATCTTAGTAAACATTAGACTATACCCAAAAGGACGATAGATCTCTGTGATGTAATCCAAACATTGTTTCCAGTTTTTCATTACATCAGTGGGCAAACAAAAAACTGGCGCCTCATTGTGTGTTTTTTTCTGTCCCGGTGCGCCGACGCATCTCCTACGCCCTGCCAGTCAGTTAGGGCTGCCTCTCGTCATCTTTTATTAACTACTTTACAGAATGGCCGAGTTTTTTCGGCCGAGTTTTTTCGGCCGAGTTGTATCAAGGAGAATCAAATAACATTTTAACAGTTTGACTGCCGCAAAACCAGACAAGATAGGAGTTAATTGTTTGTCGGTCACCGGTGACATACATGGCGCTTAAAGTGTAAAGTCAGTCAAAATATCAGTGAAGCGTTTCAAAGAAAAGTTAACTTTATTTCAAGCAATAAATTTATAGGTACCGTGTTCTTATATTCCTAAATTGTTTTCCAATGAGAGTACAAATGGGTCATACCTTCCATCTGCATTTTTTATTTTTTTTATTGATCTCGAATATCATGGACAAGTTTAGGAAATTTACTGAAATACACCAAAGTGTATCAGAGTAAACCACGCGTAATCTACGTACGCGTATATTGATAGTATATTGCGTGTATCTTAGCGACCTTGCTTACAAAACATTGTAACCCAAGTATTATTTATAGCTATTCTATGTGTTATTATCACGATTTTATCTATTTAAACGAACTCTACTGTCGTTAAAGCGTTAATTTTAGAATGTGTAAGGTAGCAAAATTTGAATGAAGGAGCCATCGATTTAAAATCGATGGAAGGAGCAGACAATTAGCGGGGCCAGTTTTTTTACAATTCATACATTTTAATATCTAATCCAAATAGTTTTTTTGTTTATAAATATTATATAATTACCTTCTTAAAACTTAACTTCTAGGTTAAATTGTAATAAATCAGGAATAAAATTCGTGTTTTAAACTTCTAACTGCTTATATACCGATAATAATGTTATCCTTAATTCAATAAATACTTTTCTATATTTAAACAAAAAGATAGTATTTTATCGCAACATTAGATATCAATCATTTGTTTGTAGCTTGTTAACGTGTTGAAACCAATTTCAATACGATATTTTGTTATCAAGGTTCTCATCTGTTTCTTAGTTCTCAATAGTATTACTTCGAACTAAATCGAAGCTGTAAACTTGTAATCAGTCAAATGTTTAGTAGTTAGTGTAATAATAAGGGTCTCGGACTTAACTACTTGAATCGAGAAAGCTACCGTGGCACTAGGTCAGTTAGGTGTCTACATCCAATCGTTCTAATTTAAGCAAGTATATTTGAGTCAGTCCCTCTGTGACCACGGACTCTGCCAAGGGTTCGGAACGTCAGGATTAACATCAAGTTAAATTAATGTGTAAAATAAACGCGAGTAGATCCGTAACAGTAGTTTAATTTCAATTTATATTTGACCTTTTTTAAGGGTAGTGTTTTTAGTTTTTGTTTTTTTTCCTTACCCTACTATCTGTAAAAAAACATTGATAAAATTTTAAACATCTTTAGTTCTATCTACGAACCTTACTTATGAACCTTTTAGGTCAGTATTATATCATCATTTTTGTTGATAACGAAGTTATTGACATTGAAAAAGACTACTTCGACTTCTAACGATGTGACGGTAATGTAACCTAAATTTGCACGGTTCGGATACAGTCTCAATAGCCTAATTGGTAGACCCGTTTTGTCAGAAGGTGCTGGTTCGGATACCGGGTAATTTTTGCTTAAAATATTTGAGTTGGCCTTTACAATCGATTTGTGCCAACCCTACGACGTTGTTTGAGTCAAGAATGTCCCATAATGCAATCGCGTGTGGCAACATTACAACGCTTGCTGCTTGCAGTAACGCACCTTCCTGTCAGACTACTCTGCACTGTCGGTAGCAAGTCAAGTAGGTAAGTCAAGTGCAACGGGGTCGAGCTAAAATTTTGTTTTTTGTATTGTAATAAAGTTCGCATTAGAGTAAACGTACCTTCACCGGAGAAAGAAATGACCCTTGCCGAGTTTTTTTGCGGCTTCTTATCGGTACAAGGTCTCTGACTCTCCAGCGTAGGTTCATAAAGCCATGGCTTAGATTTTGGCGTTCAATAAATTTTTGTGTAAGTTCATTTAAAAAATATGTTTAAATAGGTACCTACTTTAAAGTGGTAATCGTTGCTGAGATAACTTGTAAGTAATGTAAGTATTGAAAATTAGGTACTGTACATAGCACAGAACAATACTACATACTATTACCCATAATATTTATAACTATAGTCTTGTGGTAATAGACGATCGAATCAATAGTAAAGTAAAGTAATTTTATAAGATTCTTTATTGTTATTATATTGAACTGGATACGACTCACAATAATGAATTACCTACCTACAATAATTTTACGAAAATAAGAGAACCTGCTGACAAATCAGTGATCAAATGGATTGGGTTGTCAGAACACGCTAATTCAAATTACTCAACACTTTTTCTAAATCTCACTGGAAATAAGATGATAGTATAAAATGTGTATTTTACGGATGGCAAGGCAACCCTACCCATAGTGTCACTCCAGCCTCCACCTGCCGCCAATCCGCCATTGCCACAATCGGTTTCCCGCCACAATGCGCGGAACGATATTGTTTATGCCGTTTCATTACAGATCTAGGTTGCGGCTGTTGTGAGCTGTGGCTAGAGCTATAAACCTCACTTCGCCATTACTGGTTGCCGTTAAAATAACATTTCTAATAGAAATTATATAAGGGTTTTAACTCTCACAAATAAACTAAAGCTATTTTGTGTTGCATCACAGACAACGCTGCCAGTTTACAGTAGGGCTCCATCATTGAAATCAAGTCATCGCTAGCATCGAAATATTTGGAATACATTTCGCCCGACCTGTAAATTGAACCCGGGACCTTCGGGTATCGGGCCGAGCGCTCTGCCACTCGACCAGGCCAGCGAGGCGTTCTACATTAAAAACAATTATCACATAAGTTCCATAGAGACATTAAATTAATTGTTGCACTACATAAATAGTTTTCTAAACGAATTTATTTATTTATTTATTTATAATCTTACGTATTGTTTTGTATAATTTTATATTTTGTACGAGGGCGACACTGAAAGTTTTTAGAACTGGCCACTTGTAAACGATATAGGTAATAAAAAAATAAGTTCAAATTTTGAAAATGGGACTGCCAATATTATTGTAGTATTTCATTCATTTGTCATTTGTTTAACGACTTGGCGGCCAATTGAAGTGTCTGTATTACGTCAGCATGAATTTAACCCGAGAAAACTTATATGCAATGATTTTATATGACATTCGATGTCATTTAATAAGTCAACAAATACTTATAATAGACTTCGATTGGCCTTTTACGATGAAGCCCCATCTCTTGCCGCTGTTTACACCTTACAACTGGTTTAATGAGTTTTAACGTGGTTGCACTAATCTCACCGATGATCTGCGTGAGGGACGGCCTTCTACGGCGATGACTGAAGATAACATCAGTGTCGTGTGGCGTTTGATAGAAACTGACAAAAGAGTGACCTATCAGCAGATTCGGACAAGCTTAGGCATCGGTATGAGTCAAGTGCACAAAATCCTCCATGAACATTTAGCGGTCAGGAAACTTTGTGCCCGGTGGATACCTCATAATTTGACAGAGGCCCAAAAACTCTGTCGTGTTCATTGGTGCCGTGAAATGGTTTTGAACCATTTAACGGAGGTGACTCAAATGCTGTGTTTGACATACTTACGGGTGACGAAAGCTGGATAATACTGTTATGATCCTGAAACTAAAAGACAGTCTGCTGAGTGGGTGTTTCCTTCCGAGGAGTTGAACCAACCAACTAAAATGAAGAGAGGTCGAAGCGTAGGAAAAAAAATGGTGGCATCGTTCTTCGGAAGGACAGGTCATCATTACACAACAATTGTTTTAGAGGATTGAAAAACAGTTACTGCAGAGTGGTACACTAACAATTGTTTGCCAATTGTCTTGGAAAAAGTTCGAGAGAAACGACCTCACAGTAGGATCCTCCTTCACCACGACAACGCCTTGTCGCACACCGCCAAGTAAACGATCGACTATTTGGCGACGTCAGACGTAAAATTACTGGGTCACCCGCCGTATAGCCCCGAGCTTCTCTAACTAAATCGCACCTTGCGATTTTTATTTATTCCCGAAAATCAAAGAAAACCTTCGAGGAAAACGTTTTATGAACGTCGAGGAAGCAGTGGCTGCATTTCAAAAGGCCGTCGAAGAGACCCCTAAGGACGAGTGAGTGAGTGAGTGGTGTGTGAGTGCTTTCTCAGTGGTTCCATCGGATGCAGCGATGTATTGATGTGAATGAACACTATTTTGAAAAGATGTTATAAAACTAATAGCTTGTTAGCTTGTTCAGTTTTTGATTATTTAAGAAAATTTCAGTGTCGCCCTCGCAACTAAAATTTTTATACAAAGAGTCGATCATCATATTCATCATTCATTCATTATTCGCTTCCTTTATGCACTTCCTCCTAAATCCGACAGCTAAGTGGACAATCATTGAATTACCCAATTACAAAGAGAGTCGGTCAACAGCCGATGCTGTGGCGAAATGATTGCTGCAATAACATTTATTGGCATACGTTAGTTTAGTGCACTGTTCATTTCATCAGAGCGTTATGCTTGAATTTGCTTAATTGGATGACGACTTTTATTATTGCCTTTTTATTCTTACGGGTCGATAAACTTTTTGCGAAAGCCGGTAATCGAATAGGCAGATAATTAGCATTCGTTTTCGTTTGTCTGATCAGCACTGACACCTTTGGACTATAGGGATAATGACAGATAAAGATTTACATTTCAATAAGTAGGTAAGTACAATCTAGCGAGTTTACTTACGACATCGGTGAGTTAAGTTGTTATTGTCGTTTGAACGGCAAAAGCGAGTTAAGTAGTATGTGGTTTAAGTTGATTTGAATAGATCGCGATCCTATTTTTCGGCTAGTCCAGTGCGAAGTAGGCCCCTCCCTCGCGTCTCTCGCTCCCCGCCCCCCGCCCCCCTCCCCCCCGCCAACTTAACTGGCGGGCATGAGATGGGCGAGTTTAGTACAGTGCATAAATTTGTACACTGCGGCCGCAGACGCGTATTTGAATTAATGAAAAATGAAGTGGTCTGAAAATACTACGTTTACCTTTGTACAGGAATATTTGAAACATGAGTGTTTGTATAATTCAAAATGCAACGGTTACCGCATAAAACAAGCTAGAGATGCAGCAATTATTAATATATGTGAGGTTATGAACCTAGATGGTTTCGGACCGAAGGAGGCTGTCTCGAAAATAAAAAGTATTAGGTCTACATACAGCCAAGAAGTTAAAAAAATAAGTGAATCTACTAAAAGTGGGGCGGGAACCGGCGATGTTTACGTACCGACGCTGAAATGGTTCACAATATACCACAACGTCATAAAGGATAAATATCTGACACCAAAAGAAAGCCAAAGTAATTTGGTAAGTACACTGTTTTATTATTTATTTATTCTTAGTTGCCAACTCAGTGACCCATCTCCGACAAAATAATTAGCTTAATTATCACGCACGATACGAGCTCTCGCTGCAGAATGATTGGTACTGTTTCTTGGTAAGGGTATGAGACCATCGCTAGGCACATCTCTCCAGTTACCAATGTTACCAAATTCATCGCTTGGAACCTGAAACACAAATTTAAAAATAAAAACCCTTTTTATTTTTGTTATTTTGCATTCACAATGCTTTATTTATGTTTAAAATATAAATACTAGAAAAAGTCCCATTCGAACTCGTTGACTTTTTAACCGAATTTTTCTTATATTTATTAAAATACTTTTCAGAAGTCGTCGAATATTGCGATTGAAGAGATCGCTTTAGCTGTCGACAAATATGCCAGCCAGGAAGTTCCAGATTCTAGCAAAGATGCTCAAGATTCTTCTACAGTTACACGAGAAACAGAAGCTGCTAAGAGACCTGTGTATAGTCGCAAAAGAAACATCAAATGCCTAGAAAGTTTGGTAAACAAAGTTAAAGCTGTTGGAGAGCTGGTCCAAACCCCAATTACAAACAACGAAGATGAGTTTGGTATTTTTGGGAGAAGTGTCGCAGCGCAATTGAATGCCATGCCTCTTATGTTGGCATTACAAGCGCAATCACACATTCAAAATTATTTAACAACCCTTCGGATGCATTCCATAGCAAACCCGTCACACCTAGAATCTTATTCCCCTTCTCCGTCTAACACCACATATATTTCTTCACCTTCACCGATAAATAGCTCCGTTCCAGAAGTTTCCTTGGACAACAATTCTACAATGAACTTACAAGCATATTCTCCTCCAGCAGCTTCACCAGAAACATATCATATATCTTCACCAGTGGTCACCTTGGACAGTAACAATGACGAATCTACAGTAGACCTAATCTAATGACCTACATGGCGATACATTGGGATTGGCTTTCATTAATTCAATATCAAATGACTAGGACTTTTCCTATATACGTTCATTACGACTGTATTTTTTTGTACACGATGCAATAGTCAATAGGTAGCTACAATCAAAACTATATTTGGTCTGTGTATTTTAATTCTTAATAATAACATAATTCACATAATATAAGGTTTTTTTATTTGTGTGTAGTATTTTCTATGTATAATAAGTATGTATTTAAGTATTTTAAGTATGTTTATCCGTTGTCTAGTAACCATATAACGAGTTTCATAACGAAGCTTCTTTTGGGCTAGATAATTGGTGTGAGTGTAGGAAAATTTATTTATATTTATATCATTTATTTATATATAAGGTTTTTTTATTTCATACCTGTATACATGTGTGCTAAAGTACGCAAACTGGTTCCATGAGCAAGCATGTACTTAATTTCAATTTTGCTGGTAAAGCACATCTCATAAACGTATCAGACCTCTGTATTGCAGGCGTAATTTTATCTAATAAAAATTGAAATGAGTGCTCATTCATTCGTAAAGCATATCTGTATTCAACGGTGTCTTCTACATACAATTCTATTAGGTTACTGCTGGCACCAGGTTCTATTTTTAACCGACTTCAAAAAAAGGAGGAGGTTATCAATTCGACAGTATTTTTTTTTTTTTTTTTTTTTTTATGTTTGCTACCTCAGAATGAGTGAACCGATTTTGATTATTCTTTCTTTATTTGAAAGCTGGTGCTTCCCGTGTGGTCCCATTTTAATTTGGTCCAGTTCTGATGATGGGATCCTCGAGGAATTGAGGGAACTCCTCGAATATTGTAGGCATACCTATCGCGATTTTGGTATTTTCAGAAATAAGTCAAGCATTTGCATTCAGAAAGTATCATTTGATGAAGTGTAACTGATGAAAAAGACCATAGATTGCCATCGGAACTCCTCAATGATAAGTATTTCACGGGTGGCGATAAAATATCTCGATTAAGATAGTTAAGCGACTATGACGAAGCAAAAGAAGACTGGCACCGGAACTCAGTTTTTGATTTCCTACTTTGAGATAGGCGTTTCTCGTTTTCTTCGCTTGTCTCATTTAAACGGCGCTGTCTCGTACGAGCAGCGTGTTTAGTAGGTCTACCCATATTCGCTTTTGATAAATAGATTGAAACGAATCACTAAAAAGCGAAAAATAAACAAAAATTTTAACAAAAAAAAAACCGACTCCAAAAAATTTGACTGATAAAATTGCACTAAAAAGTAAAAAATAAGCGTTAGACTTATACAGACAATAACTTTATTAAGAAAAAATATAGGTACAATTATTGTTACTTTTGGAGTCGGTGCCAGCCAAGGTAACTTTAACATAAACATTTAACGACATACTATATTATAATCAGTACATTAAATCTTATGTATGAAATTTTAACTACAAACGCGGACTGGCACCGGCTTCAAAAACTTCGTTGGCTGGCACCGGCCCCAAAAATAACAATAATTGTACCTATATTTTTTCTTAATAAAGTTATTGTCTGTATAAGTCTAACGCTTATTTTTTACTTTTTAGTGCAATTTTATCAGTAAAATTTTTTGGAGTCGGTTTTTTTTTTTGTTAAAATTTTTTCTAGCAATCCACTTCCTTCCCCATATGCGTTTGGGTCTTTCCATTTCTATTAATATTACATTTTCAATGTGTTGTATAATATTACGAAAATTGGTATTAAGTAATTCAACGTCCATGGTTTCGGTGGAGCAAAACGACACACGCGCGCGACCAGTCTTCTTGTTGGAACGGCAACTTATTATATTACAAACAACATACGTTTGGACGCAACTTACAACTTACTACTTGTTACTTAACTGTCTGATTTCTTAACTCGCTGCTGTACTTATTGAAATGTAAATCGGGCTTTATCGTGTCAATAACCTTATCTTCCCTATCCAGAAACAGGCCACGCACACGGCAGCGTCTGTGGCCTGTGCGCGTGGCCTGTTTCTACTGAAGTAGGTCTTCCCTTGTACAGATGATAGGGCACAAGGGGCATGACCGCATGAGATCAGGTGGGTCATGTCCTGTATCGGAGCACCACAGTTATAACCGAGCCCCGCGGAATAGCTCCATTTAACCATGTTTGATTTGCAGTGGCCGTACGAAGACGGTTGAGTGTTTGCCAAATAGGCCACTGCGGTCCATTTCCTGGTGGCTGATGTTCTGCCGGTTGGATGATGATAAAGCTACTGGAACACGATTGTTGTTGCAATAATGATGCCCTGTAAAGACACTACTATTTAAAAATGCTTCTGTGATCCACCATGCTCAATAATCCTTTAAACGAGGCGAGATGTGAAGAAGCAAATTGCGTGTAGGCAAAGTGAGGATGGCTAGTAGCAGGATTCCTCAGATCCTCAGGATCCTTAGGATTCCTCAGGAGTCCTTAGATCTGAATACTGCTTCTGGTTAACATCAGGCAATTGGCAATCGGCAGGCAGAGCCATTTGCCTAACATTCTTATAAAAAATGTATACTTTTTTTTACTTTGAACGCTATTAACGTGAATGCTTTGTCCCCAGGAGGTCGCAATGGTGGTGTGACCCGGCGTGATGATGAGGCTCGACGAAAAACAGCATCGCTACCACAACCTGCTGCAGGACGACCATGCCAGTGAGTAGCTTCTATTGTATACTACGACGAGGCCAGGGCGAGGGCTTGGCGTACACCTTACAGATGTGATGATAAAGTTGAAGATATGAGCGCACTTAAAAGACCCGGTACGCCCAACCACTCAACTTTTTTAGAGAAACTCTTTACGTGATTAATTTTAAAATAAACAAATTTAAAACTTTACTTGTTTTATCCATGGGTTTGTTATTTAGATTTATAAGTACAGTCAGCATCGAAAGTACCATCATCATTAAAGCATTACTAGGTATTAAAAGTTGAAAAGCGCCTGTTGTTATGTCTTCCGATTCTAATATTCGAGCATGCAGCATCCTATTTGCATTGTAACAACGAGCAACAGCAATCACATTATTTATAAAATTTCCACATAACAATATTATCTACAACATAGTTTAAAGTTAGTACATCTAAAAATACCTACTCATCTGTATTACGGTTTTATAACTTTTTTTATTTAGGTACTAGGTGTTCATTGACTCTACGAATAACCTTTACAAGAGTTTATAAAATCCGTTCCCACGTACAAACTATATCAATCAAATCTACACAAATTACGGTCTAACAGATTTGAAGCAGCAGTTGTTAAGAGGTGCAGACTTTGTTTTTTGGAGAGAGATTGCCTTAAAGCCTTTTCAGCGACACCGGACTTCTTAGAGGGCGGCAAGAAACTTAAAGGGTTCCTCAAGCCGTGTGATCGAAACACCGTCAGAGGGTTTCTTGAGGTACAAACAAGCGTCTCCCCTTTTCTTACTAGATTCTCCGAGGGGTTCAGATCGGATCTGGTGCGTAGCAACCAGAGAGCACCGCTAAAGGCCTTTGAGCAGACCTTGTTGCAAATCATAATGAGTTATTGTCACCTCTGCTGGTGTCGTATAGTAATTATTCGTATAGTAAGTCTCCTTGCTGTTTGTAATTTTGTATACATAATATTATACCTTGAGAGCTCAGTAATTGTTGCCGCGTTCCTATCGTGAACATCGGTGCAATTAACTTTGCTATTAGCGTGGTGCACAGTCGTATTATTGAAATATAATATTAATATTATATTACATTATTTTGTTTTAGATAGGTACTGTGATTAGTTATTTCAATAATAAATAATCATTTAATTCTAACCAGTACCAATTCGCATTGGCCGATGGCCCCGCGTCGTGATTTATGGCCCGTTCTCTCTGTGATATCCCCATCCATAGGGAAGACTCGTGCCCCAGCAGTGGGAGCATAAAATGAGCTGATGATGATGATTTCCAACCAATAAAATCCGTATCAAGATCCGATGCCAATGACGTCGAGAAATATGAAGTTGTAAAGCTGTTTGGTAATTTTACAATTAATTTTCCGAAATTCGATTTGGTATGATTGCTCAAAAATTCTGAATCGTTTCCTCAAACAGTCGCGTTTAAAACGACTTAGTGAAACTTCGACCGACGTTGGCAACACGAGTCGTAAAAATATAATATTATTTTTATGGTGCTGTCGACTGGATTAAATAAAATAAGACTGAAGTAATATTCGTTGTTTTAACACAGAACGAACGATATATTGTATCACCTTAATGAAATTAGTTAACGTCAAATCAACATTACAATGAATCAGATGGGAATATAACTTTAATAAAATAACATTTGTACAACTACATTGATGTTTGATTTTACGAAGGTATAGGAATATACTCACTCGTATTCTGTATGTTGATTTTCTTGACTATACCATGACAGATAAAATAAAACCAAGCTGTGCAAAGGGCAAGACTTTCCAAGATTTTTATCGACGTGGGAAGTTCACGCCAACTGCAAATGAGAGTAGAGTCATTAACATAACTAATGGAGACATAAAATATAAGTAATTGCAATTGCATACAGTTTATTAATTCATTAAATGTTGATAAATATTCAATAGCGGGATTTACAGCCGCACCATTTCACAATCTGGGTCAGATTCAAATTACTAGTAGACACTTAATGAATTTTGTTTGCAATAAAATTTCCCTGATAGTTATTTCATTTGCTGCAACGATCTCGACGCGTCTAGTAACGATTACTTGATAATATCGAAAGATTAGATGGAGAACATTGATCAGCAATGAGACGAATAGGTTAAATCTGTGCAGTTTCTTGCGCCCATTCTTCTCCACAGCTAAAAAATAGACGTCCTGAATGGGTAAAGGTAAAAAATTCCCTGACGATAAAAAAGCACTTTTCTTAAGTTTCTTAAATTAAAAAAGATACTGCGATTTACCAAGGCATTTGTTTATTTATTATCAGCGTTGTAAGCCAACCAATAACGGTCACGTCGATATCCGATGTGTTTGTTAATTACGCTAATCGACTGGTATCTGATGATACTCTGTGATCAGAAGGCAACATAACGAAGGGAGCCACCCCGAGCGGTCTGGCGCGCCCACCTGCCTTCCCGTCTGCTTCCGGCGCATTGTCATCGCCACCTGTGACGTCACGCTTCGCTGCACACCGCAGCCACAGAATCTAATAGTACTACCCCGCAGCACCGCCGAGCTGTTTTAACGTCGTAGGCAGTTAGCAACGAATTAAATTGATTTACTTATTTATTTATTTATTTATTCATTTTAGCATTATGACTATCTTTACAGTTTGACACCAATACGATAAAAAAGTATTAGGTACTAAGCACTATAACATAAAATTAACAACGTTAATCTTGTTAATTGTTTTTTTAGAACTTTGTTTTAAATTTGAACTAATAAAGGTTTTATGTGATGCTTGACAACTTTTACTAAAGCTGTTATGACATCATGGTATAGTGATAATAAGAGAGTTTCGTCGCTGAACGTACCAGTACTCCAAAAACTTTGTGTTATTTTGTGATACCATTCATTATTTACTTCTAAACTTTACTAAACACAATGAAATTAAACACTTTTATTACATCTTTACCAGCTCCTATTCCTAGATCGTACGAGTTATTAATAATATGTAAATTTAACGCTAGTAATTTTCGTACAAGTGTTTTAAGAACTAAAATCGTCGTGTTTGAGATCATAAATTTGCAGATAAGATACACTAGGCATGTTTGTGTGTATCTTATGTGTATACGGTTTTAGGTGGGAGATATATTTCCAAAGTAACAACGGATATTTACACATTTTAAGACCTTGACCTTTCACGAAGTAGATAGGAACGCCCAACCCATTTTGCGGCATACAGTATCACTTGCTTCTGTTAAATTAGTACTCATGCGTCATAGGAATATTGATGGACTTATTGGACATAGTAGGATCTAACCTCACCCTAAATCTACTTCACTGATAAATGTCCCAGAGTAGGTATTTTACCATTTACGTTCTTTACATTTAGAGGAAGGCTATATAATACTAGTCTACTATATTCATACATCACATTTTTTTCAATTGATGTACCTACCTTTCTACTTACGTGCAAATTTTCATATTTATCAAAATTTACATAACAATACAAGACAAAAAGATTATTGCATTGCATCGCCAACGTTACGCCTACCAAAACCATTGAGGCCTTATTAAATTTTCGAGCAAATACTAAACTTAGTGTAAATACTTTTTTCCATTAACTAACCATGGTGCAATTAAGGTGTGACCCTGGCCCGGCAGCCATGTTTGCAACATGGCGGACACCCACATGCGCGTTATCGCGCGAAGGTATTATTAATCTTACTATACCGCGCGCGATCTATGATATTGATCAGAAATGATGATTAATATCAGATGGGACAGATGAAACTAAATATTTTATCATCTTATCAAAAGCCCCCTTCAAGTTTAGAACACTGTAAGAAATAATTTACGTAAGTAATATTCTTGGTAGAATGCGGAAAATAACGATTTGTTGGTAGGTATTCTAAAAGTTCATGGACATACCTATTATTTAGCTCTTTGAAATTTTTCTTGAGGAAACTCAAGAAATCAGCATTTTGAAGCGAGATACTTCTAGATACTTCGCGTCAATGACAAAGTGTTGCGAAATTGATTGATAGAAAATTTTGAATCTGTCCATTTTCAGATTTAATCTATGATTTGTGCGCCGGCGCCGCGGTGGCGTTATCTTATCCATCTCTGTATGAATAAATACATAAAGATACTAATCATTGGTTATCCGCGGTTATTCAAATAATTAACGCCTTTATTATCTTGGCGATTAAGCATCAATACGTTTACGTATAGTATATATAACGTTAACGTTATATATATAGATATAGTGTATATAACGTAAACATTATATACGCTATATCTATATCTATATCCTATTATTAGGATTCTGTAGGTTCACTGACTTATTTATAATATAATTGGAATGCTTAAAGCAGTAGAAATTGAATTAAGACAGTTCTTTTGGCATTGTACCACGAGTATATTTGTTGATATAAACAATGTATAAGCATATTGCATATTTATGATGTGTGATATATTCTTGTTTGCAATGCTATCAAGAAAAACTTCAAACGAGAATTGTACTTGCAATCTATAAAATTTCCAAACTGCTACTTTTTGCAGTTTAGCGCAAGATTCTATTAAAGCAACTAATCTCCCATGAAAATGTTTCATCATCAAAGTAAAAAATAATTGGTAGGATTTTAATTATATGGCACACTGCAATTTACTTTTATTTTGCTTGTATTTTGTAGCATATAAAACGCAAAGAGATAAGTAGTTTTTCCGAGTTTCTTGCGGCATACAAGATTTTCATCGAAGAATTTCAGAAGCATTGCGTAAGTTTTGACGTTTCTACTTTGTAAAAAACTAAAATTAGTTTTCGTTTCAACATAAAATTACTGATGATAATAATTTTATAAATTTCACAAGATTTAAACAATACTTGATGATATTACGGATCATTGCACAATGCTTTACATTCAAAGAATATCCGAGGATTTCATTCTTGAAGAACCACCATCACCATCATCAGCTCATTTTATGTCCCCACTGCTGGGACACGAGCCTTCCCTATGGATGGATAGGGAGAACGGGCCATAAACCACCACGTGGGCCCAGTGCGAGTTGGTGGTTGTTAACGACTGCTAATGCAGCCGGGACCAACGGCTTTACGTGCCTTCCGAAGCACGGAGAAGCTCGAGATGATACTTTTTTGGTCACCCATCCGATGACCAGCCTTTGCGAAAGATGTTTAACCTCAGCACTCGCAGACCGGGCGCGTTAACCACTGCGCCATCGAGCTCCTCCTCTTGAAGAACAATAATATCCAATCAAACTATGATTCATCATCATCATCTCAGCCAAAAGACGTCCACTGCTGGACAAAGGCCTCCTCCAAGGATCTCCACAACGACCGGTTTTGTGCTGCTCGCATCCAGCGGCTTCCCGCGACCTTCACCAGATCATAACTATGATTATCAGTAAATTAAGTGATCAGCCTTTGAGCGTACTAAGTAAGATAAGACGTGAATTTGAGATATTAATTTACAATTACTGCTTTTTAATTATTTTTTTAACTTAAATTATTTTGTTAAAAAAAAAGTAATGACACCGTTTCCAAACGGTGTGAGTTTGTGAGTTTGGGTGTTGTTTTTGACCAGCGTCTCACTTGGCACTCGCAAGTTGATGCTGTTCGGAAAAGGTCTTTGCTGCGTACATTACACTCAATCGTCTTCGTAACTTCTTGCCGATTAGCACAAAGATCACTCTGGCGCAAACTCTCCTGCTGTCCATCATTGACTATGCTGATGTTTGCTACGCTGATCTTTCGGAGGAACTTCTAAATAAACTGGAGCGTTTGCAGAATCTCTGTATTCGGTTTATTTATACCTTGAGGAAGTATGACCGACCATTTTCAGAGCTCAGCTTAAATGGCTGCCAATTCGCCGGCGTAGAGACTTACACGTTCTTTCCGTTCTGTATACTGTCCTCTTTCTACCCACTTCACCTTCATATCTTCAAAATTGTTTCTCCTTCCGTTCCAAATTATCAAGCCATACCTTCCGTTCTGCGTATAACCTAGCTCTTGTGACTCCTCTTCATTCAACTAATTTCCTTTCCTACTCTTTTTCTGTGCCATGCTGTCCGGTTATGGAATTCTTTGCCTGAGCGCATCGGAAGTGCTCGCACGTTGGGAGTCGTTCAAGGGTCAGGTTCGGAGGCATTTTCTAAATTCACCTTAGCTATGTTATGATATTATTATTATATTTTAGTTTATTTTTATTTGCACTCATTTTTATTTTCATAATTTTATTATTTTTCGCCCAAGGTTGCCAGGAAAAGATTGCTTGTTAGCAATAAGGCCGCCTATTTTGTACTAAGTATATCTTTTCATTAGTTTGTCGGTATCTGTATTTTTGTGTTTATTATTGTTATTATTATTATTTTTAACCACAAAATATGACACTAGAATCTAACATAAAATTAAAGTGACTCTTCTATGATAAATCTTCAAATAAGTCCGTAACAACATTAATCTTAAAGTAAAAAATGTGCTTACATTTCAACCTTGAAGCTAAAAAAAGCTAATTGAAAGTAAATGGAGATACTGAATGAACCGTTTTAAGAAAGGGTAACAACTGGCACGGTTATAATGGGTGTAGTAGAACTGGTTCCTATTAGTCACTGTTGCTGGCAATGCAATGAACATATTGAAGATGCTACTACAGTTATGGGAGCGTCAAGTGCAGATGTTACAATAACGGAATCAGAGTGGAAAGACCAACTAGAAACCCTTAGTCTCTGCAATGTTGTAATATGTGTACAATTTTTTTTTTAATTTAACACCTGTACTACCTACCATGTTTCAAGTGAATAAATGATTTATGATTTAAGATTTTATGATTTAATAGATAAAACAAAAAAATGAAATTTATACATGTTGGTTCAAAGTACAAATCCAGGGCGATAAAAATCACGTTTCTATAGCGGCGCTTTTATTCCTTGGTCTTGGATCTGGACGTCGTCTACTTTATCTAGAAGTGTCAGTGTGATGGCCGCTATCAGCGTACAAGTCAATTACAGTCGTATGCAGTTTGCAAACCCCACGACGGAGCTCTTGTACCATAAAGTACCCACAAGGTACTCAGCTAAGGCTTTTTGTTACTCTTTACTCTGCTTTACTATTGCGGGATAGCAGACCTCATTGCGATCGATACAGTTTATCTCTTTAAGCTTTCTGCACGTCTCCTTGTCGCCAATTACGTGTACGGTCGACGAGTATCCTCAACTCACTTCATCCACTCCATGGTTCTGTAGGTTACATCTTGCACGATTTAGACATCATTACTTAATTGACCCTGAGTATTTCAAATGGCCGACCGTTCGTCCTTAATGTACAAATCTTCAAGTAGATTTAGACACAAAAGTTTGCACATCAAAATTTAATGATGTACACAACAATATGTAGCTAGTATAGTACGTACACAAAGGGCTTTTTTTAAATATTATTTTCCTTGATGATGCGAGTGTTGAGATTGTATTTGTTCACGACATGCAGTACAAATATTAACATTGCAAATCTGTGTGTGCGCATGTAGATATGCACCGCAATAAACTGTATTGCCATATACGATGCAAATTAATCTGCCTTTGTACGTAAATCTAGATAAGAGCCTGACACTAGAATAAAAGTAGACAATAGACATATTGTGAAAATGTCGAAGTAATTATTTCGAATTTGCCATGCCTACTTTTCTTTTGAAATTTATTTAAGATTTTAAAGAGCTACTGTTAAGCTAAAATAAAAGTGTATCTTTCGATAATACTTAGTGTAATATTTATTTATACTTTTACGAATTAGATTAGCTTAAGTTAGGTCGCTGTTTCAAGTGTCCTTATTTTTGTGCCAGATATATTTCGCACTATTTGCTACTTGCAAGAAGTACGAGTATAAGGATTCTGATGACAAATAAATATTCCCGAGGCTAAAAGAACTTGAGTAATAAAAGTCTAATAATGATGATGCTCAATCAAAAGTACCTAGGCCACAAGAACTTAAGTAATGGAAATCTAATAATAATGATAGTAAATAAAAGGCATTAGCCAATACTTATGTACAGCCGCACATACATTATTAAACATAGGTGATATCAGATAAACCGGGTCTGCGGAAGGCTATCGCATCTGCTAAGTGCGAAGGTCACGAGGATTCAAATGGTGTGATGTCAACCTGACGTCACCCAAGCTTGATTAAGCACATACAGCTATATAATTCAAATGTGAATTTTCCTTTAAAATTTGTTGGAATTTTTGCTTTAGTTAGATCTGGTTTGAATTTTGTCTATAAGGTATAAAGAATTATAATATAAGATTCCTCAATTTCGGTAAATACTTTTAGAAGAATGTTACATTTATTTGCAGTATGGCGTCTGATAAAAGATAGCTTTGCAAGCTTACCCTGTTTTTTAATGTGCAAACCAAATTAAGTTTTTTTGGAGCAATTTTTATCTTTGTGAAAACCAGTGAGGGTGGAAAATACGTATATTTTCCAATAAATTTTGCCTTTATTACGTATCTCTTCTTTTCTCGTAGGTCGGATTGAACAACAGTTGTTAGACTCAACTATTCTTATTGGACAAACCCTGAAGAAGAAACTTGAAAGTTTTAGAAGAATAATTCACTGTTCTGTTTATCTCTTTTTGTGTTCTTACCTGTATTAACTTACAACGCATATGTACATCAGACAAAATGGTTTACAAACTAACTACACGTTTAAATAGCAAAATCCTATTTGTCAATCTATTTTTCTTTTTACATATTATTAATGTTTCATTGTTCTGTTTGTCCAAGGTTTCGAGTTATGATAATATATTGCTACTTTTCTCGACTGCTAGAACAATCCTACGTCTAATAAAAATGTAAATATGTGTGTACAAGTGGTTGTATTTCCTTGGTTACTGTTAGTAAATCTTCAAACAAAATATTTCAAATATTTACTTGTCTTACAACTTGCGACTACTACGCATGCGCTACCAACTCCATACGCAAATGTCTGTTTTATCACTTGCTAGTACAGTCCAATTTCAAGTAAAGTTTTCCGATTTCGAAACCCCAGTGCGACACCCTGCGCATGCGTACCAGCCTACCCTACTTACTTCGACAGGGTCCTGTCAGACGCTACTTCCACCACTTTCTACTTTCCACGCTAGTGTTAAGGTTCCTTTCAATGTTTGTAGATCCAGTTTAGAACTGTTTCAGTTCTATGTTTAATCAGCTGTCTGGCCCCAATTGATAATTCAGTTAGTAGAGAGACCGCCGGCACTGTACCTGAGCCTGCATAAAAATAAAAATTCAGATATTTTGAATAGTGTACTCAAATCAGTGTTTCTAATTGACCGGTGCTTAAGTCTGTGATTGTGTTTTCAAATGTAGACCGGCCTAAGTGAAGCGTTTGTGTCAAAAAACAAAGTGCTAAGGTTACTTCTGGTTGTCAGAGCAACAAAAAATAGAGCGTCTATTGTTTTTGGTCTGTTTACGTTTTTATTAGCAGTATTGTGCCATTTTTAAGGCGTTTGCGTGTGCTGAAGCCATTTTCTCATGTTTGCCATACATACTAATCTAATTTGTAAGTGCGCCACGGACGGTGCGGTAGATTTGATAGAAGAGTTATTTTTTGCATGATTGGAAAACGCCAATCGATGTTTAAGTGGTTAAGTTATTCGTCAATAACTACAGAATAAACTTGGATTAACTAAGTGAATATTGTAATTTGCGGCTAGTTATTTCCCAAAATACAAATTAATTATAAGTCTCTCTATTTTAAAATAAGGTTTACGACGATCCAATTGCTTTTTATTTTATCTTTACTTGATTTTAGCACTTCACGTTTTTTAAAGTTAAAAGCATTTTAGCGTATCGGTTATTAGATTGATTGTCTAATCTAAAACGAAAGACAATTCGGTTGAGCGAAATTGTTCTTCGATAAATTGGATCCAACAATAAAGATACTGTTATTTTTATGCCTTTTTAGGCTTTCTCCATGTTTCTCTTAGACTACATCAAATAGGAATGAAGTCTATAATTTTAATTATTGATCTTTGTCTGACGAATAGAAAGGTGTGCTCGTTAGAACTCGGAACATCCCATAATTCCATCTATTACTTGTTAATCACAAACAATTTAATGGTTAACATATGAATACCGAAGCAGATCGTTAATGTTTCCACTATGACTAAAGGTGGTATTGTTATACAAAATAGACATTGTTCTTCGTCTTTAAACAACTATCGGCTGCTTGGGTTTTTCCAATACAAGTACAATGTTAGATCAACTGCTTCGAGATTGTTCTGCGAAGAAAGATTATATCTGGTCGCTGCTTGATGTCACTATTGTATTGGCAATGTTCCGTGAAAGCATTGTAAGCCTTTCTACATGTCATGGGAATCCATTGAGGTCTTAAAGAGCCAATATGGTGTTATATAGCGTGAACTAAAAAAATACTTGCTTGTTAAAAATCTAGTACTTACCTACTTCCAAAAAAATAAATCTCTTTCTTTACTTTTCCAAAACTTGGCCTAAAGTTATTAATTTTGATCCGATGCTTTTCCATATTTGTTTACTATTTGTCAGAAGAAACAGCGTCTCTTTTATCATCCTTCTCGCTATTAATGATGCCTTGTATTCCAATTAGAAGCAGGTAAGCTGAATAAAAGTAAGAACTCATTTTTTCAGTGAAGGCGTATAGATAGACAGAGATAAAATTTTATGTTCAGTAAATTTTACTCTATCAGAAGAAGCAACTGTAAAATTTATTCACAAATAAACAAAGGCAAATAAAAAAACGTTTTTAAACAAGCTAACTTTAGTCTCCATCTTTTTACATAACAAAGTTTTGACAAATAGCATCTTTAAGCAAATACAAAAACTACTGTAGGTATAACATGGTCCAAATTTGCAAACACTAATGCAGAAACAAGTGGCATGCTTCAGAACAATGGTCCCCAATTGGCGATTGTCCGCAGCCTCGACTGCCGCGCTCCGTCGATTACTACACATCGCAGTAATGTCCTGTCGTTTGCTTTACGACCGGTGTCCATGTACGACCTTGCTGACATAAAGTATGGCGTAATCACACAATATTCAAAAGACACTGAGTTTTTACTTTTCTTAATTGTACCGCAAGTCGCAACGCGCGTTCTAAACGGCCATTAAATTGGGCGGTCACACTTGGACTATTAATAAATAACTAGTTGCGAATTTGCGATACATACTTATGGAAGTGATTGGATTAATCGCGGTAATTTAAGTGAAATGTTATCGTTTACCGATTTTGGTAATTTTGTTGAGTCTAAATATACTGTAGTTTAGATAAGGATCTGATTAAATTATCATTTGAGAGGGGTAAATCGACAGTTCAATAATTTTTTTGACCAATTTGGATCATTAGTTTGCACATAATATCATGAATAGTGCCTATTTATAAAGGTAGGTATGTCGGTGGAAGCATTTAATAAACTTACAATTTGTTTAAATATTTACTTCGAGTCGATCAATGTGCAAAGCTCATCTTATAGTCACTAGATAGTTATTATATCTTCTGATAAAATATAGTTATATTTTTATTCTACTTATATTCTTGAAGTATCTATATGGGTATATGTTTACTAACGTTAACGTTTACAAAACATCCTAGTTTTAAAATATCTTATCTTATAGGTCGGCAAATATATTTAAGCTAATATTGTGAAGTTACCTGCGTGACTATATGACATCATCGTGCCAATATACCGCCAACACATAAATATTGAACACACATGCCTATCACGAATTTGTCAATTTGGCAAAAATAAATATTATCTTATCGGTTGTTCCATAAATTATATAGTTTTCCCGTACCTACCGTCAAAGGTAAAGTCATCATAATGCACGGTTACTGCAGTTTATTGAACTTTTCTTTTTCAAATACGTTGAATGCTTACTCTTTAATCTTAAGTAAATAAAAGGACAGTAAATAATATAATATTTGTCATCATCATCGTCAGCTCATTTTATGTCCCCACTGCTAGGACACGAGCCTTCCCTATGGATGGATAGGGAGAACGGGCCATAAACCACCACGCGGGCCCAGTGCGGATTGGAGGTTGTTAACGACTGCTAATGCAGTCGGGACCAACAACTTTACGTGCCTTCCGTTCCTTCCGTTCCACGGAGGAACTCGAGATGATAAATTTTGGTCACCCATCCGATGACCGGCCATAGCGAAAGTTGCTTAACCTCAGCACTCGCAGACCGGGCGCGTTAACCACTGCGCCATCGAGCTCCTCTTTATTATATAATATATAATTTCATAAAATGTCAGTTATTGATACAGGAGGATCGCCATAAGAAATCATTTCGAATTTTAACATGTGACGTCACAAAGCTTTTAACCCCCCCTGCCCTTTGTCACACAATGTCACATTCTGGTGATACCCTCCCCCCCTTTAAGGTATGACGTAATTTATGGATGGCCCCTAATGTCAAAAATCATTTACTGACCGCCATTGACCATTTCTAGTGATTATAGGAAAATGGTGTTGGTCGACCCCAGTGGTCGTTGAACACTATCCTACCTTTACCTAATATACCTATACAGCAGTTTTATTCGCCAATCGCCATACGATCACGTTAAGAAAAACGAAAATATGAACTGCAAAGCAGAGCCTCCGGCCCCCCGACCGCCTAACCGATCGCTTTGACTACGCGTATAGTTTATGACGTCATCTTGCCACCTCGCACCGCCTATGAAAGCAATATCAAAAGCTAAAGGCTATAGCTTTCGATATTGCTGTCATAAGCGGCACTAACGACAAGATGACGTCATAAACCACACACGAAGTCAAAGCAATCGGTTAGGCGGTAGTAGAATTTTGTCATACAAATACTTGAATTGAAACTACTTTTACGGATCTATTTAAGTTTATTTTATACATGAGTTTTAATTAGTGTTTATCACGGACCCAAAGCAAAGGATTCGAAACGTCAGGATGACATTAATTAAACCTTAACCCCCCCCTACAACCCCCCTTACAAATAAACAAAGAATAAGGTCCGAATAGTTATTCCGTGTTTTGTTCCCGTCATGTAAACGTCATTTCAAATTAGAGTAAAAGAGACAAAACACGGAATAACTATTCGGACCTTATTCTTTGTTTATTTGTGAGGCACTATGAAGAAACGCGAGTAGATATGTAAAAGTAGTTTCATTTGAATGTGTAGTGTCCACATAAACTTTCGAAAACCATATACAAAGGAGATGTTTCAAGTTTGTATAGACACTGGGTTAAGTTTTTGTACAGGTAAAATAAATCAAAGAAATAAAATAAATAATCAATTACATTACAAACATTAATTTTTCATAATTCAGCTTTATTTTGTGGTTCAAAGCATTTTGAAATATTATGTGATTCAAATTCAACAATGGCGAACGAGGGCGAACGTCAATCAATGTTTGACTTTGTTTGAATTGTTACTGTACTGTACTGTAATGGCATATACATTCTCGTTTTCATTAACGTGATCGAATCGGATGGTGAACTAGACCCTACTAGGCACTCACCCTTGGCACTTTGGCAGAAGCAATAACTGCATGTCGGATTGTATCACATTCCTTCCATTCGTGGGCAGTGTGGGCATTGTCGTCCACTAGTGTTGTCGCTGTCGGCACCGACCGAGCGTGACGCTGACGTGACGTCGCCGCACGTGCTAGACAGACACGTTGCTGAGCCCGTGAATGTTGGGCAAAAAACATAAACAACATAGCGTTTGGGGCGAAAGAACTCGCTGCGGCAGTAGTAGGCGCTTGTAGTAGGTGGCGCTAGAGACATTAAGGCCTGCGCACGCGCAGTCAAAGGACAGTCCTTGGACTCCTTGGTGTACTTTATGTTCGTCGAAGTAGATCACTTTAAACTGTTTCACAAATCTGCATCTAATTCTAGTAACGGATGTGTATCAGTAACGTATTTTAATTTAATGCTGTACCTATTTAATATTATTGATAAATCAGTGACAGCATTCGTTTTGAACCTACTAATTCGAAGTATATAATTGAAAGGCTTCAAATTGAGGATCTGAATTGGTTTAATAAAATCCAGGCAATTCAAAAGGATTCCATTAATTCCTGTCACATCCATACGTTACTCATGATGAGCGATGATCGCACGCGCAGATTTCCAATGACATATCCGACATTGGCCGTCGCCATTAGAAATTGAAATGGCAGCGTGATGTCACATCCGGTGTTTAGACTTCCATATAGCAACAATGAAAAGGACTCAGCTACAGTCGAACAGGAATGATTTATTTACACTAAACACTATTCTTTGTTTACGCGAAAACGATCATTCGAGCTTTAGAATCCGTGGTCACAGGGAAGTAAATAAAATAAAATCAATCAAATTAAACTCGAGCAGAATCGTAAAAAAATGGTTTTATTTCAATTTCAGTACACATTCAACTACTCACATTAAGTTACATAACAACAATAACATAACAATAATAGAATTCGAGAATGATCCGTTCTACACCGTATAATATAATTTCACTAGTCTAACATCTGAACGCTTGCAATAAACCATTCGAGATAAAACTTGAAGAGATTGGGAGACGGGTGTTTCACAACGAAAACTTTTATAGAGCCATAATACAGCTATAAGTTGCCAAACGTCCGTCGTCGCCTTGACTAGACTGGCGGGCATCGGGAGGCACATCCAAGGGTGAACTTCGAAAACTGTTTCTGGTTGACCGAGCTGCACTTCCTTTGTATTATGATTAGCATCATCATCATCGTCATCATTTTCAACCCGTATGACCCGTATCTACCCTTGTTGGTCATAGGCCTCCACCATGTTACGCCATTCCCTTCTGTTCTTTAGCTAATAGCTTGCAATAAATTATTGCTACGAAGATAAAATTCGAAGAGACTTGTGTTGCATTGCACCATGAAAGTTTTATAGAACCATAATACAGCTATAAGTCGCCAAAACTTCAAAATCCTAGAAGTAAGAAATGTTTTATAAAGCAATAATAGAGCTATAAGTCGCCAAACAACGAGTGGAACATCGCTATCATCTAGACTGGAGGGCACTGAAAGACGCATAACCGAGAGTGAACACCGGATACTGTTTCTGGTGGACCGAGCTGCACTTCCTTCGTATTATGATTAGTCTATGGCTCTGTAACATCAGCATCGTCATCATTTTCTGCCCGTATCTACCCACTGTTGGTCAGTGGCCTCCACCATGTTACGCCATTCCCTTCTGTTTGAGCTGATCGGGAGAATCTAGTAGGGCACGGTGACACGCACTAGTGCGTGATGCCGTTCTCTCTAGAAAACCTCCGAAGGTGCTTCGTTTCACACGGCTTGAGGTACCCTTTACGTACCTCGCCGCCCCCAAAAAAGCCCGGTGACGCTGAAAATGCCGTTTGAGGCAATCAGCAATCTCTCTCCAAAAATAAAAATAAGCAGTAGGTACCTATGCATGTATTAAGCTTATCCTCTGGGGGTCTCTTTATTCAGTGACGTCGCACTGTCTAGACTGGCTGGCACCGGGAAGCGCATAACCGAGGGTGAACTCCGGACATTGTTTCTGGTTGACCGAGCCGGCTTCCGTCGTATTATGATTGCTTTGTTACATACTCGTTCGTATTGGATCGGACAGCACCCATTTTGGTAGATATATCTTTATTTCATGTTTTGGATCAGTCTTGGACGTGGTGCAAAATTCAGTAGGTATAATACTTATTTATACCCATTACGTTACCCGCTCCTTTTGAAGGCCCAAGAAAGTCACCAAAAATCGGTCTTGTAAGAAAAGCGGGTTCTAGTCCAACTCGTGATGTTTTCAACACCTTTTTCAATTATAACTCGTTCGTAACAAACTTTACGTAAAATTTATAAATATAGCTACAACATCTATTATTATTCCATGATAGAAATAGAAAGTGGCGTAAAGTAGTTTTTCTGAAAATCTGTTTCATACTATCGGCGGCACGTTTATAATGTAGGGATTTCCTATTTATAATAAGTACTGTAAGATCTATGTGTGTACTGTAAAGACCTGACGGGCCTTTACTTAAATGGGAGTAGCGTAGCAGGTTAGAGAGAAACACTTGGAGCGATTAATATTATATTGGTATTATCAGAAAAACATGAATATAATAATTAATAAGACGTCGACGCTCCCGCGGATGATGCTCAAGTCGATTGTCCTTCTTTTCCGCCGCGTGTCGTTTTAATTCCATTCAAACTCAGAACGCGACGGCTGCCAGTAGGTCCGCGCCTCCAAGCAGTCCCGATCACTACAGTACCATACCAGCATGATGCAATAAATATATGGCTATGACTGCATGCCACTAACGAAATAACCACAAACAAACATTCTCGTAAAAGTTGTAATACGAAAATTGTAGTCTGGTGAAATGACGGAATACAGACACGAGACCTGCCCTAAGTACACCTTTTACTTCCAAACGAGTAATGCAACATAACTCTTATGCAATTTGCTGTTCACTTATGTTAAGGCCAGACAGTTTTAGGGAATTATGTTTCAGTTTATATCTTTAAAACTATGAAAAACATAATTGCAAAGTAATCAAAGTTTCAAATAAAAGATTTTAAAAGATTTAAATTTTTCTTTGCTTTAGAAATTTGTCGATAAATACACTATTGATATTAATTACAGAACCGATAAAAATTAAGCTGCCTTCGGCGTGGTCTACTCAGATGGATGACAGGATAGGTTTCTAATGTAAGTACTCCGTTAGTCCCAAATGCTTGCAGAAAAACCTTTAAAACCATGCCACCACACAGGCCTGAACGGACGGGTTAAAAAACTCTTGACACAAAGTAATCATGTTGGGTAATCGTATTACCTAGTGACAACAACTCCAAGCTCACTTCAATCACAAGGCGATTCACGCCGTTTAAATTTAAATAAATGATAACAGCAATATGAATCAGTCAATTCTATTACCATTAGGTAAGGTTGAAAATGGCGATAGTACAAACGTCTTGTTGTTTTTCCGTATTCGTTCCCACGGACAGACTTTCTCACTCGTGGGAATGCAGCGCGCAGTCAGTTGTTTTTGCCCGAATCAAATCGTGTTTTGTCTGAACGCTAGAGCGGTCGCCTATTTTCTTATAATGAAAATCATCTCATTCATGAAATAAGATTGTATTCCGTGAATGGTATCGACCGACGCAGTAGGAAAATAACGTTGTGTCTCTTAATCATTCATCCAAAACTTATCTAGGTATAGCAATATTGTTTACTAGTAAAGAGGAAAGAGCATGAAGATTACATAGCAAAGTTTTTGTTAGAAAGCATTTTCAGATGCATTCCTTTCCTACTAATAGCTTCAAACTTAAAATGGTGCTTAACGTTTTTTTTAAGATTTCTATATGTTTAATTTTAAGATGTGTTAGTCTGCGAATTGTGGTTTATTTCTCAAAAACATTATTATTGAACTATTCAGACACGAACGTTTTTCTAATATTAGCGCTTAAAAACTTTCTTAATCATGAGCAAACAATTTAAAAATGAACCGATTCCGTGCGGATGGCGCCTCTCCGGCGCCATTTCTTCTTTTGCCACGTGGACTTCTGCACGGAATCGGTTAACAGGCTTGTTTTCCTCGTAACATGTAAACTAAAACCACCAGTTAGATTGTAGCCAACTACATCGCAACTTAGTAACAGACCAACATTTGCCAGTGTTGTCACATACTATATTAATACAGAGATCTCATGTTACTTCAATGCACGCTGGTTTTGCAAATTGTGTAAATTATCGTAATCTATCTATACTTAATATTATTAAACTGAAGAGTTAGTTTGTTTGTTTGGTTGAACGCGCTTATCTCAGGAACTACTACTGGTTCGAATTGAAAACATATTTTTGTGTTGAATAGTCCATTTATTGAGGAAGGCTATAGGCTATATTACATCACGCTATGACTATTATGAGTGGAGCAGCAATGAAAAATGTTGCAAAAACGGGAAAGTACGCGAGTGAAACCGCGGGGCACAGCTAGTTTATTATATGTATTTCCATTCTAATGAACCTGCTACTAAGCTACCCAACGTCTTCATAATTATTCTTGTCTTTTGACAGTGCTATATCACTAGCAAGCTTGTTGTTTAACGTTGTTTTCTGGACCTTTCAGTAGATACATATTTCGTCACCGCCATCACTATCATCGTCGTCTAAATGTCTCATGGCCTGGACACAGGCCTTTTATTTTTACCCCATCTTTACATGCGAAGATATGGAGTCATAATCCACCACAATGCCTGCATAAATTAGAAGCTATAGGCTACTATAGAGTACACATAACTGGCACATAACCTCCTTCAGGGGTCTCGTATCCCAGAAAGGAGGATTGACATGATAGAGTCAAAAAAAGGATAGAGCAGATTTCTTTTTGTGAAATATTCAGAAATTCTAAAATTGCTTTAGTACCTCTAGTTATTATACGATTATTATACGATATTATCTCCTATTATTATACGATATTTATAATATTACTGTACACATACGATGTACATTTTTAGTTACCAACTTACTTTAACAGTACTTGTTTACTGTATAAAATTCAATTTGTTAAAATATAAAATTAATTGGACCCGCAATTTGGAGCACTTTTAAGGTATTTACGTAATTGCGCGACTAAATATGTAAATACGGCTCATAAAAGTGCCATAAACCACTTGACAATTACTGAATGTCACAAATACGATAAATGATTTTTAAAAATATCCACCGCTTGAGCTTGAGCACAGGAATTAACTTTAAACGCTTATTAACATAATAGCTTTGGTGGACTTTCAAAGTTTTAAACCAGCGCAGGTTACTCATGCCAACACTGACGATTACATGAGCAATTAACTGCGATCGTCTCGTGCGCACTGATTGTTCTAATTAACTAGTTGGATAAATACTTCCTTCATCAACGCTTGTTTTACATACACTCAGCGGGAGATAAAACGATTAAAACGAGCAGATTAAAAAAGTGATTCATCAGAAAGCGGGTGTAAGGTGCAACTTGAAAGTCGTTCTAACTTAATAAATTTATCGAAAGATTTAATTAGAAGCAAAATATCACGAGAAACAACGGTCTCATATTCTCGAAGTCCAGCATTTACCGTAATACGAAGTTTTTAGTCTATCATACAATATATACAACTAAAATAAAGCGTTTCAAGTTGTTTAAGCAATTTTTTTAGTTTTTTTTTCTGGCTACGTAACACGTTAGCTTATTATTATATTAATACAAATATTACCGAGAAAATATTATCCGAATGTATAGTGTTTCAGTTCTTTGTAAACTTTAGTCTACACAGGTTTCTTTGTCTATTTCATAGGCGTATCGTATTAGCATTTAAATGTATGATTAGCATTGGATTGCCGCCACTCGGTCGGCTTACTTTTATACAGGGACTCGCCAGATGCGACCCGGGCACCGTTATTGAGAATTCTATCGTTTATGTAAATGCCTGTTTCTGTTTACCGTTAACGAATTCCACAGAATCCGTATGTGACACGGAACTTGTTGCAATGCGTCCCTCCTTGTCTTCAATGCGAATTGCCATGTCTAACACGTTTTTGTTCTTTAGCAGTATTCTTGGTAACTATTGTACAAGCTTTAGCTGCCTGGCTACTTATTCAGAAGCTGTTATGAGACCACTTCTATGCGGAAACTCTAACACAAGCTAAACAGTTATCTATGAACTAATCCACGGACTCTGCAATGATTCTGCACAGTCTGACATAGACATCAATAACAAATCTACTCGCGTTTAGTTTTACATAATAATGTACTTTCAATAACGTTCCACGGACCATGCTTCCTATCTCAAATCTGCAATCGAAATCTTCTATTTCAAATATTTCTACAGACAAAAATTTGCAGAAGAGTGTCTCTTAAAGACACATATGTATATTTTACTTCATATACTTACCGTAAAGAGACAAGGTCGCGAGGCTACGGGCAGTTGGCATTTAATAATACAACTTTACATCTTGATGTGTTTTAAAATACACTCTTGAGATTGCAAGAAGACATTTCATTGGCATTTTGCAATGTATGTTAAATCCAATATGGTAGTTAGCGCTTAGTATATCACTTTAGAATTAACTTTTAATGTAGCTTTATATATTTATTATATTGACGTATTTATACATACTTATTACATATTTATTTTTATTGACGACTAGCTGACCCGGCGGCCTTCGTACCACTTTGACAGTTTCTATGACAACAAAACAAACAAATCGTGGAACATTTTGTTAAATTGAATTGTCGTTTTTAATATTTTCCGTTACTTAATATATGTTTCTCACCGTTTAAACCTTGCCTGAACTTCCATAAATATTTCAAAATTAGACAAATCGTTCCAGCCATTCTCGAGTTTTAGCGAGACAAACGAACAGCAATTGATTTTTATTCAACAGAAATTGTAAGTTGACCAACTAAAATATTTACTGCGCAATTTGTTAAGAAAAGTATTTAGCACACTATTTGTAATATTTCTATCATCATCATCATCATCATCATCAGCCCACACACGTCCACTGCTGGACATAGACCTCTCCGCATGCACGCCACTGAGCACGATCCGCGGCTACCCTCATCCAGCTCTTGCCAGCCACCTTGCGAAGATCGTCGTTCCACCTAGTCTGAGGACGTCCTACACTACATTTGCCGAAACGCGGTCTCCACTCAATATTTTTATAAGCATTAGCAACGATCGTATCAAAAACAATAAGCTCTCTAACTCTTATATCATTAGCGTTTACGTCGAAAGTGCAACGGACCAGTTAATGAAGGACAATTCCCATTAAAATAGTGATGAGTAAAGGTAGTGTGAACTGCACGTGAGCAGTATGGAGGGCCAAGACCGGGAGTCCAGAAGTTCCAAGGTCAGCGACTCGCCTGGTGACACCATGAACGACGTCTACGCGGCATGGCGTGAGTTCTGAAAATTAATATTTCATTTATGTACGTACAAAACTGTCAAATTTTTCAATAAATGTTCAACCATATGCCATATTATGTAAAGTTCGAAACCTATTGAGGAGATAGGACAGCTTGTGGTAGTCTGATGTGTTATGTAGCTGTGTGTAATATTTTGTATGTGACTCAATTTAAAATGCCTATTAATTTCCGTGTATACCCAGTAGTGCCAATGGAGTAGTCTACTGGTATTTTTTCCCCCAGAGGTTCAGAAATAATTTGGCCTACATTGTCGACCCGGCTTTGTTTGTTTTTTGAAAATCTTTTTAAAAAAGAGGGTTTATTTATATCTACTTACGGATTATGAAATGAAACACATAGGTACCTACCTACTACTAACAGTTTGTTTTTTAATCAATTATTGTCATAGCACAGAGTAGATAAAACTTATAGTAAGCAATTACGAATTTAGTTTGTTTGCTTTTATCAGTAGTCAAGGTTTCCGCCAACATTCAAGTTTTTTAAGGAAACCATATTATAAATAACTATACCTATATAAACTATGCGTTTTATCGATGAGTATCACATTCACACGGGACTACTGGGAATTGAAATCCCGATAGTCCCGTCAGTGGAACCTCTGGGATTAAAATTACCAGTAGTCCAGTTAATGGAACCTCTGGGGGAAAAATACCAGTAGTCCCATCATGGGACTACTCCACTGGCACTACTGGGAATACACGTTACCTTCTTAGATGATGGGTCGTTGGTCGGTGATAATGAATGAATTAGTCAAGCTAAAAAAAAGTAAAGTTGGTTTCTCTAATAACGAAAATTAATAAAAAAATATAGTAAACGAAAACTTGTTTGAGTTAAGAATTTTCAACAGCTGTGCCCCTCCGATCCGAACCCTTCGGAGAATCTAGTCGGGCACGGGGACACGCACTTTTTAAGTGTGTGATGCGGTTCCCTCTAGAAGACCTCCGAAGGTGATTCGTTTCACACGCCTTGAGGTACCCTTTACGTACCTAGCCGCCCCCAAAAAAGCCCGGTGACGCTGAAAATGCCGTATGAGCCAATCAGCAATTTCTCTCAAAAAAAAAAATTTGGCCCACAACTTAAATTATTTAAAACATACATTTATTAAACATATTTCGGTCATTAAATTTTTATCGATGACAGTGTTTTTTATATTAAATTGTAGCAGGATAACTAATGATATGTACCTTACAACTTACGGCGTTTTTGAGTCTTTAAAGATTTATTTTTAACCTGAATAAGATCAAGAGCACAAACTTATTATTTAGAGTGTAAACACGTAACAAATAAACAAAGAATAAGCTTCGAATAGTTGTTCCGTGTTTTGTCTCTTTTACTCTAATTTGAAATGACGTTTACATGCCAGGAACAAAATACGGAATAACTATTCGGACCTTATTCTTTGTTTATTTGTAAGGCACATAGACATCACATAGACATCACATTATTATGTCAGCGATAACAACACCATAAGATAAACAAATCCTACACTTATAGATATGGAATCAACGTTACATCGTGATTTGGCAATGTAACAACTTATGTAGATATATGTTATGTACTTCTGACGTACTTACAACATTGTTGAACGCTCATCTCTCGTAGTGCCTGGCACATTTGAACAAATATCATCTTATTAGAACAGTGGCGCATTTAAATTTTTTTTCTCATTATTAAGGACAACAAACAATTACACTATTTTCTTACTATATAAAAGCTTAATACAACTTAAGGCGACGCACCGCTAAACAATAAATCTCATACGTTTTGATACGAGCGTTTGCGCCCCGTACCATAAGAAAAACTGTTTTTTTTTCCTTCAAATTAAAACTACAAATTATTTAAAAAAATTAACTACAATTTTAAAGTGTGTGTTAAGACTAATCTACTAAGAAAATTTAGATGCTTAAATCGGTCTGGTTAGCCTGTAAAATGTGAATCTATGTTTTAAAAGAGGTTACTTTGATATTTTTTTCTCTGTTATAAAAGTTGAAAAATCGTGTTTCTGCAACTAACAAAATGAAGTCAATTAAATGAAAAATCATGTCATCAAATATCACTTTCATATGTTTTGTGATTGTTGAGAAAAATCAAGATCCCCGCCACGTAAATTACCAATGCGTCTTCTTAATTACTGACAGTGCAAACAGCTGCGTTATCCACAAACTACTGACAAAATTTATCAAGTACACACAGTTAATGCAAAACAGAGTAAAGCCAGAATTATAATATTGAATTTCTAAATAAAGAAAAAGAACAAAAACCTAGAACAATTTAGAATTTATATTTAATTTAATTTGAGATCAGAAAAATGTGTGTTGTGTTGTAATAAATAAATTGTGATAATTTTTTTCATGAAATTTAGGTAGTTACAGTTTTATTAATATATCACAGACATTTCTTCGGAATGCTGCAGGTGAGCAGGCAAAAATTTCAAATTCGATAAAATTATTATTAAATTGTTTCATTATTCTGAGAAGAGGAGCACGCTCACCTGCACTAGTTTTACAAAATCTTGGTGCATATAAATAACGCTTACGAGAGTGGCGAATGGAACATAAACGATGAGGTATGCATATTTGATTCATAAGTTGATTGCAATCGAACTTACTGTGTGAAATATTATACAGTAGCATAATATCTGAGGGCATTCTTCTCATTTCAAGTATATGCAACGAATACTTATCTAAAAGAACCTCGTAAGAGGACTTAGAATGAAAACATCGGTGATTTACGGAACGTAAGATTTTTTTTGTACTTGTTGTATTTAGAGTAAAATGGATTCCAAATGGCAGTAGCATATTCTAATTGAGATCTAATCAAAGATTTGTAAAGTAAAATATATGAGGAATGATGCTTAAGCATCATTCCTCATATATTATGAAACGCAGGATCGCATCAAAAAATCAAAAAATTATTGTGTAATAATTGAAGTGTACATAACATCTGCATAAATCACATAGAGAACAAACGATGAAGTCCTTAACGATTTCATAAAAATATAGCTTGTAGTCCGAACCCTGAACATAATCTTTACTAGCGTCTAACATCGTCTGGTGACATTTCTCTTGTGTGGTCGTGTGCGTATTCAGTCCGCATTGTTCCGAGGTTCGAGTACAATGATGGTGTGTCAACAGTTGTACCTTGTACGGTGCTGAGTTCGCGAACGGTGCTCAATTCTGTTGTCTCCTACCACGCGACCCGAATTTTGAACAATGTCACCGCTGACAATGAGTTACGACACGACCGTTCGCCAGTTTGTGTAGTTGTGGATGTAATTAGCTGGAATTCCTCTTAAACTCTTTATGAGTGTTGTCAACAGTCTCAATTGATGTATGAGCATAAAGGCTTCACTTTAATTTACGATTTGTTAAAGGTCAATTCATAATTATATCGAAGACAAGTTAACTACTATTCACACAGGTTTATTTTACAAATTATATTAAGAGGAACCACTAATGTCGACTGAATTGAAGAATGTGTATGAAAAGTAGACAAAATCATCGTTTCGTAGTCCCCTGATTCCTCCTCCAAAACTGAACCTTGTCGATTGTTGTCCTTGTTGATTTTGTCTACTATTCATACATTTTTTTTTTCAATTCAGTCTAAAGCTAAAGAGTTTGTTTGTATGAACGCGCTAATCTCAGGAACTACTGGTTCGAATTGAAAAATTATTTTTGTGTTGGATAGTCTATTTATCGAGGAAGGCTTTAGGCTATATAACATCACGCTGCGACCAATAGGAGCGGAAGCATCAGTGAAAAATGTTGCAAAACGGGAACAAGAGCCTAAAAAATTAAAAATGCTGCCGAAAGTCACTATTCCACGCGGACGAAGTCGCGAGCACAGCTAGTACTTTATATAAGTGTTTAGTTTTAATGTTTTGTTTTAGCGTCGACTTTTTAAAACAAAATTTGTTTAAGTACATTCTTTTCAATTTAATAAGTAAGACAATCGTTCCAAAAAAATTTTAAGCATTCTAGCTTTGATTTTTTTACAAACATTTAAATTTGCGTCACTTGAAGCTGTTAACATATCTCATGTGATCTTCAAGAGTCCTTTAAGGCCTTATAAAGACTGTTAGTGTCAACAAAATAAACTAAAGAGTTATAGCTATGGTAATACGTCTTGTATGTGGTCGCGGAGAGGCTTCTTGACATAGTAATCTTGACCCGGATGCCTTTAAAACCGGTTAATCTTGCTCTTTATCAGATAAATGTCATACCTTAATGCTTGATTTATAAATAGGGATCTTCACCATAACACCCAGTTTATTTAAAAAAAGTAAAATACAGAAAACTCAAGCTTAGGTCTCCAAAAGGTTTTACCGTTGTTAGATTTATTTTTATGACCTAAGTACGAATAGTTTTGATGGACTGTATTTGAGATCTAAATTGTATGTTTAATAGATTTAAAACTTACTTTAATGAAATTTGCACTCTCAGTGATATTTTAATTGTAGTGATCTTTATTTCAAGAGATCACTCATAGACATGCCACATATGAAGTAATAGGTATACTTTTATTATTTTTTATTAGAATTGTAAGTATCTAACTTTTAATTTAATTTTAACACTTTTTAATTTTAATTCCAAAATTTTCTTATTTTCTCTTATTATTGTCAACCATTTTGGTAAATGTTGTGCTCACTTCTAATTGGGCACAGGCATGTACTTTTATTTTTTTTGTTTAATGTTATTATTGTAAGTTTTCTGTCTGATGTCCGTTATTGTGCCTATGTATAAATAAATAAATAAATAAATAAAAATATGAATTTCAATTTTGTGCATTAGGAGTATATTTACTTTTGATTGGTTTTTAGATAGATCTCCAACAACAGATAATTAATACGTTTATTTCATTAGTCTGCTTTTCTTCAAAATATATACTTTGACGTTTGGCTATTATGATTCAACTTATTGTCTTTATGACTTGCTATGGTATGTTGGACATTCATTTCTGTTAATCTGCATATGTTTGAATGAATGTGTTCGTAATGTTTAGAGAACAATGTACTCTATTCTGTGCTCGGTGAAAACAATTTTGACCGATCCGATCCGAACCCCTTGGAGATTCTCGTAGGGAACGGAAATATGCTCGCGTGATGCCATTCTCTTTAGAAACTCTCTGACGGTGTTCCGATCACACGGCTTGAGGAACCCTTAAAGATTCCTACCGCCCGGCGCCGGCGCCCCCAAAAAATCTTAAAGGTTAGCCGTTATAGCTTCTTAAATTCCTTCTTGTTCAGGGCCAGACGGAACAGTTGTTCCACACAGGTTAATGCCGGTCCACTCCCGGTTGTTTCGCAGCCACGACTTCTTAGGAGTTGGACGAAACTTACGCGTCTCCTCTCTTCCACCTAGCCCATCTCAATAATTTAAAGAAACATGTATTTTTCGTGCCTTTCAAAAACCTCTTGAAGTCAAACAGATCTTTAAAAGAAGAACAATATTGTAATTGATTTTGTTGGATTTCCAGATGAGATGCTAGAAGGTGAGGGGGCGGGGTTAGCTGCGCGCGTGGCTGACCTCGAGGTGCGTTGCGCGCGGCAGGCTGAAGAGCTGCTGTGTCTCCGCTCCACCCTCGCTGATGCGCTAAGGCGGCTGAACGCGCTGGAAGGCAGACCAGCGGTGACCAGCGGCCAGAGGAACGGTGCTTACACAGGTCAGTAGTTCTGTTTGGTTTTTAAAGTTATGAAGCAAGTTTTATTGGAACTGGAGAACGCCTTGCGTACCACTGCGACCGGGCAGATACGGTTATGTGGGACTCTACTCCCGACCCCCCATGCCCTACCCAGCATTAAGCAACTTTGTGAAGATGATGGAGATAAATTTGCCTAACGAATTTTTCGTTTCGTTTACGTAATCAAATGGCAAAAAACTCTCACTAGGAAAGCGGTCACCGCAGCAATGCAAAATAATGCAACTTTAACGGCAAAAATAGGTATTGGTGATTGCTTGCTAGTCTGATTCTGGAAAGAATTCTACCAGGCAAATGTATAAAAGCATTTTGTTTGATTCGCAGAATCAAATTCTATTGTTCAATTGTATAGATGTAGGTATGCATTTACTTTGCACATGTGTTACAAAGTCGAACGGATCGAATCTATTCGTGTTTTCTACATACATGTTATTTTATCAGGACGTTTAGAACCCTTTGCTACACGTGTAGGCACTGTTCTGTGCGTGTAGGTATATGAAATTCAATTAATGATTTGCTTTACTTTTCGCTTTTAACTGAAGGTTCAATATTGAATTTTCGTTTCGCTTCATAGCCTTTCTGATAATAATGTACGCTGCTTCAAGCATTCTATTATTAATGCAGTTAGTAAATAGACTTATTAGCTCAGCATTGAATTATTCCTAATAAGTTATAATAATATGCAAATCTTGTGAAAGCGTGCTTATTTCTCCGGAATACCATTTATTTTCTTTAATATGTAATATTGAAGCACTAATTAAACGGGTATTTAAATTGGCTAGACAGATCGATACCGCTTATTTACATGAAGGCTGCCATTTTGTGAAAGTAAATGAATTTGATAATTAATTCGCATAAAATCAGACGCCCGTACGTTTCCTGACAATGATCAATGCGTTAATCACTGGACGTTGAGGAAATGGACCTGTATTACGATACAATACTGGTGCGACCAGTTATCCTTTTATTCCTTTAATGTGTCGTTTTTAGGGTTACCCTATTACTAAGACTCCGCTGCCCGTCTGTCCGTCTGTCACCAGGCTGTATCCATGAGATAATGAACTTTTTCAACTGTCTTAACTATCATGAACCGTGATAGTTAGACAGTTGAAATTTTTACAGATGATGTATTTCTGTTGCCGCTCTATAACAACAAATACTAAACAACAGAATTAAATAAATATTTAAGGGGGCTCCCATACAACCCTTCGTCCGCGAGTCCGACTCGCACTTGGCCGGTTTTCTTTTTTTTAATATTTAATTATTCACAGATGCTTTAACCATCTAGATTCTAGAGTGATAAAGGCTTCAAGTTAGAGTTCCGTAAATCCCCAAAAAGATATTGAACTGGTTTAATGTCTCAGGACTACATAAAATTGTATACTATACGGTGGCGGTAGCCAAAGTAACATTAGAAAACGATAGCGAATATGCCAAATAAACACAAGTACATACGTATAAATTTTTAGCATTTTTATTCTACCTGTTACCTAATAGTAACCAATTGACCCTGTACTACATCCAATCAATTTCAATTTACAAAATTACCTCAATTGTTTAGGCGGCTAATAGTAATCCGTATTGATTGATTGACAATTGTGTGTTTATATGTGTTGGATAATGATGATGTTGATGATGTGTGTGTTTGTAATTGCAGGCTCGTCGGGCACTCCTACACGAGAGCTGCGCCTGCGCCAGCCCGCGTACCGGGAGACGGCGAAAAGGACTTCCAGCTACGGCTCCTCGGCATCTTCATTACCACAGAGGTTTGTACTTTGTCGTCATTATCTACAGCCTGAATTCACCCACCTTTAGGTATAGGCCTCTCTTTGACCAGGGAAAAGTATGATACCTACTATTAGTGGCCATAAGGTTGAGATCACTCTAGATATTTTTTATTTTGGAAATACATAACTCGTCCACGCGTCGGCAATATCAGCTGAGCCTGACTCCCCAAGGGTACACACCTCAATAGACTTTGAACTATGTTACTAAGTTATATGGTCGAAAATGTATTGAAGTAATTTTACTGAATTTAATTTTACTAATTTTGTTGACGTGCAGGCGTCTGTACCTATTTACAAACAAATAGATAAAATCAAAAATGTACCTATAAAGTGCTCAAAAGAAAATAAATAACTTTTTTTATTTTTTTTGTTATTTAATAATATAACAATGAAATTAAACTATAAAGCAAACCATAAATCACGGAGATTGGTCCGGTATGCTACAAATAAGTTGAGCTCAACATCCCACTCGACACGAAGGCCCCTTTTAGGGTTCTGTACCCTAAGGGTAAAATGAATTTGATAGTTAATTCGCATAAAATCAGACGCCCGTACGTTTCCTGATATTGATCAATGTGTTAATCACTGGACGTTGTGGAAATGGATCTGTATTGCGATACAATACTGGTGCGACCAGTTATCCTTTCATTCCTTTCATGTGTAATCTTTAGGGTTACCCTATTACTAAGACTCCGCTGTCCGTCTGTCCGTCTGTCACCAAGCTGTATCTTATGAACCGTGATAGTTAGATAGTTGAAATTTTCACAGATGATGTATTTCTGTTACGTTATAACAACAAATACTAAAACAGAATAAAATAAATATCTAAAGGGGGCACCCATACAACAAACGTGATTTTTTTTTCCTATTTTTTTCTCGGTCTTAATAACGATAACAGGTAATAATTTGAAATATTTTTGTAGATAATGGTACGGAATTTCCTGAGCGAGTCCGACTCACACTTGGCCGGTTTTTTTTATCTTTAATCATTAAAAATAGGTGTTAGCAACTGATTGACGACAACCTCCTTGGTCGAGTGGTTTGTACACCGGTTTTCATGGTGTCGCCATCTCTGAGGTCCCGGGTTCGATCCCCAATCTGGTCAATTTTAGAAATTATTAGGCCTTCGTCTCACCTGATGTTAAGTGATGATAAGGCCGAAGGTGGAAGCGCATGAACCCGGAATCATCAACTAGAGGCACTGGCTATCTTATCTCTAGCTGCCGGAACACAACAATGCTACACACACATGGAGGTAGCTAGCCAGGCGGACAAACAAGCCCTACCACCAACCAAACCAAGTACACAAAAAAGTACCCCCGCTTGGAATCGAACCCGGGATCTTTTAAGTTACATAACTTTTTTAATCTCATATCTCACACAACCCGCTTGTATTACAGACGCGGCCCCCAACACCAGTCGACGGGCTCGTTGCAGTCGGACTCGCCCGCGTCGTCGTCGTCGCTGTCCCCCGCGCCGTCGCCGTCCCCCCGCGCCACGCCCGCACCGCCCGCGCACCCGCCACACCCGCCGCACCCCGCGCACTCCAACCAGCCATATAGGTATACCTTTTCTTTTTGACAGTGGAAACCGCGTCGCCCGAGTACCACTGCACCCGGAGAGGCGCGGATGGTGATGTGGGGTTTTTCTCCTCTTTAGCTCCCGCCTCCCTGCCCAGGCCCGAGGGCCCGAGGGTCTCAACAGAGATTCGGAAGGGGGGCCTACCCTTTAAAAACCACTGTACATCCCCTTTACGTGCCGCTTGGGTGACTGAGACACGCCCGAGGATGTTTGAGCGTGCGCAGACGTCCTAAAGCTAGCGGTCGGCCAGGGATTCCTCGTCCCTGACCGTCACCTTAATGTGAGGGAATAAGGCGGGCATACTGCCGCCTCCTTTCACTTTTTCTGCTTCGGATAAGGTCCGCATGAATTGATTTGTCGCGGACCTACTCCGCTTATGAAATTATATAGGTATACCTGAATACCATCAGCAGCTCATTTTACTTCCCCACTGCTGGAGCACGAGCCTTCCCTATGGATGGATAGAGAGAACGCTTTATAAACCACCACGTAAGCCCAGAACGGATTGGTGGTTGTTAGCGCCTGCTAATGCAGCCGGGGCTGACGGGCTTACGTGCCTTCCGAAGCACGGAGAAGCTCGAGATGACACATTTGGTCACCCAATTGATGACCGACCATTGCGGAAGATGTTCAAATTCAGCAATCGCATATAAAATGTTTTTCTTTTGTTTATATAATTTTTAACGCAAATTTTGTTGCGAACAAGTTACAAAACACAAATGTTGAAAAAATTCGGCGGGCTGGTTAGAACCACGATAGCTCAATTGGGAGAGTACCTGACCCGGTATGTCAGAAGGGTGCAGGTTCAACCCCTGCTCGTGGAAATTTTTTCAACATTTGTGTTTTTGTAATCGCATATAAAATAAATATCTTACGGGTAAGCACAGAGTCTTTATGTTCCCTTATATTAAGTGATGAAGTGATAAGGCCAATGTTAAGAGCGCACTTCACCCGGAAACTAGAAAGGCTCTGGTTATCTTATCTCTTGATAACATTGATGTTATGGCAACATAAACAAGCCCACCAACCAAACCGAGTACACAAATATGTACCCCCGCTGGGAATCGGACCCGGACATCTGGGTCTCAGGTTTGGGTTGAGGATACCGAGACTTTATGTTATTATTTTTTTGTTTACAATATGATGTTCTTATAGATCTTCTTACCAATTACTGATTTCTGTTGGAAATTAAATGCAAATCCAATACTCAATACTCAATATTCAATACTCACTTCAAAAATAGACTGCCCCACTTTTTAGAACCACGACCTTTCGACATCCGGTCGACTTCTTAACATTAGAAAAAGCATGCTCTTGATTCCCCAATAAGGGAATATCTTGTAAGTCTTTGGACCTTGAATACAATATTTCATCATTAGTCTCATTCTTGGTGCGTACATAATTACTTGTTATGTCTTATATTTGATTAGAAATTTTCCTTATAGGAATCTATAGAATCGTTACCGACCTTCTTCTTATCACTTATATATCTATATAAATAAAAATTAATGTTGCTAAGCGCAACACTCGAAAACGACTCGACCAGTTCGGCAATTTTTTTATTTCGTATGTTCCTGGCACATGGAAAGTTTTAATAAAGAGTACAAAAATATAAAAATTGCCTGGACAATCATTAAATTTTTACTATTCATTTTTAACAGAAAGAAGTCTCTCGGGGCAGCTAGTTATAAAATAAATATATATTACAAAATTATTTCGGAAGAAGTCTTAAATATTTTTCATTACAACCAGCAATTATTTAATTTTTACTATTAACTTTTGACAGAACGAAGTCTGTCCGGGCGGCTAGTAAGTAATTAAACTGGAAGAATATGAGGTATTGTTGCTACTATGCTTTGAATAGTTTTACAATGAGCCTACAGTTGAAGTACATATTTTATTCATAACTATTTAATTTTAGTTTGTTCTTTTGTTTCGTTTTCTTAGATATGTAATGTTTAAAAAGAATATAATATTAAGTTTTTTTGTAAAGATTTTGCCACTGTTTTTTGTCCTTTTTATAAACGAAGGTATGCTACAATGTCACTAAAACTGTCATTCCTGACCGGATATGTGAGACACTTCTCACATATCCGGAAAGAAGGAAGGAAGAAGGCGAGTTCGAATTACGTTCGAAGAAAAAGGTCAAAAACCAACGCTTTTGGTCCAATCCTTTCCAGAAAGAGAGTTGGCTTGGAGTTTCTGTCAGAGATACAAGGTGATATTCGATTGGGTGACTGATCTAAGTGGAATACCTCTATGGTGTGTGTAGGCAGTTGTGTAAGGTTTTGTAGTCACATAAAATTACAAAGAAAAAATACGTACTAGATTAGATCTCTATTGAAAAACATATAAGGTCCAATTTTTTGTAATGTCTTAAGGTTTGATAAGTGTTAAGGCTATAGCACCGAACAACTCTTCTCAAGACACATTGTAGTAAATAAGTAGTCAATAAATAGCCTACATACTGTCCCACTGCTGGGCAAAGGCCTCTATCATTGAACGGTCTTATATTTTATGCTATTCAACAAACCCTCAGCTTTTTTACAAACTGTAATGCTTATGCGTAGTAGTTCCGCTAGAATGCCTTGTAGTCAGCTTAAGCAAAGCAACAGGAGAGTCACATTGTATAAGAAATTTCAGTGTTTAAATCATGTTTTTTTAAGATTTATTTTCATGTTCTGTTTAGGTACTCGTAATATATGTAATACTCACCAGTTCGTAGTTGCAGTCGGCGTTAAATTGATTGAAGCAGCCTATACCTGTTCATCCTCATTTTTAATGTTAAAGTTGCTTTTTTTTAAATTTAATGCTAACTGTAGACAATAATCACGAATTCTCTTAGCTACCGATTCCTCGCTTTTTTCTCAACCCTTCTATGTCAATGGCAATATAAATGCCACCATAATTTGAACCTTATTTTGACTACACCCCCGTTTTGGTAAAAATCTCATTTGGCAAACCTCATTTTAAATGGTCTCTTAAGTTGCGTTTCGTGATAACATGTTTAAACTTCACACATTTAATACGGTTTACGAAATGGGGTGTTTACTGAACGCGATGTTATTTATCGCGCTCATTTTATAGCAATAAGATTGAATACAAAAAAAATATCCCACGCTATATTAGCAAAGAGTTAGTGTCATTATCCTAAAGGTGGAGACTGACCGGAGCATTGCCGTAAACGTAACATGTTCGATGTGCGCATTCGCATGGTCAGTACAGTGAGCCGAGCCGCTCGCTGCGAGCTCCGCCCTGTCTCAAAATAAGGAGTAAGGACTGCAGGAGGTAAGGTTCTATCTTCATACATACCGCGCTTGAGCCACGCACACATATACCAACAGCTCGGAACACTGTCCCTTAAGGTGGGACTGACTTGTAACATTTCGGTGTAATGTATCGAGTTTTTGTAACAGAAACCAAAGACTGACTTGTAACGTTAGTTTGTAATGTATCATTCGCGGCGAGCACCGCGCGCTCCACTCGACTGTCGGTTTTTTCGCGAATCCCTTTGAGTGTTACGTTACAAGTCAGTCAGTGTCAGTATATTCTTTCTGTTACTGATATAGCTTTTCTTAAATGTGTATCTTGCTTTCCTTTTTAATGGCCCAATTAAATTAATGAGTCGGTCAAAATCTGTCGACGACATTCTTACAAAATGTCTGTACTAATCTGTAAACTCTTGGTTTCTAAGAATATTCGTACCACCATTTTCGTTTCTTTTTTGGTACAAATTGGATATCCAATATCAGTTTGTTATTTTCTTCTTTTTCAAATAACAATAACTTAGTAAAGTTACAAGTCAGTCTGTGTCGCCGTATTTTTTTTTCTTTTTATTGTGGCACGCCAAAATGGCCTCACCCTGCCTGATGAAAAGCAGCCAGTGAAGCACAAGAAGTGAAAGCGTTCATCACAGCGCTACCACGCTATGCCGAACGCTCACACTATGGCGGCCTGCATAAATGCTTTTTCACGCCCCGCTTAAATAACCCGGGAGAGAACAATATTGTATTGTTACAAGATCGCCTCGAACATACACAGATACATTACACCAAAATGTTACAAGTCAGTCTTTAGAGGTTGTCTATGCGTAGCTTGAGCGCGATTGTATGAAGCTTACCTTTTGATGTCTCCTTATTTGTAGCCCTGTTAGCGGCCATTCAGAGAATGGTAGGTTACGATAATCCCTCCTGTCAGACTACACTATAGACCCCGTAGTCAGTAGACCGCCAGCTACAGCGCGTATGTGTTTAGATCCCGTAACAACTCGACGTCGAGCAACCAGAGCGCGTCGCCCGCCAACCTCACCAAGCGCTGGAGCTCCACCGGCGACTTCAACGCGCAGGGACTCACCCCTACCTCCAGGTCAGTCCGCTTCTGAGTCAAAATCAAAGTCAAAACCTTAAGAAAGGTGCTTTTGAATAGTCCATTTTTTAGCTGTGAAGAAGAATGGGCGCAAGAAACTCCACAGCATTTAATAGAACTAACGACAATACAAAAAAAAAAAAGTAAAAGCTTAAGCTTCAACTACGTAGCTTCCTACTAGTGCAGCCACACCGCAGTTCAAATAACAGGTAGAGCGAAGTCTACCTAATTACCTCGTCTCCCGAGTACCGACCTGCCCGGGGAGGCGCGGATGGTTAAGTGGGGTTCTCCCCTCCAGCTCCCGCCTGCCTGCCCCTTGAAGGGTCATACCGTCCAGTCAAACCCACATACCTTGCAAAATTGCAGTCTCGCGAAATAATTTGATAGCGAATTTTCCACATACAAAAAAAGGGAGCGTACCTACTAACATGCAGGGTCATCCCAACACTCGTGGAGGTGGCACGGTATGCGTTGCCAACGTGGTATCTTCCCCACCAGCGTTACATTCGAAGGCTTGTAACGTTTCTAAGATGCTTGCCGAAAAATAATGCCTAGTGGATGCCAGCTTAAAAGTGTCTTTAGTTTTCTAGGCTTGTTATTAAGTATTTTCTTAAAAATAACTTTTTTAAATATAGGTAAGCATTATAGTAATCTTATTTGTCTGAAAATTGTTTTATTGCACTTTATCTGAGAAGAATATATTTGTATAATAACAAATTTGCATTAAAGACAAGCTAATCAATAGATTATTTATAAGTAGGTAAATACAGAAATACTAGTAACATCAATGATGAGAAGTTATTTAGATACTTACAATACAAAAATGGTAGGTACCAAGTTAGTAGGTCACGTGTTTAAGTTTAATTTGTTTTGTTTTAGTAATTACTGACTTGTTTTCAGCAAATAATGCGCTACGCTATGGCAGCTATGTACATTGTTCTATCTTATCTGTTCCGTCTGCTGCTACTTTTGATTTTAGTTTCTAATGTTACGTTTTTCTTTATTTTCCTTTAGATTTACAACCACAAAGTCGTTGCTAAATTTGTATTCTAAGCCGTCACAAAATGGGCCTATTTTGAAGCACGGGTAAGTGAAATATGGTATTCGAGGTGGTGGGTTGCCATTGGTTTTTTGGTCATGGGTTTTTGGTATCTTTTCATAACGCTTATTTTTGGTTTTGGGTTATTATCACTGGTTTATTCGCTTTGATAACACACAACAACTCTAAAATCCTGTGTACATGGAAATAAGATTATTGGAAATAGATTTTCTTTTATTTATACTTCGTTCTTGCTTTAGATAAACATGAACATGAAACGTTCACATGAAAGATAAAAGTAAGTAAATAAATCCTTGGGATCTTAGCATGATCGGAGTAAACATATAACTTACCTATATTGAAACCTTATTTAAACATAGTATATAGGTACGTTTAAAAATAAACGCCTACAACATATTTCACTATACTTAGATGTTATACCGTTTTTAGGGTTCCGTATCCAAATGGCAAAAAACGGAACCCTTATGGATTCGTCATGTCTGTCTGTCTGTCTGTCCGTCCGTATGTCACAGCCACTTTTTTCCGAAACTATAAGAGCTATACTGTTGAAACTTGGTAAGTAAATGTATTCTGTAAACCGCATTAAGATTTTCACACAAAAATAGAAAAAAAACAATAAATTTTGAGGGTTCTCCATACTTAGAACTGAAACTCAACAATTTTTTCAAAGTCAACACTTCCAAAGTGGTAAAATGTGTGTGTCGTCGTCCCCCCTGTAACTTCTAAAATAAGAGAATGATAAAACTAAAAAATACATCACCATGCAAACTTTTATCGAAAATTGGTTTAAACGAGATCTAGTTAGTAGTTTTTTTTAATACGTCATAAATCGTACACCGCAAGTTGAAAATTTCACAGATGATGTATTTCTGTTGCCGCTATAACAACAAATACTAAAACAGAATAAAATAAATATTTAAGTGGGGCTCCTATACAACCGATATGTTTTTTTTTTTGCCGTTTTTATACATAATGGTACGGAACCCTCCGTGCGCGGGCCCAACTCGCACTTGGCCGGTTTTGTATTATTTTTATTGCGAATTTTCATGAAATTTAATTTAAGTACTTACCCAATTATTTTTCGGGGTAAATAGGATATTTTAAATTGCTCTTACTTAAGCTCATCACTATGCCAAACTCCATATAAGATTGTTCTCGTTATCACTATGCTGGATTTTTCGGAATGAAAGCTATCCCAAAATATGCACAAATAAATGATTACTGTGCTAAGTATCTTACAAATCTATCTAATCTATGTCAAGTCTTTTGGAAATAATAAGAATCTATATTTAACACGATAGCATATTTTTATACGCTTTGTGTTAAGTATGACAACGTCTATACAATATTCACACTAATATTATAAATATAAAAGTGACCTTTTACAAACAGATTTTAATTCATTAATAAGGTGGTGTCATGATTCAGGTCTAGTATTGAACAACAACCCGCTATACACTACTTTAAAGTTTATACTGACACCCCCTACCAACCTATGCGGTTACAAAGTAGGTGTCAGAATAACCTTGCGCAAGCACAAGGGACCATCTACGTCAGGTCATAACGCCAGATCAGAACACGCCGGTACGCATCCTTCATCCAGTACTTTTAAGACTAGTGTCTCAAGCTAGTCGCCCCGTGGACACGTATAGTCCACTACCTAATATCCAGATAGGTCACCGGAGCTGTAAGCTCGCTCACTTCTCGTTGCACTAAGAGCACAACTCGCAGTGTACCACTGCTTGGGCCGTCAGCTCTAAAGCCAACTACCAAATGTCCTCTTTGGTGGTGGAGTTGTAAGCACACTCACTTCTCGGTACCCATCCAGGCACCTGATCAATTCCAAATTCCTACGCGGCTGATTAAACCGGAGGCCTTTGCATCTAGCGGGCACCTCTACTAGTTCTCCAGACTAGTACCGGAGATGTTGGAGTAACTACTCAGTGAAAACCACCGAGCACCACACCAACTAAGGGTAACTCACGTACCCCGCAGATCTTTTCGCTTCAGGCCCCCACCGGACCGCTACTAAGACCCGCTCGCTATGCACGAAATGGAAGCCTGGCCAGACCAACCAGGCAGACGAACATTCCCACTTCTATAGCTAACCACATGCCACCACGAGTCCAACCCATGTCCGGGGCCTGCCGGAGACGCCCGCGAAGGCATAACCGGCAGGGGGCCTAGGATCCGAAACTCCCGTGGTACCCTTGAAAAGACGGCCGGACCCGTAGTTCCAGCTGCCATACCCTATCTATCAGGGTTAGTAGATAGGGACCAGTATTGAACAGTGAAAAAACAAAATTACTAGTAATTAAATCCCCCTACTTGAAACGCAGTCCCACCAAGAATATAGTGGCTCATAACCATAATTGTCTGCATAAGTCTTACAATACGACATGTACCTGTCCGATAATAGAAGAAGTTAGCTCCTTAAAGTACCTCGGGTTGATAGTAGATAATAAACTCGACTGGGGGCAACACATTGAGCACGTTTGTAACAAGTTAACACAATTCCTAGCAAATATTGTAATTCTTAAAAATAGAATACCTTTCAAGGTCAAACTAATGCTGTGCAATGCTTTGGCTGAATCATTTATCCAATATGGTCTAAGTAGCTACGGTCGCACCTACAAATCATATTTAAATCAAATACTTAAGCTACAAATTAGAATACTTAAAAGTTTAGTTCCAGTTAAACTTAAAAATCAATTCCGTAATGACGAGAGTAATTTCTTTAAGCATTGTAAAATCATGCCCATAATGACTCAATTTAAGTACTGTTTTCTAAAACAACATTTTTTTAATAATGAAATCCAAACTGAGCGGCATCACCCTGTATACACCCGAGCAGTCGCCGAGCGCTGGCTGCGCACCACTCGAGCCAACAATACGTACGGCGAGCGGACCGCGGTATACCTTACGCCCCGGTTTATTAACGAATTACCCTCTGATTTACGAAAAAGCATTACGACGGACAATATCAAATCGAAACTTAAAAATCATTTTCTAAGTAACGTGAATGTTGTTGAAGCTTAGAGTTGAATTACCAGTTACTTTAACCTTTAGTAAATACATTCACGGGCCTTTGGGCGGGGGTTGGCGCAAATTACTTATTTAATATAAAAGGATGCCTTTAATGGGTGACTAACGCTGATCCCCGTCTAGGTGTTTGTTTATTTATTTATAATGAAATGCAAAAGTTTAAAAGTGTATGTGAATAGGTACCTACTTATACTGTGATTTTATATTTATTTATTTATTTATATTTTACAATGTAATGTATGGTCGACATTAAAATTGCTTTACCACCTTAGAAGTGAATTTTGTTTGCATATAATAAAACAACAAGTTCTATTTTTGTTTAAAAGACCAAGTGACAGCTACGTTGTTATTATTGACAAAGAGCCTTAACGAAATTTTATTGTAATGGAAGTTTTTGTCAAGAGTGATAAAGTGATTTCATTGTCGACTATAGGTACCTATGTCAATTATTGTATTATCGATGTAGATAAAACGGCATTAACACAAACCTCAGTGGTTTCAAATGCTGTACTAATTTTAAGGTTTTATCATGTTATTGAGCAATAATAATAAAAAAAAAAAAACATATACAACCTCTCACCGACACGGAATCTCGGAACAGTTGCGGTCAGACTGGTTGTTCCTGGCTGTTCCCGAGACCCGTGTTCGTGCAAGGGGTCTATGTGCGAGTCGCTAGAGCGCGGCACGTATTACGCTTACCTTCTGGGTGGGTCTCCTTATTTTGTATCTGCAATACACTAGAATTAAGAGTATTGTTGAGCCTTCATCTTTCCGATCGCCTTCTATATATAAAACTAGCGGCCGCTCGCGGTTTTACCCGCGTGGTTCCCGTTCCCGTGGGAATCTCTGGGTAAAAAGTATCCTATATGTTAATCCAGGTTATAAACTATCTGTATGCCGAATGTCATCCAAATCCGTTCAGTAGTTTTTACGTGAAAGAGTAACAAACATCCATCCATACTTACAAACTTTCGTGTTTATAATATTAGTAGGATTTGTGGGAGTGATTTCGTGAAATGTGACGGAAGTAGGTGTAACAGTGTGACAGGAAGTCGGGGAAGAACGTAAGCGCGCGCCATTTTGTAAATTTGAAATCGATATTATGAACGTGACATATTATTATTATATGTGACATATTGTGTCATTTGACTATCAAAGGTCATTTTGATATGTCTAATGAGTATTTACTGCATTTATTTTATAGTTATAAAATGATGTAATACCTGACCCATTTTTTTTTTAATATAATGTTAAAATTGCTTTGATGTGTAACATTTGACATCTCACCTTGGTAAGGTGAGATGTCAATGTTACAAATCATATGCGACTACTCTAAGGCTCGCTCGTTCTTTTTAAACTAGGTAAAATGCTTGGCTAGGGGCGACTCCGGGTTATGAGGGACTCTCCTCCTCTTCCCCCGTCCAGCTACAAATCTCGACGAGGGGACGGGTATACCCACAACAAACCTAGTACCATCCCTTCCCTGCCACAGAGATGGCGCGGGATCACGAACGGAAAACACTGGCATGTCTTTACGCTTGAACATACGCAAGGAGGTTTATAATCTAAAACAGATTTAAATAAAAATCTGTTATTGTTACAGCCGAATTTGTCTCAATGCCTCCCTTCTTCCTTTCCACTTTTTTCTGTCCGCCGCTGCAGTGGACTAATCTGGTTGGTTTGTGTACTCCATCACGTCTCAATAGCGTGTCAGTAGTCTGATTTTAACATGAGGGCTATGGGAGGATTGTCAATATACAACCAACCAAGACACGATTGTAGACGTTTAAAAAAAATACTAAGCAGAATCCCGTCGCTTCGTAGCCGTGTCGGTCTGCCTGGTGGCTTGGAGGCTGTAAAAAAAACCAGGACACAATCTATTTTTAGAACCTAATGATCGCCTTTTTATTTCCTTATATAAAATGCATAATATATTGTGCCTACGCGCATAGATTAGCGATTACAATGTGACGTGTAATGAGTGTGTGTAGGTAACTCCGCTCTGAGTGACATTCAATGGGTCTGGTTGTATAATTGACAAATACCACTGTAATTACATTATATACTCGTACAAGTAGCTATAGCCATGTACTGGACAAAAAATTAGGTTAGTTATATTGGTATTTATTCGACGTATGTTTTTAATGTTTCTGACGAACCTTATGTGGACTTCGTGCGATAGCAAATGAGTATGTAATGTTGTTTTGCTTAGGGTTTAAAAATATATACACCTGCAGTGTCTAAAATCGCTAGAAATAATTATAATTAACAACTATCTTTACAACAGTTCTGAGAAAGAAATTTATATTATAACACTAGTGGTCATACCTATCAACTAGATGAAAATCAAACTGAAAGTTTCTACTTTTCATCATCACTATCATCTCAGCCAAAAGACGTCCACTGCTGGACAAAAGCCTCCCCCAAGGATCTCCACAACGACCGGTTTTGTTTTGCTCGCTATAATACTATTTTTTACTTAACAAAGAATGCAACCCATCCTCATCATCCATCCTTCAGATCATCTGTCACCACATGACCAAGGTACTTAAACCTATACACCCGCTTCAAGGACAAGCCAGCCAACATGACGGGTGGTACATCTGTCGGGCATTTAGACCCTGATTTGAAAACTATAAGTTCGCTCTTTTTTGCGTTGTATTTGAGACCGTGGTCATGAGCATATGCTTCGCAGATACTTATGAGTAGTCTTAAGCCACTTGTCGATGCACTCAGGAGAGCCATGTCGTCAGCGTAGCTGATATTATTAAAGCAGACCCCCTCTACAACACAACCAATATGGCGACCGCTCAGGGCGACAATCAGCTCGTTCATGTATAGGTTGAAAATCGTCGGTAAGCTCAGCCCCCCCTATCTCACCCCGCACCTCAGCCTATACGAGTCCGACAGGACGCTTGCCCATCGCACATTGTTGATCTGGTTTCCATACCAAAACCTTAGAACGCTGATCAATTCAGGAGGGATTTTAACTTGGCTTAGTTTTTTCCATAGTATGCCATAGGAAATCAGATCAAAAGCTTTTGACAGGTCGAGGAAGCAGGCGTACGCTGGGGTACTCCTGTCGGTATAGTACCTGACGACATGTTTCATGCACACAATTGCACTGTCTGTGGAGAGTTCGGGTGTAAAACCAAACTGATTATCATGTGGCGTGAAAGCCATGTTTATCTGTTCATTTAACATACCGTCAAGAACCTTAGCGATCACAGTTGTTAACGAAATCGGTCTGTAGTTGGTTACATCAGAGGAGTCTCCCGTTTTGTTTTTAATGATAGGCACTACAACCTTCCTCATCAGGTCGATCGGCAGATACGAATGCCCTACGCAGAGAGTTAACAGCATTGCCAGTACTCGAGGTAGATGTGGACCGGCATATCGCAGATGTTCGATGCTGAGACCATCGTGGCTTGGAGATTTGCCCCTTGAGATAGATTTAATAGTACTAGCGACTTGCTTGGCAGTGAATATAATAAACAGATTCTCACTTTGCGTCTCAGCATCTTTCACCTCCTCATTGACAGTGCTAGGGGGATCCACAGTGAAAACCTGCCGAAACAAGTCTGCAATCTGTTTTTCACCACTAACACCGCCAACGCATACTACTTATGATTGTCAACAATTCTCACAGATTGTCTGTGAAACAAGTAAAAATTTCTGTGTGATTTTTTCTCTTAATTTTAAGGCTTTTTGCATCGCACCGTTAATCGCTACTACATTAACACCGCATTGGCTTCCATTAAACTATTAACTAAAATATTCATAAGACCCATCTCTATACGTAGGCGTTTACTTGACCTTTTGTTGCCTAATACAGTAGTCGGTAGAGGTTGCTTAAAACTCGCAGCGAAACTTTTAACATGCAATTCGCGTCACTCCTACTGAATGCGAATAGTCGTCACCAAGTCAACATTCATTTTAGATTAGAGATGACTCAAACGACATAATAGTACATTATTCTTCACTACAGTTACCACGTTGTGAGTAACAATGCTGTTTCGTACGACTTCGTCATTGCTTGTTACGGTGGCGCTTACTTAGGAGTCTGTATACAAAAGTTGCAATGTATATTGTGCTTGACTAAAAAGTATTGTTGGAGCACCTTCGAATGCCGTCACGCAGTGATCCGCTCACTTCAAACGCAGTCTGCCGTCGTTATCCCCGGCCGCCGGCTGTATGCCACGATTCTTATTTTAAAACTTGTTTCTTCTTAAATCTCGCGACCTCGCGCTCAATTCCTTTGCCGTTTTTGGACATTAAAAGAGGTTTTGTTCCTACCCAACAGTCCTTGGGCGCTATGGATGACAGGTATCGTGTTCCAAACTCTTTTGGCCTTATCATTTTCCTATCAGTTAATGATCAATTAGTGTAAACGCTTCATGTAACAGGATAATAACATTTGTTTTTAGATTATTTTGTACCTACTAGTTGGGCATTTGGACGCTAACTGCTGAGCGGGTGGCATTATTTTGTAGTTGTGGGCAGAAGCGCCAGTAAAAATCTTGCGAGTAAAATGTCGTTCACCCCGATGTAAGTTGCCTGGTTTATTATATTGCAACGGATGTGTTTATGCTTCATTTGCATATTTTCTTTTCAGTGTTGCTAATATGGGTGGTGCTGTTAACAAACTTTAATTAAACACTAATCTTAATTAAATATGTACTTCCACTAATATTAATATGGCTGCTAACTCTACTAACGACAGCTTTAAACGGACTTTTGAAATATAACTATTTTTTAAATAGCATGGCCACTAACCCCAGTTATTAATTAATTTCTTGAACTTTAAAACATACCCATAATAATTAATATTTTGGAATACTTTTTAAAATCCTTTCAAAAAATAAAGATATGGCAAATTACTATTTTTTTTTATAAATATTTTGAAGATTATTAACATTATCATATTATTTTAGTTTTTGTTTAGTATAATTCAAAATCATTTATTCAGTTAGGCTACAAATAGCTCGCAAACGTTCATTCATAACATCATTATGCCATTGGTTCGTAAGTCTACTCTGGACGGGAGACCTCGACAGACCAAAAAGTAGGTATTTCAAGTCTTATTTATTAGTTATGGCAAGTTTTGAAAGTCAGATATTGTTAACTGGCAGTATAGCCAATTTATTTTAAGTTTCGTTATATATTTCCAAAAATACTTTTGGGACTTGATAGTAATCCAACTAGATTACTTTGTACTACATTTTGTTTTCTCATGACATTTTCTTAATTTAAAGTTTTTAGGTAAAACATATTTTTGCAAATAATATTCCGTCAAAAGCTAAATATATAAAAAAACTCTGCCTTTTATAACAGTTGAAAGCCCAATGGCACAGGCATAGGCGCCAGTTCGCCCAACCTAACATATGTCAGCGCAGAAACTGCCCATCCCACAATTATTCATATTTATCTACTGCCTTTAATAGTTTTATTTACACCATCTATTTATCTATCGTAGAAAAGTAATAATATATAACGTGTCCGTGTATGCGTTGACAAGTGCCAAAACAAACCTCATTTAAAAATTTAAATAAAAATACAAGGGTTTGCAAAAAGTTCCGTTCTCCTCTGTGGTTTGGATAATTTTAAAATTTGAATGCTTTACGTTTGTTTTTAATTGTAGCACCCACACGTGCCAGTACAACGAAGAGGATGGCTCTGTGCGGATGTACCTGCGCGGGCGGCCGGTGGTGCTGTACGGGCCCAGCGACCACGACAGCTTGGACCTCGCGAAGGTGGCGCCGCCGCCGCAGAGCAAGCTCAAGCTAGAGTGGGTCTACGGATACAGGTGACACTGCTTTATTTGTTACAACAATTTATTTATATAAACTATAGGCCTATCTCGGTGGCGACTATCATATCGAAAATATTTGATAGCATGCTTAATTAATAAACAGCTAAACCGATATATTCAACCGCATGATACCCAATTTGGGTTCAGGCCGGGACTGTCGACGGAGAACTTTGTGCTGTGTCTTAAGCATGCCTATCATAAATAACTATCTTTAAATGGCGGAACACAGCAATGCTACTAATCTCGATTTATGGTCTGAAAACAACCAAAGCCCGCTAAAATGTACTCGCTGGGAAGCAAAGCCGGAAACATGGGTAAACCCCTAGACCATAGAGGCGCTTAAAGACCTTAAGTTTAGGTTTTTAAGTCCAAATATCACGCACACAGAAGCGGGCTGTAAGCGCGCGCGAGTGTGTGCGTAGAGTAGGCTAGTTCTGCTCACTATAGTCAAACTCACTACTTTGATCCATTCGAATTTAGTTTTTCGGTATACTTAGAAATTATTGAAGTGAAAACTTCTTTAGCGGCGTTGTACACTTTTTTTGTAATGGGTAAAAAATGTTAAATTCGCGTCAGGACACGTGACCTGATCGAAAATGTAAGACGTAAAATCGTAAGACGGATGGAGAGTAGACAGCCGGCGCGGCGTAGGAGAGGAAGTATCCCCCTCTCTTTCTACGGCGCGGCGAAAATGTATGCCTGCTGTTTCGTTTAGGCGGCGCAGGGCGCTTGCGCGAATAAATTGTCATGTTTGTGTACGATAGCACAATAAATAAATATTGTATTCTACCACATAAATGATAGTACTTTTATACTGATAATTGAAGCAATTCGTGCAAAATTATTCCCTAACCATTCCAAAATATCAAAAATGCACAACGTTAATATTCAAGTTTTCACTTCTGCCGGCACTCCCGGAGGGCAACCCGTCGTTTTTTTATTTTTAACTATGGGCATAAGCAGATGACTAAACTACGGATACATGAAATAAGTACCTAAGTATAATATTATATTGTATGTATTTTTATTAATGTTGTAATTAATCTTATATCACAAAATTATAATCAATACCTATCTGTTCCTCAACGATTTATTTTGGACGAATTGATTTGACGACGACACATTTTATTTTATTTTATTCATAGCTCGGCAAATGTCTCCACTCCACTTGATGTTAAGTGGAAATAGAGTCCCTGTTGTTCCCTGCATGACGTTGACAGTTGACAGTTTGTTGATGGTTTGAGATACGAAACATTTAAAAATCCTTCTTATTTAAGTTTTTCTTCCAATATTTTACAAAGAAATGATTAATTGTATGGGCAGTCAAATAAATTGACCGATTTTTTAGAATATATCAATAATAATATGTTGTCTATTACCAAGCCCAATTTTGCTAATCTCCTTTTAAAATAAATTTTGTATAAAAACTACTTGGAAAATATGAGCCACATAAGCACAAAGCGCATCATGCAGCAATAAAATAGGTGCTGTCAAAACTCGGTCAAGTTATTTGACTGCCCATACAATTAATCATTTCTTTGTAATACATTGGAAGAAAAACTTAAATAAGTAGGATTCTAAAAAACATAATAATAGCTAAGAATACTTAAAAAAATTAAAAAAAGGAATACACTTATTAACAAAATATAATTATTTTGTTAATAAGTGTATTCCTTTTTTGTCTACAAAAGTCGCACTGCTAAGATATGGCGAGGAGATTGGACCATAGCCCATAGCGCACACTGGCACAGGTGCGGAGCAGTCGTGACAAAAACTGGGACCAACGGTTTTACGTGTCTTGCAAAGGAGGGGAGAGAGAAACACACACATAGATGGTATTTCCCACCCATCCCGTGGGCCAGCATTGCGAAAGTTACTTAAAGCTCACTTTAGTTTAGGTGGAAGCTTTTTGCCTACATACTTACACCACGCCCGTTTCGGAGAGGGGGGGGGGGGGAGGGATGTTTCGTTGAATTTGTTACCCATTATCTCTGCAACATAATATACGTTGTCAGTTTAAAAATTTAATTTGTTTATGCTCTCACCAATTATCTAGCTCAAGATAAGTATTCTTAAAAAACTCGTTAGTATAGTAAGATAATGGATAAATATGCATAAACATAGAAAAAACACCTAGACCCGAAAAAAATTTAGAAAAACAGTCCTTCTCTAAATTAACCTGACCGGGAATTGAACCCGGGGCTTTGGAGATGGCGCGACGCCCGACCCGGCGCGCTAACCACTCGACCACGGAGGTCGTCCAATTTAAAAATGTTGCAATTCATCAAAAGTAACATAAAATAGTTTATTCACTAAAGTACTAAGATTCGCTTATCGCGCTATAAATTTGAACTATGTTCGAAATTACGGCAATTGTTCGACAACCGTCGGGTAGAGCGTCGAGCGACGTGACCACTCTCTCAGAGGCCTCGCGGCGGACTGATTTGACTGATACTAATAGAACGCAGAGTTTTGTAGTAGTTTTAGAGCAGTTTTAAAATATTTATAGAAAAATTATAGAGCTAATTTAGTAAAAAGAATTTTGCGCATAATTTAAAGAACACTTTTTTCTATAGTAAAAAGCTTTTATCTTATATTTATATAGTAAGTATATTAGAGAAAACAATTATTTTATCACCTATAATTTCTTTAAAAATTCACAATGTTTGGATTTTTATAGTTTTTGTTAGTAACCAAAATCTAATAATGTTTTCAACAAACTATTTTGCTGAAGATCTTTCAAATTGAAATAAAATTTTTGTTCTTAGGTTTGTCAGTAATTTAAACACATTTTTAAGCTTCGAAGTTGACGCGGAAAGTCAAATTATGACAACCTCTGTTCAATTATCTCGTTATAAATTCCAAAATATCCATAAATCTAAAAATGTTTTCAACAAACTATTTTGATGACAAGATCGCCTAATGATATAAGTAATTAACATATTTGTAAAGTAAATATTCATAGATATTAAGAGGTTTGAAAAGTACAGTTTTTGAGCAAAACGGCGTAAACGCTCTTAATAAAAGTAAACAATTTGCCGATTATCATGTCACATTCTCGCACTGAAGGTAAAGTACCTACATCAGCCCACATAATCCTGCTCCTACTTTGTAAATATAAAGAGTATTAAAGTAGTATACTTATGGTGGACGGGTTAAATTAAATCATCAGAAGGATCATAAAGTATATTATGGAATAATTGAGTACAGTCTATAATAAAACTGTTACACGCACCCTACGAACTTTTTCGAACATATTTCTGTTGGTTTGTACGTCCGATGTCCTTCAGACACCCTTCAGACACCCTTCACCTGTTTGCTTCAATCTGATAGCTATAATTTCTAAACATGAAGGTCCGAGCATAATTTTTTAATAAACACTTAATTCGTTCTTATCGATCATATCAAGGACACATAGAGGTAACAACATAATATAGTTAACAATGAAAACAAAAAAAACACTGTTTTTCGGCTCGGGAATACCTAAAAGATAGAACATGCATACATGTAAGGAATACCCAAGTGTAAAGCATTTTTATCTTTATTTGTACGCGTATAAGTGTCAAATACACAAACACAGTTGCTACTTTGAATATGCTATTATCTGTACCCACATTATTGTGTTTTACACGCATGTTTACTGTTTGTATGGTTTCATTATTTTACTTTCATAGATACGATCTGAATTCATAATGATATATCGATAAAAAGTTGAAAACGACAGACATAATTTTTGTGTGACAAAACACATTATTAATATTTTCCTATTTATTGAGTCGTCGAAAGGCTGTTGATTATTTCTATTGTAATTGTATTTGTCATGGTCATGTTGAGCTTTGACGTTCATGACAATTTTTCCAGATTCAATACCTGATTTAGGGAGATCTTTATTGTTAGTTACTCATATAGTCCCAATGTTGAGCAAAGTCATAGACACTGTATTTCATTACTTCTGATCCTCTACTGGCTCTGACCAGTTTACGCACTGACTTCTAGAAATAAAATTCAGATCTTTGCGCCAACGTTTTCGTAACCTTTTTCGGCGCCTCGTCGAGGTATAGGAGATTAAGGAGAAGTAAATAGTTATTTTTTGTGTTAATTAATTAATTATCCATATGGTTAAACAACATCCTACGTTGTATACATAGATAGATATTCGGGACCCGATGCAGTAGAACCCTGACCAACACATTATTATTGAAACGTCTTGCAGTTGGGATCCGACCCAAGACCCAACACCCAACACATCAGTAAAAGTTAGTGTTGCTACATTGAGAGTTAGAGATAAGATATAAGTAAGATAAGAATAGCCAGTTCCTCAGTAAATGAGGAAGTAAAAATGATGTTTCCGGATGATTGTGCGCTTCCATCGGCTTTGTCGTTAGTTACCATCTAGGTCCCGAGTTCGCTAATCTATATCTATATTTATATAATATTATAAAGCTGAAGAATTTGTTTGTTTGAACGCGCTAATCTCAGGAACTACTGGTTCGAATTGAAACATTCTTTTTGTGTTGGATAGTCCAATTATCGAGGAAGGCTTTAGGCTATATAACATCACGCTGCGACCAATAGGAGCGAAGCATCAGTGAAAAATGTTGCAAAAACGGGAACAAGAGCCTAAAAAATTAAAAATGCTGCCGAAAGTCACTATTCCACGCGGACGAAGTCGCGAGCACAGCTAGTAACGTCATAAGTGTGTCGGTTCCGATTTTGGACTGTGAGAAAATTGTCGAAATCGGGCGACTGACATACAATTGTGGACTTTTTAAAAAAGCAGAGAGGTCTGGCGGTGAGAGGTAGCTCAAGCCCTTTAGGAATAAAGCAAAATGTCGTGTTCAAAAAGGTTTGTCCGGTCAAGACCAAAAACGTTGCCAAGTTGCCATTAACTAAAATTCGTTTGCCCATTTACCAATTGTGGAGTGTTCCACGAAATTGGTGTCAATTACTACCTACACTGTCTCCGTACTGGGGCTTGTACAAACGGACGACAGTGTTCACGACGTAACACATAAGTGTCTCGGATTAAATAAATACGATTGGAGTACAAAGTGCCTACTCGTAGTGCGAGTATTTATCTCTATTCGATCACGTTAACTAAAATAAAAAATTGTGCGGCATTGAAAATAAAAGTGGCAGTGGGCAGGTCACATTGCTCCCAGGACTGATGGCCGCTGGGGCGGGATAGTCCTGGAGTGGCGATCGCGTACCGGAAAGCGCAGTGTGGGCAGGCCTCCAACAAGGTGGACCGACGATCTGGTGAAGGTCGCGGGAAGCCGCTGGATGCAAGCAGCACAAAACCGGTCGTTGTGCAGATCCTTGGGGGAGGCCTTTGTCCAGCAGTGGACGTCTTTTGGCTGAGATGATGATTGAAAATAAAAGTGTTTTTTTTTTTTTTATTTTTTTTTTTTTAATTGAAGCAACGTCTCCTGGTGACAAAAGGTGATTTAAAAGTACCATTCTCATTCTAGGTGTCGTTAACATGATCGAATGGTTTAAAAAAACCAGTTCAGGCTAGCTACCACTATCTTATCCAAATATGTCGCCATAACATCAATGTTTGTAGCATTGTTCCGGCAGCTAGAGTTAAGAGAGCCAGTGCCTCACTAGTTGAGGATCCCGGGTGAAGTGCGCTTCCATCATTGGCCTTATCATCACTTAACATCAGGTGAGATCAAGTCACTGTACTTACCCGTGAACTATTAAAAAAGGGATAACAGCTGACTAACTTTACTTACATCCTCCCGCGGTTTAACATGCGCAGAATTATATTTGTCGCAAAAGTCTATCGGGAAAACTAGCGTATTATACCCTAACTCTACAGATATTACTCTATGGTATTCTAGGCCCTTAAATTGTCTGCGTGCAAAAAATCACGTCGAAGTAGAAAGTCAAAGTTTTTATAGAAAACCCTACTAAGTACTAACGAAATCAACTCCAATAAATATACACTTAATGGGAATCCAACTGCGTCTGTAATCGCTCGTATTACCACTAGACTACCACCACTACATTGCTAAGCTCATTATCTAAAGTGCTTGTAATTTTGTACATGTCTACGTCACCTCATTAGGTATATACTCGACTTAAAATCGCTCATGTCTCGGACGACCTTCAAAGTCGTCTGTCTGGGGAAATTAGATCATGTCCATATTTACAAACTTTCTATGACTAACACCATAATTAAGTGTAATTATGTTTAAAATGACATGTTTTTTTATTGTTGTATGGTCAGGTCACGCAACATAAGTTAAAAACGTTCTATAGATTAGTATAGTAGATAATTAATGTAGTAATTTGACTAATTAATGTTATTGTAGCAATAAGTAAACGAATATAATGTCGCAATACTACTCTGAAAAGGTTTTTTAAAATTCCACAATGGGGAAGTGCCTAAACTTCATCGCAACTGATGGTAGCCTAAGTGAAGATGAGGCCGAACGTGGTAGCGCACTTTATCCGGAATCCTCAGCCACTGAGGCACTGGCTATCTTACTTCTTGCTTCCAATGGAAACACAACGTGACAACAACATAGTTGTTAATTAATGGAATCAGGCGTTATTTTGCGGAAATCCATAGTACAAAAAAATGTAAGTATAATTTAAATAATATGGTGGTATGGGTATTGGTGTTGGTGTGCATTTTCGCTTGCACGCATTGTTACTCCTGCATGTGCATACTTTTTGCGGGCGGGAGGGCGGTGCATGCGTACTGCATCCAAGCTGTATAAACGAGTGAGTTAGCGGAATTAACACTACATATTATTTAAATTACATTTTTTTGAACATATGTAGTTGTTATTTCGACAGACTTGCGTAAATGACATAATACAAGCCGTTGTAGATTTGTTAATACTCATCAATTGTATCAAAGATTTCATTTCCAATCTTTTTTTTGCGCCAGCTTTGAATGTCTTTGGCCAGCTGTGGGACAGTATATAAGCTAAATAATGTCTTAGACTACCCCTCCGCCATTCCCCCTTAATCCAACCCCCTAGACAAGTGACATAATGCGAATAGAATAAAAATAATAGAATAGAATGATTATCGTATGGGATTGTTATAAATAAGCCAACGAAACGTATAAATGGCATTTGATTGGATTTATGTCAATCCAAACGATTATTATTCTGTTCCATTCTCAGAAACATAACTAAAGATTCCATTTCTATTCTGCTAGGCTGGCCTTATTCAAAATAAGAAAACCTTATAAATAGTTTAATTCAAGACAAAATCTGTCACGTCGTTCCACCGCAACATCTTCTAACGAGTTAATCCATTGTGTAACAACAACAAAGGTGGTGTTTTGACCGGTTGCGTCGTCAAGGTTGCTTTTTGCGCGACCACGCTTGGCCGGCCAGCCTCTGCTAATCTGGCAATGTTGTTACTCACAATTTCACTGAAGTTGCCAAAGAACCACCTTTGTGGTCTAGTGGTTAAACCAACAGCGACAGACCCAACAGTACCGGGTTCGATTGCCAGCGATACATGTTTGGTTTGTGGTAGACAGTTTTAGATTTTCATAGCCTTTCAATCTTGTTCCGAGTGCGTAAAGTTCCATATTCGGTGGCATCATAGCTGCCATTGCCTCTAAATCCGCCTAGCTAGGCTGGAGCCAGCCAGCCAGCCCTATCTAAATGTATCACGTACCATCAAACTGCGGAATGAGCTGCTATCCGAGGTTTTCCCATTAACTACGACATGGGCTCTTTTAAAAGGGGAATAAAGAGGTTTTTTTTTCAAGTCGGTAACACAAAATCAACATCTCCGATGTTGCTGATGTCCATGGGCGGCGGTGACCGCTCACCATCAGGCGGCCCGCCTGCTCGTTTGCAGACTGTCAATATAAAAAAAAATCGCCATAACAACAATATTATTGGCATTGATGAGTTCAAACATCATATATACCGTTACGATAGGTAGTTCCACAGTAGTTGAGGAATCTGAGTGAAGTACGCTTCTACCTTCAAACTCACAGAATAGTTAAATAAGGTACATTCTTTATCTATTCCGTGTTCGGACTTATCATCAGTTAATTTAAAGTAAAAAGAAGGTCAAGTGCTTAACCGTATATGAATAAAATATGAGTTCCTAAATAGTTGACCTATGTCAACGAAAACTACTAAGCGGGTTGAATTCGCTGCTAGCTATGTAGGTACGTTGTTAGTTAGCCTTTAATTTACACTAACCGTGTTGGTTTAACACGCAATTGAAATATGGGGCAGCTGATTCGATTACCTACCGAATGTTAACTTTTTTACCGCCAACAACTTCGTATCTATAGAAGTTCGAGATTTTCGTGCCGTCCACGCCAGCACTTCAATAGAAGTTCTTCTTTGTACCTACTATATTAAAATACATTTATACGCTGGCGTACAGCGGGACATCGCGTGCAGGATAATTGGGCGGTGAAGAGGTTAAAGACGCGTAGTGCTAGTTTCATGCGCTATTTGATCACGTAAACGTCAACGAGAATTTGATCACGTAAACGTCAACGAGAATTTGATCACGTAAACGTCAACGAGAATTTGTATGTCAAAATTTTAAGTCTCTTCTCGTATGTCGCCAGGAGGCGCTGCTTCTCACATACTGGCATACTTTTTGTTTTCGTTAACATAATCTAATGTATACAGGTAACAAAACAAACTAGGTACTCAGAACCCCTTTTACTGTGTAAACTACATAATAATAATAAAATAATCAACTTTTCTACACTCCCACCAATTATCTAACCCAATAGAAGCTTCGTTATGAAACTCGTTAAATGGTTACTAGACAACGGATAAACATACTTAAAAGACTTAAATACATACTTATTATCGACTGTCTTTTCATCCACACCATCTTGATGGATGGCGATCTACTACTGTGCGTTTCTCACGTAATTTTTTACCACGAACTACAGTGCTGTGGAACCAGATCTCAGCGGCGGTATTTCCGGACCAATACGACTTAGGGAGCTTCAAGAAACGAGCCTATTCCTTCCTTAAAGGCCGGCAACGTATCTGTGATTCCTTTGGTTTTGCTGGTGTCCATGGGCGGCGGTGATTGCTTCCCATCAGGTGACCCGCCTGCTCGTTTGCCTCCTTCTAATATAAAAATATATATATATATATATATATATATATATATATATATATATATATAGATATAGAAAACACCCAGACCCGAGACAATTTAGAAAAACAATAATTTCTAAATTGACCCGACCGGGGATCGAACCCAGGACCTCAGAGATGGCGACACCATGAAAACCGGTGTACAAACCACTCGACCAAGGAGGTCGTCATAATATGTTGTAAGTGATTTGTTTTAACTGTAATCGTGACTCATTATAAATGTTGTATAATTTGAAGAGAGAAGAAGAGAAGATTTTGAACGAAAGGGAAATTGTATCTTATATACTTTTAATTTAGGAAACAAAGACTGAGTAGTTGTAGCTATAGCTAGGTAGTTTGCATTATATAATTGGTGTATCTTGATCTATGATAATAATCTATCCTTGAGTGTACGGAAACACTAATTACTCCTAGAGTTAAGATTAAAAAGAATCGTCCTGTTACTTTGTTTGTTTTAATTGACCTAGCTAGAATTTAGTTAGAATTTATTTCCGTAAGTTGTGGGAAACACAAAAAACGGCTAATATGGCTAGGGTTACCGCTTTTTATACACTGTTTAGTTATTTTGAATCATCATATATTACATGGTGCTATGTTGAATTAATATTAATACATTTTATTGCTGTTGTACAGTTAGTCCACAAAACGGGACTATTGTTAAACTGGTGCTTTCTCTATCTTCATACAACAGTCTTAAACGAGGTCTAATTTTTTAAACATTTGCACCTGATACTCGGTATCGATCAGCATGTAAATAGCTATATTAAATATATTATCTAAGTATATATTTAAAAAAATCAATTGCCACGTGTATGTCATCATAATAGCATCACTTAAGAACGACTCGACCGATTTGGCGGATTTATTATTTGTTGCTCGTAATTGTCAGGACAATGTTAGTATAAAAAAAAGTTTTCCACTGGATACGGGTATCCACTCAAGCGGACGAAGTCGCGAGCGTGCCACTAGTATAGGATATACCTGCCAAGCGGAACCTACGCAAATTACACTGGCCTGCAAAATTAAGTATCACACTTAAAATTGCAATAACTTTTTAAGTACACAAGTTATACTTTCGAAACAAAAAGGAAAAATGTTACTAATGTATAATTTACTTTAGTTTCAAAGAAAGCTGATAAAAATTGCTGCAAAACGTTTTTTATTTAAAAATCTCTAACTTCTATAGTTTAGAAAATAAATAAATATTAAAAGTGTAGTACTTATTTTTGCAGGCCAGTGTAGTTTAAGATAACATAAATATATTGTAGTGTGTGTACACCGTATTAACACACGCATCACACTCCACACTCATATTGTACAATATATATATCCATCCCACTCAAGGATATATGAGTATGAGAGGATATATACAATGTTATTTTTAGTTTATACGAAACCTGAAAACTGTTTGTTCAGAATCAGTAATAGAATCGATTTCAATTTTTTTATACCATGTTACATTTTGACCAAATAATATTGAAATGAAACTATTTTTACGGATAATCAAATAATATTTACAAAATCTCAAATAAATTATTCCCTACTAAAAGCACACAACGGGGCAGCACAAAAAGCTTGTAATTTCGTGAGTTTTCAAGATATTATTATATTTTTTTTTTGTACGGATTCTTTAAATGAAAATATTTGACCCATGTTTCGGTTATATATAAGAAAGCGCAGTTTGGGCAGACCTTCAACAAGGTAGACTGACGATCTGGTGAAAGTCGCGGGAAGCCGCTGGATGCGAGCAGCACAAAACCGGTCGTTATGGAGATCCTTGGGGGAGGCCTTTGTCCAGCAGTGGACGTCTTTTGGCCGAGATGATGATGATGATGATTGTACTATACAACCTTATTTTTAGTTTATACAAAAACTGAAACACGGGTCAAATATTTTCATTTAAAGAATCAGTACAAAAAAAAATTAAAATAATATCTTGAAAACTCACGAAGTTACAAGCTTTTTGTGCTGTCCCGTTGTGTGTTTTAGTAGGGTATACTTGTAAATATACTTTGTAAATATTATTTGGTCAAAATGTAACATGGTATAAAAAATATTGAAATCGATTCTATTACTGATTCTGAACAAACAGTTTTCAGGTTTCGTATAAACTAAAAATAACGTTGTATATAGGGAGTGTGATGCGTGTGTGTTAATACGGTGTACATACACTACAATATTTTAATAATTATGTTTTCTTTGGACATCATAACCTTTAAATTACTATTTTTTAGAATTGGATTTATATTAGAGTAATTGTAGCATAGCAACCCTAATGTTCAACGTCCAGTGCGATTACCGCCCAAGGTCGACCCAACAATGGTCTCGCTCCAGTGAGCAGCACGCCGGCGGTCGGTGAATGATTCACAACAACGATTTACGAATGGGTATTGTGTTCGGTTATCGAAATACGATACAACAGTTTAAGACTTTTTTGTACAACAGCAGGCTAGCACTTGACCTTAATCTCGTCAGGGTGTGATTTCTGATTCTCACTAGTGATCTATAAATTAAATAAAAGAGACATGAATACAATTTTTTTTAATTGTTAACAATTTTATTAGTAATAGTCATAAATCCCTACCCCCAATATATAATTAATTGCCTATATTAGATTAATAGATTATTTTATTATTCTATTTTGAGTGAATTTATGAAAACTGTATGTTTTATAAATTATATATTTAACATTATTACAACACAAAAGCTTCCCGCCCTCGAAACCGATTCGAACGCCTCTGTCAGTCATTTCATCCCCTTTAGAAAACCTCAAAGAATTTTTAGAGGGTATGGCATCATGGAAGCTTGTTTCCGCCCCTAAAAGTCAAAGTCTAAAGTCTAAGCTTAGAATAATTATTATTCTAAGAGTCTAAGGTATTTTTTGCAATTCATATGGTAAAAATAGGTGTACATTTCATATTTCTCACTTACCAAAACATGAGCCCTGGTTGGGCACCGCAACATTTTTTTCTACTATACTTAATGCATTAGGATATTAATTAAACGGTCAACAACAGTCCTTTTAAAAAATAATAATAATAACGACGCGGTATGTTGGGCACCTTTGCACCTGGATCGGCGCGGGGAGGGTTATTTGATTGAGCAGTGGTTGTCTTTATTTATGTTTGTTTTATTATCATTGTTATTATGTACTGATTTCATTTGGGTTTTTACTTTTTATTATCAAGTGCTAATTGCTAAAATAATTGTTAAAATTTACTGTAGCGTTGTGTTATCAAACTTGTGGTATTTCATCTGCAAAGATGAATCTGCATAGCCATCGGTTGCAATAATTACCTTTGGAAAGATGGCGCGCTGTGCCGCTATTAGCACTCAAAAAAGCATTATAAAGCAGTGACAAAATTCAGCGTTTACATTAGCCTTCCCGGTAGCATAACGGTCAGTGCAGCCGCCCGGATTGCGGAAGACCCAGGTTCGATTCCTGGCTGGGTCGGGTAGCCGTTTAATTATTTTTTATAAATTAATGTATTTTATAAATTTTATAAATATTCATTTGTGTTACTAATAAACTGTTTAATATTCAAATAATCTTTCTTATCGTTACTGTGTTGGTTAGTAATGCAATGGGTTTATTTATTTATTTAAGAACAGCTAGCAAGAACATACACCAAAACAATGCGTTGATACACTTCGAAATTACAAGCTATAGTGTTGTCTTATTTATAAGCTGCCACGACATGTATTACTATGCAACCAGAATCCAAATAACTAAGTTCAGAGTAAAACAAATTCAACATTAATTAATGGATTACTATTAATACATGGAATACATGGATTAATGAATAATAATGATGTTAATATTAATAGCAATATACCTATGTAAGTATACACTTTATAAATACAAATTTGATATTTTTAAATGAATTCATTAAACTGTATTGTAAACTAGTCAAAATTGTATACAATGTTAGTACGCCGCACAGCGCGTGCAGTTTGTCGTCGTTGCAGAGGGGAAAAATTTACACTTCCAACTCTCGCCGCTAGATGGCGACCGGTGCGCGCTCTGCTACATCGCGCTATCAAAGTTTTTGTCGCGGACTTTATATAGCCCGGGCGCGTTAGTCTAAGCATACTTACCTGGCATAGGGGACACCGTGATCAAGAAGGCGGTTCCCCCAGGGCGAGGTTCCTCCATTGCACTGCGGAGTGATTGACCCCTGCGATTATCCCTAATGTGGATAACTCGGATGCGTAATTTTTGGTAGTGGGGACTGCGTACGCGCTGTCCCCCTCTAAATAATAAAATATTAGTTATATTATAATATTTAAAATTTTGCATATCTACATGGCAGAATATGTGAAACTATAAAAATATGACCAACTTCTTGTAATACCAACCATAATCATAGCATATAATATATTCTATCCTTATATTCTATTCAGAGGCAAGGACTGCCGTAGCAACCTATACCTCCTGCCGACGGGTGAGATCGTGTACTTCGTGGCGGCGGTGGTGGTGCTCTTCAACGTGGATGAGCAGTGTCAGCGCCACTACACGGGGCACACGGACGACGTCAAGTGCCTAGCGGTGCATCCCAACAAGCTGGTGGTGGCCAGCGGCCAATGCGCCGGCCACGACCGGCTCGACGCCAGGGTTGGTTGTATTTTACAGCTTTTGTTTTAGCCGTGTTTCCTCGCAAACTGTTCCAGCAGTACCTACATATTGTATTTATCATCATAAGCAGCCATTATAAGACCACTGCTGAACTTGGCCCATTTGTAATGCTATTGAAGTTACCTACATAAATAGACATTTAAACTCTCACGTTCACGTAATTTTGTGAGATATGCTCTTCATACATAGTATTTTCCTATATCCCAGCACTTTTTGTACTCCATATACTAATGATTTCCTGGCTAAATCCGCATTAAATATGAGACTGTCGTATGTTCACAACCCCTGAAGGCTTGGAAATTGTAAGGGCCAACAGACCACAGACGAACGATCTGTGGACTGGAATGAAATTCATATCTATTTGAATCTTTAGTTCTCGCCGCTTATAAAGTCCCATTACGCTGTATAGACCAATATCGACAATGTTCTGTAGACAGTAAACGTGTTAAAAGTGTATACTTTGAGTGCTTTAAACCCTGTTTCCCCACAGCCACACGTCCGCGTATGGAACAGCGTGTCCCTGGCCACGCTGGCGGTGATCGGCGCCGGGCAGATGGAGCGGGCTGTGGCTTGCATCAGCTTCTCCCGAGCGGACGGCGGGTCGCTGCTGGCCTGCGTGGACGAAGGCCCGGACCACACCATCTCGGTGTGGGAGTGGCAGCGGCCGGACAAAGGCCACTGCCTGGCTGAAACCAAGGTAACCATACATCCTAACATGATTTATTTCAATGTCGAACAAAGGGTGTTTTAGTTGTTCAGCAAGACTTATAATCCTACTAATGTTATAAATGTGAAAGTTTGTGTGTATGTATGTTCGTATATTTGTTGCTTCTTCACGCTGCAACGGATGGATGGATTTGGATGAAATTCGGCATACATATAGTTTATAACCTGGAATAACACAGAGGATACTTTTTATCTAGATATTCCCACGGGAACGGGAACCACGCGGGTGAAACCGCGAGCGGCCGCTAGTAGTACTTATAACTTTCACGGTTAATTAGTTACCTTGATAAATACTTACATTTTCACACACAGATTAAAAACAGGTACAAATCTTAAAACTATCTCTTTTGCTCAACTTTTGGTTTAAGAATCAAATAAGGAAATAGAGGAAGTGCGTAAATACTAACGAATATTTTTACAATTTTTTTTATTATTTTCACACATAAAATATATATTAAACAGGCACCTGAGTAGCTCGATGACTTTTATTATAGTACTGTAGTGGTACTGTATGACATTGTGGAAATTGAAACTTTTACCTGATGTAAATTCGATAACTTAGATTTTTTATTTTGTTTTTTTTACATGTTGTGGTTGTCTTCTATATTTTTTGTGTTTATTTGTAATTAAAAGTGTCCTGCTATGATAGGGCATTTTCCAATATTTTTGACGCTGTAAGGGAGAAAAGAGCTGGACACTTGCTGAGTTTCTTGCTAGTTCTTCTCAGTACAAAATCTCCCGCCCAGAGTAGATTTACGAACCGATGGCATAGCGACATTCACAAGAGCTACTTGTAGCCTAAACTGAATAAATGATTTTTGAGTATGAATTTGAATTTGATGGCGTAGTGGTGAACGTGTCCATTCTGCGATTGCTGAAGTTAAGCAACTTTCGCAATAGCCGGTCATCAAATGGGTGACCAACAATTCATCAACTCGATCTCCAACGTGCTTCGGAAGGCACTTAAAGCCGTTGTTCCTGGCTGCATTAGCAGCCGTTAACAACTACCAATTCGTTGGTTGGTTGGTTCAACTACCAATTTAGTGGTGGTTTATGGCCCGTTCCCCCTATCCATCCATAGCGAAGGCTCGTGCCCCAGCAGTGGGGACATAAACATGAGCTGGCGATAGAAATACTAACCCGACCATTTCCCCCAGTGCTCCGTAGACACGGTGGTAGCGGCCGAGTTCCACCCCCTAGACCGCAACCAGATAGTGACGTGCGGCAAGAACCACATCGCCTTCTGGACCCTCGACCAGACCAACGTGCTGTACAAGCGAATGGGCGTGTTCGACTCCCGCGACAAGCCGAAGTACGTCACCTGCCTCGGATTCAACCAGGACGGTGGGTGTACTTTCTTAAATCCGTAGGTTTTTTCAAGAGCTATTTTTTGATTTCGTACACGAACTGCTTATAGACAGATAATTAAGTTATTATAAAATATATTGTGTAAACTACTATGGTTATAAATAGATATGTACGTACACACATATTTATAGACATATACAATTGGGTCATATTGAGAAAAGTGGAAATCGAGAACGGTTCATTTTGGTAGTAAGTTAATTCGGGTTTCATTCGTTATGAGAATAGTTTTTTTAAACATTGGGTCGTATTGAGTATTGGTGTATTTTGAGATTAGTGTCGAATGCTCCGGAAAGAAAGAATCTATCCTTGGTTATCCTCGATGAGATGATTTTACATAGAGAGATGGATTAATCATTTCCACACAGACATTTTATTTTAATTAAGTCGTTTTCTTATTTGAGTCCCCCATTAAGTCAAACGTGACCATAGCTCGTTGCTGCTAAGCTTATCTACGCTACGTAAGAAAATTTTAAGCATAAGTTTTATTGTTAAATATAATTTAATACTTATTTAAATAATTAAAAAAAATATATTTTTGGGATAGTGTTGATATATTTTTCACGATCGAACTCTAATAAACCTAAAATATTCTGACCCGGTTCGCTATATTAAAAGGTGTGTGAGAAAGTCTTTCGACATTTTCCACACCAATAAAATATAGACTTCTTTCTCAAAATGTATGTAAATAATTATGATGAAGCCAATTTTTTTCCGTTGTTCACAATAAAGGCGACGTGATCTCCGGCGACTCGAACGGCAACATGATAGTGTGGGCGCGCGGCACCAACACGGTCGCTAAGCTCGTGCGCGGGGTGCACGCGGGCGCCGTGTTCAGCGTGTGCGCGCTCAAGGACGGGCGCCTGCTCACGGCCGGCGGCAAGGACGGCCGGCTCGTGGCCTTCCACGCCGACATGAGCGCCACCGGCCTCGAGGCGGTGGTGAGTGAGACACGCAAACAATAGTTTGTGTTAAAGTTCTACAAAACGTTTTTAATATGACTCGAGACCTTTCATAATATTAGACATTATAATTATGATTTATGTAAATCAGAAATCATTTATTTGCTTTTAAACAAGGTACACTGGAGATCTCAATTAGAAATAAGCTCAGCTCGTTTAGCCATCAGCAATAGCATGCAAATATAATATAAAGTAATATTGTAGTAATTTTTGTCATTATTCACTACAATCATAGAAATTAATAATAAAATAATTCAATTCAATTCCAGGATACAATAAAATTAGGTAATTAATGTCAAGATTACACACACAAATGTCAAATTGAATTAAATGTAGAATGCATGTGGATATTAATACACCTACACCTGCATCTCGATTCTGCTATTTTAAAAAGACGACCATCGTCTGTCGGTGGCCTGATTTTTCCATTTTACCTTAGCCCTAATGGCAAAATCAGGCTCCCGATTCACTATTGGGACGTTTGCGAATTAGTGGACTTAACCCTTTAACCATCATATTTTATTACATTCATCGTACACCTAACGCCAGCGGCCTGTCAGCGTAATATAAAATAGGGTTGAAAAATAGTGTTATCGATTATTTTAATTAAATAAAAGTTCAAAATCTAATTAATATTAAATCAGTCTTTATTAATCAAGTATCTTATTTATTTATTTATTTACTAGCTGTGCTCGCGACTTCGTCCGCGTGGAATAGTGACTTTCGGCAGCATTTTTAATTTTTTAAGCTCTTTTCCCGTTTTTGCAACATTTTTCACTGATGCTTCGCTCCTATTGGTCGCAGCGTGATGTTATATAGCCTAAAGCCTTCCTCGATAAATGGACTATCCAACACAAAAAGAATTATTCAATTCGAACCAGTAGTTCCTGAGATTAGCGCGTTCAAACAAACAAACAAACAAACTCTTCAGCTTTATATATTAGTATAGATTTATTCTAGAAAACTCACTGGCTTACCGCATTCACCAAAGCGCCAACAAGCAAAACCTTTTTACAAGCATTCATTAAAATTACATTTAAAATCTTATAAACACATATCAAAGTAATAGATACTAATAATAATAATAATAGATATAAAGCAATACAAAACAAAAGTCAATTGAAATCAAATGAATAAATTTGCAAACACAATGTCAAAAGCAGTCATAATAGATAGATGTCAAGTCAATAATAAAATTAATACAACATAAACATTAAGATTAAATAAGTTATCATGTCATACTAACTAATACTAATATACAATAAATGGATCACATCACAAAAGCACGTCAAGCTATATACAATAGTAATCATCATAGATCAACGTCAAGCCAAGAATAATAAAAATAAATAATATAAAAATAAAAATAAAAATAAAAATCATTTGTTTCGGGCATTGCCCATAAAGTGTTAGTAACAATGATCTTACAAACTATGTTAGTAAATTAAAATATAATTCTGACACATTTAAAATAAACAATATGATAGTTTTGTGTCCTTGGTTAGTTGGACGCGCGTCCAATGCTGCATAATAGCACTGTCCACGTCCAACCTCGCCGCAACACTCATCAGGAGGCTGTTGGAGCTGCCCCGCACACGACGAATCAGGGACGCTATGCGTTTCCTAACAATGGCTGCAAAGCTATCTACTCCAGCTTCGGCCAGCATCCCTGAAGCACTACAGTGGCGACGCAGCCCCATCAGCATCCTGAGTGCGCAGAGCCCCGTATGCCCCCTGGGTGTAATGCGTCCACAGGCTGCACGTGTACAGAGAGTTACAAAAGGCTTTAAAAAGTGTAATCTTCACCTGTTTAGTACAGCGTGCAAACCTGCGGGCAATCATATTAGCCCTGACGCACAAAGCTCTGCGCTCTCGTTCCAAGTCCATGTCATCCTTGAGTGACTCGGTGACCCAATGTCCTAGGTACTTAAAAGTCTGTACTTGCTTGAGAGGAGTGCCATTTAGTCGAACAGGCGGAACTTTATACGACTTATTTTTAGCCTTAAAAACTAGCAACTCACTCTTGACTGTGTTATACCCGAGACCGTGGGCTGTCGCATATCGCTCACAGATGCTAATAAGCTTATTGAGAGCTCCGATCGAAGGGCACAGCAGCACCAAGTCGTCTGCGTAGCTAATGTTGTTGACACAGGTGCCGTCAACAGAACAACCAACACCGGCGCTGCTGAGCTCCACGATCAACTTGTTCATGTAAAGGTTGAAAAGCGCCGGTGAGCTTATGCCACCTTGCCTCACTCCACTTTCCAACCTGTACACACTTGAAAGCTCTCCAGACCATTTAACATAATTTTGCTGGCGAGAGTACCAGTACCGCAAGACTGAGATATATTCATGAGGCAGATCTGTGTCATAAACAAGTTTTTTCCATAAGACCTCATATTGAACCCGGTCAAATGCTTTTGACAAGTCCAAAAACACTGCATATACCGGTGTATCTCTTGCAGTATAATACTGAACAGTCTGCTTGAGGCACAACACCGCAGTTTCAGTGGAAAGACCAGGCCTAAACCCAAACTGCGCATCATGGAGTTTGACACATGTACCCAGTTCTTGGTCAAGCAGTCTGTCCAGTACCTTAGCCACAACGGTCGCCAACGATATTGGCCTATAGTTAGACTTGTCACTAGCACTACCAGTTTTATTTTTAGTAATAGGTACAACTATAGTTTTTAACATATTGTCTGGCAAGTAGCTGTGATTTAAGCAAAGAGAGAAGAACATCGCTAAAACTCGCGGTAGATGCACACCTGCATACTGCAGGTGCTCAACACTTAGGTGGTCATGTCCGGGTGATTTACCCCTACTCATTTTTCTTAAAACAGATCTTATGTCCCTTGCCCTAATCACAACAGACGCCTTCCTGGAACAGCTACTGTTACTATAACTATTATTATTGATATTACAAGAAAGATTGTCATTCTCAGATGAGCTAGCAGAAGGTTGGACCCTAAAATGTTCTTTGAACATTTCAGCTATCTGCGAAGGTTCATTTAACCCCTCTACACATACTGGAGAACTTGGCTTCGGACTCAGCTTTTTTGTGTGTTTCCAGAAACTTGAGAATTTCTTATTTGCATGATTTATGCCCAAAATATCCATTTTAATTTGTTGGTGATTTGTTTGACACCATTTTAATTTAGCCTTAAAAATATTTCTAGACACACGCATCCTATCAAAAACATACCCCTCTCTAGGCTTATTATACAAAACCCAGTACTGAAACCACAACCGAGCTTCACTATGAGCGGCCTTCACATGTTTGTTCCAGCCGCACACATACTTTTTACAAATAAACTTTTTCTTACAGCTATATACTGAGGCTTCCTTTATAACATCTATTATTTGGTCATATAACTTACACAGTACAATGCTATGATTGGGGTCATAACACAGCGTTCCTGCACACTGTGCTAGCACGGACGGAAAATCTATCTGTTTCAGTTTTTACTATTACAACAAACATTAAAATTAAATAAATTATTATGTCATACTAAGCAATACTAAGATACATATGGATCTTGTTACATAAGCACATCAAGCTATCTGCAAACAGGTCAAGATCCTCGTGCCGAGCGAGTATATCCCCTATGAGACATAGAGCCCGCGCAGTAGGAGCATGCGCAGCACTCCTGGTACGCAGCACCGGCCGCACGCAATATACATTTATTATTAAAAAAACTTGACTCTATAGGAATCAGAGGACCCGCACTTCAATGGATATCATCATACTTGTCTGACAGTCGACAATCTGTAACGGTGAACAGATTTTGACTTCATTCCAGTCACTGCCGTGGACAAGTAAAGCCGTATCGTCGTTATGACTTTACAGTTCATCAGACTTAATTTACAAAGATCGTTGATGTAAACCAGGAATAAAGTTGGACCAAGAATGCTGCCTTGTGGTACACCGAAGGTGAGCGATTCATCCTGGCTAATGATGTTATCTATTATCACACATTGTGAGCGATCACTGAGATAACTTCTAAAGATATCGAGAGCCAGTCCACAAAAATATTTAATAATTCGTCGTCTTCTAACATGGCAAGGGAACAACACTAATTTGCACAAGTAATGTGATATTACGGTGACGGCGCCTGAGCAACTGACATCAAGATACAAATATGGCGTCGTTTGACCTTGAGCCGCACGTAAAATCACGGTGACGGCGATCGGAGACAAACTGCACTAGTGAAGTTCTAAAGTTATCGCTTTTTTATCGATACAATAAATTATATCTAATATTTAACACACCTTTTTATTGTTTTAACATGCTTCTGTTTAGTACGACTATATTTTGTGCTTCGAATTTGACGAAATAATTTGGATTTTAATATTTTTTCTCGCTTTGATACAATGATTATCCAATTAGTTTCGTTTAGGTTACGTTGATTTGCCCATCCCTAGTACACGTAATATCACGATGTTGGCGATTGGTACTTAGTAACACTCTACAACGAATACTACATTTCAACTTCGCAATTTTCCATAAATATCACAATGAAACGCAGCAAAATTATTCATCATTAAGAATACATCCTGCATTGTAATGTATAACGTTTATTGCTACTTAATCGTTAATATAAATGCATCAATAAACAATTTACAAAACGTGACGTGAAATTACGTGTTTGGCGCGTGGAGCACATCTTTCATATCCCGAAATATTACGGTGATGGCGGTTAAAGGGTTAAGGATCCGATCCGAACTCCTTAGAGAACCTAGTAGGGCACGGGGGGACACACAAGTGCGTGATGCGTCGCCGTGAAGACTGTGCTTAGGAACCCTTTAAGTTTCTCGCCGCCCCCAAAAAGCCCGGTGAAGCTGAAAATGCCTAGTGGCAATCGGCAAACTCGGAAAAAAGAAAAAAAATAAACAAGGCTTTTATTCTGCTTAAGTTTTCCTTCCAGTAAAACGAGTTCGTTTTCAGATCGAGGGCCACTACGGCGGCGTGCGCGTGGTGGCGGAGGGCCGCGGCAGCCAGCTGTTCGTGGGCACCACAAGGAACTGCGTGCTGCACGGCGAGCTCCAGCTGGGGTTCACGCCCGCAGTGCTAGGTCAGTGGCGGCCGAGTGTGGCCTGCGAGGAGGCTGGATGCAGCTGCGCTCAGTACTACACTTATAAGGTCACAGTTTCTACTTGAAAATATCTACAAAGAATTAAAGTACAGGTATGTGTTTGCCAATTACAGGGGAGAATTGTAAGTGCTTGCTTAAGGAAGATTTAGAGACTCCTTTTCGATAGGAATCATTGATCGACTCTCTTTTTCCTTAAATTATTAAAAATTGAGGTGAGAAACTGATTTGAGTCTTAAGCAACATTAAATACAGACCACTTGTTTCCTAGCTGCCATCACGTAACCATTGTCGGTGAAAGTGCCCACACTGGTAGGGGAGGTAATTAATGGAATCAGGCGTTATTTTGCGGAAATCCATAGTACAAAAAAATTTTATTTAAATAATATGTAGTGTTAATTCTGCTAACTCACTCGTTTATACAGCTGTCGACCAATCAACAGCTCCTGAGGTTGCCCCGTGGAGGGGCGAAACACGTGTCGGGTATCGGTGTTGGTGTGCATTTTCGCTGGCACCCATTGTTTCTCCTGCATGTGCATACTTTTTGCGGGCGGGAGGGCGTTGCATGCGTACTGCATCCAAGCTGTGTAAACGAGTGAGTTAGGGGAGGTAATGTTCACTTTCACCCCCACTTCTAAGTCCAACCCGAGTATTACGAGTTCGGCGATTGTTTTGGACACATTAACAAAATTACACATCATCAACATCTCAAAAGGAATAGTTGTTTAGGCGTAATAGTTTCTCTGAACTAATATTGAAATTTTTTTGGCGTTCTTGTTACCATTCCTTTTTCCATTAAGAAGTAATTTGTACTACGCTGGTACGGCTAAAACTCGGCATGAAATGTGATAATATAAGCTGCATCATGAACAGGGCACGTGGACGAGGTGTGGGGCCTGGCGGCGCACCCCACGCTGAACCAGTTCGCGACGGCCGGCTGGGACCGCTTGCTGCAGCTGTGGGACGGGCTCAGCCACTGCACCGTCTGGAGCAAGGACATCGAGGTAAATGCCATAAAGATTCACTTACTACTAACATGTTTATATCTTTATATTTATAAATTGCCTTGTTTAAATGTTTTAATCTCATTAATCTATTTCTCGAACCCACTAGAATAACTTCACATTCAGCCACTTGTCTTGATAATGTTTTTACAGACTATGACCCTGTTTCTAAGTCAGTCATTAGTAAGCTTACGTCTGACCATTGCGGTTTAAAGGTGACCTATGATTTTAATGTTAAGGATGAGCCAAAAATAGTGAACTGTAAACCAGTTACAAAGGAGCGAGTAGAGCGTTTTAAAAATAATATATCGAGTAAAATTAATGCATTGCCATTTGGACAAGATGATCCAGATGTATTATATACTAATCTTTTTAACTTCATAAAGACTGAATATGACCAAGTGTTTACACAAAGAACAATCAAAATAACTCATAAACTTAAGTTCTGTGACTGGGCCACGACTGGTATATATAAAAGTAGAAATAAATTGTATGATTTATATAGTCTAAAACAATATAACCAAAATTCTAATTTTACGGAATATGTAAAGAATTATTCGAAAATATTTAAGAAAATATGTATAGTAGCAAAATCTAATTATATTAAAGAAAAAATTAAAAAGTCCAACAATAAAATTAAAGCCACTTGGGACATTATAAACCGTGAAACAGGTAAATTTAAACCACGGGATAATACTTTCACTTTAAAAGTAAACGACAACTTAGTCAATTCAGATTCACATATTGCTAATATTTTTGATGATTTTTTTGTAAATATACCTGTGCTGACAACCTCAAATTTGGATTCATCACCAGAAGCTGCACAAGCATTACTCCAAAAATATGTACCAAAATGTAATGTTTCTTTTCAATTTAAATATATTGATTCAATGGATATTATAAAAACATTTAAATCACTGAAAATGAAAAACACAAGTGATTTGTGGGGCATCTCTATAAAAGTAATTAAGAATATTATACATTCTATTGCACCATATCTTGCTGAAATTTTTAATAACTGTGTGAATAAAGGTATCTTTCCCGATCTTATGAAGTTTAGTAAGGTCATACCTTTGTTCAAATCGGGAAACAAAGAAGACCCCAGTAACTATCGACCCATTTCAATACTACCAACTCTAAGCAAAATTTATGAAAAAGTTATATTGGAACAGTTGATGTCGTATTTTAACATAAACAACCTTTTACATAATAAACAATATGGATTTACAAAGGGTCGTTCTACTACTGATGCAGGTGTTGCTCTATTAAAACATATATTTGATGCCTGGGAGAAGTCTCAAAACGCCCTTGGAGTGTTTTGCGACTTGTCCAAGGCTTTCGATTGCGTTGAGCACAAAACTCTGGTGATGAAGCTAAATTACTACGGTCTCAAAGATTTCGCACTAAATTTAATTCAGTCGTATCTTAGCTCTCGAACACAAACTGTCGATATTAATGGAACTAAATCATCTGGTTCTCATGTAAAAATGGGAGTTCCACAAGGGTCCATTCTTGGTCCTTTTCTGTTTTTGATTTATATTAATGACTTGCCATTCTTTGTAGAGAACTTCTGTGAAATCGTATTATTTGCAGATGATACTTCACTCATTTTTAATGTAAGTAGGTGTAAGAAAAATTACGACGATGTAAACAAAGCACTCTCTGATGTACTCAGTTGGTTTACTATTAATAATTTGCAGCTTAATGCTAAAAAAACAAAATGTATTAATTTTAAATTACCAAATGTCAAAAATGAACCAACTGATATAAGAATAAACGGTGATCGATTAGATTTGGTAGACTCAACAGTTTTCTTAGGTATAACCCTTGACTCAAAACTTCAATGAAATCCTCACATTTCGAAATTGGCCGGCAAACTCAGTTCTGCTGCTTATGCCATTAGAAAAATAAGGCAGTTAACAGACGTTGAAACTGCTAGAACAGTTTACTTTAGTTATTTTCATAGTGTCATGTCGTATGGCCTCTTACTGTGGGGAACAGCGGCTGATATTGAAACTATATTCATTTTACAGAAACGAGCAGTAAGAGCAATCTATAGACTAGGTTCACGAACATCTTTAAGAAATCTTTTTAAAGAAATTGATGTCTTGACAGTGGCGTCTCAATTTATTTATAATTGTATAGTTCTTGTACGTTGTAATATCAATTCATTTGCTAAACACAGTGATGTACACAATTTTAATACTAGAAATAAGTCAAAACTTGCAATGCCACTGTTCAGGTTACAGAAGGTGCTTGGTTCTTTCTTGGGGCAAGGTATACACTATTACAATAAAATACCAAATACTGTACTAGATTTACCTTTAGATAAGTTTAAAAAACATGTAAAGTCTTCTTTATTAAAAAAAGGTTATTATACAGTCAAAGAATATTTAGAAGATAAAACAGCCTGGCTATAATAAAAAACCTATACATAATACTACTTATAAATAGTGTCCTGCAGATAACAAAATAGCGTTGCATTGAACTTTACAATTAGTTTTATTTTTATTATTATTAACTATAGTTTTTTTTTGACTTTTACTAGTACTGTATGATATTGTAAAAAATTAAACTGGTAAATTATGTTTTTGCTGACTTAAATATTTTATTTAGTTATTTTTTATTTTTTGTGTTTTTTTACATGTTGTGATTGTCCTTTACATTTTGTGTTTTTATTTGTGATGGAAAGTGTCCTTTATGATAGGGCTTTTTCCAATATTTATGACGCTGTAAAGGAGAAAAGAGCTGGACACTTGCTGAGTTTCTTGCCGGTTCTTCTCAGTACAAGATCTCCCGCCCAGAGTAGATAGACTTACGAACCGATGGCTTAAAATGACGTTCATAAGAGCTATTTGTAGCCTAAACTGAATAAATGATTTTGAATTTTGAATTTTGAATTTTGAATCTTCTGTGCGTGTCTATGAAATTGAACTCCTTCTAAACGGCTGGACCGATTTGGATGAAACTTTTTGTGTGTGTTCAAGTGGATTCGAGAATAGTTTAGATTTACAATTGGACCCGGTAATGGCGCTGCTATAGGGGTCCATCATGGGATACGGGTGTTCTTAAGCGGACGAATAATTTGTTTGTTATGTTGTCATGGAAACTATCAACGTTTTGTTGAAACTGTCAAAGCGGTACGAAGTCCGCTGGTTAACTAGTAGATAATAAATTTTATGTCTGTTATCTCTGCCTACCGGCGGTGTTAACTTCATTGGCAAGCTGGCTTTCGCTCAGATTGTAATTGTTTCGTAGAATGTATAGATACGTACATCAGTAGCATGTTTATTTGTAGTACTTTTGTTGATGTTAGGTGAGACGGATGAATAGAGCTAGCTATAGCGAAGCCCGCTTGCAGCCGAGAGGTGCGAGTGAGATGTAAAGACTTGTACTGTTTCTACCTCTAATGGGGCCGTCCATTAATTACGTGAGACGTGAAGCCCAAAGGGGGGAGGGGAGTCCGTATCACGTGTATTTATTTTCGAAACCGAAGTACATTTGTTATTATTATTTTTCCAGAATTTAATTCGATTAAACTATTTTTCAAGTTAAGGTTTTTTAAACATACCTACTTAGTATAAACAAAAAAAATACACGTGATCTTAGGTGGGGGGAGGGGTAGTTCAAAACCTCACCACGTATCACCAGGTGGGAGGGTCTTAAAAAGTTACTAAAAAACATCACGTGATTAATGGACGGCGCCTTAAACTTAGATATTGTTTTAAATTTTTATGCAGTTTAGCGATTTATTAATCAATTATTTTTGTTAATAATTGAAAACTTTAATGTCGACAAGGAAAATTTACGTTCATAAAAAAATATTACGTGATTGTTATTCATGGCGAATTACAGTCGTAGAATTGAGTTTTGCAATGGCAAGCCGGGCTTTTCGGCTCATATGAAGGTGCCGCCACTGGTCCTTTAGCCGTGCAGAAGAACCCTGAGCCCAGCAGTTATATTTTTAAAGGCTGACGATGATGATGTTATTTAAACAATGTGTTAGGAGCGGGCGCAGTGCTGCGCGTGGTCGGCGGACGGCGGCGTGCTGGCCGTGGGCACGCTGGCGGGACGCTGGCTGGTGTACCACCCGCACTCAAGGGAACTGCTGGCCGCGCACCAGGACGGGTGAGTGGATGTGTGGGGACGCTGCGGGACGCTGGCTGGTGTACCACCCGCACTCAAGGGAACTGCTGGCCGCGCACCAGGACGGGTGAGTGGATGTGTGGGGACGCTGCGGGACGCTGGCTGGTGTACCACCCGCACTCAAGGGAACTGCTGGCCGCGCACCAGGACGGGTGAGTGGATGTGTGGGGACGCTGCGGGACGCTGGCTGGTGTACCACCCGCACTCAAGGGAACTGCTGGCCGCGCACCAGGACGGGTGAGTGGATGTGTGGGGACGCTGCGGGACGCTGGCTGGTGTACCACCCGCACTCAAGGGAACTGCTGGCCGCGCACCAGGACGGGTGAGTGGATGTGTGGGGACGCTGCGGGACGCTGGCTGGTGTACCACCCGCACTCAAGGGAACTGCTGGCCGCGCACCAGGACGGGTGAGTGGATGTGTGGGGACGCTGCGGGACGCTGGCTGGTGTACCACCCGCACTCAAGGGAACTGCTGGCCGCGCACCAGGACGGGTGAGTGGATGTGTGGGGACGCTGCGGGACGCTGGCTGGTGTACCACCCGCACTCAAGGGAACTGCTGGCCGCGCACCAGGACGGGTGAGTGGATGTGTGGGGACGCTGCGGGACGCTGGCTGGTGTACCACCCGCACTCAAGGGAACTGCTGGCCGCGCACCAGGACGGGTGAGTGGATGTGTGGGGACGCTGCGGGACGCTGGCTGGTGTACCACCCGCACTCAAGGGAACTGCTGGCCGCGCACCAGGACGGGTGAGTGGATGTGTGGGGACGCTGCGGGACGCTGGCTGGTGTACCACCCGCACTCAAGGGAACTGCTGGCCGCGCACCAGGACGGGTGAGTGGATGTGTGTGGTTGTCAACACACCAATGGAACCTAAATGGAATAGCGAACGACACCTGGAATGTAAGATGCGCCGTTCCAGATGTCACCGAATATTAATTCACCGTGAAAGAAACTGATTGCTTCTGCGTAAAAAAAGGAGGAAAAATTCTAGGATATTTCTCAAAAATATAAAAAAAATCATATTAAAAAACTGCTTTATGCTACTTCTGACTTTTGCATAATTTAGATTATTATAGCTAAGTAGCTATCATCACAGCTCACAAGCGCAATAAAGATATTTGGTGCCAATGGTTTTCAATTCCTATCACCGAACAACATTGTCCAGCATTTCTTGTGTTCCAATTTGAAATTACAAAGCATATAGACATAAAAACCTCATGTTATTCCAATCATCATAATCAGTGATCGTCAAGTAAAATAACCAAACCTTTTTTCGTATGTACACAGTACGGAGCCGATCCAGACGATCATGTACTCCCCCGACAACAACATGGTAGCCGTGGGCTCCCGCGACAACTTCATCTACGTGTACCGCGTGGAGGAGGGCGGCGCGCGGTACAGCCGCGTCGGAAAGTGTCTGGTGAGTCAGAAACTTATGAAAAAAACATTAAACATGATTTAATTTCTTCATACATATACATAACATAGACCAATGGTGAGACCTCCTTTTAGACATCATAGGCATCAGGCCTGTACCAGGAATATTACCGCCACTCCGCTTATATTATGTTTTTATTTATATCTAACGGGTAAGCACAGCGCCTTGATCTCACCTGATGTTATATGATGATCAGGCTAATGGTGGAAGCGCACTTCACCCGGAACCTCAACTACTAAGACTCTGGCTATCTTATCTCTAGCTGCCGGAACACAACAATGCTACAAACATTGATGTTATGGCGACATATTTAGATAAGATGGTGGTGGCTAGCCAGGCGGACAAACAAGCCCTACCGACCAAACCGAGTACACAAATATGTACCCCCCCACTGAGTATCGAACCCGGGACCTCTGGCTCTAAGATCAGTGGTCAGTTACCACTAGACCACAGAGGCTATTAAATGATGTATGATGCATTGAGTGTCAGCACACCCCATGGTGTAAAGCTGTTGTAGTCCTTATTATACTACGAATAAATGCATTGTATATCAATCTCGCGGGTTCGGGCAACTCACGAGTTATTTAATTATTTATTTATTTATTTCAGAAACAAACAGTCAATATACAATATTGTAATACATGATTCTACCACCTTTAGTTTCCTTAATTAACTTATTTATGACTAACACATAAGGCTAAAAAAAAAAAATATATATATACATATATATAATAATATTGCATTAACACTAACATTTACATGGTTACAACAAGGCTTTAAGGTTTTCTTTAAATTTTTCTAATGAATTTTGAAACATGTCCACATCCAAAAATTTGCTATTATAAGTCTCACATGATCGCCGGATAAAACTATTGCCAACGTAACGTTTGTTAGATTTCTTAATGGAGAAAAGAAATTTCTTAACACAAGACCTTTCACGTTTCCGGGGCACTCTGAAATGTATCTGATTAAGCAAAGGTGTACAGTCTATCTTATTATTTATTATTTTATACAAATTGACTACATCGATCGAGTTATGTGAGGTCTCCCCTACTCCCTGACTGATATCGAGGAGTTTGACGGGGCGCAGGGGGGCATACCCACTATTACAATTCCAGCGCCAACGTAGTATCATTCCAACAGTTGCGGAGGTGTTTTTTTATTTATATCAAATACATACATATCTGATTTTTTCTTTTTGTATAAATGTGAGCGTAAGGCGATGAGTGCCAGTGTGCCGACAAGCCAATATTGTTTAAATTTAAAAAAAATATTTGCTATTCTTGGTGGTGGTACAATAGATCTTACAGCTAAACATCAGTTCACACTAAAACCCTGCAAGGGCACTGCAAATATTAAATGCTTAATATTAGAATGAATACATAACTAAATTAAATTCACATTTTACATTTTAATAAAAAGATAATAATAATTATATAATAGGTAAAAGTTTATTATTAAGAATATACATTAATAACTTTAATTTTGTATTATTCAGTCAGTCATGTATCCTTATCAGCAAAAAACTCCTGCAGCGAATAATAACATTTAAATAATAGGTACTTATTGAGTTTATTTTTGAAAATTGATATTTTGTGTAAATTTCTGATTGATTCCGGAATTTGATTAAAAAAATTTATATTCATTGAAAACGGACCGACCGTTTTTGTCACACTGTTTCAAATTATAACTAATGTTAAGTGCCTTTGGTTTTTTTTTTAATAAATAATAATAATAACACAAACAAGTATGAAACTATGCTGTTTTTAATAGTGATAGTGTAGATAGAGAGGAGTGTCAAACAATATTCCTATACAAAACGATTTATTTACTGAAACATGTTATTACGAGTAAAATAAACCATTGCCATCCTTGCATTTTGTAGTTCAGACGGCAGCAGATCAACCTACCACAAAATGTCAAATTTCTTTAATAAATTTTGAACCTTAGTGTTTGGGTATAAAGATCAATATCGATTAGAGAAATTGGACAGTTTTGTATAGGTTGATGTGCAGGCGTGTGTACAAACTTCTTATGGTTATTTTTCACGCATCACCATAGTGCACGGAGAAAAAACGTAGAAGGGTAATAAAACATTGATAAATCAAACGCCTGCTACTGCTAGTAACCGCTAGATGCCAACTTTTGTTGCTTTCGATCGGAGCATGAAATATTTTAGTACTGCTATTAAAACGACGAGTATATTAGCTTAGCATAAGGTGAATTATATTAAAATTACAATATCATTATTATAATTTGTATGTAAATATAATAATATTAAAAAATCTATTAATTTTTTGATGCTGACAGAATAACAAAACGTTAAATCTTAGGGCGGCCATACACGGGCAGCTTTAAGCAGTCGGGAATTCAGTAAGCAACTGCTTCAAGCTGCGACTGCTTACCCCCGTATTTATAAACGAGTAAAAGGTCATACCGAAGCAAAGTAATTACTTTGCTTCGGTATGACCTTTTACTCGTTTATAAATACGATACGAAGCAATTGCTTAAGTAAAATTTTATATTCTTTAGTAAACCGATGAAGTTATAATCGTCAAAAGACTAGAATTCTTAGCCAAGCACTAGTCACCAATATCTTTACTCAAGCAATCTAGTTAGATTTCTCAAAGAATTCATAGTGACAAGCTTGTGACAAGCTAGTTTTGAAGTTATATTCCGTGTGAAAGTTTGTGTTTTGTCTAAACTAATATAATATTTATGATTTTGATAATAATTATAATGTTTTTATTTAATTCATTAAGAAAACTTCTATTCTAATATAAACGTTACTTATTTATAAAATGAAGTTAGATCTTAGTGACATTTCTAAGGACAAAGTAATTGCTAAGTAATGGCTTGTCTATAAATACGGGTGTTAGTGAACTAGTGTTCTACTTACAAACATATATGGAGCGGGCGGTCAGCCGTTCGGTGAAAGCAAATGACAACTTCACTACGACTGCTCAGGCGGTCCGTGTATTTTGATCACTGGCTAACTGCTCGACCAGCTCGTGTCTGTAGACCCATAGATCTAGTTAGCTCCTTGAAACATCATTGTTAGCGACGCGCTCCCAATTTTGTACCTAACTTAAGTTTTTGTATAATTATTTTAATATTTGTTAAATATGAGGTAGTTCGAAATCACCTCCGCGCGCCTTTGTCCGTTGCTTCGAGTAACGTCTATTCAGTCTGCCATGAGCCTTTCTGGAAGTGACACCGTACTACCTCGCGATACCAATAAAAAACGTGCTTTTGTTTTTCGGCGATAAAGCGATATTTTGTTCGGAACTTTTGTGTTTCACATTGGCAGTGACCCTAGAACCGCCTACAATCATTTTATACCTACTTGCTTGCTTTTATAGGCATAGATAAGTAAGTAGATAATAGAAGATTCTAGTTATCGACCAGTTATTATATCTGTCTACCCTTCCATGCCATTTAGAGTATTTTGTAATGGTGTAGCGGCTAAAGTGTTCGGTTATCTTGCATGTTCCGTAATGTAAGATCAGGTCTATTTAATGATTCAATTAAAATACCTCGCAACTCCTTAGTGCTCCGGAAGGCAAGCAATGCCGTTGGGTGCTGTCCTAAGACGGCAGTCGTTAAAATCCACCAGCTGCATTGAACAAACGTGGTGGGTTGTGCCCTTATCTCCCTTTGTAAATATTGTTCGTGTATGCTGGTGCTATTGTTCATTATGGATCTTCTTCTGAGTCCAGCCGTGGGACGTAACTAATATAAAACTAATCTGAACACCAGCCTATAATGTCGAAATTAGTTTTTGCGTTTTTAGTTTCAAACTTTGTTGCCTGAAAATAAGTAAATTTATTATTGTTATTTAGTGTTAATGAAATGAGCATAAGAATGTCTAGTTACTTAATCCAGACCTTCATCATGTTAGCAAATACAGTATTGCTAAATGTAATCAAATAATTCCAGGGTCACTCCAGCTTCATAACGCACCTCGATTGGTCGGAGGACAGTCAGTACATAAGGAGCAACTCCGGGGACTACGAGTTGCTGTTCTGTATGTATACATTTTTATTTACTAGTAATGTTTAAGTTTTTAAGTTCGCTTTCTCGAGATTGCCAAGTTGAAGAAAATATATTTAAGGCATAATTACCACATAGCAAGTTGTATATACAGGTTGACCTTTTTATCACCGTCCAAATATAAATTTTGGTCGAATGAATATTGATGTTTTGTATAGAACAGCTGAATTTTATTTTCAAGTTAGGGAGTTGGTCTAATAGTAAGAGTTGTTCGTTTGTGTCACGGGAGTCATCTCAGAAGGTTTGGACGGTGATAAAAAAGTGACCCTGTATATCTTGCTAAAAAAAGTTTTTATTTGTAACAAATGGAATAAAACTATTTAAACTATCATGGTCACTTGCAATAGAGTAATTATTATCGGGATTCTTACCATGTTTATCGGATACTCATAAATAATAAACATGGTAAGAATCCAGTTAATAATTACTCAAATGGAATAAAGTAAAAAAAATAAAGAAATGCCTAGGTGTAGCCTCGTTTAAAAATTAATTTAATAAGTTTATAATATTTGTATTATTTATAATAAGAAGTAGAGATAAATTTTTTAAACTAGATGAATACGTGTTTTTTATCGTTTTCTTTTGAGAAAAGTTACTAAATGTTTGATTGTTTGCAGGGAACGCGACGACATGCCGCCAGGTGACGTCGCCGGCGAGCGTCCGCGACGTGTCGTGGGCCACCAGCTGCTGCCCCATCACCTTCAGCACCGTGGGCGTGTGGCCCGAGGCCGCCGACGGCACCGACATCAACTCCTGCACCAGGTACTGTCTCACCAGCTCACCTCGCCTTTTATTTTGATACAATTGAAAATGCATTACGCATACAACTGTCCCCAATACCCACTAAAACGCCTGCACTTCCCTTCAGCGCCGCCAGGATTATCCGGAAACGTAGCCTATATTTTTTCTTATATTCTCTTAACTTCCATTTTTGTGATCTTATTTCATCATTTTATTTTTATTTTATTTTGCATTATGAGAAACATACAGCACATAATTCAAATTACAGTACACAAAATATAACACAAAGGCTAATAAAGTTTCTACCAAAAATTTCACAAACTGAGTTTAAACAACTGTCAAGAGAAAAAAAAGTTAAAAGACATTGACAATAAAATTATATATTAAACATGCGGTTATCTGAATTAAAAATACCCAATAATAATAATAATAATGAAAAAAGAAATTAACAAAAAATATTTTCATTATGTATTAAAAACTTTACACTTTATTGAGTTTTTATAACTCAACAATGACGTATTAAAAACATCAAAATCTACATATTTTTTGTTATAACAAGAATCTACTTTTTGAATATTGGGTACTACACAGTGCCGGTGAGAACAAATTCTTGCCTCTTGATCTGACATTTGGACATCTAAAGTTGGTTTTAGGCATCTACAAAGTTATTCAATATTTTAAAAAGAAATCATCAGCCTATACACGTCCACATCCGGACATACACCTCCACTGAGCACGATCGATCTTATTTACTTAGCCAAAAGTACGTGTAAGTTTCCATGGGGAAACGATTTCTTACGCAAAATGTTATTGATTTCAGGTCGCACGATGGTCGTCTCGCCGCGACTGGAGATGACTTTGGAAAAGTCAAATTGTACGCGTACCCCGTTACACAGCCGAAGGTAAATAATTTGTTGATTAAATTTATCATTTATCAAAAAACGCGAAGATATATTTTACTGGATTATTTATTAAGTGCCATGTTTTTTGTTGTCCGTCTTTTGTTATTATGTTAGAATTATCAGTAGGTAAATTATCTTAAAATGACCGACGTTATCCGACTGCCAACTACCACCGCGCGCTCATCCGTCAAATCAAATGGTGCGCGTTCGCGCGCTGCCCCGACTTCCCGTTACACACTTCTGTCCCAGAGGAAAGATGATACACATCACACACTTCCGTCCCGTTTCACGAAATCACTCCCACAAATTGCTAGAAAGAGAGAGGAAATATGTTACACATGATAAATGTAGTGACACGCGTTTGAAAAAAAAAAATGAAAATGAAAATATTTATTTATCACAACAACAGTTTTAACAATTACAGAGGTTGATTCTCTCCTTTGGAGTGTGAGAACACTTGTGACAGGAGAGAATCGCTCTCATTTAACATAATAATACTTAACAATTTGTTGAGTAGCCGCAATACTTAGGTTTTAGTACTTTGATATATATATGTGTGTGTGTGTGTTGCAGTCGCTGTGCCAGCAGTACGGCGGGCACTCGTCGCACGTGACGTGCGTGCGGTTCGTGCAGGACGACGCACGCCTCGTCAGCGCCGGCGGCCTCGACACCGCCGTCATGCAGTGGCTCGTCGACTAGCGGCCGGGGCGTCGCTGGGGATACCTACCTTGTTATAGCTTCGTCACTGGGAAACTGAGGGATATTTGGTTATGTTTTCTGTTTAAATAGCGTGGAAATAGCACCTCAAAAAGCGTAGTCTAAAGTAGTAGTCGGTCAAAAACCGTCTGAGAATTCGCCTGTACGATATCTAAAAAATTGCGAATTTAAGTTATATTATACAGAAATGTTAAGAAAGGGATTTTTACATTTTCTAGATAAAATTTTAGAAGAAAAAAATCAACCGGTCTCAAGAAGTTCAAATGAGAATAGAACCCGCCGCGACCCTTTTGGATTACCGGTCTGATGCGTTGCCCGCTGAACTACCGAGACCCGAGAACACTCATTGAATTTTTCTAGTACTCTGTGATTTAGGCTGCGAGCAATATTACGTCACTGAAGTTATCTTGTAACTACATGATGCATTGTGAAAGCAAAATTAAATAGCATGGAACTAGCCCCCCTAAATAGTGATCTCAGTCCGTAATCAGTTTAGAAAGCGACTAGAAGGATATCATCTCAATTAAAATTAGCTGAGAATAACACCGGTCTCCATATCTCAATAACTATTAATGATAAAAACATGAGAGCCAGACTGTTAATGTTGCACAAAAGATCCCGATGCGTTGAAGTGCTAATATGAAGGTAACCTATACATTCCTAACTAAGTTAAGATAGTATTTAAAAAGGAAATATAACGAAACGTCACTTAGGTGTCTTTTTAAATTTCAACACGGCAGGCAACACACTTCACTGGGCCTAGCACCGATTACTATCATATTATTAATTCTTGTCGTGAAACGCTCATCGAGCTGTTTCGTATGGAAATCGGTATAGCGCCACCTAGCGTCGCCATTGAAATGTAAACGCGTCATGGTTTTGATAAGTTGAATAACATTCCATGTGATTTCCTTTTTTGCAATCAATTTAAGTTCTTAGTGTTTTTATTTTATATTATATCATTATGAAAATTTTGTTTTTATCACAAAAATGATAATCAAAAAATTATTAAACAATTTTTAACTGTTTTAAAATATTAATATGATAAAGATGGATCAATCTAATGAATAAAATACCTTTTTTCATACTGCACAAATGAATGTGCACTTTTTGTATAATCAACGAGAGCTTGTTGGTGAGTAGGTATTAATGAATATTGAGGAAAGTTTTATAAAGCTGGTAACTTCTATATTAAGGTAAGAGTGAAACTTTTACTTGTATTTTTTATATGTATCTTAATGATATGACGCGTTTCAGGGGTATCTAGTTTATAGTATTATATTTTAATTGTTTTAACGTGATATCTATGCTTAGGCGTTCCGAAACCTCAGAATCTGACATTTTTATAGTATAGGGGTTGTGAAGACGGGCTATATATTAATATGTATTTTGAAAACAAGTTTTAAAAATTCACGTTTATTAGCATAGGTACGTAATGGCAACACTGACACTAACATTATTGCGAATTTTACACTTGCAACACTGCGAATATTGTCATAATTATGTGATTGAGCTTGTCTAAGCGTAATTTTAATATTTATAACAGGCTTGTTCTTACTCGGTCACTAAAGGGAACGCTCCGAACTAGTACAATCCGTTAAATGAACTAGTTCATTATTCTAGTACTATTAGTACGTTATAGTACACTGATTCTATTAGGACACATCGGACGAAATGGAATAAATATTTGACTTCCCTTCACACTTTGCAGGCTTAAGACTGTCATTTTGATAAATTGAACATTTTTCATTAAATATGTAAAACTAAATGACTGAATAAATTGCCTTATTAAAAATCAAATAGTTTGTTATAAATGTACATTTTATTTTTCTTTTTAGATATTTGTATTTTTTTTTAACTTAATTTGATTTAAATTAATGTATTTTATATTCACTTGCATCTGCTACAGTTTATAATACACACTTTTCACTGTCAAGTCCATAAAATACAATCCACCAAACGCGCCAAAACTTTTTCAAAAGCAGTAAGTAATACCTAACTATGAATAAGTTTATTATCAAACTTACATAATCTTATACATTGCCGTTATGAAAACAAATAAAAACATCAAAATCAGTAAATTACCAATGAACATTATTATAAGTTTACGCAATCTAAGTTTTTTATTTTATCTCGTCAAACAGAAAATTATTTTAAAACAAATCAAAGAGCGGCCGGGGATCATTTTGTCCCTGCATTGTAAGTGATTTTAGACCTTAAGAACATTAAAATAATGTACAACTTCGCGGAATACTCGCAAACGCAAGTCGGGATTCACTAGCATTCTAGTTCGTTCATCCTCCATCACGCTCACGCATACGCGTCTCTAATACTCTCTTGCTCAGACACTCGTTCGTAAATAATCGTTCTTACTCGGCTCTCGCTCGCGAGGACCCCGAATGTCGCTAAAGAATAATGAACTAAACTGTACTAAAAGACCGATTTGAGCGATCGACACAGAATAGTTCGTTCTAGTTCACATGAAGGAATTGCTTCCTAATAGTACATGAACGAGTACGACACAAGCCTAATTTATAAGCATAATAACAGAGCACTATGGTAATAGTTAAGCCATTTAGATCAAGATTTACAAAATAGCATTATGTTGTATTTTAAGTTTAGTACGTGGTTTGTGACCAGTTTTGCGAAGTACAAAATCTCAAATACTTTTTATGATACGAACTGTCCTCTGTTTCATAGTTAACTTCTACGCATTATACTAACATAAATAAGATGCGGCTCATAAACCACAAAGTATGTTTATTTTCGCGTACGTCGTATGTATTGTCGGTACACATTTCTTAGTTTCGTCGGTTTAGTAACCTAGTCACCGTATTAAGTTTCATTCCATTGTGTTTAATTTAATCCGCGCCCATGTAGCGTAGGCACTAATGTTTTAGAACGCATTGTAAATATATTAATGTACGAAGGCGTGATCCGTCTCTTGAATGTGCCTCAATTAAAATGTGTTTTACGAATCTGTTGTTTTTTTTTTCCCTATTATTACCTAATTCATCTAAATGTGCTTCCGAGTAGCCGCGGATCGTGCTGTAGCGTGCACTTTGAAAGAGCTATGTCCAGCAGTGGACTAAAGAAGGCTGATGCTGATGAGCTTATGACCAGTTTTTTCTCTATTTTCTTTGGTAGTTGATTATTTTAAGTTAGACAATTATTTTATTGCAACATCAGATACGTTAACATTGAAAAAATAACTTCGGACAAATTCAAAGTTACAATTTGGAGTAATGTAGCTGGAATTTGGAAGCCGGGGCAATTTGAGTATCGTCATCATCATTTCAGTTGATGATTGTCCCCGTCCGCGACAACTATTATCAATATTCAACGTATTTAGAAATATTTTACGTTGCATTGCTCAAATTGAATTCTGGGATCTTAGAGCTTGTTTTTTTCTTTTCAGTTTTTATTTAAATACTGCGAGCAACATAGCGTATATCGTCGCAAAAAAAATTGGATTTATCAAACATAGGGAAGGCTCGCGCCCAGCAGTGGGGACACAAAATGAGCTGGTGACGATTATTATCATAGCTTTTAACATTATACTAATTCGATATCCTTACAAACAAAATAGATAGGTATGCATGTATTGTTTTCTAAAGTTTACGCGAACACTTCTCATTGAAATGAAACAACTTTTACGGATCTACTCGCGTTTATTTTACACATTACTTATTTAATGTTTATCCTGACGTTTCGAACCGAAGGAAAGGTTTTAGCAACTGCAAATATTTTGATAAAACATCTAAAATTATATCAGAGAAATAAGGCCCTAGCATAGGTACCTATTTAAAAAAAAATCAAGCTTTTTTTTTACTATTCCTGACAAAAATTGTAATATTTTTAAGAGCAGCCTCTGTCGACTCCATTCAATGAAACTACGGGCACGTGTAAGCGGTGAAGGCATTGCGGCCTCTCTGTTTTCGGCTCCTTTGAATTGAAACCGAAAGCGCTTTATTTTACTAATCGAAATGTCATTTGGCGTTTTTCTTGAAAACAAGCGTATAAAAATTTAAGGTTTTTCATAAAAATAGTTTATATATGTTGTTGAATTTATCCTCAAAATATTTGCAGTTCCCGAATTCGCTACTTTCCCTAATTCGACACTTTCTTGAATTCGGCACGTCTTATCATTGATAAAACAAATTGAAAGAAAAATGAAAATAGCTGAATTTATTTTAACTAAAAAGGCTGATACGTCAATATGCGAATGTGTCATATTGCGAGAAAAAACATTATTGGTCATTATGCGTCAAAACGATTTAATATTTCCAACATAAAGTACCAGGCTACCATAACTATGCAGGATGATTGTATTGTTTTAACTTAAATGACATTTAAATTTTGTATAATGACTGTGTTTTGTTAGTGTTTATTTAGTGTTTTATTGACATCTAATTATTTGTCGCATTTTTTATTCTTTATTTTTGTAACATGAATAATTTAATAATTCTATATAATTAAAAGAAATTGTAATTTAAATGTACCTATAAGTATTCAACACAATGTATATTGTTTGGAATAAATGAATTGTATTGTATTGTATGTTGGAAATATTAAATCTAGTGCCTATCTTAACATTTCTAATGAGTATCAAACATATATTTTAATAGTAATTAAATCCACGAGTATATTGTTTAATTCCTCGTGGCAAACCAGTTTGGTATCTAACGAGGAAGAGAGTTAAAGAGGTAAAAGAACAGTTCACAAAAAATATAACGAAACTCGATAGCACAAAAGATTTTAAGCGCAACTGTACATGATTACAAAGTATCAAAACAGTAAAGTGTCCAATAAGACATGTGCCGAATTCAAGAAAGTGTCGAATCAGGGAAAGTAGCGAATTATCTAAAGTAGCGAATTCGGGAAAGTGTCGACCCGTTATTGGACTCCGTCTCTATAGTGGCATAGACTAGGTGGAGCGACGATCTTCGCAAGGTGGCTGGCAAGAGCTGGATGAGAGTAGCCGCGGATAGTGCTCGGTGGCGTGCACGCGGAGAGACCTATGTCCAGCAGTGGACGAGTGTAGGCTGATGATGATGATGATGTCGAACACTGGTACCAACCAGTGTTCGACAGAGGAACCAGTGACATTTTTTTTTTACAATTTCTGTTCAGAGGGCGGCAAACTTATTGTTTACTTCAGCAACAATTGAATACAAGACCGCCTGCTTCCTCGCTATTATCCCGTAAATTTTAATGAATATCAGTTATAAAAAACCGGCCAAGTGCGAGTCGGACTCGCGAACGAAGGGTTCCGTACCATTATCTATAAAAAATGGCAAAAAATCATGTCTGTTGTATGGGAGCCCCATTAAATAGTTATTTTATTGTTTTTTAGTACAGTCAACAGCAAAGGTAACTGATGATTGGTCAAGTTTCAAAATATAAAATCAGTATGTTGTAAATCAAAACTTTTTAAACGCATATCGAAAAATATTCGAGTGTCTACTAGTACCTGCAGACTTTGACTGTAGAATAGAAAATACCAATTTACACTATCAAAACTTAATTTTGAAATCTAGTAAACATCATCTACTTTTGCTGTTGACTGTACCTATTTGTTGTTATAGCGGCAACAAATACATCATCTGTGAAAATTTCAACTATCTATCACGGTTCATGAGATATAGCCTGGTGACAGACGGACGGACGGACAGCGGAGTCTTAGTAATAGGGTTCCCGTTTTACCCTTTGGGTATGGAACCCTAAAAATAACTGATGGTGACGAAAAATGTCATTCACTGCTGAAAAGTGTTGAAAATTGGTCACTACAATACATATAAATATTTGAATATTATAAATAGCGCAAGCGGGCGCTGAGCAGCAATGCAGCAGGATACCTTGTCTTTGAAAAAGAGAGCATCAACAAAAGATTTTAAATTTGTTAACAATTTGTGCACGCCAAATCGCAACTGGAAGAGAGTTCCAAAAACAATATTAGTTTTGTCAACGTAATTCCTTTATCACATTATTTCCAGACTACCCTTTGAAAACTTTAATAACTGTCTCAGTTTCCGAATATACACTGTAGCGTGTCCCAAAAATGCAATTATAATCTTGTAAATCACTTGCTATATGAATTACAATATGCTGACATTGAAATAGTACGCTACTTAGCAGAATGGATACATTTTTTTTTATGTTACGGCTAAGCACAGTGCCTACGTCTCACCTGACGTTCAGTGATGATAAGGCCAAAATGGTGGAAGCGCACTTCACCCGGATACCTCAACTAATCTTATCTCTAGCTGCCGGAACACAAAATTAAGAAAAATGCCCGAAAAAAAGTAAAAGTATTGAATATATGGAGCTAATCTAAAAACTACTACTCGTAAAATAATACGAACTTTTGTAACAAAACCAATGATAAAAAACATCTTTATTTTTTATCAACTAAGTAATGACTATACATCGTAGCGTTAATTGGTCGAGTTCGCAGGTCGAAGCGAACGATAAAAACAGCACATTCATAATGTATAACGGAACATTAAAATAAATTATTAAAACGAATAAACAACTATAAAATAAAACTAATACAGTTACAAAATAAACAAATCGTAACTCAAAATGTTAAGCGACTCGCAAAACCCTGAAACGGTGCATATATTTGAACCAATCATAACGAAGCTAGTTTTTTCAACGGTATCTATACTGTTTGAAATTACCGTCTTTTCTATTTCAGCTTGAACTATAGATGATGAATCCTTCCAGAGTTCCGCGAGTGCTAAAACTTAAAATAACAAATCTCCGGCAACTAAAAGCTGTTTTCTCCTGCTACAACAGAATATATCGAGGTTCAATTAGTAGGACTGCGATGCGCTCCATAATCCATTTCAATTCATTGACGTTCATGTTTTAACTTTCACAACCATAACTACTTTTACCCCACAAAATGGGAGATTTCAGAAATGAAAATTCATATTGCAATGTCAAATTATATAACACGTCAAACGCATCACAGTCGCTGGGCCACGCCGGGACATCGGTCGGGACTACTGAAACGAATTCTAATCATCAACGATTTAATTCTATTTTAAATACAACACTACACCTATATCAATTGTTCTACACTGTTAGCTGATAGCTCGAGCAGTCTCCACGCGGCTTTGGGGTTCATCTCCTGAGGGTCTCTACACAGGACCCACACGTAGTTGACCCTCATGACCTTATCAGGGTCACCCTCAATAACGTTGTTCTTAGCGTCTCTCACACACATGATCTGCTGTGACTGGAAGGTGATGACGAGAACCGGCCCCTGATCCATCATCTTCCCCATGACTAGTTCGATCTGTTCAATATCCAAGATCTTGGAGTCAAGTCGGTAACCTAGTTGCTTGCACTGTTTGATCGGCGTGGCGATTATGTTGAAGACTCCTTCGTAGCACCAGTCTTTGAGGATATCCAAGTCCCCCCGTACCATAGCTTCTAGGATGTTAGGAATGATGTCGCTGGCGCAGTCTTCGAGGAACCGTTGCGCGGTGAAGTCGGGTTCCACCTTGCAGATCTCGGTGAGGGTCTTGGAGAGTTCGGTCTTTTCGAACACGTTGCCGAACAGGCTACCGACCTTCTCGGTGACGAAGCGGGAGGCGCGGACCACCGGGTTGTCCGATTCCTCATACTTTATTTTCCAATCTAAGACCTGGTGGAATAAGATTGAGTTAAGAAAGTTTGTATTGGTGAGTGGCACACAGAGACGGTAGCACACACAGAGGTCCTGCATCCGACTCCGATGTTGGGAAATGCATTTAAAAAAGCAGGTTTCTGTAAATGGGTTATAATAAATCAAACAAAGAACTTCCTGGCAAGTAAGTAAAGAGTCAGGTCTGCAGTTTTGTTATATTTCTAAAATTTGTTATGTTGGATATTTATTTGAAAAAATTGTGGATTATTAACCGTTAAATGTTCGTGAATGTGCACGAGTGTTGGCAAATAAAATAAAACGGTCCAACGTCACTTTTTAAATTCTTTAAAGAAGTCTGCATGAAGTCTTTCTAGAGCCCCACATCTTTACTGAGATACTCAAGGGGTTGGGGTTATATCATTTCTCACTTCTCATTACTATTTATCATTCACCATCATATTAACAAAGATAACTATGCTTCTATTTATATAACTCGTAAGAAAATTACGTTAGACACGCACTGGCTAAATGTGCTTACAGCACGAAGCTATCGACTAAAAGAAAAAAAAATCAAGCAAAGTATTTGACAATACAGCAACCTTCACCTTTGAGTTATTTTGCTTCTATTGTCACTTTTATAGTTTTAATTTGTTCTTGTTTATTTGTTTTTTTTTCTATTTAGTTGTCTTGTCAAATAAAAAAATAAAATGTGAAATAAAATGTGATTTAATATAACCCATTTACAAAAACACAGCAGTCGCATTGCACAGTCCTCTGCGAACATTCGTCCGTCACAATTAGATTATTTAAAATAAGACGCAGACTTCAAGTCCGTTGTGTGCGGTTCGCAATACAGTTCCAAGTATTACAGTAAATGTCTCTGTGGTCTAGTGATTATGTCAACCGCGGTTAAGGCCCCGAGGTCCCGGGTTCGATTAACAGCGGGAATACGGGTTAGGTCGGTGGTAGGGCTTGTTTGTCCGCATGGCTATCTAGCTACTACCATGTGTTACCATTAATTGATATCGCCATAACATAAATTAAAAAAAAAAAAAAAAATCCTACACTCACACCAATTATCTAGCCCAAGAGAAGCTTCGTTATGAAACTCGTTAAATGGTTACTAGACAACGGATAAACATACATAAAATACTTAAATACATACTTATTATACATAGAAAACACCCAGACCCGTGACAATTTAGAAAAACAATAATTTCTAAATTGACCCGACCGGGGATCGAACCCCGAAAATGAAAATGTTTGTAGCATGCAGCTAGAGATAAGATAGCCAGCGCCTCAGTAGTTGAGGATTCCGGGTGAAGTGAACTTCCACCTTCGGGGTTATAATCACCTAACATCAGGTGAGAAGAAGGTCCTGCTTACCCGTTAGCTTTTAAAAAAAGTATGTTGACAGACAAAACAGTACGCCAAGGACTGTTCTTTTTATATACATATAATTTTTTTATATATTAACGGGTAAGCACAGTGCCATGATCTCACCTGATGTTAAGTGATGATAAGGCCAATGATGGAAGCGCACTTCACCCAGGATCCTCAACTAGTGAGACACTGGCTATCTTATTTCTAGCTGCCGGAACACAACAATGCTACAAACATTGATGTTAAGGCGACATATTTAGATAAGACGGTGGTAGCTAGCCAGGCGGACAAACAAGCCCTACCACCAACCAGACCGAGCACACAAACATGTACCCCCGCTGGGAATCGAACCCGGGACCTCTGGGTCTAAACCGGTGGTCTTAGCCACTAGACCACAGAGGCAGTTGTTCGCCTGCGCCGCGCCGGTCTACGTCAGCACTGAGCACCCACCTTGTTGACGTACTGGTTGTTGTTCTTGAAGTCCTCCCACTGCTGGTAGAACTTGGAGTCGCGGTGCAGCTCCACGCCCGTGCTCTCCGTGTCGGCCGCGAAGCTGCGCGCGTCCATCGCCACCTGCGGGCCCCCACCCGACTGTTCACTGTGCCACTCATTGTCCAGGACATGGCTACCGAGCCAGTAGGCTTAGCCAAACTAACATTAACCTTTTTACCGCCAACAACTTCTATAGAAGTTCGAGATTTTCGTGCCGTCCACGCCAGCACTTCTATAGAAGTTCTTCTTTGTACCTACTTTATTAAAATACATTTATACGTTGGCGTACAACGGGACATCGCGTGCAGGATAGTTGGTTGGGTTAAAGGTTAAGAAAACGATAGCGAAGTTCGAAAATAATTAAATGTATGGGATTGACATAAGCCGCGCTAAATCACGTGGTCAATCTTATGTCAATCTCACACATTTTATTATTTTCGAACTACCGCTACCGCCACTGGCCAGTTAAATTCTATTACACTTCTGTAAAGGCTAAGATTATCTCAAAAACATAACGTGAGGATCTAGGTTAGTTCAACAAGAACCAGCGACCGCCGTTTTTATCTTTTAATCATTTAAAAAATAGGGGCATCTGATTTTAGCCTTTATCAACAATTGACTACAGACCAGCTGCTTCCTTGATATCAGCCCGTAATATTTTAATGAAATTATAATTTTAATTTTAACTATGATTTTAATTTTGTTTTGTTTTTTATTTTGGTTTTAATTTTGATTTTGATTTTAAATTGGATTGGTCATAATATAATTTTGTCTGTTCAGTTTAATTTAACACGTTGACTGCCGCAAAACCAGACACAATAAAAAATTTATTGTGGGTCGGTCACCGGTGACCACCACGGCGATTAAACACTTAATCTATAAAATTAATGAAAAGTGTCTGTACTGCTTGTTCGTATTTTTTGTCTTGTCTATTTCTGTTCCGTTTATTGATAATTACATTGCATATAGTGTCTACCTATAATTAAGACAACACTTAGCCTTAAGATAAACTTGTATTTTTGAATTTTAATAGTGTAATTTTGTAGGGTAATCCATTTAAAATAAATAAATAAATAAAACTTATGTAATTTATTGGCGACAAAATCTCTGTCGATCATTGATCCAAAATAGTCGAACAATGCTGCCATAACCCTATCACGACTTTACTGAAACTCAAAAGGGAATACAATCCTTTATTGATCATCCATCATGTAACAGACATTAATCTTATTAGCAGCCATCATTATTATGTTTTCATTTACAGTTATGTGGGGCTCTCCCCCCATCCCCCCCCCCACACCCCGGCCAACTCTGAACAGTTCGCCAGGGTGCTTTCCAGGCACTATTGCAGGCTCAGGACCATACAAAAGAAAATACATAAGGCATACCACTGCGCACGACAATACGCAGCTGGTTATGTTGAACTCTCCCCCGACCCCCTTAAGTGGGGAAGGAAGGCAAAAAACCATTAAAACCTCATGTGACGCCACGATGATCCAGCACCGCCTTAAAAATCTGACCAGGAGTTGAGACTGATATACCTGACATAATCAGACTTTAAGCTGAAGTGGCAGTGATCCGGTCATATTAGTCGCAGAACCGATAACCGTTGGGGTAAACGAATTCTCGAGTGGAGACCGCGTATCGGCAAACGTAGTGTAGAACGCCCTCAGACTAGGTGGAGCGACGATCTTCGCAAGGCGGCTGGCAAGAGCTGGATGAGAGTAGCCGTAGATCGTGCTCAGTGGCGTGCATAAGGAGAGGTCTAAGTCCAGCAGTGGACTAGTATAGGCTGATGATGAATCAGACAGTACCTCGACTCGTTTCCGCAGCGAGGCTGGTGCCACATACACGCGGCCCTCGAGGCCACGAGACGCCATTTCATTCTTCACCACCTCCGTCGCCTGGAACAAGCAGAAAACTGATCATGTCAAAAGTTAGGACAGCGTGTTCAACATTGCCCATAAAAAGAAAAACATTTTTTTTGTTCATATTAATAGAGAAGCTCGGTGGCGCAGTGGTTAACGCGCCCGGTCTGCGAGTGCTGAGGTTAAGTGAAGTTTACAAAGGCGGGTCATCGGATGGGAGACCAAAAATTTATATTTCTACGATAATAACTGCCCATTAATATAATAGAAGATAATCTTGCAATGTGTTAAGCATCCACTAGAGGCGCTATCCACTTTCATTGGAGGGCTTGCAACAACTTACTTGTGATATAGTTCTGAAAGCAGAAGTCTGTCCAAGCTTTTGTCTGGTGTCCGCTATGCTCTCGGCAGCGTCCTTCGCACTCTTAGAGATATCTCCAGTTATCTTGCCTGCAATTAAACATATAATTTAAAAACACTAACATCACCATCAATCTAACACAACATTTAATCTTAATCTTTCCTACTCTCCATTGCTCTTTGAGTGACCTTGAGCCTTTTTATGAGGCCCATAGTGAGCGACCACGTCTCAGTCCCGTATGTCATCCATCACTGGCAACACACACTGGTCAAAGACTTTCGCTATGCTCGGGGTTTCTCTGCGTGATCGAATCAGAAATGAGGAAATCCGCAGAAGAACAAAGGTAACCGACATCGCCCGAAGAGTTGCTAAGCTCAAGTGGCAGTGGGCAGGTCACATTGCTCGTAGGACTGATGGCCGCTGGGGCGGGATAGTCCTGGAGTGGCGACCGCGTACCGGAAAGCGCAGTGTGGGCAGGCCTCCAACAAGGTGGACCGACGATCTGGTGAAAGTCGCGGGAAGCCGCTGGATGCGAGCAGCACAAAACCGGTCGTTGTGGAGATCCTTGGGGGAGGCCTTTGTCCAGCAGTGGACGTTTTTTGGCTGAGATGATGATGATGATGATGATTTCCTACTCACACCAATTATCTAGCCCAAGAGAAGCTTCGTTATGAAACTCGTTAAATGGTTACTAGACAACGGATAAACATACATAAAATACTTAAATACATACTTATTATACATAGAAAACACCCAGACCCGAGACAATTTAGAAAAACAATAATTTCTAATTTGACCCGACTGGGGACCGAACCCGGGACCTCAGAGATGGCGACACCATGAAAACCGGTGTAAAAACCACTCAACCAAGGAGGTTGTCACACAAACTTAAAAGTTCTATTTATTTATTTATTTATAAGCATGCGAGTCTGCTGGCTTACAGATTGGGCCAAGACGCCAGCAGACTAATTATTACAATTAATTACTTCGATCAATTATAGTGATAAAATTAAGATAGCTAATTATACAAAATTAAAATTAAAATTAATATAAATAATAATGCAATTCAGATAGCCATAGAACAATGGTTCAAGCTAAGAAGCACTGGCATATGGACCGGGAACTACACGGACAAGGGTCACGCCAGTATAGACAAACAAAACGGAGATAGGCTGTCAATGATCCTCTCCAACAACGACTTAATACGGAAGGAAAGGATTTTTGACAAAAAATACAGAATACACATAGGTTCAAGAGGAAACTGGAGCATTGAAACAGATGGCACCACCTGCTACACAGACGGCTCCAGAAAGGAGTCGACAAAGCTCTCTGGATCCGGCGTGCACATTAAATGTGCAGACGGGACGGAGCTGAACAAGTCGATACCGTTAGGAAGATTCGCCAGTGTCTTCCAGGCGGAAATATACGCAATAATGGCATGCGCTGAGATGGCCGAACACCTCACTATTACAGGAAGGATAGCTATCTATAGCGACAGCCAGGCGGCGCTGAAAGCACTAGGTAGAGAAGAGACGACATCAGCAATCGTCAAAGAATGCAAGGAATCACTAAAGAGACTGGCCGAAAGAACGGACCTGACGTTAGCGTGGGTCCCGGGACATGAGGGAAACACGGGAAATGAACAGGCCGACGAACTAGCCAGAATGGGAGCAGAGGAAAACTTGGTGGGACCGGAACCCCGGCTGCCAATAGCGCACAACATCACCAAGGGAGTAATCAGCCACAGTATCACATCAGAAACCAACCAAAGATGGAGGTCCTCGAATGGTATGAGACAGTCGAAGATCTTCATCAAGGGCATGGATAAGAAAAAGACCAGCAAACTAATGGGACTCTCAAGAGGGAACATGAGGCTAGTCATAGAAATCATAACAGGACATTGTCGGCTGAACAGACATCTGACAGTGATAGGAGTGAAAACCGACCCCATATGCCCGGAGTGTATGGAAAGCGAGGAGACCAGCCTCCACCTACTAGCTGAATGCCCGATGTACTCACCGATAAGATGGGAACTCTGGGGGTCGGACACACTACACATAGAGGACCTAAAGGATCTGAAGGTGGAGCAGATTGCAAGATTTACCAAAGAGACCAAAAGATTCGACGGGGCGCCGTGAAAGCTGGACTAACCTTAACTCCCTAAAAAAGGGAGAACGGGGAATAGGATGAAATGGCCCGCAACAACGCAGGCTGATCGTCCGTTCGGCTGGCGACGTCCCCAAGAGAAATAATAATAATAATAATACTAATAATGCAATTCAGATACAAATACGAAAATGTCAACTTAATAATTTACAATTGCAAAAAATACAAAAATAAAAGATATGAAATAAACGGATTAAATACAAAAACAATTAAAATTAAAATATTAGGTACTAGTTAAAATGTCTAAATTAAATTCAAATAAACATAAATAATAATAATAATACTGTATAATAATACATTTTTAACAAAATTACAAAAATGTCAACTTATAATTACAAATTTAAAAAAAAATGATAATGAAGATGAAAGATGAAAGATATGTTTATATTAAATTTTAATGAAACTTTCTACTATATTAATGGAGAATATACAGACCTTGTTATTTAGTAGACAACATTCATTTATTAAACATTGTACGATTTTTTTTTAAACTAGCGTCCGTGACAGGACCCGAACACGTATTAGAGTGCTAACAAACGAAACATGTGAGAAAAGTGCCTAAAAGGATGCCGACGACCCAAGAGCTTTACATGGCTGCGTGAGAACTCCGGGAAGTAGTGCTTATTTTTTATCCTTTGGTCTATCCTCTTTGATTTGTGTGCTTAATGTTGTTTTCCAAATAGTATGAAAGTCCAACTGCTAGGCAAAAACTTCAAGAACCAAATGAGGCTTTACCCAAAATGAGACGGTAAAGCTGTAACCCAACAGTGAAACAGTGTGTAGGCTAATTACAATTACTACTATATACCTACATAGCAGTAAAAAGTAAATAGCCTACATAGTATACTGTCCCACAGCTGGCCAAAAGCCATTATTGAAATCAAGTCATCACTGCAATTGATGGGTATTGCTTACTCACCACGCCAAATGCGGGTTGGTGATCACAAACCCGGGCTATGCATCGAAAAATCCGAAACACACTTTTCCCGACCTGGGAATTGAACCCGGGACCTTCGGGTATCGGGCCGAGCGGTTTGCCACTCGGCCAGCGAGCCGTTATACGTATACCTACATAGTTCCCACATAAATTAAATAAATTAACATGCATAATAAACTGCACTAAATGTTTTAAACTAACTGTAATAATTAACGGTATTGTTATCATGTTATTTACTGTCTTTGAGTATCCAACAACGATTTCTGTCAAAATTAACCATATTACGACCGCCTAACCGATCGCTTTGACTTCGTGTGTGGTTTATGACGTCATCTTGTCGTTTCGTGCCGCCTATGAAAGCAATATCGAAAGCTATATATAGCCTTTAACTTTTGATATTGCTTTCATAGGTGGTGCGAGGTCATAAACGTAACGTAAAGGCGTTAGTGCCGGCTGCATTAGCAGTCGTTAACATCCACCAATCCGCACTGGGCCTGTGTGGTGGTTTACAGTTCTCCCTATCCATCCATAGGGAAGACTCGTGCCCCAGCAGTGGGGACATCATGAGCTGGTGATGTTGATGTTAATGATATGAGTTAACTCTACCTATCCAAATCTACAGTCATAAGTAATTGGGAACGCTCTCACCAGCTTTCTTAACAATGTCAGTCTTGCCCGCTTCCTCCAGGACATGCTCCACCTTGCCCTTGATGCCCTCTAGCGTCTCCTTCAGCACCTCAGAGCTCTTGGATGCCTCTGATTCGACAGCGTGGAACTTCCGCCGCGCAGCCTAAACAAATAAGGTATATTTTTAAAGATATTCTTTGTAATAAAATATAATATTTTAATAAATGGGAATTTGCCCAAATGGGAATTGTAAATATAAGATTTTTTGATTAATTCATGATTATGATTGTATACAGAAAAAAAATGATATTTTTTATTACTTTATACTAAGGTACTAATACTATTAATTTCTTATTGCAGTAGAATATTTTCATAAAATAATTTGCTGAAATAAAAATATTTAAAAATACTTATTTATTCATGAATTTTATTTGAATATATGAATATCAGTAGCCACCTGTATCCTCAAAATTGGATCTCAGTGTTAGACATTTTATCTCTTGTACAAGCACAACGCCTATTAAAGTTTTTAGGCAGAGTTAGGGACAATGTCAAAACACTAATAACCTGCCCTAAAACTAGACACTGGCTAAATCGTAGCGAGAGCCATCTTTCAAGAAATTGAATTGAATATTTGAATTGTATTAAATTAAAAAATACTACCCTCTGCTTTCGGTTATTTATTACACACTCTACTCAACGAAAAACAAAAATGTAATTATGAAAAAAACCTGTAAAGCTTCGGAATTTTCTAATTTGTGTGCTTCCTCTCTGAACTTCTTGATGTTCTCTTTCATTTCTTTGTTTTTGGCTATGTCCTCTTTTATGTTGTCGATGATTGATGAGAAGAAACCCTTCCGTGCTGAGTAGTGGCGGCATTCCTGTGCCTGTATGAACTAAAAACTCCACTTATAAGTGTCAAACAAATTGTCTTATTAAGTGCAGAGTAATTTTAATAGGAAAAGTAAATGAAATAGCTACCAAACCAAGTCCAATTTTAGCGCTGTGTTGAGTGAAGTGCTAATGTGAATACTTATAAAAATAATAAAATTATATTTTAGATAAATTATCCATATTTTATTAGTATGTGAATCAAAATTATGCTTATATTTATTCTAATTACATTAATTAAAGCCCTATGGCTATTTATATCCAGTTTCTGTTGTGTCCGAGTGGTTGTGCATAAAAAATAAGAATGTATTGTGTACTCTTATCTGTAATTGTGAAGGATTTTTTTTTATTACATCATCATCATCATTTTCCTACACTAGTCCACTGCTAGACATACACATCTTCTCTCTTTTTTTTACTTAAAGTATAATAATTTATTTGCGTAAATAATAAGATATACATGATTATTTAAAAGTGCTCATACCTTATCTGAGTTAAAGGATAAAACTGTTGGCTTGATATTCACAGGTAGCACGCATTTCCACCTTGCTGGACTGTAAAACAACTGTCGACAGGTATGCTGAAATAAATTTTATGTTCAGAGGATTATTTAAACTTCACAAGGACGTATAACATAACCTAAAACAACATAACTCGAATTTATTACAAATTGTACCATTTGTATATTAAGTCGCTGATGACCACAGAAACTAGAGTTTATACTATTTCACTTTACAATTCTATTGTATTAAAAATGAGTAATATATCGAAATATTTTAATTTTTAAACAACATTGGTGAATTATCATTCCTATTCCGTGCAATCAGCTGTCAAAAAAGAAACAACTGTCAACTGTCACTCCAGAACAAAGAGAATAAATCTATAACGCAGTCTGTTCTTTTATTTCCTGTACTTTGAACTAATCAATCGATTTAGCATCAAGTCTAGTTTTTACACCAGTAATAATAAATAGAATACTAAAATATTATTTCACATTGTTTAATAAAACTGATTGTTACTTTACAAAACATAAAACTTGCAATCTAGAAGTGTAGTAGGTAGGTAGCCACAAATTGTAATTTATGATTATTATTACTCATTATGTTATTTACAATAATTAAATAGCTGGATTTGCCCAAGCATTCGTAATTGAAAGAAGAGCTTTTAGCGTCTCTTAAATAATCTACCAAGTCCACACTCGCCCAGTCTGTTTGTACAAGGTTTGTACATACGGGTGGGTGGGTAAATGATTGTCATTTTAACAACAACTGCATTGTTAGGTGCTTTACAGCGGCAGCGCTCAATTTTGACAGAATATTGTATCATCATCGAATAATAGGAATATTGTATAATAGGTAAAATTAACTCTTGCAACTAAAGAAGTACTTTAGTTGTTGTTTTTATAATCGATTAAGTATCAAGGTTTTTTGTGAAAGTGAAAATAAAAAAACAGCGATAAAAAAGTAAAGAAATAACCATAGACAATAAAAAATATATGAGCAGTTCCCGTTTGTCAACTTCTTAACTTTTTATGTAATTGTAAGTTTGTAACTTAGTAATTAAATTATTCGCTATTATAAATTTTTGTTACACCTGTGCTTAATAATATAAAGAAATGAAATATTTCTCCAACCCAAATAAATACAATTCAAAATATTATGTTTTCGTTGTTTCATGTTTAAAAAAATGTTCGCTTCCGGTGTGAACATAGTTCTAGAAACATAAGAAAGTGTACATTTTCATTTATTTTTCTGTCGTCATTTTAAGCCACGGAAGCGTGTTGCGTTGAAAATCTCATTTATTTTATGTTCGTTTAAAGTTTTTTGTCAAAAGGTGCTGGTGTTACATTTGTGTGTACTTGTATGTTAGGAAGTTTGACGAAGTGCTTCGCATCGTCCGTCATAGACAGTGGAAAGTGGAAGGTAGGTACCTACCTACAGACGTAATATCGAATGTCTATACTTACTTACCTATCTATATTTACTTTGTAGTAGGTATTCTTTCGTGGACACCACGTTTCTGCCAGCTGGTGCGTACATTGCAGGTGTAGTTATTGGTTAGAATAGTAGTTCGAAGCGTGAAAGTAATGTAATGGGTAAGTGTGGTACATTTTTAGGTTAATAGTGGTGTATGTGTCATTTGTGGCAGGTTGGCTCTCCCGGCGAGTCGCGAGGACGTGTTTCCCTGGTGCAAGCTTCGTGGAAGCCAGGATCTACCATTCCCGTTCGTCAGATCTCGTCCAGAGGGGCGTTACCGTTTTATATGACTTTAGCAAGATTTACAGGTCAGTGAAATATTAATTTATCTATTAGAAAATTTTAATTGTAACATGAAGTGTTTGTGGGAGTCTGCCGACAGTCTAGGATCGATCATCATTACTTACATTGCTAGCAAGCACTCTCAATCACAATGACTTTTTATTTTGTGGTACATGGTGCTATACTGTCCAATCATGGCATGGCATCTTTTGAAAAGGTATAATTCTAATTATGATAAACTGATTTTATAAACAAATTATATTGTTGATTCTTTATAGGTTACCCTCTTAGTTTGCTATAGGTAATTGAAATTGTGATGATAACAAATTTATTTGCTCTGTAATGAATTGTAGAAAAAATAGTATAGAAAAAATATTTTTCATTAATTACATGCTTGCTTCTTGATTTAACACAATCTGGTTGCTTTATTTTTAATATTGTCTAAATCCATGAAGGACATACATTTTGATAGTCCACATGCACAGAATTACAATACATGAAAGGTTGAATATATAAAACAATTACATTTTATCTAAACTGATAGATTATAAATTTCTCTCTACTGCTAGTAAAAGACGCTAATAGTGTTTTTTCTTTTAAAAAAATGTGGCTATTTAATTATTTAATGTACCACTTGTCCTCTCTCTTTTTCATTTCATTTCTGAGTGTAATGTTTCATAATTTGTGTTTTTGTATGTGCGTTCCTGCTGGGAATAGAAATCAGGGTTCCTAAGGTTCTTGGACCAAAGGAGGCTTAAATTCTCTTGTTTTAATGTGCTACTACCCATGAGGAAAAGCCGAAGGAAGCAGAAAACTCAAATTTGTTTTTGTTAAAGAGCTAGTATAGCTGCCTTCAAATTGATTTAGTTCTGCTGCTTTAAAAATTGTTTCATAATTAAATCTTAAAGTAGCTAATTATGGTAAACATAATTCATTAATTTCCCAATAGTTTCTTGTTGCACCGCTAAATGTAATTCTAAATTTGTTTTGTTATACTTCCAATTGTTATTCAATAATGTGATGATAGTGTAGCCTAACAGCGTCTACTAAGAATTTTCAATTGTCTGTGACAAGACCCCAAATCCCTAAACCTTGTAAATATTTTTCCAAATTGATAATAATTTTATAAGTAATAATAAAGCTCTGTAATAGCAAACATGTCTTAACAATACTTCTATGCCTTTATTTTTTAACTATATCTCCCATTTTTTTTAATAGGTACATAATAAAATTCAATATCTACATTTAATAGAAATTGTTAATCATGATCAGCAACATAGAGAAATTTATTACTTAATTCTCTATACTTTAATTTAATAACTCTTGCAATAGGTACTTTGCATTAAAACTGTTTTTATTTAATAACATAAAGTAACAACAAGGATTAACAAGCACACTATCCTTGGGGTTTTTTTTTACGACAGTGTGAAATCCTTTCCGATATTGCAAATACAATTATGAACATAATCAAATATTGAGCAGTCTGTGATTTAACTACTTAACCCTAACTATACCTACCTAATGTCTAAATACTTCTTACCGGATAGGTTTTTGAATTTTTCTGCAGTAAGGAGTAGCTGCTTGCTGACATTAATATAAATTCAGTCACTGTTACTATAACAAAAATTGAGCTTTTGACCTACTTACATAAATAAATGCTGTTTGTCACTTGATATTGCCCTGAGAATGCTTTACGTTTACCCCCGCGGGGATGCGTCGAGGGTTGTTTATTTAGTTCATTACTTAGATTACCAATAGCTATAACTTCATCTACAAACAAATTTAAATAAAAACAGATACCTAGTCAAATAAAGGTCTTCTCAAATAGACATACTAAAAAGGACCGTTTGCACGTCTCATACTCGGTCTTTGCGGGTTTCCTTTTCTGGTTGAGTAGCTTACAGTGGAGGTATCATGGAGACCTCAAGATTTTACGCCTAAAACCTTGAGGTCTCGCATGTCTTATTAGAATGGACGGGCATTCGGTACTTCTGCCGCAGTCTTCCCCAATCCAGTCTGCGACCTCTCAGTGTCAAGTTTCAAAAGCCCCTATAAATTCTTAAAAGTATGTTAGAGCCTCGTGGCACCTTTAAAAGTCTTGAAGACCTAAAAAGGAGGTTAAGGGCCCTATTACATCTTGTCTGTGATTTTTGGGTAAAATGGCCAATTTTGACGTTCTCGATCACAGAAACGAAAATACATTAACTATTTTGACTTATTGAATAGTGTAGAATATCTATTGGCATAGTTCGTAGCGGCCTCGGTTTTTGTAAATTTTGCTTAACTTTTTGATGAAACCCAAAATAGCAGTGAAAGATTTTCATAAAATGCGCGAAGGCACTTTTTTGAGCTCCTAGATTGAACTACTGTTAACTAACTACCTAAACAAATGAAATAAAAAAAATAGAATGTTATCTCTTATATAGTCGAATAGTTTGTATTGTAGCGGCCTCGGAATTTTTATATATCATTGATTTTACATAGAAAAATAATCTTATTCTTAACCAAAAAACTTCGAAAATCGCTTTAAGATCGCTGTGAATTTCTCCTATCTACGACAATATTATTGAGCAAAACTTATACCAATATAATTGTTACTTCATGAGGAATAAATATTTTATAATGAATTTATTATCCTATTTCGATAAAAACGATAAATACAACTGCAAAATTACTACAAAATTCGATGCGCCGGCCGTCCGAACTCAGTTTTTTCTCGCAGAGTGGAAATTTGTAATAATAAGCATGAATTTATTATCCTATTTCGATAAAAACGATAAATACAACTGGAAAATTACTACTAAATGCGAAAATGGGCTTTTACGCAAAAATCACAGTCGAGATGTAATAGGCCTCTTAAGGTGTGCTCACCCGCCGCGGTCGTTTTCATAGCTGATAATGTTTTCTGAATATTTGCTGCCTCATCTTGTTACAGTAATAATTATTTGTAGAATGAAACAACGGCTTCCCATAACCTTTTCTCTCTATTCATGGACTTCAAAATGTTTAAGTAACTGTCCAATGCATACCATTACCTACCTACATGAACTGTTCATTATTGTAAAACTAAGTACCTACATCGTCACATCTTCATCATACTATCATGCCTATGAATGAATGAATGAATGAATCAATCAATCAATTTATTTCAACCAACTTGGGTCATTAACACAATTATTATATAAATACACAAATATTAAAATTAAATTGATTAAATAAAATTACAATCAATTAAATTTAATTTAATTCAATACAAATACATCAAATCAAATTCCACTAAGTCACGTAAAATAAAATTCAAATTAAATTGCATGACAAAATTTCAAAGCTTAACAGTAATTAAAAAAGTGTTTTGAAATCAGTCAGGACATGAACCATGTTGCAATGGTTCAAGTACTGAGTCAAAACGCTCCGCGAAGGCCTGCAGGATAGCATTGCGCCCGCCCCGCCTCCGGCGCTTCAAGGATGCGCACCGCTTGCGCTGCGTAGAAGCAATCCACCCGCGCCTCGGCGAATATCCCCGATGCGCTACAGAAGCGGGGCAGCCCCAATAGCACCCTAAACAAGCAAGCAAATCTGCGGGCTATCATATTAGCACGTGCAGACAACGCCCTACGCTGCCTTTCAATGTCTGCATTATCTTTCAGGTCCGAAGTTACCCAGTGCCCAAGGTATTTAAACTTGTCAACTCTGTTGAGAAGACACCCGTTCAGTTTAATTTACGTTATACTCCCTAGGCTTCTGCCCCGGACCTGAAAGACCACGCACTCACTCCAATATGACACGACATTCGTGCTGCCAAGCCCCTCAATGAGCGCCTTCACATAAAGGTTGAAGAGCTTCAGTGAGGTCAGCCCCCCCTGCCTCACCCCGCACTCCAACCGAATAAGACCCCGACCACCGAACGACGTTGAGCTGGTTCTGATACCAATATTTTAAAAGGCGTATCAGTTCCTCGGGCATATTGGTTTTTTAAAGTGTCTGCCATTAGATGTCATAACTAACCAGATCAAATGCCTTCGATAGGTCGAGGAAACGGGCAAAAACAGGTGTTCTTTTATCGATATAGTACCTGCTGGTTAGCTTCAAACACAATACAGCAGTTTCTGTGGAGAGACCGGACTTAAAACCAAACTGGTTGTCGTGATTTTGTAGGTGTTTATCATGCTGGGGGCGTTCAGCAAACCATCAAGCACCTTGGCTTGGCGATAACGGTGGTTAGAGAGATAGGCCTATAATTGTTTCCGTCGCTAATGTTTTGCTTTTTACGATAGGCACCACCACAGTTCTCATTATCTGAGCAGGCAAGTACGAGTGCGCCACACACAGGGAACATGGCCAGAACTGTAGGCAGATGAAGACCTGCATATTTAAGGTGTTCTATGCTCAGTTCGTCGTGGCCTGGGGACTTTCCACGCGACATGGAGTGAACGACTTTTCTTACGTCTTTTGCCATGAATCGAATACCGATCTCCCGGCTCCCCGGACCAGCGTTACACTGAGACCGTGATGGCCCCAAAGGCGAGTTTACTGTTCCCTGTATATTTCGGTTACGCCTTAGTCGCTATTTCGCTAATACCGTTGACACTCGCAGGCAAGCCGGGCTTACTATTGAGTTTATTTTTCGTTTTCCAAAAATTGCGAAAATCTTGTTTGGAGTGACATAACGGTTAGGGGTTAGGGTATCCATCTTAATTTGCTCGCTATTTTTCTGACACCACCGTCGCAATCGAGATTTAAAAATTTTGCGACTCATTTGCATGTCACTCCAAACACGACCTTCCCGTGGCTTGCCGTACTATACCCACAACTCAAATTTTTTTCTAGCCTCCCTGTGCGCATCACTCACGTACCTATTCCATCCCCGAACCGGGTTTTTACACCCGTTTCTCCTACGACACCGATCAGTGCTCTCAGAAGCTGCCTGGCATAAAACATTAATAATTGCATCATACAATTCGTATATAGCGTAGTTGTTGCGTCCATTTCGTTCGGCCGGAGTCAGACGTCGGAAAAGGAAGTGCACATAACAGCCGAGCACCCGACCCGACATACTGTCTGCTATCACGCCCGCCGTCGTCGTCGATGCTATCAACTGGACACCTATTAATATACTAGATGACACGCGTGGGGCCTTCCGAGATACTGTCTGTTACATTGGCCTGTAATAGTTTGGAGAGATTTGATTGTATATGAAGTATGTTGTTATCTAGCAATTTCTTTTAAGCAAATCTTATAGTTATAAAATTAACGACTGTCAACGTTAAATCATGATATTATTATGGTCGTGGAATTATAAATTTGGTTTCATTCTAGAATTTGCAACACAAAATTTCACCTTGACCCAACAGGCATCATTAGAACAATAAAAATGGGTTTCCAAATCCAAATATATGTAGGTATGCAAGTATCGCTTAATTAGTTTTGTTATTATCTTAATTGTTTAAATAATTAGAAACCTATGAGTCACCTAATGTCCCTAGAGTTCTACTTATCATACTTGACCTTTTGCGGCATGCAGCACGCATTCAGCTTTCTGGTGGCATCTTGTTTGTGGAACGATCCCGACGCAGACACACGGGCCTGCAGCACCCCTTCCTCCGGCCGCACCCTTTCAGATCGATAGCTTCCATTTACAGAATATAGATTAATGTATGGGGCCGCTGCCATACATGCTTGAGAGGACTGAGTTTGCTATTGAAAAGTCCAGCAATACTATGGATGTGGAATGCATTGTTTACTAATTTTGAGATCTCTACTCCTCTTTCTATGCCAAATTCGTTAGGTTTCTTTTAATGTACATACCTTAATATGGTAATTTAAGTGCAACTATTATTGTTATCAGCATCAGCAACATAACTATGAAACTCGTTTAAATATAGGTAAATTTATTACGGACAATAATTATTGTATTAATTACCTAATCGATAATGAGTGCAGAATAATTGCTTTTATGGTGTTTAACAGTTCTGTGAATGGATGTTTCGCTCGCGCCACGATTAAGTATAGCAAACTGCCATGGATTTCCTTTATCCGGTCTTAGTTGTTATCGACGTAAACTACTCTGAAAACATGAAAAGAAGTTGGTAACTAGGAGAAATAAAACTGGTAAAAGTTGTATCCGCCATTACTTATGAGATATAGCGTGATAATGTTTGCGATTGTATATATGTTTGACGACATAGTAACATTATTATAGGTATGTCGTAAATGCGGGCTACAATTTTCTCTTTGCTAGATTTCAATACCTAGTTAATTTATAATTTTCTTTCCGGAGTCCTAACTCCGGCTGAATATCGCTGCTAATGTTTATTGTCATTAACCAACCAATCATACGAACACCGTTAGTTGTGAAAAGAAAATTACAAATAAACTAGATATTGAACTACTGCGTGTATATATTATAGTAACTACGAAGTGGCTATCTTATCTCTGCTGTAACACAACAATGTTATGACCACAGACTTAGAACAAGCCCTTGCCAGACCACCCACAAAACATAGAAGGTAGGTATAATATACCACCCGCTGGGAAACGAGCGTCTTTGTTAGGACAGAACATACAAAAGTGGTTGGTTGTATCTTCTGTTGTTGGAAAGAAGGTCAGTATCGTCACCGTTCCGTCTCTGCCAGCGAAACCGATTGCGAATGTTACGTCCTCGCCGATGTTCCGATCCGATGTTATATCATCAAGGCCGTTGAACTCTCCTTTCTCGTCCAACACACAGACCTCATTAGATGCCCGCCAGTTTGGCCAAACAGTATTGTTTATCTGTGACTTTAATAGCCTTTGCTTTTGACTTGTTAATATCGGGGCAGATGCCATGACTTTAGAAGTCATTTGTGTGACTTGTTATTTGACTAGCTTCATTAGCATTCGCTTTAGACTTTTAAATTAGGCTCCTTCTACTCAATGAGCACGTGGTTGTGTAACCTTACTTATTTTATTTTTACTTTTTTTATTTTCCTTAAATACCTATTATAGTGATAACAGGTAGATAGAATCTTAATTGGGCCGGCAGGGTGAGGGTGACTGATGTTGCGTTGTTTTCTCGCTGCACCAGTTGTCCTTACTCCATTTCCACTTAACATCAGGTGGAGTGGAGTCATTTGCCGAGCTATGTATAAAAAAAGAATATGTCCGGTAGTTATTAAATGACAGATCATTGAATTAATCAAGATGCAAGTTGAGCCTTTTTCTTAGGACATTACTTGACATGCACGAAGGAAGGAAGGAATCTCATACACATACATGTAACTTTTTGCTTGATAATAACTGATAGGTATAGTCATCGATGTAGGTATTCTAAATCGATGGGTATAGTGCCTAATATGAAACTTTGCATTACAACGATCGTGACTTTAAAACTGTGCTGCGCCTCTCATCCCTTGATCCGAATGGCATTTGGTAGTACGAATGTCGAGAATGGAGGTTGGTCCGACGCCGCCGCCGCCGGGTCGACGGCCCCGTCAGCCCCGTCTCACGCACGCCTCATCGCTAATGCCTTATCGATCACTGCCCAAGCACCACTGGGCAATCAATGACTGTCTGTCCAGTGCATGGATACCACTAAGACGAATAGATGTAGCAATTGTGCCAGGATGAAGCACTTCGTTTAGCTAAGCATTTGGTATCGACGACATTTTCATATTTTAAGGTTTAAAAGTTAGAAATTGTTACCTGTTATTGAAGTTATCATGACACGGGCACGGTAAGTTGCGAAATATGTCACCGAGATAGAACCGAATTATCTTATCTAAACGGTTTCATGATACCTACTATAGCTTGCGTAAAATTCAGTGTGGCGAAAATTGTGGTGGCAATTTAGAACAGTACATTTTTCACACCCGATAAAGTGGAGGCACAGATTCTGTGAGTGGAGACCTTGTCAACTAAGGGGTGGCGACTGGCAACCGGAAGGTACCTAGCCGAGAGTGTTTTGCGGTCAATGACCCGTTCCCGCAAAATTTCCGCGCGGGTCAATGACTTGGAAAATCTACTAGAAATCTTGTTACGTTGTAACCTCCTTTATAAACATACTGTACTCTGTAGATAACACAATAGCTTTCACAAACTAATTTAAAAAATAACATATCATATGCTAAAAAAGTATTTTAAAAGTTGTTCATCCAGTCCAATCAGATCAAGAGTTTTGTAAGTAGCCCCCATGCCGTCTAAATGTTCAACTATGTCCTTGTATTTATTAGAAGGAAAAAAGCCTTAATAGTCCCAAGTGTTTGTTGTGATGCAAATGTTTTAAAATCGCTTTAGACTGGAAGGGGAACTGGCGGGTTGCGATCGATCGCCGCAGAACGCATGCGTGCGGCCGCCCCTCGCTCCTGCGAAGCCTCCATGCCTGCCTACATGCCTCCAGGCTTAGGTGGTCGGTGCGAGTAGTACTATTAAATTGACGATGTTGGGATGACGGCTGGGTGCGCTAAAATCAGGTTACACTAACGTTTTGATGTAAATTCAAAAGGTCGTTATTATCGTACCTAGGTTCTCTTTTTTTTTAACACTTAATTTTGACGACCTCCTTGGTCGAGTGGTTTGTACACCGGTTTTCAATGTGTCGCCATCTTTGAGGTCCAAGGTTCGATCCCCGGTCGGGTCAATTTAGAAATTATTGTTTTTCTAAATTGTCACGGGTCTGGGTGTTTTCTATGTATAATAAGTATGTATTTAAGTATTTTAAGTATGTTTATCCGTTGTCTAGTAACCATTTAACGAGTTTCAAGCTTCTCTTGGGCTAGATAATTGGTATGATTGTAGGAAAATTTATTTATTTATTTATTTAATTTATGTCTGATGGCATATTCCATTATTGTCTAAATCAGACTCTTTGAAGAGCTGTTTTCGAGCTAGGATTTCTAATACGTCAACTATTGTCAAATCGATTGCAATTGCGATCGAAACAACTGCAATAAGTTTAAAATTTAGGGTTTGAGCTGTACATTAATTTCACATAATTTATTTCAACATAATCTCCTTATTTCCTTATTTTAACGTCTAAAGTCGTCACTAACCTTTTACTAGAACGCTCTTGATATTCAAACCTTTTGGTTTGAATATCAAGAGGTTTTCAGTATAGGTACGACGTTTTGAAGTCAAATTTAAAGTTTCTTCATTGCATAGTCTCATAGTACAACAAAAGATTACAATGTTAAGTATTATGGCACATAACCCACAGATTGATTGTTTATTTTGCTGTAAAGTACGATTGTTACATTTCTATATTATGATCTGTGTCATTCTAACTGCACATCTTGGAATGTCACCGTCTTCATAACATTTTACTTTGTGGAGCGACTCGCTCTGTGCTTAATTCTCGTCGTCCGCTGACATTGGCCTCGTTATCAGCGCAGAGTTTATTAACTCGCAGCGACAATGCGCTGATAACAATGTGCCTGGGCGTAACCCGGAGGCGCCATCCAGACGTAATACCTTAGCCAATCTAGCCTCGCAGATGCGTCGCGTTGTCCTTTAGAATAATGCAATACTTACTATAGCGCTACTAAATTATCTTTTCAGGTCTGTGGTAAGGTGTGTCGCTCTAACATCGATCGATTTGATTTAATGATTTTCTAAAAAATAACAAATCTAATGATGGATTTAAAATCTGCTTGTAACATGTAAACTTACTAATTATATTTCATTTAATATTTGTTTGCTAACATGCTAACTAAATGTGCGATTCTCAACCTCACACTAACCATCACTGTAATGTACCGTATTTAATACGAATTAATACTATTATTATTTAGCCGCCGAAACACTGTCTCTCAGACAAAATCGTCTGTTATAGACGCAAAGGCCTACCTAATACCTAACTTCAGAAACTGCATTGTTATATGGCATGCCTCATTGACTCACGACTGTTTTGTGTTCCTCCAACTGTATAAGTTGCAATTTAAATGTATTTATTCTTTGTTACGTAATTGTTATTTGCATTAAACTGGTCCTATGTAATTCATGTTTTTTATCAATCTTATACATCGGTAATCAAACCAGTTAAATAGCTGTGTAGAAGTACAATGCCATCAGGGATAGTCGCTCGCGACCTTCCCCGTTCTCATTTTCTACTGAATATAATACGGCTAAAAAGAATAATCAAATGTTAAGTCTACATCAGTTCAATGTGCGACCAACGCCACACACCGCCTCGCCAAGGCAATGTAGCGAGTCCAATATTTGTTGCACACGTGAGCCGAACAATCATGTTTTGCCTAACACCACCAGCACTACGAAGTAGTGGCATTGGCATGTAGTGGTGTATTTATAATTTCATCATCAATCTACACTGGTTCACTGCTAGACATAATATGCATCCTTCAACGAACATTAAAGAGCTAACATTTCGTATACGTATGTATAGTGTCATGATCTCCACTCAAGATCTTGTGTATCCCATAGTTCTTGGATCTTTAGCTCCTATGCTTTTTCGATAACTTTAGTTCTCTATCGCATCACCTTATTCTGGGTCCTATTTTTTCGTGACACTTCGATTCAAACATATCATATACTCTTGGTTAACCCTTTCAACGCTAAACGTGCTCAATCCTGCCAATAACAGATAAATATCTGTCAGATAGATAGAATAATAAGTTGCCCCATATATCTGACTTAGCGTTGAAAGGGTTAAATACATTCGTCTTCAAGTGTTTTGTGATGATGAGAGGACCACGAGAGCCTAACCCAAATATATAAAACCAAAGATTTTCCAATTGGTTTATTCTGCTACATGAACCGCAAGAGTTGTTTATCGCCCCCATTATCCTATTCCAATGGTCTAGCTAGAATCGGATCCGTGCTGCGGTATCCCACGCACTTCCTAATCAATGGCTAGTTTATCAATTAACACGCTTCCCGCAGATCATTGATTAAGTACCTATTTAGTCGCGGTTGGAGCGTCAATCTTAATCATGGATATTACTAATTACGTCTTTGTGTTAACAAAGACCCCTTTTAAGCCTTTGACAGGAATGGGATATATATTTTGAACTTTGTACGGTTGAGATAAGATTGAAGACTTGTAACTTGAAAAATGTATGCCTTACCAACTCATGGTTGACTGGTAGAAAACGCCTCAGGCATTAATCGATCTGGTAAAGGTCGCGGGAAGCCGCTGGATGCGAGCAGCACAAAACCGGTCGTTGTGCAGATCCTTGTGAATGGATTCTTTTGGCTGAAATGAATTAATGAATGTAAGGATTAAAAAAAATATTTTGTCGATGTTTTGATATTAAATAATATGTGAAACATTTTGGAAGCATGGATGGATATTGCAGAGTTCATAGCACGTGCCATTCATGTTTCTATCAGAATTTTATATATTTTTATCAATATATAATTTGCATACGAGTAGCTAGTAGTATCAATTACGACTTGCAGTGTCCTTCCGTCTGCGCATCCGGTTTATTGTATCAAACATAGGTGTACTTACTACACTAATAGGCATTGTTTAAATATACTTATTATGTTAATGTATATTATATATTTTTACCAATAAATTGGCGAAATCCCATGCTGGTCTGGCACGCAAAAATAATGTGTCGACTGCCTACCTTCCCATCCACGTTTCATGTCGTAAGAGCCGACTAGAGGGACAAGGGTTACAAGATTCTCGCAAATAGGCGATCGGCTAGTAACCTGTCACTGACCTATTCCACTTCGGAACCCTACATAAAACCCTAAATGTGGTGTTAAGTCGACTTCGTTAAAGGCAAGTACATTGTTATTTTTTAATTTTGATTATCTATGTCTAGTGCCTGCCCCTTTCTGGAAGGATGTGAGAGTGTATTTATGTATGTAAATAGCGAAAGCTAAGTAATAACTTAACTGGTTTTTTTCTAGCTTGTCTAGGCTCTTTTGCGCACAGTTCGAATGGACAAGTATGAAATTGTCTTGTTCGCCGGTGGGTTTGCGCGAATTGAATCGGCCTTGACTCATCACCTGTCCACACATAAATTCACTAAATGTACGTCTAAATCCTGCGTGTGCGCTCTGGTTCGTTTAACTTTGCCATACATAACACAAATGTTGATTTATTATTTTCGAATCTTTTAAAGTTAATGCTGTAACGCTATAATGGAAGGTAATCAATGAAGTGGGTATATACCTTTACCTTGGTCACCATAGCAGTAAAATGCAGTATCACTGCCTTCGCTCAAGATCTGCCTATGATTGAAAAAAGATAAAACAATTTCATTATAATAAATCAAGATGCACACAATTTATATGCCTTTTGTTGATCGAAGGTCTTTAGTCTCTTTTTTTAGTTTTTTTCTAGTCCTAGCGAGAGTATTCTTTAGTGGACGGTACTGTTGTGGACGGTATATGGTTGTGTATAAATAAGTTTTAGTAACACTGCATTGACATTTGTAAAAACACATAATATTTCAGTAGTTACGCTACCACCACACCTACCTGTATGAATACCAATCAACTAGCTTCATTAATTTTGTAATAAAAAGTGTGGCACATACCTAGTAACTAAATTTATATGCGATACAAATAGAAAGAAAACAGGGCACGAAGTAACCTTTATGCCAGAGTCAGTAATCGAACCCGGAATCAGCTCTGTCCAACTTACTTCAACATGGAACAATAACGTCGACATGGAATATGACCACTGCCTGCGTGCACATAATGAAAAGAGATTTAACGTCACTCTGACCTTATCCCACCATTCTCCCTTCCTCCATAGGAGTACGCGTGCTGCTCTCCGGAGTCACCGCTGTACTGTCTCGAACATTGACTCGTTTTTTGTCGCACTTCCAAAAGATTGAATAGCCTCCAGCACACGCTTGGGCATGGGGTCAAACGAGGCGTGAAGAGGCACCTTGTGGGCCGGCAGGGTGAGGGTGACTGATGCTGCATTGTTTTCACGCTGCACCAGTTGTCCTTTCGTCTGGACTCCGTTTCCACTTAACATCAGGGGCCCGACCGCCTAACCGATCGCTTTGACTTTGTGTGTGGTTTATGACGTCATCATGTCGTTTCGTGCCGCCTATGAAAGCAATATCGAAAGCTAAAGGCTTTTGATAGCGGATTTTGCAGATAATTGATTTGCGGTTAGGCGGTCGGGGGGCAGGTAGAAGTGGAGTCATTTGCCAAGCTAGGTATATAGAAAAACGAAATAAAAGAAATTAACAAATTGACTTTAAATAACTCTGTGTATAGACTTATTTAGATCGATATTATATTTTCATAGCTGCTTAGAAGACGCCTCGGGCATTTGTCAACGACGAGCGTGACGCGTATTTTTCTGCTAAATTATACCCCTCCGTTCAATCGTCGTGTCATGAATTATCGGAAAGGTGGCGACCTTCCCACAAGTTTGTGGTTCGTTTTATTCACCTAAAATACGGCCAGCACTACTACACATTGGCAGTTCCACGACAACAATGACATTTCCTTGAAAGGGTATTATTACCGACATTCGCAGTCGTAACTGTTTTGATACGCCTGTATTTTGACAGTCTGAAATAATTAGTAGATTTTGGTACGTCATACCGAGTTCTTGGCAGAATGGGGATACCAATTTCGACTTGGTATTAAAGTGTGTTGCTACTAACGTTGCCGGCCGTCTTGGAATATTAATGTTATGCTATGCTATCTAACTTCGCCAAGAAGGTAAGTTGATAAATAATTCAGAAGACCAACAAGGCAGTGTCGTATTAAATCTTTTCTGTTAGTGTCAGTGCAAGTAGTTCATTTACACTGAATATTGCATGTTAGAGTAGTAATATTTCAGTGTCAGTTTCAAAAATATTAACATTTCTCTAAAAAAAAAATGCCTATTATTTTTTCTGGGCCTAAATTTTTCTCCTTTTACTAGTGGCTCGCTCGCGACTTCGTCCGCTTAAGAACACCCGTATCCTACGATGGACCCCTATAGCAGCGCCACCTACCGGGTCCAATTGTAAATCTAAACCATTCTCGAATCCACTTGAACACACACAAAAAAATTCATCCGAATCGGTCCAGCCGTTTAGAAGGAGTTCAATTACAAACACGCACAGAAGATTTATATGGTTACAATAAAATTATAGTAACGATAAGGCTGAATATGAAAACTCACTAGGAAAAACACAGTAGTGACTGTCATATGGGGGAGTGTACTTGTCCAAAGTGAGCTACGCATTGATTTCCTGTCGATTTTTTTAAGGCGACACGTGGAAAAAAATAAGTCAACTTTCATCGAGAGTTGTAGTGTGACAAGACCAACGAAGCTGAAATTTTGATATAGATAACTTCATGCCTTTGTCTTTAAAACAATCGTGTTTTTGAGCACGGGCTCAAAAACACGATTGTGCAATTTTGACTGGATCGTAATTCTTTACGAAAACACCTCTAAATAATCTTTAATGCTATAATTACAATGAAATTACTTAATCTATATGTTTTGAAAGTGAGTGATTTCTCACTCAATTAGGTATATTGATAACATCAATATTTGTAATTTAGTTGCTGCATATTTTGATAACTAAAACCAGTTATTTTATAAAAATATTTTTTTAGATTCTGTTAATTTGCGGTCTCAATTGTCGCAGGCGCTACGTATAACAGAATCTAGAAAAATATTTTTATAAAATTACTGGTTTTAGTTGCCAAAATATGCGGCAACTAAATTACGAATATTGATATTATCAATATATTTGAGTGATTTCAAAACATAGATTAAGTAATTTCATTGTAATAATAGCATTAATGTTTTTTTAGAGGTGTTTTCGTAAAGAATTACGATCGAGTCAAAATTGCACAATCGTGTTTTTGAGCAAGGGTTTTAAAGAAAAGGCATAAAGTTATCTATATCAAAATTTCAGATTCGTTGGTCTTGTCATACTCCTTGAAAGTTGATGTATTTTTTCCACGTGTCGCCTTAAGTGCTTGCTTTTGTCGCTCTGCGTTGCTGGTGTAGTTTCATCAATATTTAAATGATACCTGACGTACATAAGTCGCCATCTTTATTTCTATTTACCTTTAAATGATTAACAAATGGTAATAGATAGAACGTAGCGTGTTATACCGAATCAATGTTCCGTATTACTGAAGCGAATTCACTTGACTTATCTTGTAGTCTTCGCGGCTGGCCCAAACAGCCCGATGCGGAAATTGCGTTCCTATTCCACGATGGTTTATTACCTCCTAAAATAGTAAAAACACATTATCTTATGGCCAGTAAAATAAATTTTATGCCCATTGGGAATATTACAAAGAATCGGCTATATTCGACACAGAAATATATTTATCATTATTATGTTATATAAATATGTCCTTGAAGTTTAACATATTAGTAATATTGATAAATTGTTTAGCAATGTTGTCGTTTTTTGAAACCAAATCATAAAGTTTATCATAGAAATATGTTTAATTATCTAGTGACTTGTCCTGTCTGACTGATTCATCATTGCGGAGCCAAAACCGCTGGAGCTAATTAGATTAAAATTGGACTGTAGGTTAATTGATTAACGTAACCAGCCACTAAGAAAGGATTTTAGGGAAATCATACCCTAAGGGGGTCAAATAGAAATAGGGGTGAAAGTTTGTGTGAAAGTCCGTCAGTTTTGAAGTAAAGTACATGAAAATTGGTATTAGGCTTTTTGAAAAGAAATAAAGAATGATATGTCTCAGGAATTTTGTTTATTTTCCTTTTCAGGAGTAAAAAAGGTCACTGAAATCTGCTCCCATAGAGGTTTGCTCTCGCTCAGCTGCGCCATTTTAGGTACACTGTAGGTACATTAATTTTAGCTTAAGTTGTATTTGTAATCAGAATCAAGAATACGGTATTGAATCCTAAGTCAATATTTTACTAAACCGATGCCTCCTACGTATACTATCGTATGTCCAAAAACCCAATTTTACAGGAGAGCCATTAAATGACATTATTGAATGCAGTTTTCATGTCTTATAATATAAGCTAGAGTTACGAATTTTAGACTACATATAGTCGAAATATTTTGTATTCTAATACAATAAGATGTATGTGTAAATATATTATAGTTTTGGCGATATTGTTGTTACGATGTCTTACGGTGAATAAAAGTAGTCCTAATAATCGTAACTCAACTATACAATCATTTACTTTGTAAGTCATTGATAAAATATATGGTAAGAGTTACTTACTTCGATATACGCGGACTTATCGTGTTTGCTTTCGCTCGTATCTTACGTAATAATTAGTTATTAATATCTATAAAATATAAATTGATAATTGTTAACCTGTTCAAAAACTTAAACTGTCAATATCAAGTCAATATTGAGTAGAAGGAACTTACTTGGGACAAAAGGATTCACAAAAAAAAAATCTTTATATTTTTTAAATCAGTCTTTTCATAATATACACAATTTTTTTAAATTAATTTGTACCAAAAAAATCACATATTAACAGTCTCCTTACGTATTTATATTCTTATCAATAATTATGACCAAAATAATAACTTCAAATTAACATAAAATGTCAAAATATGACAAAAAATTAAATAAGAAATATTTAACTGGCGAGACTTTATCCCAAAGTAATAATTATGTTTTCTAATTAACAATAATTTTTTAAAACATAACAGTCGTGAATAAACTTAAAGTTTCCTCTCTGTTTGTAAAAATGTTAAAAATAATATTTTTCTTCTTTAATTGTTATTTCTAATAACCATTCATTATTTTCGAAACACAACAATCACAAATAAAATAAATTGTTCCTCTATGTTTATAAAAATTATAACAATAATATTGTTCTTCTTTAATATCATTTTTAATAAACTTACACTGTTTTTAAAACGTAACAATCACAAATAAACTAAAAGGTGCCTCTGTTTATAAAAATGATAAAAATAATATTCCTTTTCATGAATTGATCTTAAAATAAACAAATTCTTCATCATGTTAAATTACCTAACTAATATTTTTTGTTGTTTGTTTCAACTTTAATGAAAAAATAATATTTATTCTTCATAACAAAGAGTTAAAAATTATAAAATTTAAAACATTGCACATAGGAACCAAAATATAACATGAATAATATACTACCTACGACTCTAATTTAATTAGGAAATATCTTACTTATGAAATCTAACAGTTATTCTGAATCAATTTCAGCATCAATATTGGAAGAATCTACTAAAAGATTCTGATAGAAGTTGTGGTGCACTGGTGGAATGATACCACTATTACAAAGACTTAACAAGTAATTTTTTTTAGCTTTGGATATAGGTAACACGTGGTTATAAAGGGGGGAAACATCATTGTTGTCTAGCTGTCATCGTCTCGTATTTGTTTTAGTTACAATAGTCTTAAATAACGTCAATCCACTCATTCTGATGTCTTCTTCGCATGTTACCTTTGTCTTTTCTTATTATTATTTTTCTGCCTTGCGAAGCTGGAGTATCACTTGAATGGCACGTCAAAGGTGTGTTTGCTTGTGGTGTCGAATAGCCAGAAAAATTGGAGAGAACAGATAGTGGTTCACGTATTTGACTACCAATAAAATATGGACAAAAGTCGTTATAACAATCTCTATCTAAATGGTTTGTTGAGCATTCAGGGGAAGACGGAGGAGGTGTCCCTGGGGTATTTGAGCGGTCTACTAAACCGTCAGGTGCAACATTTTCAAGAGAGGCCTGTGGGTGATGATCACCTTAAGAAACGGGCATAATATTTTCGATTAAATCTTCGCCTGAAAAGAAAACAAAACGCTTTAGTGATTTAAGATGAAATGTGAGATTTATGTACAGTCAACGTCATGTCAGGTTAAGCTCGTCAGTTACCGACCTTATGTCGGGGACACAACCGCTATTATCTAACTGTAAGGGGTTAACTTGACCTGCTGTCGGTCGTACATTGTCACATGTAAAATATTAATCGGTATGAATTAGTTTAATCAAAACTAATAATTAAATCAAACCTTCATCGTTAAATAAGTCACTGGAGATCATATTAGAAAGTGCTTCGATTTCTATTAAATCAGCTCCTTCATGCAACGGTGATTCTGAAAAAATTAAAATAAACATAGGTAAGCTGTAATTTTACTTTGCAACGAAGACCAAAAATTAGAAATTCAAAGTTACGATACAAATTGTTGTTTCTTTTATTAACGTAAACAATAGTGAGTTGCACATACTATATAGTACGCATCAAAACTAACCACGTTAATAATCATATGTTTTACGTACGATAGAAAATAAATTTAGTTGACAACGTATAACATGGTATGTAGAACATACGATTTTTTTTTATTAAAAAATAATCGTAAATAATCGTATGTGATAATTACCATAGTTTTTAATGGTTGGTAACAAAATATAATGCAATTTTTTAACACAAAAAGGAATACATGTAATTACAGCTTACTTAGTAGTCAGTTGATTTTTCCCTAATTATTATTGAGGAATGCTTCCTCTCCGTTGTCAGAAACAGATTCGGAAAAAACGGTTTCATTTTCTGAAGTGATCGTCTTTAATGCCATATCAGTTTTCGACCTCTTGGACGTAATTTCGAGTAATTATCATTTTGTTGATTAGACATCCTTTAAGAGGTTCGGGATTAGTCAATCAATAATTATGTCCGTTACTTTGTAATAATGTTTCCTCTGCGATTAGTCTAAAACCTTGGAGCAAATGCATCGATCGTGCTTGGCCAACGAGGGGTGAAATTCGTTCCGTCTACTTAATGAGCTGCTCGCGTCTGCGGTCTGCGGCTTTAAGAGCGTTTACGCCGTTTTGCTCAAAAACTGTACTTTTCAAACCTCTTAATATCTATGAATATTTACTTTACAAATATGTTAATTACTTATATCATTAGGCGATCTTGTCATCAAAATAGTTTGTTGAAAACATTTTTAGATTTATGGATATTTTGGAATTTATAACAAGATAATTGAACAGAGGTTTTCATAATTTGACTATCCGCGTCAACTTCGAAGCTTAAAAATGTGTTTAAATTACTGACAAACCTAAAAACAAAAATTTTATTTCAATTTGAAAGATCTTCAGCAAAATAGTTTGTTGAAAACATTTTTAGATTTTGGTTACTAACAAAAACTATAAAAATCCAAACATTGTGAATTTTTAAAGAAATTATAGGTGATAAAATAATTGTTTTCTCTAATATACTTACTATATAAATATAAGATAAAAGCTTTTTACTATAGAAAAAAGTGTTCTTTAAATTATGCGCAAAATTCTTTTTACTAAATTAGCTCTATAATTTTTCTATAAATATTTTAAAACTGTTCTAAAACTACTACAAAACTCTGCGTTCTATTAGTATCAAATCAGTCCGCCGCGAGGCCTCAGAGAGAGTGGTCACGTCGCTCGACGCTCTACCCGACGATTATCGAACAATTGCCGTAATTTCGAAGTTAGTTCAAATTTATAGCGCGATAAGCAAATCTTAGTACTTTAGTGAATAAATTATTTTATGTTACTTTTGATGAATTGCAACATTTTTAAATTGGACGACCTCCGTGGTCGAGTGGTTAGCGCGCCGGGTCGGGCGTCGCGCCGTCTCCGAAGCCCCGGGTTCAATTCCCGGTGGGGTTAATTTAGAGGACTGTTTTTCTAAATTTATTTCGGGTCTAGGTGTTTTTTCTATGTTTATGCATGCATGCATGTCCATGTCTATGAATTTATCCATTATCTTTACTATACTAACGAGTTTCTTAAGAATACTTATCTTGAGCTAGATAATTGGTGAGAGCATAAACAAATTAAATTTTTAAACTGACAACGTATATTATGTTGCAGAGATAATGGGTAACAAATTCAACGAAACATACCCCCCCCTCCCCCCCCGCTATGGGCTATGGCCCAATCTCCTCGCCATATCCTAGCAGTGCGACTTTTGTAGACTAATTATTTATTTTGTTAAAAGTGTATTCCTTTTTTAATTTTTTTAAGTATTTTTAGCTATTATTATGTTTTTTAGAATCCTACTTATTTAAGTTTTTCTTCCAATGTATTACAAAGAAATGATCAATTGTACGGGCAGTCAAATAACTTGACCGAGTTTTGACAGCACCTATTTTATTGCTGCATGATGCGCTTTGTGCTTATGTGGCTCATATTTTCCCAGTAGTTTTTATACAACATTTATTTTAAAAGGAGATTAGCAAAATTGGCCTTGGTTATTAGACAACATATTATTATTGATATATTCTAAAAAATCGGTCAATTTATTTGACTGCCCATACAATTAATCATTTCTTTGTAAAATATTGGAAGAAAAACTTAAATAAGAAGGATTCTTAAATGTTTCGTATCTCAAACCATCAACAAACTGTCAACGTCATGCAGGGAACAACAGGGACTCCATTTCCACTTAACATCAAGTGGAGTGGAGACATTTGCCGAGCTATAAATAAAATAAAATAAAATGTGTCGTCGTCAAATCAATTCGTCCAAAATAAATCGTTGAGGAACAGATAGGTATTGATTATAATTTTGTGATATAAGATTAATTACAACATTAATAAAAATACATACAATATAATATTATACTTAGGTACTTATTTCATGTATCCGTAGTTTAGTCATCTGCTTACGCCCATAGTTAAAAATAAAAAAACGACGGGTTGCACCCCGGGAGTGCCAGCAGAAGTGAAAACTTGAATATTAACGTTGTGCATTTTTGATATTTTGGAATGGTTAGGGAATAATTTTGCACGAATTGCTTCAATTATCAGTATAAAAGTACTATCATTTATGTGGTAGAATACAATATTTATTTATTGTGCTATCGTACAAAAACATGACAATTTATTCGCGCAAGCGCCCTGCGCCGCCTAAACAAAACAGCAGGCATACATTTTCGCCGCGCCGTAGAAAGAGAGGGGGATACTTCCTCTCCTACGCCGCGCCGGCTGTGTACTCTCCATCCGTCTTACGATTTTACGTCTTACATTTTCGATCAGGTCACGTGTCCTGACGCGAATTTTACATTTTTAACCCATTACAAAAAAAGTGTACAACGCCGCTAAAGAAGTTTTCACTTCAATAATTTCTAAGTATACCGAAAAACTAAATTCGAACGGATCAAAGTAGTGAGTTTGACTATAGTGAGCAGAACTAGCCTACTCTACGCACACACTCGCGCGCGATCACAGCCCGCTTCTGTGTGCGTGATATTTGGACTTAAAAACCTAAACTTAAGGTCTCGCGCTCGGCGTAAACGCTCTTAAACGCTCAGGGATATATTTCGCTGACGTCACATTACCTAACTCATATAGGTACGATTCACAAGGTAGGTCGTATTTGAGAATATCTACATATACCTGTAGTTATAAAGTTTTGGTCCGTTTAAGACTAATCTTTATTCTTCTCTATTTTTGGATCAGCCTGAAAGCGAGATTGCTATGAAATAACCCGAAAGTAAGTTTAAAGTGTCAGCTATAAATGAGAAACATATACGAATGACAATTTTGCGAAGAAGATTTTTTTATGTAAAATACATTACAAGCTATAAGTGAACGTTGAGATGTCCGAAGAGTCTCCGGAAATTTTCTTTGTAAGTCCCCGCACAACCTCCTCCTCAGCGCAGCCCTCTTCTGACGTGGTACACAATAGTGTCGTGTCGGCCTCTAAGGCAGCTTTTCATGTCGTGTGACCTAGTTCTAGCTCGGTACCTTCTTGTTTAGTATTTACGGTCTTTGAACGATTTCAATTTAAGGTTTCAAGATTGATTTTTATCATATTTGATCGGTTTTTCTTGGTTCGACATTTTTGAGATTACGAATCCTTCAAGCAAAGTTGTGTTGTTCTTAAAGTGTCTGTTTAATAGACGGATTTTTATATTATTATCTAAATGTTTTTAACTAAGGCGCTTTGCATACGGCAGGCCGGGCCGGACCGGTCAATTTCACCGCGAACGATAGCGCAAAGGGAATCCTATACTACCAACGCACACAGAGGGCAAAAAAACACTGCACCGCCCGCGCCGGTGCTCGGCGGTCCTCCGGTCTTCGCGGTTTAAAAGACTGCCCCGCCCCGCCCCGGCCGCGCCGCGCCGTTTCCAAAGCGCCTCACTCCCAGCCCGCGGCACAGAATATGTAATAGTATACCCCGCGGTCAAATTAGTTCTGTCAGTTGCTCTGTGTGCACGTAAAGTAAGCGGCAGCAAACACTTTCGCATTAATTTTAGCTAGAACGATAGATAACTCTTAAAGATTAGAGGTTAGTAAGTTCATAATGTATGTCGAAATGCTTAGATAACACGCGGAACGCACGCTTGCATCCAGTCTATTTAACTTCCTTAGTTTCGTATAGCCTAATTCGACCTGTAGGTCAGTCCTTGTAAGATAATCTTATGTATGTAATCGTGGATGTAGCTTCGGCGTATAGTAATTAGATCGTCATATCACAACTATGTCAGAGGAGTCGTAACGCTCGACTTGGGTGACGGGCGATTTGCAGGGCCACTGCGAACGGATACTGTGGTGCATACACCGTATCGTCAATTCGCCACTTGAGACCGTCCAGAGGATGTTTGGCTTGTTTGAATGTGTTGGTTTTATTATACGTTTTATTGAGGAAGGTGGTGAACTATACCAAAAGTAGGCCAGTATTAAAGCTTCTTACTAGTTATTTTGTAAGACTGTATTGCTGCGTTTAGTGCCATCTTTTTGTCTATCGAAGCATGCATCTCCTCGCCGCCGCCGCATGCCTTTCGAGTTTGAGCGTTACGTCCATTGTAAGTAGATACCTACTGGAGTGGTACAAGCGATGGGGCTTTAGAGGGTTGAAAGATAAGTGGTATCACGGCTAGATTGGAATCTGCGGAATTACAGTATTTGCCCTTACAGGCTCAATCCTCCAATACCACAGGTGCTGTGATATTGATTTTAGTTGCTCTGTCTTGTGTTTTATAAAAACCATTTATCTTTTTGAATTATTTTGGTATATACCTACTTCGCGGAAGTCTTTACAAATATTTTAATATTTTATATTATGGCTGTCGTTTGTAATATGTTACATATTGGTTTATTCGTTATTTACTGTACCCTTTGTGACTCCTGTTTGTATTTTTATGGTTCTAATCATGCTGATTTATTACATTACCAAATGGCTAACTCATTTAACAGCAGCGTTGAAATGATGTTATCTATAGATACTACAGTAGTGTTGTGAGAAACTCGATTCTTGGAGACTTATTTAATAAGACGAGCTATTTTTTATGACTCGAGTTTTACAAATAATACTTAGAGCTCAAGTCCTTCAGAATTTGGAGTCTTTTGTAAAAGGACTTGAGTCCTGCCAAAAAGAACTCAAAGACTGAACCTACTAGGTTGTCAACCGAGGAAGTCTTTACAAATATTTTATATGACTGTGGTTGGTAATATGTTAAATATTGGTTTATTCGTTATTTACTGTACCCTTTTTGACTCTTATTTGTATTTTTAACCGACTTCAAAAAAGGAGGAGGTTACTCAATTCGACTCGTATATATATATATATATTTTTTATGTGTGTGTTCGTGGATAACTTCGTTGTTTATGAACCAATTTTGATGATTCTTTTTTTGTTGGAAAGGAGATATCCCAAGGGTGGTACCATGATAAGGAAACCAGGATCTGATGATGGCATCCCAGAGAAATCGAGGGAACTTTCGAAAATCGTAGTGGCGACTAGTGCGTTTTTGAATGTTTCCATTAAGTATTTTAAAGCACCACTACTTAATGAAGGTCTGGAGTCGATCTGATAATGTAGCCGAAAGACAGTCGAGGGAACTCGTCAACGATTTACAGCAATTACATGGTGTTTGGGCTGGATTAATTTGTATTGATGAGAATTTTACACCTAGATGAGTTGTGACTGTCATTAGGGGTCTGATGATGAAAACGAAGGACAGTCAAGGGAACTCCTCAACGTTTTGCAGTAGCTATTTTTTTTTTTTTTTATCAACAAAAATATAATTACAAATATCGGTTAGTAGTATCTTAAAGCCTATGTTAGGTTTGTCTAGATACTAAGTTCTCAATATAATAATAAGTAATCGAATAAAAAAAAAAAGTGAAATAATAACATGACGGTAAAAGACAAAAATGCAATACATTAGTGAGCTAACGCGCTCAGCGATAACCATTCCATCCAATCGATGCAGAACTGACAGCGTTGCACAGCGTCACTGCGTGCGCGCGTGTACACAGAAACAACTTACGTGTGCGTGCGCACTCGTACAGGACGCTCCGTTTTAACTGGCGCTTAAAATATTTAACTATGTTACAATGTTGTAACGTAGTGGTTTTTAAATAGTTTTTTATATTTTTTTCGTTTATTTTATCTTTAATATCAATAGGTAATTTATTAATAAGGTGGGGTATTAAATATTTTGAGGTTCTTTTACCATATTCGTTACAAAATTTTGGAATTAAAAGTCTTTTATTAGTAATGCTTCTAGTTGTTTTTACATGTTTTACTGGAATTTTAATATCTTCGTTAAAAAATTGTACCTTGCTTGCTTTAATAGCTACCTTGCGTTTGGTCTTAATTCATTTCTATTGATAAGAACTTTGCACTCTTATGGCATTACAGGTCTGATGATGGAGACCATAGACAGTCGAGGGAATTCCTCAACAATATACAGCAATTACATTTTGTTGGGCTTACTTCATACGGTTCAATATGCCAAAATGTTTAGTTCGTACAAAAATAATACCTAATTAAGATTGAAGTTTTACATAGGAATACCACTACCTACTAGGCCGTCGTTTCATCATCCGAGAAGCATCCTTGTTACGTCTACCCATCACTAAAAATCGCAAAATATAATATTTTTTAACAAAAAAAATTCGACTTTAAAAATCAGGAAACTTAAAAAGTAAAAACAGCTCTTAAAAGCAAGAAATAAAATTGAAATCATATTATTGATTACCTAGATACGCATGTCAGTTTAAAAAAAGGTCTACTGAAGTCGGGTTGGGCTTTTACAATAAAAAAAAGTGTAGATAATGGAACAACTATAAAAGTTTAAATAAGACAAAATTGTCCCCCAGCCGACCACCAACCACCCGACTTCAATAGACTTTTTTTTTTTAAATGACAGACATGCGTATCTAGGTAATTAATAATATGATTTCAATTTTATTTCTTGCTTTTTAGAGCTGTTTTTACTTTTTAAGTTTCCTGTATTTTGAAGTCTGTTTTTTTTTGGTTAAAATTATTACGGTTCTAATCATCATCATCATCATCATCTCAGCCAAAGACGTCCACTGCTGGACAAAGGCCGCCCCCAAGGATATGAGGGGTATTTGCCGTAATCGCCACGCTTGGCAGGCGGGTTGGCGATCGCAGTAGGTTGAGGGTAACCTCAGAGAGATGCTGCTGCCCATCCTCTGGAATGGTCCCTTAGTCGGCTTTTACGACACCCACAGGAAGAGATGGGGTGGTGCAATTCTTTATCCCCGGCACCACACAGGGAAATTCTAATAGGGAGGTTCTAATCATGCTGATTTATTAAATTACCAAATGGCTAATACAATTAACAGCAGCGTTGACATGATGTTATCTATAGATACTACAGTCAAATTCGGTTAGTCCTTGAAAGCATATCGTAAGACTTCATTGACTGGCTGGCAGTGGATCGCTCACGCGCTCGCCTCCGCCGCCGTAGTAACACAAAATATAGGGACTGCAGGAGGCAAGCTTCTCATAACAAACGCGCTTCAGCAACGCATACTAGACCACTTATCGCGGACACGGAATCTCGCAGCAGTCAGCTGCAGCGCTATTCTCTAAGCATAACAGCGTCGAACTCGCTCATAACTTGCAAACCAATTTCAACCTACTTTTAAATGGTATTAAAGTCTACATTCGTTTGCAAGTTATGACCGAGTTCAATGTCGAGGTTGACGATGTTTTGCTTAGAGAATAGCACTGCAGCGCTCGGACTGGCTTGAGAGAAGGTATGTGTGCGTTGCTCGGGCGCTGTATACTTATTACTTACCTTTTACTTACTTAAGCTTACTTTCTGGGGTGTCTTTATTTAGTGGTAGTAGTAGCCTGAACTGAATGGATGGCGAGCGTCGTGTGTCTGTCAACCAACAATAACATTGTGATGGCGGCTCCGGTTGCAGCCGCCGCCGCCGTGCCCCCCCCCCCCCCCCCCTCTGGCGCTTCCTGTCGCGACGCTGTTATGGTTTCGCGGATCTACGCATAGGCAGAACACATACCTGTTTACGATTCCACGCCAAATACTTTTGATGTTTTTTTTTTGTAAATATGGTTTGAACGGCAAATGACTCCTCTCGTTAAGTAGAAATGGAGTCAAGATGCGACAGCGTAAAGGTATTTTGGACTTAGTTGTTATTTTTGCTAAGCCTCGCGTGTTGTCGACCTTCAAGCTCAGTTCTTATGCTTCTATGCTCCGTTATTTTAACTAAATCTAGTAGGTTCCATTCAAACCGGAACACGACATGTAAGACAATGCTGTTTTGCGGCAAAAAGTGTTCCAGGAGAGGGGGCTCTCTCTCTATTAGGGCGATCGGCATTCCGTCGAATTCTGGGTAAAATACAACCACTAGGCATACTTTAATTTTGAAGCTTTGATTTGGTCGTTCGTGTTGTGCATGTGAACGAACTGTGAACACAATTTCCCTATTAGAAATAACTACCAAATAAGTTGATATTTCATATCATAACAAGCAACATTGATCTGAAATATCCTGAGTTGTAGAACCTCCTCTCACAGCCCGCTTCCCATCAATATTTATCAGAGCATCTTGCCGAGTCAGCGTTCTCTGTAATATAAGATAGTTGTATTTTCTATATGAGTTGCGAAATGAGCAGAATTTGTGGCGCAATGCGGAATTTTACACGTGAACATTTAAGAGTCCGACGGCAGTGGTCGGGCGGCACACAATATGTGTGCGGATTTGTTGACGTTAGTATGAGTGGTAGAATCAAATACGCGAATTACAAAGTTTCATTAGCGTATTTGATGTAGCCGCACGACATTATTCTCATATTTTGAGTAGCTAGCTAGTCTACCAAGGTTGTTAGCTGTCCTAGCTTTGATTTATTTTCATAAAAAGGCTATCAGGGTGAACGAAACCACAGAATTCCACTTTTAGCTTTACAAAATTAGCTGTTTCCTCTATTGTAGATAACAAATCTTAACTTAGAAAAGAGTGTGAGCCTAATAGAAAATCCTCTTCTTATATCTACATCCTAGTCAAAACGAACGTTGTTTTACAAGTGAGTGGTGACAATAAAAACTGTTTATGTGCGATTGTAACAATTCGCGATTGAATATAAACCGTGATGCAGCTTCAATGCATGCGTGTCGAATCGCGTGCGATTGGCGCAACAGCCGTGAACTTGGATAACGCGCGCCCCGTGCCGCCGAACATTTCGCCGATACTTGCAATTTGTACCTACAGCAGTGACGTACACCTATGATTTATTGGAGTTTGTGTTTTGTTAACCAATCGCAATGTCGGATCCCAAGGACGCTGCCACCTGCGCGTTTGCTATACTCGAAATGTTACTTATACCTGTTCCGTGTAACATGAACGCGCAAGTCGGTATGCCGCCTTGATGCTCACCGTGGAATGGCGACCAAATAGTATTGGACCGTGAGTTGTTTTGATATTTACTGCGCAGATACCTATCTACTTTGTGAACAGCGGATACGTTGCAGATAAAATCCTCTATTATTGTTCGCTCGTTCACACCATTGTGAGCGACCAATGTAATCAATAGCAAACAGTAGAAGTAGACCGCCACTGCGTGATAAAATGTTATCACTCTGAATAAATGTTTGGGTAGGTCTTCATGAATAATTAGGATTTGGTAAGTCGGGAGCTAACACAAATTGATAATGTCAAGCGTTTTAATTGAACTGGTTGAAGGGTAATATTGAGAACACCGAAAGCATATTTAGCCGGTTTATGTATATTCGCACAATTTTTATGTAAATATGAAAATTTTAAGTATCATCGGTCTATCATTTATGTATATGTAGCGATTTGTCTTTTATATTTATTGTTTTGTTGGTAAATTATGGTAGAGCAAGAAGTACTGGATTCACGGAACACCTATTGTTTGTGCTTGAAAGGAAAATTCTTGTTACTGATAAGCCAGCCGAAGCAATACATAACATATTGTATATTCTTAGGATGTTTATAGTCAAATATCCTCGTTATTATTGCTTTCTCTTATGCCAAATATCTTGAACGTAAATACTTTACACAAAAAGTCACAATCTAGGTAAATACCTAGATTGTGACTTTTTGTGACGTTCTTAGGCCATGTTTGACGTCACAACAAGGTATCAATTTTAATCAGTTGGAGCGCGTTTGCTCTCCGCTCAACTGCTCTGCCTCGCTTTTTGATAACTCGCCGATCGACGTCAACGCGTACGCGTACCACTGAAGTACCTCGTGCCTATGTGTGCTTAGGTAATTTTAAGGCAGCGTGCGTGCAGATTTTAACGGCAAATAAACCATCATAGCTCGAAAAACTAAAGAATGTAATAGCGATAGAATGACTAATTTAACCATTAATTATATTATACTAATATGGGTAACTCAATATTTTTTTTATGCACTGTTTGGTTATGTATGCGGCAATCACAGCGTCTAATGCATTTTTTTTTGCTGTGAATGCCGCAATTACGAACCACGCAGATAAAAAATCGTATTATCTTCTATTATTTTATACTACAGAGTAAATAATTTTTTCAGTCGCTTTCATGTGTACGTTTTATTTCTTCCACTTTAAATACTTCTTTTAAGTGTCGAATATTTGCACAAAAGATCCTGATGGGTCGAAGTGTTGTGTTACGGGTAACCTCAGCAGGCCCCACTAAGATAAGTGTCGAATATTCAAACGCAGGCCAATAGGAAAACCTCGCAGAACCCGTGATCGCCTCACTAATGTCTTCATTCCTTCCTATAACAGGATTCAAAATTCAAAATCATTTATTCAGTTTAGGCTAGGGAATGCAATCTCGCGAGATTTTGGACCCAGCTGAGATCTCGCGAGACCAGAAAGTCAGTCTCGCGAGATCTCGCAGATTACGAGATCTCGCGAGATTGGGTAATTTCACTTGAAAATTCATGTAAGTAATTTTTTTTCTGCTGTTTTGATGGAACATTAGTAGATTTCGACTATGTCAGCTCCATAGTTACTTCTTTATTAGTTTAGGTACATAAAAAATGAGTTCCATAGTTTGTTCTTCAGGGCATCAGTTATTCCTAAGAGCAACTGAGAGCCTGCAAAACCTAACCACTTCTCTGAATTGCTCGTGAGTTTAGAGCTGTTAATGCCTCATAAATTTTTAAAAAGCAAGTTTAATCGATCTGTTCTCAATGTTCTTTGTAATTCTTTAGTGCGCTATGCTGCCGCTCAATCTCGTAATCTCGCGAGATCTCGTACGAAATTTGTACGAGATTCAATCTCTCAAAATACGGACGAGATCTCGCGAGATCGAGATTGCATTCTCTAGTTTAGGCTACAAATAGCTCTTATGAACGTCATTTTATGCCATCGGTTCGTAAGTCTATCTACTCTGGGCGGGAGATCTTGTACTGAGAAGAACCGGCAAGAAACTCAGCAAGTGTCCAGCTCTTTTCTCCCTTACAGCCAGCGTCATAAATATTGGAAAATGCCCTATCATAGAAGGACACTTTCCATCACAAATAAAAACACAAAATGTAAAGGACAATCACAACATGTAAACATGTAAATATTTTTTTTACCAGTGCGAAAATTTTCTGGTGCGACTCAGAATCGGTATGTAAACAACTTTCTCATAGTAACATGGGTTGTATTGTAATATGTAAAAAAATGAGACTTCACACAAATAAGGCTAATCAAGTGTTTGCTTGAGTATGGGAAGTCCAAAAATTTTTGACATATTTCAACCCATGTTACTATGAGAAAGTTGTTTCCTTCCGATTCTGAGTCGCCCCAGAAATTTTGGGCATTGCTTTAAAAAATATCCTGTAAAATAAATAGGTACTCTGTCCCTAATCATTACTCTTCAATTCATTCAGATTCTTTATCCCCCTTTTTGAATTCCACTCATTTTCTTGTGCCATGCCTGTACAAAAATCTGTAGCCGTTAAAAGTTGTCAAAAGTCAAATCGAAGCCACCAAATCTGCAACCAGTGAGTTCTGTAACAATATGTATTTTTCCAGAGACATCAGTTCAGTGCGTGGAGAGTGGTCGGTGTGTCGCGTCGGAGACAGCGGCCGGCTGCCGTCGAGCGTGCATGACGCTGCATACAACCACCAACACTGTGCGCAGGTGAGTTACCAACACAGAGCATTAGCCCAAGCCGAGGTCCTTACCTTTGGAGGTAACGTCGGGTTGTTTACTTGTTTCGCTCTCGAATCCTCGGAGAATCTAGTAGGGGCCGGAGACACGCTTGCGTGATGCTATACCCTTTAGGAATCCTTTAAGGATGTGGCCCCTAAAAACCGCCTCTTAATTCTATTTAAAAAAAACAGTACTGCCGTTACACTTACTTTCCACCTATGTATGACGTATGTACGGCCAGTTAAGGTAGAGTACTGAAGCTAAGTCTTCTATTGCAATGAAATATGCGAAACCAGCAGTATTTTACCACCAGAACATAACTGCTAGTTTGACATTGTTAGTTTTACATCGTGCCATTCAATAAAGGTGTCCGTTGGGCTTGGTTTTTGTTGTGAAATTCTAATGAATTCAAAAACATGTAAAAGCAAATAGTTATTGCAAAAGTATTTAATAACTCGGCTTAAGTTCATGTGGTGGGCCTGAGATTTTTATAAAATCTGATGAGAGTGGGTTCGAAGCCCGCTAAAAAGTGGCGTACATATTTACTTGAGGGTCTATTATTGGGAGGGTAGCTTTGTACTTATAAATAGGGTTATATAACGCGAGTTAGCATCGCAGCGTGGTGACACGAGGCGTGGTGGTTGTTGCAGAGCATCAAAATTTTGCAGTAACAGGCACCGGAAGCTGTTGCCGCTTCGGCAGACGTGACTGGCGCCGCGGGGCCGCCGCCCGCATGACGCCCATACTGGGACACACCCGCCCTGCTGCTGGTGAGCTCGCCGACTACCTTCCGCCCGCTCCCAAGGTTACACCACCAGGCGCCGGCAGCTGTGGCGTTGCTGCCTCCAGCCTACATGACATGTTACCAGGAAAGAATATTAACAATTATTTGCCTCCCCTTTGATCTTTAGTGAAAGTAGAAAGTAGTTAATAGTTTTACTTTTTCTGTATTGCGCATTGCGGTCCTGAGTTCTGATTTTATGAAACTTTGTAGCATTCCAACTGCTAGTAAGAAGCTATTGGTGTAATATAAGCGTCTTCTAAACTGAAAATGCGGAAACTCAGCAACTTAGTATAATATTGGTAAAACAATGCTGGCAATAGCGTATTCAAAAAATCGACATGGACCAAAACATTGGTTAATGACTTGGTAAAGCTGTCACCCTGTTGTTTTAGGTCTTGGGTTCGAGTCCCATTTGAGGATGTTCGTCTATTTACAAAACCTTTTTAACCGACTTCAAAAAAGGAGAAGGTTTCTCAATTCGACCGTATATATATATTTTTTATGTGTTCTCGGATAACTTCGTCGTTTATGAACCGATTTTGACGATTCTTTTTTTTTGTTAGAAAAGAGATATATCCCAAGGGTATATACCATGATAAGGAAACCAGGATCTGATGATGGCATCCCAGAGAAATCGAGGGGAACCTTCGAAAATCGTAGTGGCGACTAAGTGCGTTTGTTAATTTTTTCATTAAGTGTTTTAAAGCACTACTATTTAATGAAGATCTGGAGTCGATCTGATGATGGAGCCGAAAGACAGTCGAAGGAACTCCTCAACGTTTTACAGCAATTATATGGTGTTTGGGCTTGATTAATTTGTGTTGTTGAGAACTATAACACCTAGGTGGGTTGTGACTGTCACTATGGGTCTGATGATAAAGACGAAGGACAGTCAAGGGAACTCCTCAACGTTTTACAGTAGCTACCTTGTGTTTGGATTTAATTCTTTTGTATTGATTAGAACTTTGCACCCATATGGGTTATTACTGGCCTGATGATGGAGACCATAGGCAGTCGAGGGAATTCCTCAACGATTTACAGCAGTTACCTTTTGTTGGGCTTACTTCATACGGTTCAATATGCCAAAATATTCAGTTCGTACACAAATAATACCTAATTAAGATTAAAGTTTCACATAGGAATACCACTGCCTACTAGGCCGTCGTTTCCTCCTCCGAGAAGCATTCTTGTTAGGTCTACCCATCACTAAAAATCGTAAAATAAAATAATTTTTAACAACAAATAAACAGTCTTCAAAAAACAGGAAACTTAAAAAGTAAAAACAGCTCTAAAAAGCAAGAAATAATATTGAAATCATATTATTAATTACCTAGATACGCATGATAGTTTTAAAGAAGGTCTATTGAAGTCGGGTGTGTTACAATTAAAAAGTGGAGATATTGGAACAACTACTTATAAAAGTTTAAATGAAACAAAATTGTCCCCCAGCCGACCACCCGACTTCAAAAACCTTCTTTAAAACTGATATGCGTGTCTAGGTAAGTAATAATATGATTTCAATATTATTTCTTGCTTTTTAGAGGTGTTCTTACTTTTTTTAGTTTCCTGTTTTTTGAAGTCTGTTTTTTTACAATTACCATCAATACTATATGTTTAATAAAATTACAAAAATAGTAACAATGTAGGTACATAAATGCCAAACCAGTTTAAATGTCAAATAAAATAAACTGTTTAAAAATCTTTCAGTTTTTGTAACCCAACCGTTGTTGTTTCAGATCCAGTGTCAAGAAGCACGATATATCTATAAAATATAATTACAATTTCAAAAATAAGAAACAAAAACAGTGGTAGCTACATCATAATCGGATACAGTTAGGTTTTTATCGTTAAGTGTTGCAACAAGCATTCGCCATGGGGTCGGTCAACGTAAACCGGAACGTGGCGGACGCGTTCTACCGCTACAAGATGCCGCGCATCTGCGCCAAGGTGGAGGGCAAGGGCAACGGCATCAAGACCGTCATCGTCAACATGCCGGAGGTTGCCAAGGCGCTGGGACGCCCCGCCACCTGTGAGTAACCACACTGTACCATTAAACCAAGGTGGGGGGCAAGGCAACGGCATCAAGAGCGTCATCGTCAACATGCCGGAGGTCGCCAAGGCGCTGGGACGCCCCGCCACCTGTGAGTAACCACACTGTACCCACTGTACCATTAAACCAAGGTGGGGGCAAGGCAACGGCATCAAGAGCGTCATCGTCAACATGCCGGAGGTCGCCAAGGCGCTGGGACGCCCCGCCACCTGTGAGTAACCACACTGTACCATTAAACCAAGGTGGGGGGCAAGGCAACGGCATCAAGAGCGTCATCGTCAACATGCCGGAGGTTGCCAAGGCGCTGGGACGCCCCGCCACCTGTGAGTAACCACACTGTACCATTAAACCAAGGTGGGGGGCAAGGCAACGGCATCAAGAGCGTCATCGTCAACATGCCGGAGGTCGCCAAGGCGCTGGGACGCCCCGCCACCTGTGAGTAACCACACTGTACCCACTGTACCATTAAACCAAGGTGGGGGCAAGGCAACGGCATCAAGACCGTCATCGTCAACATGCCGGAGGTCGCCAAGGCGCTGGGACGCCCCGCCACCTGTGAGTAACCACACTGTACCATTAAACCAAGGTGGGGGCAAGGCAACGGCATCAAGACCGTCATCGTCAACATGCCGGAGGTCGCCAAGGCGCTGGGACGCCCCGCCACCTGTGAGTAACCACACTGTACCATTAAACCAAGGTGGGGGGCAAGGCAACGGCATCAAGAGCGTCATCGTCAACATGCCGGAGGTTGCCAAGGCGCTGGGACGCCCCGCCACCTGTGAGTAACCACACTGTACCATTAAACCAAGGTGGGGGGCAAGGCAACGGCATCAAGAGCGTCATCGTCAACATGCCGGAGGTTGCCAAGGCGCTGGGACGCCCCGCCACCTGTGAGTAACCACACTGTACCATTAAACCAAGGTGGGGGGCAAGGCAACGGCATCAAGAGCGTCATCGTCAACATGCCGGAGGTCGCCAAGGCGCTGGGACGCCCCGCCACCTGTGAGTAACCACACTGTACCATTAAACCAAGGTGGGGGGCAAGGCAACGGCATCAAGACCGTCATCGTCAACATGCCGGAGGTCGCCAAGGCGCTGGGACGCCCCGCCACCTGTGAGTAACCACACTGTACCATTAAACCAAGGTGGGGGCAAGGCAACGGCATCAAGACCGTCATCGTCAACATGCCGGAGGTCGCCAAGGCGCTGGGACGCCCCGCCACCTGTGAGTAACCACACTGTACCATTAAACCAAGGTGGGGGCAAGGCAACGGCATCAAGACCGTCATCGTCAACATGCCGGAGGTCGCCAAGGCGCTGGGACGCCCCGCCACCTGTGAGTAACCACACTGTACCATTAAACCAAGGTGGGGGGCAAGGCAACGGCATCAAGAGCGTCATCGTCAACATGCCGGAGGTTGCCAAGGCGCTGGGACGCCCCGCCACCTGTGAGTAACCACACTGTACCATTAAACCAAGGTGGGGGGCAAGGCAACGGCATCAAGAGCGTCATCGTCAACATGCCGGAGGTTGCCAAGGCGCTGGGACGCCCCGCCACCTGTGAGTAACCACACTGTACCATTAAACCAAGGTGGGGGGCAAGGCAACGGCATCAAGAGCGTCATCGTCAACATGCCGGAGGTTGCCAAGGCGCTGGGACGCCCCGCCACCTGTGAGTAACCACACTGTACCATTAAACCAAGGTGGGGGGCAAGGCAACGGCATCAAGAGCGTCATCGTCAACATGCCGGAGGTCGCCAAGGCGCTGGGACGCCCCGCCACCTGTGAGTAACCACACTGTACCATTAAACCAAGGTGGGGGGCAAGGCAACGGCATCAAGACCGTCATCGTCAACATGCCGGAGGTCGCCAAGGCGCTGGGACGCCCCGCCACCTGTGAGTAACCACACTGTACCATTAAACCAAGGTGGGGGCAAGGCAACGGCATCAAGACCGTCATCGTCAACATGCCGGAGGTCGCCAAGGCGCTGGGACGCCCCGCCACCTGTGAGTAACCACACTGTACCATTAAACCAAGGTGGGGGCAAGGCAACGGCATCAAGACCGTCATCGTCAACATGCCGGAGGTCGCCAAGGCGCTGGGACGCCCCGCCACCTGTGAGTAACCACACTGTACCATTAAACCAAGGTGGGGGGCAAGGCAACGGCATCAAGAGCGTCATCGTCAACATGCCGGAGGTTGCCAAGGCGCTGGGACGCCCCGCCACCTGTGAGTAACCACACTGTACCATTAAACCAAGGTGGGGGGCAAGGCAACGGCATCAAGAGCGTCATCGTCAACATGCCGGAGGTTGCCAAGGCGCTGGGACGCCCCGCCACCTGTGAGTAACCACACTGTACCATTAAACCAAGGTGGGGGGCAAGGCAACGGCATCAAGAGCGTCATCGTCAACATGCCGGAGGTCGCCAAGGCGCTGGGACGCCCCGCCACCTGTGAGTAACCACACTGTACCATTAAACCAAGGTGGGGGGCAAGGCAACGGCATCAAGACCGTCATCGTCAACATGCCGGAGGTCGCCAAGGCGCTGGGACGCCCCGCCACCTGTGAGTAACCACACTGTACCATTAAACCAAGGTGGGGGGCAAGGCAACGGCATCAAGACCGTCATCGTCAACATGCCGGAGGTCGCCAAGGCGCTGGGACACCCCGCCACCTGTGAGTATAACATCAAGCTGATTATGAGTTAGGAACTGAATGACAGATGGCAGTGGTATGTTCCAATGCATAGGTTTGTATTGAGCTGTACAATGGCAGCGACGAGGAGTATCAAATAAGGTCATAGTCACCGCGCCGCTCCTGGTTGCCGCAGCCATCTAGTAAGGCCTGTTCCATTGCTGAATCAGAATTAACAAATCTTACATATAACAATAATAATTGGATATTTTTTATTAACATCATCAAACTTTATATACGTTCTACTACCAAGCTTAATAATGAACATGTGAATTCTTCAACATCAAAACCTTACTTAGCTTTTTATCACCATAAAGACCATCCATGCTTGCTGTGACAAGTTTCTTTTTAGGGCTTTAACACAATTCAAGAAGCCACAAAAGATTGAAACTTGATATACTGATAGTCGTGTACTCATTGCAGACCCAACGAAGTACTTCGGCTGCGAGCTGGGCGCCCAGACGCAGTTTGACTTCAAGAACGAGAGGTTCATCGTGAACGGCAGCCACGACTCGGCCAAGCTGCAGGACTTGCTTGATGGGTAACTACCACATAGCTCGCTTTATATACCACACTGTTACACAACAACGGAGACTCACCAGATGATAAGTGACTGTTAAGCCGGAAAAAAAAGACAGTGTAAAAAATTCCACGAGCGGGATTCGAACCCGCACCCCATGTAATAACTACCAAAAAAGGGGGAATTTTACCCAAAAACAGCCTTTTGGGAAAAATTTATAACTTCAAAACTATTCCTTATATCTACTTAAAACCTAGCCTATACTAATTTCAGAGGGCCCTTCTACCCCTAATAAATAAAAAGTACAAGCTAACTATAATAGAAAAAGGAGATAATTCGACTTAAACTATGTAAATATTGCCAGAAATCGATTCGGTCAAGTTCGAGAGGTTTCAGGATTTCTCGCAAATTCCTTCCTACGGAAAAAATTTGCGAAAAATCCAAACTTTAACCAAATCGAAAACTAAAAATATCTACGTTATCCTACGACTTAAAACTACAAAAAACCCCCGGGAACCCAGACGGGGCGCCAAAGATGGCTGAACTAAAAATTGTCGAAAAATTCTGTATGTAGAATATTGACGACTGACACTTGGAAAACAGGGCAAAACCCGGCATGTCATGGGGGTGCGGGTTCGAATCCGTTAATTTTTTTTTTACAGTGTGTAAAAAATTCCACGAGCGGGATTCGAACCCGCACCCCCATGACATGCCGGGTGACGTGAGGTGCGGGTTCGAATCCCGCTCGTGGAATTTTTTCAACACTCGTCTTTTTTCAAATCGTAATTTGTTCGCAACAATATTTGCGTAAAATTATATGTAAATAATGTTAAGCCGAAGCGCGCGAGGAACCCTTTAGTAACTACATATTAATCTCATCTTTAACTCTCTTTTTTAGCTTGTTCTAAAAGCTCCACAGAAAGTTGGAAAACAGGAATATCCTAGCCCAGGCACATTGTGTTATTTGTTCTCTATTAATATGTTTAGTATTTAATTGTTAATTATTGTAAAATAAACATAAACATTTATTTATTATTACTATAGAAGAACAAGGTCAAGAACAACTTAGCTAGTCTTATCTGATCCCACATCTACACGTTACATATCTATGTCTCATCTCACTAGATGAGAGTAGTCATTAGCAAGTTATTCTTTAAATTATTCTGACAGTGAGATACCTACAAATTTAGTGTCAGAACAGCTTAAGTACAATTTTTATTTATGATTTGTGTGTAGTGTACCCTCTCTCTCGCTCTCTTTCATCTAATAAAAACGACCAATAAAAAAACATGTATTTTTGTACAATGAGCAATTGTTTGTTATGAAAGTAGGATGAAGGCCTAGGCGTTATCATTGCGTCATCGTACGTATCCGTTGTCCGTCAGTTTCATCCGCAAGTTCGTGCTGTGCCCCGAGTGCGACAACCCGGAGACGGAGCTGATCGTGTCCACCAAGCGGAACACCATTTCGCAGGGCTGCAAGGCGTGCGGCTACCACGGCCTGCTCGACTTCAACCACAAGCTCAACACCTTCATACTCAAGAACCCGCCGGCGCTAGACCCCGCCATGCAGGTGCGACCGCAACTCGTTGTTTATCATTATTTGACTAGCTCTAGAAGCGCTAGAAACTCTAGCCAATTGCTATAATAAATGTTAATGAAATAGGTGCGGTCAGCAACGCAAATAGTTGAACACTTTCTTACCGTACCGTGTCATTATAACAGTATTAGAGTTTGACGAGCGCCTCTTCGATTAATTACTTTCTCTGACAATTTACTAAAATGTAAATGACTTTCGTGCTGACCATCTATTTTGCTAAACAATCGATCAATCTGAAACTTAAGGATTTGGGGGTAGGATAGGGGGGGGGGGGTTATTATCATTTACTAGCTGACCCGGCGGCGGACTTCGTACAGGTACAGGGTACAGTTTCCATGACAACAAAATAATCAAATCATTTTGTAGTTGAAAATGTATGAAATAATGGTTATTTAATTGAATGTATTTTTTTTGCATATTTTAAAAAAATTTTACCATTCTGCATTCCTTCTCTATATAAACTATAAGTGTGCGAAATGTCATACTCCTCCGTCCGCTCAATTTTCGTAAAAAGGGGTACAAAGTTTTTGTTTCACATATTAATATATAGATTTGTTTTATTTATTATTCAACATCGACCATTCATCATCACTCATTATCATCGATTATTAAACAATGATTATTTTTAATTTTATTGTATCTTTTCTTTGATATTGGCTACTGTGCTAATTTGAGTGAGATAAATTGAAAACCAATTAAATATTCAAACAGGCTCTGCTTTATATAGGGTTAAAAACACGTTGATAACAGTGTTGTTGTGGTGCAGGGCTCGTCGCTGACGGAGGGCAACCGCGGCAAGCGGTCCAAGCGCTCGGGGCCCGGCGCCAACGGGAACCACGACCCCGACAACCCCGACGCCAAGCACGTGAGTACGCGCCCACACGCTAACTGGCGCTTAGCTCAGGCACCACTCTCTCACAATCTTAATCTTTACGAATTTTTTTAAAAGTCTTATTAAGATTGCTGTGATTTGTTTTTAAATTATTTAATTTATTTATAAACATAACATTACATGTTTTACAAAAAGGTACAGCATAAACTAATTTTAGTTTTTCTGCCTTCCTGGATTTGTCATAAATAGTCATCAATACACTTTATTAGACTCTGCACAGTGCCTTGCAATTATTCAAATACAATGACAATACTTACTTTACATGTGATGACGCGCGCGACCAAACCCGTAGCCTTCCTGTGAACACACCCTGTAAAAGTGTTAAGGATTTAATAAATATTTAAATTATAAATTCGTGAAAGTGTCCATTTCATGCGCATGCGCATGATGTTTCGTTCTTATACAGACATAGCATAGTTGACTTGTTTGTGAACGAGAAACTTCTTAACGTTAATCAAAACGATAGTGACTCATAAAAACTATGGGAAAAGTGGACCATGAATGTCTTTGTATTTTCATAAAAGGTACAAAAAAGGTCAAATCAATGATTTTAAATGTTTTTTGCGAATTTATAACGTTTTTGAATTTATTGTTCTTGTTTCTATTGTTGAGATATTAGTGAACTTTACACTATGCTAACCGCACGTCCGTTACTCGCAGGAGGGCGAAGCCCCGGCCGCCGTGGCCGCGCCGCGCCGCCACCACCACAAGAAGGACGCCGACGACGACGACGACGGCACCTGGACCGTCGACGTCTCCGAGGCAGCCGTGCGCGCGCGCATGCAAGGTAAACCTCACATCAGTCGTGTATTCCCAGTAGCGCCAGTGGAGTAGTCCCATGATGCGACTACTGGCATTTTTTTCCCCAGAGGTTCAGGAACAATTTGGCCTACATTGTCGACCCGCCTTTGTTTTATGAAAATCTTTTAAATAAAGAGGGTTTTATCTACTTACGGACTATGAAATGAAACACATAGGTACCTACTAACAGTTTTAATGTAACAAATCAATTTTTGTCATAACAGACTTATAGTAAGCAATTACGAATTTTGTTTGTTTGTTTTTATCAGTAAACAAGGTTTCTGCCAACATTTAAGTTTTTAAGGAAACTATATTATAAATAACTATAAATAAAGTTTTATGCGTCTGAGTATCACACGGGACTACTGGGAATTGAAATCCCAATAGTCCAGTCAGGGGAACCTCTGTGATTAAAATTACCAGTAGTCCAGTTAATGTATCTCTGACACATTCGTCAGATTCCTTTTTCGTCAGAATAAATTATCTGGGGAAAAAAATAGCATTACATCATGGGACGGACACTGGTGCGACTTTTATAAGTCTTTGTTTTGTTAGTGTTGTTCTACTTGTTACTGTTTCGCAGCGGCACCGAACCGGTTCCGATTTGTAATATTTCCAAGTTTGTTTCAATGAAATGTTTTTTTATTTTTTACATTCTAACAACATCGCACATTAATATCTCGCTTCGGCGGCCGAGTGGTTGTGATGAAGGGCTTAACAACGGAACAGTAAATAGGCTAATAGTAAACTACACAGTTCATCATCGCCACCAGCCTATACTAGTCCACTGCTGGACATACCTCTCCAAGTGCATGCCATTGACCACGATCCGCGGCTACTCTCAACCAGAAAAATTAAATACTACTACATAACTATAACAACATAAGTACTTACATTTTTATAATCTTAAACACTTCTAACATTGTATTAAGTATGTCTTGTGTGACATCTGTTTTAATGAGATTTATATGTACTATAAAGGTTTAATTATTAGTAATTAATTTTAATAATGGTCAAGATTTAAGTACTGGTTTTATTAAAAACAATCTTGTTCATGAAACGTGTTTATGATACGTCGTACGTAACATACAATGATATCGAGATGTCAAATTTTTTATTAAAATAATTAGTTAATTTGTAAAATTGCAAATCTCTTTATTTTATAAAATTTGAAATCGTGTAAATGAAGCATATGTTGTGCCTTCCCCAGACCTGACGGACGGCGCCAAGAGCATGACGCTGTCGGAGGACAGCGAGAAGAACGAGAAGCAGCGCATGGACCTGTTCTACTCATACCTCAAGCAGCGCGCCGACGCGCACGCCGTCGACGGCGCGCGCGCGCTCGCCGACATCCTGCACGAGGCCGAGAGGTGGGTTTCATTTAGTAGAATATAAAAAAAGCACTTGCTATAAGTATTCAGTTTTTTATTTGCTTTTTGTATTTCTCTGTTTTCTTAGTTAAGTTATGTTTCAAACTCAAACTCAAACTTTTATTTGCAAACTAAGTGGTGGTTTCTTTTTGTTGTGTAGTTTATTCTTATTTCTAGTAAGAGCACTTTTGGAATCATCCAAAAATCGTCTACCCTTGTGCTACAAAACAATGTTTAAAGTTAAACAATGGCTAAATACAAGTTTTTTATAAATAAATTAATAAACTTTTTTCTAAATATTATCTCTTATTTAATAATATTAGCTAAAAAGTGACAGACTGTTTTAAGCATTATCTAATTTAAGCCAACGTTTTGTGGTAAAGCAGATAATGTTTTACATTTTCTTTCTTTTTTGCCAGCTTTTCATTGATTAGTAATAAAAAACTAACTATTTAGTAATACAGTTTTCTTATAAAAAAAATATCTATCTTACTTGCTATACATTAAATTAATTATCAGTTAAACTCTTATCCATCTTACACACTATAGTTTTTATTTACTTTTATTTATATTTTTTAACTTGCCTACTAAAATAAAGAAGAATGAACGCAAAAAAGTGCACAGCTATCCTAATCTGGATGTAACGATGTTTAAAAACAAATACTTACCTATGTCGCTGCCAAAATTATGAAATTATACAAAACACGTCAACATTTATTATACATTAGAAAATACCTGTCGGAGCGTAGTTGGTATATAAAACCTATGAATTGTTCTTTTAAAAGCAAACTGATAAACCAAATCTACAAATACATTTTTAATATTGATTACTACTATTACAGTGCACTATGTTTTTTTTAAAACATTACAATTAAGTAACTCTGTATGAGTTTTGTGTATTCTTCTTAATTGTTATTTAATCGTTCCTCAGGCTGGAGGTGAAGTCCAAGGCGCCCCTGGTGATGTTCGAGGTGCTGGTGCGGCCCGGTGTGATCGCGGCGGACGTGAAGAAGCACCGGCTGCTGCTGCTGCGGTTCACGCGCGGCGATGCGCGTGCGCAGCGGGCCGCGCTGCACGCGCTGGTGGCCATGTGCGCGCATGAGCCCGCCGTGCTGCCCAAGGTGCCCGCCATACTCAAGGTAACTCAATCATGTGTAACATCTTACCTCTCGCATTCTTGTGATTTGTAGGAGTGATTTCGTAAAATGGGACGGAAGTGTGTAACGGTGTAAGCCTAAAGTCGATATTATGAACGTGATTGACATTATTATTATATGTGACATATCGTGTCGTTCGACTATCGAAGGTCATTTTGATATGTCGAATGTCTTCTATGGGGGAGATGTGCGCTCGAGTTACAGTGTTGTGTATGAAGTTTAGTATTACGTAAATAAATGTATATGTGTAAACTATATTTACTGTTGATAATAAGTCAATAAAGTACAGATCATTGATAAAAAATCCAAGTAAGTGGTATCGAATGAAATATTTCAGTATTTAACTTTTAAATTTTGAAGTTAATTTGTGTCACTGCTTAATGGAAAAGTTTCCGTATTTTTTCAGAATATAATGTTAAAATTCGTTCAGACGCATTGTACCAGCAACGCAAATTACCTTATACGCGGATGACCAGAATTTTTGCTTATTCCTAAAGTGAAATGTCAAATGTTACACATCGTATGCGACTACTGTAAGACTCGCTCTTTTTTTTATTATTGTACAGACGCCTGCACTGCATGAATCTATCCAAAACTGTCGAATTTCTTCAATCCATTTTCAACCATATTTTTAAGACATTAAGTTCAAAGTCTATTGAGGAAATTTGACTTGGTGGTAAGTTGGTGTGCAGACGTGTGTACACCAAAAATAATTAACACACCGAATTAAAAAAAAAAACAAAAATACTTACTAAACATTTGCCAAAAAACTTATAAAAGTACGAGTAAAGAAGGTGGTCTTATCACCAAGAGTTCTCTTCCAAACACCTTTTGGAGAAATATTAATGTTTAAAGTGGGCTTCTCGTTGCGGTAGGTAACACTTTCCTATTTTTACCATATCGTCGGTGGGTGTGCGAGACCGCGTAATAGCAGTTTGGTATAAGCCGATCTGCTCTTTCACAAATTCACAGAGAATACGAAAATAGTGATTATTAAAATGTATTTTTCCGATTAAACTTAGTAGGGACTTCTTTGGGTACCTATTAATTGATACTAGTGGTCGCCCAGTGGTCTAAATTCGACCGTAATTTTATTAAGGCTGCACGGATTGTATCCTAACCTAAGCAATGAAAAATTAAAAAAGATAAAATGTGAGTTTAGATTGCCATTGACAGATTTCGGCCGCTCCTCTTCCATAATTGAAATGAGTTTAAATGCGTGTGTGTCAAATTGTGTGTAATGTTTGTTTTATTGATTTAATTTATTTTTATGCATAATTTAAAAAAAACATTAACATTCGGATAACCTTCTCTATATAAACTTTAAATGTGCGAATTTCATACTCCTCCGTCCGCGCAATTTTCGTAAAAAAGCGGTACAAAATTTTTGCTTCACGTATTAATATATAGATTTGTAAAATCATATAACTATAATCATAGGAAATCACAATTTTCTGAATATGCGGCGCATCGGCCGACTAACTGGCCGTATATTCGGTATTCGGCCAAATCACTACTATATTCGTGGCATTTTTATTAAAAAACGATGGACATTCCCTCCCAGCTGCTGTACGACCTGGACATCGTGGAGGAGAAGGCGATCCTGGAGTGGGCCGCCAAGCCGTCGCGCAAGTACGCCAGCAAGGAGCTCACGGCCGACGTGTGCCGCCGCGCGCAGCCCTTCGTCGACTGGCTCCGGGAGGCCGACGAGGAGGACTCCTCGGACCCCGACGAGGGGGACTTCGAGGTACGCACGCGATACTCACACCTGTACTTATGAACGAGTCAAAGCTTTTACTTATTATTTTTTTATTATTATTTTCTTATGGGGACGTCGCCAGCCGAACGGACGATCCACCCGCAATATTGCGGACCACTTCATCCTTTTCCCCGTTCTCCCTTTTTAGGGAGTTTAGGTTCATCCAGCTTTCAAAGCTTTTACTTAAGCAAAAGTAATTGCTGTAAAAACTTTTATTCTTTACTCAAGAAAACCGATGATGTTGGAAACGTCAAAAGTTAGAATTCTAAGGGCCGATTTTTTCAATTGACGGATAAAATTACAAAAACACAAATGTTGAAAAAATTTCCACGAGCAGGATTTGAACCTGCACCCTTCTGACATACCGGGTCAGGTGGTCTATCAATTGAGCTATCGTGGTTCTAACCAGCCCGCCGAAATTATTCAACGCTATTTACTTTTTTATTTTGAAAGCCAAAGGCGCCCATTCAATGTCAACAACTACGGTCATTAGCATCCGATCAATATTTTTACAAATACTAAAGATCAGTGATTAAGAAGTAGGCAAGCTATTTATAAAATGTTTTAAAAATTTTGTTCGCAACAAAATTTGCGTTAAAAATTATATAAACAAAAACAAAAACATTTTGACGGATATAAGTTATTCATTTGATAAAGTATTAAATTACCATTTTAAAAGTAGTGTCATAACATGACTTTTCTTTATAAACAGGTGACATTTTAGTTTGATTGTGTAATACTTTATCAGAAGGATAAGTTTTATCCGATGATTGAAAAATCAGCCCTTAGCCAGCCAAGCAATAGTTACCAATATTTTGACTCAAGCAATCTAGATTTCTCTATGAATTCCTAGTGAAGAGTTAGTATTGAGTAATGTACGTTACTTGTTAATAGAATGAAATTATCTTAGTGACGTTTCTTAAAACAATTAATGACTTAACAAATTAAATGCTAAGTAGCGAGTAATCGCTTGTTTATAATAAATAAATTATAATAATAATAAATTTTCCTACACTCACACCAATTATCTAGCCCAAGAAAAGCTTCGTTATGAAACTCGTTATATGGTTATTAGACAACGGATAAACATACTTAACATACTTAAATACATACTTAATATACATAGAAAACACCCAAACCCGAGACAATTTAGAAAAACAATAATTTCTAAATTGACCCCACCGGGGATCGAACCCGGGACCTCAGAGATGGCGACACCATGAAAACCGGTGTTCAAACCACTCGACCAAGGAGGTCAAGGAGGTCGTTTATAAATCGGGTGTTAGTTGTTATTTATTATAATTCATATTTTTACCTCTATAAATACGTGACATTGTTCTCAGCGAGTTGTATCGGCTGTGTGGTGGCGTAGGGCTAATTTGACCCGTCAGGTGGGGCAAGCATCTGTGTCAAGTGGGATTATTTATTATTAGCTATTAAAATATGAAATTCGTATTACATTGACTCGACTTTTTTTGCATTGAAATCATTTGTTTAATAACCACAATTCCAAATTCAAAATCACAAAAGTAAAAGTTTTGGCCCTTGTAGTTCAGTACTCAAAATACTGTCACGAGTTTCCTCATCAAATTATATTAAATACATTATGACCTTAAATATAATGATAAATCATAATTTTTATTAAATTCTATTTATCAATAAAAAATAACACTTTCTTCCATAACTCCCCCAATAAGAATGTCTGCTTTACGGGCATGGATTTATCTAATTTATCGGTTCTCTGTTGTGTTGTCCATCTTTAAAAATAAATATTCCCATCATCGTGGCTAAGTACATTGTCTACTTCCAGATCCAGTACGACGACCGCGCCGCTGCTACAGCCATAAAGGCGGCTGCGCCCGCGCCGCCGCGCGCCGACGACGCCGCCGACGACTTCGACATCGACGCCATATAGACATCAGCCACCACTCACCCGGCTATGGGCCCTGACCAAACGCCCGGCCACTTATACTGCAAGATGCGAAATGTTAACGAATTTGTGTAGTTTCGTTAGGTAGAATTTAAGCATCGGCCACCACACACCCGGCTATGGGCCCTGACGAAACGACCGACCACTTCATACTGTTTATACGGCGATGCAAACTATGGGACTAGCACTAACTATTAAAGAATTCGTGTCGTTTCGTAAAAGAGAAATGTTGTAGGGTAATATTGGTACAACGTCAGTTGATTGAACTTTACAATTGAGTGACGTTGTCATATATTTAACATGACATAACGATTACGTTACGTTTTCGGTAAAAGTTTGTGCTAGGCCTAATTTATGGCGACCGAAGTTAGCTGCAAGCGCAATCCGTCGCGCAATTGGTTGACACCTTCACTTTTGTTATTGCAACGGGATTTGCGCCTTACTTCACGTTCGCAGTAAAGTTGCGTCGCACTATACCTTTATTAGAAACTTGAAAACGAGAGTGGAAACACTGAACGGCTAGATGTGGTCAAAGGTGCCTACAGTGAGCTAAGTGAGAATTGCCTTCACTATTAAATGGGTTAAGTCAACTGCAATTTGTATTGGTACGAAAACGGCGACTTTTGGAATCCGAACTTCTTTGCCAAACAAATTCTAATTTACGCGAACTAATTTGAACAGTGAATAAAAGTCACAAAAATAATTTGTAGGTACCTTTGTGTTTGCCATCGACTCTGTTTAATATAACGTTTCGATAACAAACCACGTTAATAGTATACTAGTGAGCAAACCGTGCTGGCAAAGTGTGCGAAATATATCTAGGTTTTCTCTAGTAATAGTAACTTGATCGCAGACAACCGCGTTGGTTTATAGGTTATGAAGTGGTTGAGCGTTCGCCAATGTCCAATGTCGCTCGCATCGGGGCTCCGTAGTGTTACCAGCTGTGGTTAGACTAATGTACATGCGATACGATTCCTAACGTAGGGCTTCTGTACCTCCCCGCTAGTGATTTACCCACAAATCCGACTGTCGCGTAAAACCTGTGACTTGGTACTTTTGTATCGTTTTTAACTTAGCTTTTTACACGTAAAACGTTTCTACTATTTATTTATCGTAATTATCGATACAGCTTTCTCTCTAAATATTTTTTTCCTAAAATTTATCTAAAATATTATTTATTCTCTAATCATGATTGTATTTCAAATAGAAGCTTAGTTAGAACTGAGTTTTACCATTAGTGGCGCAGATTATCGAAGCGGCTGCAGTATGTTATCTTTTAGAAAAATATCTAAAAATATTCAACTAGTAGAGTCTAATCGGAAAGCTGGCATTTTCGTAGAACATTTTTAAAGTTGGATATATTCATTAAAACATTATTGAGAGCGATGATTATCTGCGACATGCATAGTAATATTCAAACGGATGTTGTATTTTAAACCTAGTTGTAATCACAGAAGAATCTGTGTAGTCATCCTGAGCTTTTCCTACTAATAGTTTATCTTTTTGATGTACTATCTCGTCTAATTCATGGTGCGTGGCGCGCGTCGCTGGCTGGGGCGTGGATTGCGAATAATCGCTTCGTTCTCCGGCGGTCGATGGTCGATCTTCATGTATCTCTTCTATAATACTTAATAAAAAAGATGTTTCCACATACTACTATGTATTTTTTGATATTACTTTGTTTCGGGCTCGAATTGAACTTGTAATAAGTTATGGCGTTATATCGTGGCGACTGTTTGTTGCATTTGGGGAGGCGACGGCACCTCTCGTCAGACTACCTACTGATAATTCCGCATTTTCTGGCACCGTGTCCGTAGCGCTTCGAATTAGGTAATAATAGTCGTAGAACGCAAACTTTTTGTAATGCCCAAATTTTTTTTTTGGTTCCTATATATACCTATGTAGATTTGTAAACGTTATTTTGAATCAATTTTTTTCCAATATTTATTTTGGGACGTTTTATAAGCCGCCGGGCTCGTCGCACGGACCCGACGCTCCGTGCCGGCACTATCGGTACGACGGTCACAAAGGTATGGACGCCGTTCGCGTGACGGCGAAGTGCCGCGTTTATATGAAATGTTTAATATGAAGTAGCAATTGGTTTAGTATTTAAATTGTGAATCGGATGGTCGCCGGAGTACTGGTATGTATATGCAACCTAGGTTAGTCGGCGTGCGCACGCGCCGCGGCGGAGGCGGCGGCGCGTGCGCACGCCTGTCCTCTTACTATTAATTACTATTATAAAAATAGAATATTTTGAAATTGCCACCTGACAATTTATTAGATTTGTTTTGTATTCAATACATTTGGATTCTGAAATCGGGCGTTTTATTTTCTTGTCTGCCTTCCCCGTACTTGTAAGTAGAATGACATCTCACCAAAAGGAATTTGAAACCGTTCGATCAAAAAACTGCATTCTGCTACTGTTTCCTTATCAACGGCTTGGTGAAATAAATTGTTCAATTAGTATAGTGAAGCTACAAACGATAAATAATAGCGATAAATAAAAATGCTTGTTTGTGTGATAGATAACAATATAATATCCAGTTTTTTTTACCAATTCGATAAGGCACAGTGAATGGCAGCGAGTATTTCTTTAAATGTATAGCTATACGGTCACCAGGGTATGAATTTTACAATTATATAAATATTGCTAAGTGCTGTCAAAATACATAAGGATTATTTAAAAAATAAAAATATAAATAGCATGACAAGAATTGTAGTTTTCAAAAAAAATATTATGTATACCTAATATTTTGTTTGTTAAAAACTTTATTAGTACTTTTCAATTGTTCCTTTTTCTCTATAAACTTATTAATATAAATAATGAGATTAGGATATACTCCAACATAAATGCATCTTACATTATATAAAAAAAACTAATAAACTAACTTTACATTAAAAACCTGTATAAAATACATCTAGAAAATGAGATTTATGGTTTGAGTTTTTTGGTATCCTGATCAAAACAGATTAACTAAACTATTTTAGAAAGATACCATTTTGTTTGCATAGCACCTTTTAACTTATACAAATAACTAGGCTTATTTCTAATTATTAATAAACATACAAATTACCTATACGCTTTGTGTCGGCACATTATAAAAAGGAAGTGAAATTAAATCTCACGTTCAATTTTATTTCATTTTCTTTCGTGTCACAACTGTTTAGCCTGATAGATCCCCCCTGGTTTGGTTTTCAAACGTAGGATTTTTGCAATATTGGTTTTAAAGCGTCGTTGCTTAGAATTTAACAAAGCTATTTTTATAGATCAACGCGGTCGTCTTATCATGGATACTCCTGTATCTGAAATGTCACCTATTGTTGAGATGTCCGTGACCCCAGCGGGATAACCCCTTCAGATCGGCTTCAAATTTCGCCATGATTTAGTTGATATTTTGTTTAAATTTGTTAGCAAATATCAAAATTTGTTGACCAATAGTTATCGAGATATCCCATGTTAAAGGGTATCCCGCTGGGGTCACGCTCATTAAAATTATTTGACCTAAAACGAGCAGGAACGAGACACGCTGCTGATATAGTTTTTGTGCTAAGATTTTGTTGATTCAATTATGAATCCATCAGTGAAAATTCCAGGATTCTACCTTCTGTAGTTACCGAGTAATCAAATACCTACTTTTCGTAAAAATTCCTCCGAAAAGTAAGTTCTAGTTGAGGTGTAAGACAAAAGGCTACATTCATGAAATCCAGGGAAGATTTTGTTGACTCTGAGAGAAAATTTGTTAGACAAAACCGAGAACTCTAGCTACAGTACATCCTGAGATATAACGCTAATATGGTTATCCCGCTGGGGTCACGGTGTTGATACCTAAACATGGTTTTTCCACAGAAATGGAGCAAGTAGCGAGTTTATGACTATAGCCAAGATTTTGTGGGTGTAAAAATCTAACCAGTTCCTACTTTTCAGTTTCCTAGGTACAGTATTTTAGAAGAAATTAAAATTTATAACTTTTTCATACTAAAAGTACGCGTATAAGCCGACAAAATTAAGTTGGTTCCTTAAAAGGCCAAGATGGCGGCCAATTTTTTTTGTTTAAGGGCCGATTTCGATGAAACTAAAATTGGCCACCATTTTGGTCTTTTTAAAGAACCAACTTAATTTTGTCGGCTTATACGCGTACTTTTAGTATGAAAAAGTTATAAACTTTAATTTCTCCTAAAATACTGTGCAAATACGCGCAAGGGACCGCCCACGGAAAGTGTCTAGCAGTACTGATAATAATTTTTTAACAATATCTAAAATACATCACTGAGACTAAGAAAAGCGAGTAATGTTTTTGATGTACGACACACTCGTCAAAACTGCATATTGGTCAAGCGATGCCAAACTCTTATTTTTACTGTCTACTTGTCAAGTTCTTATTTCTGCGTACTCGTCAAAACTGTATATTGGTCATGCGTTGCCAGACTCTTTGTTTTTACTGTCAACTCGTCAAATTATAATTATTTTCTGCGTACTCGCCAAAACTGCATAATGGACTCACTTTTAGAATCGTCGATTAGAGTTAAGACATCTTTGCTTTAAATGCCCTCGGAGATATAATAATATATAGATTTAATATTTCCAACATAAAGTACCAGGCTACCATAACTATGTAGGAGATTGCTTATTAATATAAAAGAATATCTTCTATCTTCCTAAGCTATGTAAGATATATTTATTAGTTACTATATTATTCTTTTATTATTATTATTATATAAGATGTCCTAACTAATCGATGATACTAAAAGTTAGACCATAATGCAGTTTTGACGAGTACGAAGAAAATAATAAGAATTTGACGAGTTGACAGTAAAAATAGAGTCTGGCAACGCTTGACCAATATACAGTTTTGACGAGTGTGTCGTACATCATGTTTTTGTGTATTCAGCACCTTAGATTGGTCGTCGAATTAAGTTTGCAGGTGCTTACTAACTAATTATTCCAACACATTTTTGGTCTTTGAGAAAATACGTAACTTGGCGGCCTTGGGATCTTGCTTTAATACAGTTTGTGACTAGTTTGTTTTGAATAGCGTCGTGTGAGAAGGGACTTTGTTCTATTATATAGTACTATAGACTATAGCTAATGCGTCATTAGCCGGTAAGCTGGAGGCTATCCGCCCGCCTGCTGCACAGTCATGCCAGCCACTTGCACGGTGTTAGTGGGCGCTACGCTGAAGGAAGTGATGAACACGTTGACGATGGTGACGAGGAACACGCCCAGCACGGTCATGTTGTTGATCTTGTCCGCCTTGCAGATGTCCTTGTCGTCTTTCACGTTGTACCGGCTGTTCATTATGAGGCCGACGCCGACGGCGATCTGCGAATATTTAGGGGTGTTTAACCTTTTTACCGCCAACAACTTCTATAGAAGTTCGAGATTTTCATGCCGTCCACGCCAGCACTTCTATAGAAGTTCTTCTTTGTACCAACTTTATTAAAATACATTTATACGTTGGCGTACAGCGGGACATCGCGTGCAGGATAGTTAGGCGGTGAAAAGGTTAATAATGTATCTTTATGTTCATGATGTTGATGCTTATTAAACCAAATGTTACGACTACGTAATTAATTATAAGTATTATGTACTTTTTATTTTATTTAGTCAACGGAGAGCAGCGCCGCTGTCTAGGAAACCACGCCATTTTGTAAACAAACAACGTTTTAGCATGGTTTGTGCTAAACAAAATAAGGAGGCTGCAGAACTGGTTTCATACAAGCGCGCTCGAGCAAGTGTACGTTACCCCAGCGGAATTTTGTCTTTGTGCGTCCATTAGTTTTTGAGAGATACTTATTCGCAAAAAACAGACTCCGCTGGGGTAACGTTACCCCAGTTAGTAAGTTTCCGAGATTTATAGGTTTCTTTAAGTGACCCGGATTCATTGCTCTCGAGTGTACATGAGTTTCGTATGGACTATATAGCGAACTACCTATTAAGCAAATAATTAGTGCTTTCATTCAACTAGCCATCTGTTTCAGCCGAATGCACTTATTATTTAAAGATTTATACCAAAAATAGTAAATGAAGCTAAATACAGTGATAAACCAAGTAAAGATGAATATCAAAAAGCGGCCGCGCCATACCTGGACGGCTAATTTTGTTGACGGCATTATTTGTACAGACTAATACCACAGTATTGTGCTAATACACAATATTGTGCTAATACACAATATTGTGCTAATACACAATTCGTGAAGTAAAGATTATTAGATTTTGCATTTAACCTTTAACTAGTGACATGTAGTCTCACAGGCTTCGCGTGTTTTGCAAATTCTTAGAATTGACCATTTCCCCCCGCTTGCCGCGACCCTGCATCTTAGTAGCTTTTGTTTTAGAGCTAAAATGACCGCAGAAGATGGTGAACGCGTCATGGGCTGTTTAACACGTGAGTAATACTGATCAAAAAATCAGCCGTAGCCTGTGAGGCTACATGTCCCTAGTTGTCATATAAATATTTTTTCGAATCATTTTTGGCAGAAAACGCTAGGAAACGTCAATCCCAGCCCTCGAGTTCATCAAAGAGAAAAATATTACGGGCTGACAGATCATCGTTTGAAGAGGAATTCAATGCACTCGTGCTGGCTTCAGACCAATCTGAAAATGAAGGTGACATTGAAGAGTTCTTGTTTTCCGATCGTGAACTTTTACAGCTTTGTAAAAGTGATCAAGATGATATTATTTATGTAAGGTCTAGTACAAGGATCTCATGTCAATGAAGGCTGAAAAGTAGTAGTTTTTTAAGATTACCTCCCCTACACGTGAAGTGGGGATGTAATTATTTTTTCTTGTCGAATCCATAGTGTGGGGTGTCGTTTGATAGCAATTTCAAAAATATTGCGGGTTGTGAACCTATTAAGTAGTTGTATACATATATGACGAAGTTAAAAGGTAAACTATCACAGCTAAGTAGGCTTTACATATTGTTTTCAAAAGTTTTTATATGATTACGAGTAACAGTCTACCAACTAAAATGTAGATACTTGGCGCAGTACAAATTCCTCATTGGTAACTATTTAAATAACGTTGTCAGGTGTGTGAAACCGGTAGTATCTACATTAAATAAATGTTCATAAAAGCTCTCTTCTCAGAGTCCACATTATTGAGATGGGCTACGGAACCCTACACTGCGCGTGATCCGACACGCACTTGGCCGGGTTTTCTTTATACCTACTTTACTTGGTCGGTTTATCACGGTATTTTGCTTCATTTCCTATTTTTGGTATAAATCTGTAAATAATGAGTGCATTGGGCTGACAATTTACAGATGGCTAGTTGAATGAAGGCACAAATTATTTCGCTAGTCCATACCAAACTCATGTAATTGACGACCAAAGAACGTCACGGGCCGGTCACCTTTAGGCCCAGTTTTACAATACTCTGTTAGTTATTCTCTAAATGAGGCATTACTTAATCAATGATTAAATTTGACAGGGATGCTAACGGCACTGTTAAATTACTATGTCCCATGGTAAGAATTTAACAGACCATTACGAAATCAACCATTAGGTGAATGACTCTCAAATCATTCACTCACATTCTAAACCAACCAAAACAAAATGTCATTGTATGTAATGTCATTGCTTCGAAAACGAGCACTATTTTCTCTAGTCGTATAATAGTTTTGTTATATGTAAGGCGACTGATTTAAATACCATGTATTTCGTAGAATTCATTAGAAATCGGGTTGCATTTCATTTTGCTGGTTGAATGAATGTCAAATATTTTATTGTTGAGTTTGAGGTTATCTTGTGTTTCGCATTGTTGTTTTGATTTTTTTGATTCCAGCGCATCCAAAACAGATTCTTTCGATAGTCGAAATCTTGTGCGAAAATCAACATCGTCATATTCTTCGAAATAATGACGCCGTTCTTTGAAAGTTTTAGGACGTCGTACTATGTGTGTCGTGTACGCGATGCGGATCAGTGCAGGCAAACGCATCATATTCAATTAAATAATATTACGCGTAACGCGGCGCAAGCCGCTGCTCGATTAGCGTCATGAGTGACAAACTCGGCAAATGAACTCCTGGCGTTTCTACAACAAAAGCTGGACGTCATGGACGAGGTGAGCGCAGTGCAAATTTGCAAGTCCAGCTTCAGTGAAGATGAGGTGGCGTCTGCGAAGAAGCTGCTCTACGAGCCTGTCGGCAAAAGCGACCAGATGGTGTCTCGGAGACGAGTCGGGACGCAGAAGAGCCTACAGGAGATCATAACACTGATCAAAGGAACCGATCCAGATGAAATGCCGACGTTTGTGGCGAGAGGTTTCATGGTTCGAAACAAGAAGCGATGTCGTCAGCGAGCAAGCCAGAACCGTTGCGGTACCGCACCGACAGGGCCCAATGTCCTGCTGCGTGCTGCGACACCGACCACGGCCATGTACCTGTCCCGCCTGCATCACACCACCACATCGCAGGAGGTAGCAGAATTCATACGAATGAAGTCTAACTTTAACTTGAGGATTGGACCGCTGGAGTCGCGCCATAATACAAGCTTCAAAGCGCGCCATAATACAAGCTTCAAAGCGTTTGTGGTGTGAGTCCCGACATCAAAGCTGGACATCTTCATAAGGGAAGACTTCTGGCCGAAGGGTGTAGTCTACAGGCGTTTCCATGGAAAGTTGCCTGTTGCTACCAAGTTGGTACAGTAGATGCCAATCAAATAATACTAACATAGTTATTAAGTTTTTTTTTAATATACTAAGAAAAAAAATTTTTTTTAATGTAAGTATATTAGTCTGTAAGGTATTTATTATATGGGCCGCTCTGTATTTTTACCATCTGTTACATTGTTTGTTGTCTGAAATAAAGATTTATTATTGTTATTCTCTTTATTTTTCTTTTTTCTTAGCCTAGGTTTGTTATAATATTAATATAAATGTAAAATACAAAAGCACATATAAAACATAAAAATATTATAAAAAACCTAGCCTAGGGTGCCGCCGGCAACGGGGCAGGGCTCAAGCTGCCGTTGGTTAGGGCTGCAGAGACAGAAACTTTGGATTATCCGCGCCGTGTCCAAGAGTAGTAGTCTTAGTTAGCCTTCTCTATCTGACCCTTGATCCAACCATTGAGCGAGAGATTCTTAAGGTGTTGGTCGAGACTCTTCGCTACCAGACCGTTCGCAGACACGACTATCGGCACAATGATTGTCGAGTCATATCCCACATGGCGGTTACCTCGTGAGCCAAGTCAAGGTACTTGCTGGCCTTGTCCTTCTCGGCCTTTACAAGGTTCTCGTCATGTGGGATGGTGACGTTGACATGCACATACTCTTTATTTATTTTCTTTCTTAAAACTAGATTTTTACAATATTTTAATATAAAAACAATAAAACATTATAAAAACCTAATCCTAGAGTACCGCCAGCAGCGGGGCAGGGCCCAAGCTACCGGTGCCGGTGGTCAGGGCTGCAGAGTGAGGAACCTCCTGACAATAAGGGCCGTGTCAAGGAGTACTGCCTTTGACCCTTGACCCAACTTATTATTATTATTATTATTATGTAGTCCAAATTGTCTACTTCCAAATGATCCTCTCGTTTTCGTAAATAAAATTGTACGCCATGGCCATCTTGTTCCTGTGTGGCAGTAAACTAACAGCCTGTTACCCATTTGACGGACCTAAGTAGCAGCAATTAAGTTTAACATCGAATTACGGATATTTGACATTCGCTAAAACATGATGGGACACTCAATAACCTTAACAGTCTGTTAAATGATTTAACAGGGGTGTTAACTAACTAACATTGTATGATGAAACTAGATCTTAAAGTGACATAATTCAATAACGACTTGCAGTAGGTTAAAGTTTTACTAGACGTAGGGTATCATAAGGTACGAACCACCACTAATAGTCTCTAGGGTTAGTATTAAAGGGGTTATTATTGGCCCTTTTATCCTTTATCTTTGAAAAAAATATATGTCGAGAATGGTGCAGTTTTTAAAATTCTGCTTTTGCTTAAATTACGCACAAATTCATAACATTGTGTATAAAAAACATCATATTTGTGCGCCTTACCGTTCCCGAGATACAGCAAGCCCCCAAACGTTACCCCAGCGGAATTTTAAATAACTTCGGAATTATAAGACGCACAAATTTAAGACTAACACGCACACTTACTGCGTCGTCCCAATCCCAAGATCTATCTTCCTGGATACTTATTTTTTGATAAGTCCATAGGATAAAAAAGTTACCCCAGCGGAATCTGTTTTATGCGAATATCTCAAAAAACTACTGGACGCACAAATTTAAGATTTCGGGCACAATTACACGATAGATGAGGCATGTTATGGAGTAGTGGACTGTATGAATGAATTGTTGGAAACACGTAGTATCTTGTAAATATTTATTAGATATAAATTAGTACAAATACAACAGAAATTAAAATTAACCTGACAACACAAACGAAAACCAATGAAAAAAGCCAAAACATCAATGTCAAAAAAGGTCTTATAAAAAGTTAATATATTACATCTTAATTTGAATATAAAAGGTTTGGACCAGCCAGTCGCCAACATACCGGAGCCCCAGTGGGACACTAAATATCAGGTGGCGGCTGGCTGTGGTTCAGGTTCAGGTTCCAGTAGGACAAGCTTTCGGATAGGTCTGCGCAGCGTGCCGCCTCTGGTGAGAACGTCCACTACGCGAACCGCACCGTCAGGCCCTGTGAAAGTTTTCACTACCCTCCCTAGCGGCCATAGACCACGAGGGAGCAGTATCAGCGATGAGCACCACATCACCCACACTGAACGTTATCGCGGTGCCAGGAGGTCCTCTGGGTCGGAGCGTCGGTAGGTATTCTTGCAGCCAGCGTGCCCAAAAATGATCAGCTAGGCGTAGTACCCTTCGCCAGTCGCATCTCCGAACTAGGTCTGCGTCTGTTAGTGAGCATGTCCATGGTGCAATTGATGAGGTTCCCAAGATAAAATGGAATGGTGTTATTGCTTCTGGAGAGTCAGGTGAAGATGATACGTAAGTGAGCGGTCTTGAGTTCACGATGGATTCCGCTTCGAGCAAGAGCGTGGTCAGGACATCTTCCTTTATGTTTTTGCTACTGAGGCAGGATCTCATAGCTGACTTTACCGTGCGCACCAACCTCTCCCACGCTCCGCCCATGAAAGGAGATGCTGCAGGTATAAAGCGCCATACAATTTTGTGGTTGGTCGCAAAATCTTCAATTGATTGGTCAAACAAGGACCGCAGCTCGCGGGAAGCGCCAACAAAGTTCGTGCCATTGTCTGAAAATATGGTGGATGGTGATCTTCGGCGGGCAATGAAACGCCTTAGGCTCATGATTGCGGCATCGGTTGAAAGCGAGGCAACCACTTCTAAGTGTATAGCTCTCGTTACTAAGCAAGTGTAAAGAGCAACGTAGCGCTTTTCTTGTCGACGAAGAACAGTAACAGTTGTAGGACCGAAGTAGTCGAGGCCTATGTGAGTAAACGGCCTTTTGTGATGGTCGAGCCGTTCAGGTGGTAAGTCGCCGGTCTGGGGCATATTTACCTGACCCTTCCATCTTCGGCATTTCAAACAGGCGCTTGCTACACTGCGTATTGCAGTTGTAGCTCTTAATATCCAAAATCTCTGTCTTAATTCATTTAATATAAGTTCATTAAAACCATGTGATGCTTTAATGTGCTGATGAAGAATCAGAAGCCGTACGATGTGATTGCGGCTATCTAAAATAATAGGCGACTTCGTGTCGTCAGAAACTCCTGGTGCAGACCTAATACGGGTATTCAGGCGGAGTAAGAGATTGTTGTCGAGCACTGGTGCGAGTTTTGCTATGCGACTACTCTTGGGCAAGGGGTGCATGTCTCGTAGGGCTCTTAACTCCTCTGGAAAGCTATCTGCTTGAGCTCGTTGTAGTAATATTTTCTCGGCTTGAATAATATCTGACGCAAGAATTTGGGAGGATGATGTGGCGCCATCTATATATAATTTGGAATTTGGGAGTTATTGGCCGAGGCAATTTCTTTCGAAAAAGTCGCGCGAATTGTAAAACGCGGGCAGTGCTACGCAACAATCGCAGCCACGAGCTAAAACGCAACGCGTTCGGTATAGGAGGATCGGGAAACGGGACGTCTACGAGAAGCCCTACGATATCTTTTGACTTGATTTCGAAATCTGGTGACGTCTCGTTTACGTCTGTTACCAGCTCCGTTGGCCAAGCACACGGAAGTTCCAAAAGAAATGGTGGGCCGGTGAACCATCTGTGACTTGCGATTAGGTTTATTTTTTTTGGTTTTGTTGCATCGTCGGCAACGTTTAAAGAGGTAGGAATCCACTTCCAGTCAGAAGGATTGGAAGTTTCCAAAATCTCGCCCAACCTATGAGCCACGAATGGTTTGAAATTTCGAGCATCACTCCGGATCCACTTTAGGACGGTGGTTGAGTCCGTCCAAAAAGTGGTTACGGATGGTGTCAAACGATGAGCCTTTAAAATTGTTTGCGCATACGCCGGATCAATGTTATGGAGTAGTGGACTGTATGAATGAATTGTTGGAAACACGTAGTATCTTGTAAATATTTATTAGATATAAATTAGTACAAATACAACAGAAATTAAAATTAACCTGACAACACAAACGAAAACCAATGAAAAAAGCCAAAACATCAATGTCAAAAAAGGTCTTATAAAAAGTTAATACATTACATCTTAATTTGAATATAAAAGGTTTGGACCAGCCAGTCGCCAACAAGGCACTTATTATTCCATATCAAGGATTGGAGAAATTCGGCAACATTCCGCTGGGGTAACGCACACCTCGAGCAACGCACACACAAACTCTGACTGTTCCGAGCTGTTGCGAAATATCCATGAGAGGTTGACTATTATTTTGTTGTTTTAATGACGTCACTCACCGCATTATTACGACCGTCATGTAAGTGGCACTGCTATTGGAGGAAAACAAAGCTTGAGTACCTATCTCTCCGAGTGTATATAACGAGTTTTTTTTTACAATAGTATAATTTTATATGGGATAGAAGCAATGCCTCTTAGTGACTTGTTGGTTTCACAAGTCCTTCAATAGGTAACGCTGTATCGATCTAGGCACACCTAGTGACAGTGCTTTGTGCGGTTATTTCTTTTTACTATTAAGACCAAATTAAAGTAAACCAATTTGTAATAAATACAAGCAGCCGTTGTAGAAATAATAAATATGGCTGTTCTCATGCCTAACATTATATATGTGCTGATGATTTCTGCATACCTGCAGTACGATGCTGAGCGCGATAAAGGTGACGCTGGGGTAGTAGTAGGGATGGCCAGAGGAGGATTCGATGACGTAGCGCAGCTGGTTCGCGTTGGCTGACAGCAGCGCCAGGTCCATCATGCCCTGCGCAAGGTTCTTCTTCTGCTGGTACGTGTTCACGTCTGGGATCGTCTGTAGAAAAAAAAGTTTCTGTTAAAGATAATGCAGCTTCCAATGGTAAACTAAGTGATCACTTTAAAGAAAGAGAGAAATCAAATTAGTTTAAAAAAATATTAAAGTCCTAACTTTGATGAAGTGTTAAAAACAAATGTAGCCTATATGCGAACGGGAGCATCCTGACTGAATTTATTTGTCAAGTTTTTGATAAACGAGTATATCTACACCGTTTAATCATCTCCATAGTTACATTTTATTTTGCATAAAATGTTTAACTGTATACTTAAAACAAGCATTCATTACCATTAACCAAATCGAATACAATATAAATAAATAAATAATAAATAAATTAATAAATTTCCCTACACTCACACCAATTATATAGCCCAAGAGAAGCTTCGTTATGAAACTCGTTATATAGTTACTAGACAACGGATAAACATACTTAAAATACTTAAATACATACTTATTATACATAGGAAACACCCAGACCCGAGACAATTTAGAAAAACAATAAGTAATTTCTAAATTGACTCTACCGGGGATCGAACCCGGGACCTCAGAAATGGCGACACCATGAAAACCGGTGTACAAACCACTCGACCAAGGAGGTCGTCGTTATTAATATGATATTCGAAATAATACAGATTTTAGAAAATAAATCGAAATCTCAGACATACTCTTCGCTCTTTACTTTTCCATCAAGAAGGGAGTAGTAGTTTAACCACTAAACAAGAGGCAGTTTTCCATTAGACAAGATTGCAGAGACAAAATAATAACGGTCTCAAAGCCTTGATAAACTTACTCCGGGCAAAGGTGACACAGGCCGGTCGTCGACGCCGAATCTCGTACCAATGCCGTTCACGCCATCTGCAAATCACAATGAGTTAAGGCTCGCTCAAACAGAAGTGGTCTGCGGCCGCGGCCGGTTGTGCTAGGCAGTATAACATAAAGTATCTCAAATGACACTGTAAGGGAGAAAAGAAAAAAAAAGGAAAAGTATTTTATTTATCTAACGTGAGAAACAACAGCACCACATTGTCTCACATTCAAGCCGAACATCTATCTGTTCGGCTGCTGAATGCATTAGATTATAAGAGCTTGACACTTGCTGAGTTTCTTGCCGGTTCTTCTCAGTACAAGATCTCCCGCCCAAAGTAGATAGACTTACGAACCGATGGCATAATGATGTATATAGGAGCTATTTGTAGCCTAAACTGAATAAATGATTTTGAATTTTGTTTTTTTTTTTTAATTTTGAAATAAGGGCGATGGGTTGCGAATTACAGGCGGGTTTATTCAAGCAAGGAGGGCAAGTTTAATTCGCCATTCGATAGAACATCATCGTCTAACCCAGTCCACAGTGGAAAACATGAAAAGAATAATAATTTTCCATGTTTATGTACAGCGCCCCGGCTCTAGGGTAGAGCGAGTGGAGCCGTCGCTCTAGGCGCCCGGTGGCAAGGGGCGCGCCAAAATGCTAAATGCAAAAACAAATTCAACCAACAAAAATATATTTTGCAGTTTTTAAAATTAATGAGTGAATATCATGGCTAGAGCGCTGATTATATAACAGACCAAAAATAAACTCTTCACTGTATACAAGGTTTTGATTCTTGTTGTTGTCATTCGCACATAAAGTAAGTATATTGATATGACTACATTCATGAAAATGTAGTGTCTCTCATTACTAATTCCTTATTAACCACGTGCTATCATGCAAGTCACCGATTATGCAAATCATTAAATTAATGCTTGATACTCTTGGGTACATGTCATGCACATCATTCAACCATGCAAAGTAAATAAAATCTAATAATATGGGACGGAAAAGCGAATTTACTTAACTAGGTACAAAGCTTCGATGAAAGAACATGCTCCTTAAAATAAGTAAATAAATAAATGTGCCAAAAGAACGATATTTCATGCTAATTTTGATTTAATGTAGGGAATTATTATTTTCATTCGCTGGTACAACTCATTCACTTGATACAGTTTAATAGTTCAGAAAAGGTCGGTTTCACCACTTCCTCTTAAGAGAGATACTTTATCTAGAACTTTACTTGACTAGGTATTTGTTGTATCGTTTCTGTAGTGTCTAGTGACAAGTATTTTTCAAAAGTTTGCCAACAAGTGGAGCTGCTGCCATTCCATATAAACAATAATAATTATTTACTTTTACACCATGCTGCTTTATTGATTTTCTAAAAATTTTCTCTTAGGATCAGTCTTTGAAAAATATATTCAATGGGTAGGTACCGTTTGTTTGATTGTTTGTAACAATCACCGTAAACCAACTTTCGCAAAGGCCGTGATCATTTATCATCTCGAGTTCCTCCGTGGCTTATGGCTCGTTCTCCATATTCATTCATAGGGAAGACTTAATATAAAAATGACCCGGTGATGTGGTAAGGTACTGTTTCTTCGTGAATGAGTCGTGGGGTTTGTTATTTACGTAGCACCTCCCATTCTGTCAGACAAATAGGTAATTTGGTAAGAAAACTGGTGCAGCGTGAAAACATCGCAGCATCAGTGACTCTCACCCTGTCGGCCTAAGGTGCTTGAAGGAAATATTCGAAATGGGAAGGTGAGGACCACATAGCTGGTATAGCACATATTAAGTGAATGATGTTTCTCTCGTATACGGCGTCCGAGAGCTATGTCACAAACAAAGGAGACTACAGAAAGTAAACTTCAAAAGAGCAGCTGGGTATGAAACATTCCAAATCCTTCCTAGGCGAAAACGCCTTAGGACGGAGTAAGTTCATATGCGGAGGCAGTAGAAGGCAGGCCCAATCAACCATCGGTGCCTTGACAGGGCACTATACCACAAAAGAAATGCTCCACAGAATGCATCTATCAACAAATAGCTTGTGTAGGGCACGTGGAAACGGAGTCAATGCAGCGCCTACTGTGTGATTGCCATTTTCAGGGGCTCGATCGCCTAACCGCTTTAACTTCTTGTGTGGTTTATCACATCATCTTGTCGTTTCATGCCGCCTATGAAAGCAATATCGGAAGCTATAGCTTTTGATATTGATTTCTTAGGTGGTGCGAGGTGGCAAAATGAAGTCATAAACTATACGCGTAGTCAAAGCTATCGGTTAGGCGGTCGGGGAGCTGGCTAGGAAAAGAATGGGACTCCTGGGGTCGGCCTATCCGAAACCAGAGGACTTCAGGTTCTTCGCTTCTAAGGACGTTGCCAAGCTTATGGCATCTATCTTTACAGAGATGACAGGGTTGCACAAAAGATCCCAATGGGTCGAAGTATTACAGGGAGAAGGAAACCTCGGTAGGCCGGACAGGACAGTCTAACGCTTAACCTAAACATTAGCATACAGATCTTTGCAGAAATATATTGACATTTTTATGTATGAAGTCGCAAGTGAGCCTGTTGTATGAAAATAACGGGGTGGGGGGTTAGATGCGCCCCTGCGTGTATTTGCCTGCCTTCTAGGTCTCCTTAATTTGTGGCTATGTGGACACCCTACGAGTGTGGTAAACTCTACAAGAGGTTGTCTGTACAGAATGGCAGGCGTTCGTTCTGCCGGCACGGGTGGTCCGGCCCAATCACCGTAGGGGTAGTCCGGCTCGTCCTCGTCGTCGTGCCAGGGCCATTTACCGTCCGAGCCGAGCCCGTCGTGCGCGGAGTGCTGTGACCCGTCGCCGTCGTGGGGTAGCGTGCCATCTGGAAAGATGCACAGTACTGGATTAAACTAAAGGCAAAAAAGGCACGTGCCTATGGGCCCCGTGACGTCTGAGGGCCCCTCGGTCAGAGCAAAAAAGGTTTTGTTGCTAAGTCTAGAAGATAGAAGCCCCGAAACATGCAGTGCCTATGGGCTGGCTCAATGATAAGCTCTCGTAAGCTTTATAAACATAGGCGAGTGACATCGAAATCGACCTATTTACTACTATTTAGCCACAATACTCGTAGGCTAGGTATAATGTAATTTATAATAAATAACTTTGTATTTTGTGTGATGTGTTAACTCGTATTGTACGAGTATATGGCACAAAAGCGGAATCAGTAATGCTAAACTGCCAGTAAAGCAGGATTGTGCCACAGCTTGCCGACCCGAAAAATAAGTGTAGCGCTTTATTTTCAAAGACATAAGTTACTATATAAGTATTCGTCTTTATTCTATAGCACAAAGGCTATCTCACATGATGGCAATAACTGACAATGAAGGTGGCAGTGCATTCACCCGGAATGATTCTACTGAGTATCTGGCTTTCTTATCTCTTAACAGTCAACAATAATATTGTGCTACTGATTGGTTGTTTTCGCGACACTCCTAGATAAGAGATGCGGTAGATCGAACGCGGGATTACCGGGTAAAAAGATAAAGTAAAATTAAGAGCAGATACTTGCTACTCTTTAAAAAAATTGGTAAATAAAATAGAGGTGTATTTACTATTGTACAGAATAATCCTTCAAGTTAATCCGAATTATCTAAAGGCGCTCATTAGGAGCGTTCGTCTGCAATGTAACGTTACAAATCGCAACTTGACGATACAACGTTTAATATTTTGTTACATTACAGGCGAATGCTTTTCAACTCAGGAAGGCAGTATTGTAGGTATATTATGTAATACTCAAATCAAACCCGATCCGATCCGAACGCCTCGGAGAATCTAGTAGGGCACGGGGACACGCACTTTTAAGTGTGTGATGCCGTTCCCTCTAGAAAACCTCCGAAGGTGATTCGTTTCACACGGCTTGAGGACCCTTTAAGTTTCTCGCCGCCCCCAAAAAAGCCCGATGAAGCTGAAAATGCCGTCTCAAACTCAAGAAAAAAAAATCAAATCAAATCTGGAATGTTATATACATTACAGGAGAATGCTCTTGAAGTGGGAGCACCTTTATGTAATAATATCTAGAAGTATTATCGGTTTAGGTGTAATTAAAACGTTAATGGCGGAAGCTTTGTCGCACAACAAGGTCATAGCCGTGGAGCAGTTTGAAGTAGGCTATCTTGTGATGCAGTACATTAATAATTAACTAACACGTGTATTAATTAACACTTCCATGGCATAACTGGCAATGCTACTTTCGTTGTTAAGGAAGACTTGGATAAGATGATGGTTGCTAACCGGACGGACGGTATTATACCTCTTTTTTTTTGAGAGAGATTGCTGATTGCCTCAATCGGCATTTTCAGCGTCCCCGGGCTTTTTTTGGGGCGGCGAGGTACTTAAAGGGTACCTCAAGCCGTGTGAAACGAATCACCTTCGGAGGTTTTCTAGAGGGAACGGCATCACACTTAAAACTGCGTGTCCCCGTGCCCTACTAGATTCTCCGAAGGGTTCGGATCGGATCGGGATTATACCTCCGCTGGGATTAGTGCAGGATTGCATATCAGAGCCTGGTCTTATCACAAGACCACAACAGCAATAAAACCGTACTGCACTTTCAGATTTTCCACCACATATTTATAGAGAAGGACAGGTGCTTTTTACCGTTGTGGTGGTTCAAATAAGTTTCAAGAGTGGTCGTAGGTATATTATAGAGATTTTTATTATTTCACAACGGAAGAGCGCATGGCTTTCATCTCACCCTATGGTAGTGACAATAATACCGAAAATTGATAATCATTTCACCTGGATTCCTCAAACACCAAGGAACTAGCTTTCTCCTACCTACAACTGTCTTCTGACAGTAGAACACAAGCTGCTATCAATGTTGTTATGGCAAAATGCTTGATAAGATGTTGGTAGCTAGTTAGGTCCACGAAGAACAACCCACCATATCTAGTATACAAAGTAGCCCGTCTGATAATCAAAATAGGCGAACTTAACACAACCAAATAAGTGTTGGTTAGGTAATAAACATATAAGTATGGCCTTACAAATAAACAAAGAATACGCTTGGAATAGTAACTCCGTGTTTTGTTCCTGTCATGTTTTAACTTTATTTGAAGTTAGAGTAAAAGCGAAAAAACGCGGAATTACTTTCGAAACTTATTCTTTGTTTATTTGTAAGGCTAATAATGAGTAAGTATACCTCCCTACTCTTAGTAGTAGCTAGAGTTGCCAACTATTTTTCAGGAAATTAAAGTAAATCTATTAATAACTAGTGTAAAAAAAGGATTTGAAGAAAAAATAAAGTATTTTCCAAATTTATTTATTTAAGCGTTGCGTTTTTTTTCACTTCACCTGAGTCTGAATATCATTCAGTAGTTCAGAAATTAAGTCAACAGGAATATTCCGTTTAAACGCACGCATTGGTCGGAAATAAAGTACATAAGTAATTTTCCATACTTTATTTTTATTAAAAATAATAAAGTATGGAGATGGAAAAGAACGTAGGATACGTTCGTTTAAAGTATGGTAGGCAACCCTAGTAGTCGCTGACTTTCTATTAGTATTCAGTGTTTTCAACAGCGTGTTTATTTTTCACATGCCTTGATAGGTAGATACCTCATAATTAAGCATATTTCAAGGATCGCAGATCGCCTGTCGTTTTTTTTTTGTAAACAAAAGCCTTTTGCATTAGGATTCCATTGGATGATTAGGATTTGATAAAAGTTAATTAAAAAAATTATGTCTTTCTAATCTGTGGTGGCGACTCGTTTGTTTGATGCAATCCGCGCGGAAAGATCATTGACGTAATTTTTATCGTCATTAAGTATACTGTAATTTTCTAAATGTAATGTGTTTTGTTGCTAAGTTTTTTAGGTAAGTAGGTAAGTCGGTTAGGTATTTTCAGATTTTTCGCAAAATACAACCTTTTTACAGGATTTTGTAGCACCAATCTCTTTTCGATCTACGAATGAGAAGACTCTTTCAAGTGTTATAATAATATTTTAAATATTAGCAGTAGGTACATAATCAAAGACAATGCAGCCATAACTAATGCACAAATAAAAGATTTAATCTACGAATGGTAATGTTATATCGTTACTTCGCTTGCGATGACTACTTACAATAAAACCTGTTATTTTATTAAACCTAATGTAATGCGTACGATGGTCAGTCAATGCGGAAACGCATCACTTCATTACACGAAGTTAATGAAGATTTAAGCACAAAATAAAGATATCAGTGCAGGTATGTGAATCTGTCATATTTTCTTTACCTAATTAATTCTATCATTTCAAACTGATGTACTTAGATCTAGGTTGCCTGGAAGCTATCGCTTTTAGTGATAAGGCCGCCCTTTGAACGACTCCTTTTATTTTTTTCTATTCTTTGTTAACTTATTTGTTAGTATTTTGTTATATTCTATTCTGAGAGACTATCAACAAAGCTATTAAGCGCGTCTGTGGTCTATCTAGAGTCCACCGATCTGGACCAGAACACAGAATTAGGTACAGAGGTCCCGGGTTTGGTTCCCTGCTAGGTTTGCCTACATACTTATTAAATTGTTCTCAATTTTATAGGTTCCTTCTTATAAGTTCGTTTGGCTATCTTAAGATAATTATAAACAAAATTTGCGAACAATTTATTGAATATTAAAATTATAATTAAAATTAAAATTCATTTATTTCGGATTTGCATCTATAATTAGTGTTAGTAACAATTTACTTAATTGTATGTTATATAAAGCAGTTTTAATTTTAGGTATTTACAGAAATTACGTGCCCTTGTAAAAGAGGTGCAGAAGAATTCTTCTAATTAGCCACAATTGAGCACTATCATGTTTCTCCCAAACAAAATATACTCTGAAGACCAATCAGTGAAAAAAATATAGATTTTTTTTTAAATAATTTTAAATTAAAACTTTCTTCTCTTCCATAAACACTTACTGATAATGCAGATAATGTCTTAACAATTTTTTTTAATTGTATTCGAGATAAATTTAGCAACACCAATTGTAAAGTGTAATAACTTTAAGAAGAAATTCAGTGATTGGGCTACACCAGTTATTTATATAAGTAGAACAAAGTTAAATGAATTGTATATAGATTGAAATCGATATCTAAGGATCCTAGTTTTATCGAATATGTAAGAAATTATATTCAAATGGCCCGTTCTCCTTATCCATCCATAGGGAAGACTCGTGCCCCACTAGTGGGGACATAAAATGTGCTGATGATGATGATGATTCAAAAAAGTTGATGAGTCAATTTCATTTCTAAAAAAATCTTTCTTTCTGATAACAAAATAAAAACTACATGGAAGATTATAAATCAGGAAACAGGTAAAACTAGGATTAATGACCGTTCATATTCATTAAAAGTCGATAGTAAAGCAATTGAATCAGATGACGCTGTCGCTGGTGCAATTGAGGATTTTTGAAGTGAAAACTTCTTTAGCGGCGTTGTACACTTTTTTTGTAATGGGTAAAAAATGTTAAATTCGCGCAGGACACGTGACCGTCAGGTCGTGGCCTGATCGAAAATTCTTAAGACGGATGACAGCCGGCGCGGCGTAGGAGAGGAAGTATCCCCCTCTCTTTCTACGGCGCGGCGAAAATGTATGCCTGCTGCTTCGTTTAGGCGGCGCAGGGCGCTTGCGCGAATGTTCGAGTGCTTTTTAATGTAATATAAATTGTCATGTTTGTGTACGATAGCGCAATAAATAAATAGGTATTGTATTCTACCACATAAATGATAGTACTTTTATACTGATAATTGAAGCAATTCGTGCAAAATTATTCCCTATTCCAAAATATCAAAAATGCACAACGTTAATATTCAAGTTTTCACTTCTGCCGGCACTCCCGGAGTGCAACCCGTCGTTTTTTTTTATCTAGGATACCTATAGATATTACTAGTAACATATGTTCTTGTTCGCATACTGCTGTCGCTCTCCTAGGATCAAGTGTTGAGAGTGCAATGCCAGTTTTAGTTCTAGACATTTATACAGTGACACAATTTTAAAACCTTTTAAAACAATTAATATTAAAAGTACAGAAGATCTGTGGGTATCTCTACAAATGTTATTAAGAAAATAATCAATTGCTTACTTAGCCCCTCAATTATCCAATATTTTTAATAGATGTCTTGAAGAAGATACTTTTCCAAATTTAATGAAACATGGCAAAATAATTCCTTTGTTCAAAGGTGGTGAGTGGTGACAAAAGCAACTCCACTAACTTTAGACCAATTTCTATACTTCCAACACTTAGTGAAATCTTTGAAAAAATTATATAATATAAGTACACAATTACTGTCTCATTTTTCAATTAATTAACTATTTCACGAAAAACAGTTTGTTTTTACTAAATGTAGATCCACTACAGATGCTGGAGATGCGCTTTTTAACACATTTTTGATGCTTGGGAGAGTAAACAGGATGCAATAGGTATTTTCTGTGATCTTTCAAAGGCATTTGATTGGGTCAGTCACGAAACTTTGATTAAGAAACTAGAGCATAATGGTGTCTCCAAAAATATCGCTAGCCTCATTGTATCATACTTATCGGACAGTATCCAAAAAGTTGCGATTAACGGCGCCGAGTCTTTTGGAGCACCCATAACTATGGGCGTGCCCCAGGGGTCAATATTGGAACCATAAATTTTTCTCATTTACATAAATAACCTTCCTTACTTTACTAAATACCTGTGTGAGATTGTACTATTTGCAGATGATACCTCACTTGTATTTAAAGTCGACAGTGCTTTCTCTAAGGTTCTACATTGGTTCACTTCCAATAATTTATTACTAAACTTAAAGAAAACAAAGTGACTAAAATTTTCTTTAACAAATGTAAGACAAGTCAGCACGCAAATAAAAATTAATAATAATATTGGCGATTTTGTGGATTGTATTTCTAGGCATTAAACTTGACCAACGCTTACATATTGATTGGTACATATTGATGCCTTGATAGGAAGACTTAGTTCCGCTGCATACGCAGTTAAGAAAATAAGGCTTTTAACTGATGTGGAGACGGCAAGAGTAGTTTATTTTAGTTATTTTCACAGTGTTATGTCATATGACTTGTTGTTGTGGGGATCCGCTGCTAATATTGACAATGTTTTTATTTTACAGAAAAGAGCAGTCCGCGCAATATACAACCTTAAGACTAGGGAATCACTTAAAGAGTTATATAAGGATAAAAAATTTTACTGTTGCATCACAATACATCTTTGAAAATAATATGTAAGTCAAATAATTTCATAATACATTTGTTAAAAATTGTGACTTTCATAGTTTTAACACTCGCAATAAGAATAAATTCTTGCCGTCCCAACATTCAGGGTTCATAAAACAGTTGGCTCATTCTTGCGTAAATGTATAACTTTTTATAATAAACTTCCACAAAATGTTATTGAAATGCCCTTACATAAATTTAAAGCACATGTTTTAAGACTGTAATGAGTAAAGGTTATTATAAAGTGGAAGATCATGTTAATGACAAAATGTATGGATATAGTTGTACATACACAATAGTGCAGATTAATGTTATGAAAGTAATATAATTATTGGATTTTTTTTATAAACTTGTATTGTAACACTACAGGAGAAAGAAACCGCCCTCGCCGACTTTTTTGCGGCTTCTTCACCGTGGGGTTTACGAAGTCATGGCTTGGAATTGACGTTCAAAAAACACTTGTAAAAGTTCATTTTGAATAAAAAAATTGACTTTTGAATTTTGAATTTTGTAAAAACTTAATTACATTTTAGTACCTTGACATGGGCTGTCTGTTATCAGCCAGCCTCAAATGTAGTAACGTGCTATCACCGCCGGACCACATCCTCCCTCTGACCTCAAAAGGCTATATTATTATAAGCATGAATATTTATTCTTGCACTACATTTCTATTATTGCATTACACTTATTTTCGAATATTTTTTTGAATGGTCAGTTAAATATGAAGATCTTTCCATCGGCGCATAAATTATAATAATTAATATGTTTTTATCAGACTTTTTTATCAGAAAATATGCTACAGATCTGCCAGAGTATTTAGTTTAGTTTTTTTAAATGCCAAAATAAAATGTTGTCTTACGCATACCTACACCGGGGCGGGTTTAGAGGAGACTCCGGGTTATGTGGGACTCTCATCCTCTTAACTTGTCCAGCCACGAAAAGTTCGAATTGGGGAGGGGAAGTATACCCCCTTACAAACCTAATACCACCCCTTCTCTGCCACGGGGATGGCTCGGGACCACGGACGGAAAGCAAAGAAATATCACCGAGTGAACCTGAGGAGCTCGAAGCGCATTGGTAAACGCGCTCTCACGCGTAAAGCTTAGTCCACGATTGCTGAAGTCAACCATCGTTAAGATCTTTGTATTACATAATAATATGGAAAAGCAATAAAGAAATTGAAATAAAAACTATTGCAAAGGCCAAATTACCAAAAATGTATGATCTCGAGGTCGAACGACTCGTAATGCAGTCTGGACTAACGTTAAAGCAGAGGCTGCCGTTAGTCCCGACTGCATTAGGAGGCGTTAATAACCACCAGAAGGCGTACCCCAGCAGTGGGGAACTGGGGACATAACATGAGCTGATGATGAAATGTCTGACCAAGTGTGATGTTACCTTGGTCCCCAGGCGCGCTCGGCTTGTCTCCCGGCTCGAGCAGGCCGTCGTCGATGCCGTGGAAGGGGGTGTTGGTGGCGGGCTGATCCTCGCCCAGGTCGTCCACTTCAGGGCCTAGCGCAAAGTAAACTAATAAGCAAGCGCTAATTAAGCAAGCAATAAGTGCTGTGCGAAATTAACTGTAGTTAATATATTGTTATACGGTAGTGACAAGCGTGCTTCAGCTGCGCCATACAAACCAGTTTGTAACTGTAGTTAATATTATTGTTATACGGTAGTGACAAGCGTGCTTCAGCTGCGCCATACAAACCAGTTTGTTGAAAGGTACGTTAAGCCGTTAGTCCTGGTCGGTCATCAGCATTAGCTCAACTAGGCTTGGGCCATGCAGCGTGGTGGAGGCCGAGCGTGGTGAAATATGACCCGTGATTTCAACATATAAATAAAGAATAAGGTCCGAATATACTTAGTTATTTCGTGTTTTGTCTCTTTTACTCTAATTTTAAATGACGTTTAAATGACAGGGACAAAAGCCTCCTGAGACAAACATGAAATGGTTACTTATAGTGTTTGGTGCGTATCCACCTCTCATCTCGTCTACTTGGATCGTCCACATATACTTCGAATAGCCACCCCAAGTCTGTAGGATCGATTTAAGCATTTCCCTTCGTCAAAAATAAAATGGCTGACCTGCGAGTGGCGGCAGGGGCCGGCCCTTGTCTGGCTCCAGTAGCGGTTGCGTGGGCGGCAGCAGCTCAGCGTCCTCATGATTCAGCCGCCCGTTGGAGTTGTTCACCAGCTGGAATAAAAAAGTGGGTTACTTTTGAACAATCCTCGCCCCCAGAGCGGAGGTGTGTCATTTCTAAGAACACTACGTCGTTCGTCTTCGATTTTCAATGCTGTTTTTGTGGAAAAATTAAACTATACTTAGGTGTATTAAACTGCTTACAAAATACATATGTCATAAATAATGATTCAAAGTTACCAAACAGCTAATTAAATAAAATGAAAAACCTTGAACAAAACCTATAATTTTTAAATAAACTCAAAGGTTCAGTGTTCGCCTGCACTTCTAAAAACAATACCTGATTTAATTATAAAATATTTCCTATATAAATATATCAAGGTGTTGACAAAATTTAGGCAATATCGCTGGCATAGGTAGTTATAGCATTAAAGTAAAAAGCACTTTAAAAAGTCGTAGGGAAACCAAGCGATAGCTCAGTTGAAAGAGCGGAATGCGAAAGGTCGTGGTCGTGGGTTCGAGACAACTTAAAAAGATGCTATTTTCAGTTTCGATTACTATTTATTATGTTTTAATCACTGGTAGTAGGAAAAGGGTGTAGAGGGGGATGACATAATCCATCAATTTAAGCATCCTGTTACGTATATTTTTTACTATATGTAATTTTAGATGAAACTAACTTAATTTCAACTAAGTAGTTGATTAGTCATATACTTAGTTGTTTCCAATGAACTCCTTAAGGTTCAGGTTAAAGGTCTGGCTCGACGTCATAATGACGTGTAGGGATGGGTTTCCCCATTCATTATTATGACTATCGCAGATAATATTATCTAGTTAACATGGAACTAATTCAATACAATTGACATCGTTCGAAGGCTCTCCCAAAATCCGAACTGGTAGTAGGTATTCAGTAGTTTAGTCTAAACTATTTCTTTTAGTTTTTATAGTTTTGACGTCAATAAGTGCCCGTGAAGGCTTATGTTGAATAAATGATTTGACTTTGATTTTGACTGACTTTAACTTAGGTAATTGCATAAAATAATAGAACCATTGTCGTATTATTTTTTCGCTTTTTTAAGGGAACCACATAAGGTAGGTGCAATGACAATTTAATTTATCGAACACTTAACGGTTACTACCACCTAAGGGTGCACTTATTTCACCTGGGTGAATTAAGTATACTATTTGGTAGACTTAATGCACCCAGGTGATATCAGCCAGGTGAATTAAGCCTACTAAACCCATTATTTAAATAGGTATCTAAAATAAAACAATAGATACCGAAATAATTTATCTTATATCCTCGCTAAAAAGTATCTTATACTTATAGATGCCTGTTATGTAGAGATTCAAGTGGTGCGATTTTTAAGTCGGTAGGGAACACTACAGAACATTAAATCTTATTACATATTTATAAAATTTATAAAATACTTACAGTGAAAAAATTAAACGCCTACCCGACCCAGCTAGGAATCCAGCCTGGGTCTTCCGCAATCCGGGCGGTTGCACTGACCGTTATGCTACCGGGAAGGCTGACGTAAGCGCTGAATTTCGTCACTGCTTTTTTAATGTTTTGAGTGCTAATAACGGCACAGTGCGCCATCTATCCAACGGTCATTGCAACCGATGGCTATGCAGATTCATCTTTGCAGATGAAATACCACCAGATGGCGCACTATGCCGCATGACAAAATTCAGCGCTTACCTACGTCAGCCTTCCCGGTAGCATAGCGGTCAGTGCAGCCGCCCGGATTGCGAAAGACCCAGGTTCGATTCCTGGCTGGGTCGGGTAGGCGTTTAATTTTTTCACTGTATTTTATAAATTTTATAAATATTTAATTTAGCTTCAGTGCAACAATTAGCACTTGAAAAAAAAAAAAGTAAAAATGTACTAAGTCTTATTTGAAGTCATATAATGACATTGTTTACATGCCAAATTGTACCTAAATAGGATCAGGAAACAATTAAAAAGTCGTTATATAAAGTAAACTATTCCTAAATTATCGTTTCGATGAATGTCACCATGCCATTGAGGAATGAAATGAAATAAAATACTTAATCTTTATTCAAGTAAACATTAGATAAGCGCTTTTGAATCGTCTCAAAATATTTTACCTACCTCCCATTTAAGACGCCTTTAGCCTCCTTGCATAACAGCAGGAAAGTCCCATTCACGACATGGTGGCACACTACTCGTATAGTCATTCATTAGTGCAGTTTTACGAACTCTAAATTTCAATGAATTCGCCGAATCGCAACAATTAGGTGAATAATTCCCAATTTGCGATGTGATCTGCAGTGACGACGCAAACAATTGGAAACTGCACGCGTGCACGCCATATCGCCTCGGGGAAACTCAGAACAAGTTTAATGAGTAACTTTAACTTGCTTTGCCTTGCGTCCTTCTCTTCTGTGCTTGCGGTTCTTTCATCTGCGTGGAATACTGTTCTCACTGCCAATTAAAAAATATTGCCTTTCTACTCAGGGATAGCAGCTGCTTTCAATATGGCGACTAACTGTGAAATCTTTATGAAATGTTCTTTTGAACATGGTCGGTTAATATCGTGTCCTTGGATTTTTTTGTAATCTCTTTGTCAATACTAACATTGGAACAGTAAACGAGAAGACGAGACTTTTAATTCTCTAACGCAAATAATTCCAAATTGTGTTTAGTGATTATTGTTTAGTGATTATTCACAACGTAGAGTGTTTTTAGTCATTATCAATTTTATGATCAGCAGAGGAAAGCAAAAATCGCAGCCCAGAAGCTCATTCCACATCCAACAGTGCACCGGACTCAGTAATCTATATCTATATTAATTAATATTATAAAGCTGAAGTTTGTTTGTTTGAACGCGCTAATCTCAAGAACTACTGGTTCGAATTGAAAAATTATTTTTGTGTTGGATAGTCCATTTATTGAGGAAGGCTTTAGGCTTTATAACATCACGCTGCAAGCATTAGGAGCGAAGCATCAGTGAAAAATGTTGCATAAACGGGAACAAGAGCCAAAAAATTTAAAAATGCTGCCGAAAGTCACTATTCCACGCGGACGAAGTCGCGAGCACAGCTAGTATGAAATATAATTCAATAGCACTGTTGTAGGCAATGACGTTAAGATAGAATTCATTATCCATTCTCTTCGTCAATAGTTGATCAGGGTAGTATTCCACGGCATTATTGACTTTAGTACAGTAACTGGTGCATTAGCAGAGTACCGACCTATTTGGGTCACCTAATGTGTGTTTGTCTGACATCAATGAGCGCAATTATCTGTCACCTTGACCTCTGCGCTTGTAATTAGTAAGAAAATTGTAAAAAATCAGTTTCTTTGTTAACTATTGTGATTATGTGGTACCTACTCGATGATTGTATATTACCATCCGGATAAATAGGATCGCTGACATTGTTCTAACATAAACGTAAAAAAATGAGCCTTTAGCGTCGATACAAACAAAGAAGTTGAGTTGAGTTGCGATTTCGGAGACGCAATTGTTTTCCTTCCAAGTCAATGACAACAAATAAAAAAAAAATAGGTCTAGAATAGATTTAGTAACTCTAACTTAATCTGTAACTTAATTTAGCAAAATAAAAATCAAAAAAGCAATTTAATGGTAAATATGTCAGAGTGATCCTAGTCAAACCTTTCACAAACTAATTATCAAATAAACGTTTACCTAAACGCGAATTAGTCAAATTATCCAAATATGACTTTATTTTAATAATATTCTGTTGTACGTCAGTTATATTTAATGTTTAATGTTCAATTCAAGAAGTTCGTAGCTGCACAAACGTACCTACTCGTAGAAAATTAAATCTTTTCTATATGTCGAAAGAGTTTCCGATTGCTACGCATGCATTATGTTACATTATTGTTTCGTAACCAGGCCGTCTTATTAGAGATTACCTGTAGCCGGGGATGCGCTAATAGCAAAGTTTATTTTGATTGCTTTCTTTCTGCCCATCAAACAACCTTGCCTCAGACATCAGCTTTACTAGATTTAAATAATGTTTATTTTCTGAAATACGGTAGATAAAGATGTTATTACCTCCGTTAAGAGTTCAAGTCTTGTTTTATATGCAAGCTATCTATGCCACCAAGAAAATACATCTAAATGCTTTTCTGCTTTTCATTTCTTGTTTTCTTAAGTTTAGCTTATTGAGAGCGTTTACGCCGCACACTAGCGCCGCCAATGAAAAAAAAACATATCTAGTAATTAGAGATACAAAATCAAATTATGCTCAACAAACTATTTGAATGAAGTAATTTAGCATTTTATATCACCTAATGAACACCTGACATGTTATGATTTAGTTAAATATGGCGTTATAGTTAAAAGTGGCCGTAACGTCTTATTTAACTAAACCATAACATGTGAGGCGTTCATTAGGTGACGTAAAAATGCTAAATTACTTTATTCAAATAGTTTGTTGAGTATAATTTGATTTTCTATCTCTAATTACTAGATATGTTTTTTCTTCATTAGTGTCGCTAGTGTGCGGCGTAAACGCTTACTAATGCAAAAATTCTGGTATCCAAAATATGAAATTGCAATGGTGTTTGTCGTGTTCATTCAGTATGTTTTTGGTTTTTATCTGTCAACATATAGTTACCATTCAATACATTATATCAATAATGTATTTTATGATCGTATTATAAAAGTGCTAAAATATATTTTGTTGAATAACTACATTAATAATAATAATAAAAATTCCTAGTGCGAATTGTTTTTTTACTATTTGATCGAGTTAATGTTAACTACAATAATATTTACAGGTGATCCTGTAAATATTATTATAAGGCATTTAGTTGGCGCTTCTCAGTGTATTTCTATAGTGCCTTTTTTATTTCGTTTTTTGATTATTGGGTAACTAACAAAACAATATAAAAATAACAAAATACAAACAGAGCATGCTCAAATATAAAATGCAGTGAACATAAAATACAAACAGAGCATGCTAAAATATAAAATGCAGTGAACATAAAATACAAACAGAGCATGCTAAAATATAAAATGCAGTGAACATAAAATACAAACAGAGCATGCTAAAATATAAAATGCAGTGAACATAAAATACAAACAGAGCATGCTAAAATATAAAATGCAGTGAACATAAAATACAAACAGAGCATGCTCAAATATAAAATGCAGTGAACATAAAATACAAACAGAGCATGCTAAAATATAAAATGCAGTGAACATAAAATACAAACAGAGCATGCTAAAATATAAAATGCAGTGAACATAAAATTTGCAATGCGTTACATAGAGTACCACTTCTGTGCTCTGTGGTGTCACAACATGCATAAAACATTATTATTTAGTTCTATCTTAAGCCACAGGCATGCCTTTTGAATACATAACGTATTAAGAATAATAATTAAGTTAAGAATTTTCCGGAGCAACTAAGCGGGACGCGGTGCAAAATAGCAGGTTTTGCAAATAACTCCTTAGGCTTTGAGGCACCGACATGCGACAATCGAGAAGCTCAACAGTATACCTGAGTTCATGAAATACCTGTTTGCCTTTGCGCTGATTTGCCCGGTTAAAACTTATCCACATGATATGTTTCTCATGCTAAAGGTCACCTTTAATTGGTGTGTTGTAACCAGTACAATCACAAACCAGGACATAAATCGCGAAACTGGAGTTTTCCTGTACATTCATCGAAATCGATGTGTACATTATAAAGGGCATTTGATTTAGGTAGACGTTACGCATGTTTACGTTTGATTGTTTGTTATTTAGAGTCTAATGAGTACTTTGACAACGGAGCTTTTAAATCGAGTTTGTAGACAAAACGCCATTTACCATGCTCTAGGACAAATCTAGGTAAGCCCAGACCCGGACGCATGGTGACTGGGATACTGACTTGAGTGCGAAAGCCGTCTCATTGAATTTTGTTTCTTCGAAAACCTTTCAACGACATCTCTATACTGCGACGCCTTGTTACATCGACGTCTTGTTACTGCAATGTTTCGTTACATACATCGAAAAACTGTACGGCGAACTAGGTATTTTACTGCGAAACTATCATACTACGAAGCCTTGTTCAATTATTATTTAATTATTTTTATTTTACTTATCAAATTGTTTTATTTCTTGTTTTATTAATAAATGTATTTACAGGATTTTTCTATCTCTGTTTGGTTAGTTTGTTAGTTTGGTTAATTATCTTATATTAGTTGTTAGTTTTTGTTAGATTATGTTACATTATTTATGCAAGAACCATAGAACTGCGAGCGACGCCTTGTTCAATCGACGTCTTATTACCGATGTTATTTATAAATTTTTTAAACTTTAGGTAAACACATTAACATAAACAAGTTGTTCATTGTTATTTATTAATTAACGACAAAGTAAAGGATCAACCGCTAAATAAATAAACGAAATAAAGATAATCAACGAGTTTCTTAAGTACACACGCCTGCACATCAACCTACCACAAACTGTCAAATTTCCTCAATAGACTTTGAACTTTATTACTTAGTAAGTATGCTTGAAAATGTATTGAAGAAATTTGACAGTTTTGGATAGGTTGATGTGCAGGCGTCTGTACATAATTATTAATAATATTATTTCAATTGCATTTTTGTGTGCCACAGACTTAAATAAAAAAGTGGCTATATAGGCAGGCTTGCCAAGGTTAAGTATCACTGTTCTGCCAAGCTTTGACTTGAATATGATTCATTTTATAATTAATTGTTGAGTTGGCGGTGACCCGCGGCGTTGCGGTCCCCTCTCCTTGGGAGTTATCAGTTTCCCGCTTCGTCATTGCTAATTGATCCACCGGTAAATAGAGCGAATTAGTGATAAGTAAACAATGGGATCGGGCGGTTTACAGCAGCACTCATTGTACCTTTGATTAACAAGCATTGTAGTTTTTTTTAAAGATATTCATTAAATTTCTTAAAGGCTGAACCGACGAACAAGCTTTTTTAAAGATTTGGGAAGTTCTGCAATTTAAGTTTTATATGTAGGTACCTACTTACTTACCCAAAGGAGTATTTTTTTTTTGACATAAAAAATCGTTTTGTTTTTTTTATATATTTTTAATGACTTATATTTTTTAGGCGAGTAAGGCGGCACACTCACGCAACTCAATAAATGGGCCTAAGTATTCTAATTGTGTGATTTTGACAATAATTGGACTAGGTACGTACGTGGAAAATGTCAAAACTAGGCAACAAGATAAGATAGTGGAAGTTTGAAGTCATAGTTTAAAAATAGCCTTATGGAGGCCCAGATGGAAAGTGGTTATCACCGTCCATGGCTATCTGCAGCATCCGGGGATCCTATACGTTGTGGCTTTCTTGAGGGGGCAATTATTTCATAAGCAAAACACGTCTGAAGAAAGTCTAGTTCACGTTCTACATGTCCGCGGGTGAAACAAAGCCTGAATGGTCTAGTAGATCCAGACATCAAGATTGTGGTGAGTCCTGCTTCTTTTGGAGGGACTTGTAATGGAAGAAACGGGACAGTGGTGGCATCTATTTGGTAAACATCTCTTCCCGTAATACAGATGGTAAAATACACAGAGAGAACCGAGGTATCACCTGTGACTGAGGCTCTGAACCGGCCGGCTGTGTGTTTGAGATCATCAACATCTAAACTGCTCGGCGTTGGATGGAGTCAACGTGGGTTCGGGTGGTTGGAATCAATCAAATCAATAAACAAAAATTCTGACTATTACTACATTGTTTTACTCGTATATAGACAGATAAGATGATGGGTGGTGGATAGCCAGACGAACTTTAAACAGCCCAACCACCAACCAAACCGAGCACAATAAGTACCCGCCGCAGGGAATCATAAATATTATGGGAATGAGGGAATTATAACTATATACATATTTATAGTTTACGGGTAAGCGCCTGGATCTCACCTGATGTTGAGTGATGATAAGGCTAATGATATAAACGCACTCCACCCGGATATTTCTTGCATATACCTTGGGAATTTACTTTCAGCTGGAATGCAAAGAGCAAGGATATCGCGGATAGGAGCGGACTACACGTGCTGGTCTTAGAAATCACCATCATACTGTACAGACAATCAGTACTCGTACCAAAAAATTTTGCAAGTCGTTCCTCTGTAAGACTATTCGGCTTTGGAATTCTTTGCCGGCGCATGTGTTTCCCAGTTCCTATAGTCCCGGGTCTTTTATGCGGGGCGTGAAACGGCATTTATGTAGGCCGTCATGAATGGGTGCGCTTGTTATCGTGCTTGTTCCACGGTGGGGAGCGCTCTCATTATTTTGGACTGCATCGGCTGCTTATCATCATGCAGGATGCAGTCACTATGACGTGCTAAAATAAAAAAATAAAAAATAAAAAATATCGTAACATAGCTCAGCACATTCTCTTTGTGATTTGTATCTTGAAAGGTATGAGACTATAAGCTAAAATATTGATCAGATTTACTAAAAAAAACATATCAAGCAAGTTTTTAAAAATATGACTTCATACCTACTTATATTTTTGTTGAAGCTACTGCAATTAGTTTCATCTATAAAAAGTTTTTGAAAACGTAAATAAAGGTACTTTGTTGACTATTTCCAGTCCGTATGGATCACATATTGTTTTCTAAAGTTTACGCGAACACTACACATTGAAATGAAACAACTTTTACGGAGGTCACAGAGAGTCTCCCTGTGACCACGGACCCTGCAAAGGGTTCGAAACGTCAGGATAAACATTAAATAAGTAATGTGTAAAATAAACGCGAGTAGATAGATTTAATTGGTCATAGTTAGCCACCAAGCGATGCCTCGGCGGGAGACATACAACAGACAATAATTATTCAGAACTTTCCTCATACGAGTGATCTATTTATATGTATAATCCCACACATCATATTCAGTGCCAAGTGCAGAGCAGATACTGTGTAGACTTCATTATAGCCGTTCGTTGTTGCCTCAATCACATTATACACAATAATAAACAATTTTGTTTATCAGCGTCACCGGACTTTTTGGGGGCGAAGGGTTCCTCATGCTGTGTGATCGAAACACTGTCAGAGATTTTCTAGAGGAAATGGCATCATACACTAATGTCCCCATGCCATAGATTCTTCAAGGGGTTCCGATCGGATCGGAGATGAAATATCGATCCAATTTGTTTGTAACGTATATAGAACTTGAATTTCGGCGTCATAGCTCATAGCACAGTTTAGTGAGATCAAATCTATTAATAAAGCGGTGTTCACTGAATGATCAAGACGCTTATTGTAGGAAGGCTTCATTGCTGTACATATAGTGATACATTATGTTAAGTTTTTGAGTCAACAAGTGTGGGCGAGGACAACGAACTTAACCTTGAACAACACCAATTGTTTGACAATAAAAAATAAAATATTGTGTATTAGATGTGATATAATCTGTGATTTTATGTAAATTAGTAAAAGATTTTAATTAAAGAAAATACATCTGTAAACCTTATTTTATTTGGGCATATGAGTAAGAATGCTATGTAATGTAAAGACCCTATTACATAATACTATAATATATACGCAATTATGTATGTTTTTTATAGTTTGAACTTTGAATATATTATATATCTTAGATACCTGTCATATCTTACACTTATTCATTCATAAGAAATAGCTCCGAAGTTCCCTCTGCGAGTTACTATGATTGTATTTTATCATTAAGGCGACGCATCGCTAAACAATCGCAAAACCATAAGAAAAACTGTTTTTTTTTTCTTTTAAATTAAAACTACAAATAAGTTTTAAAAAATGAACTAGTATATTAAAGTGTGTGTTAAGACTAATCTACTAAGAAAATTTAGATGCTTAAATCGGTCTGGTTTGCCTGTAAAATGCAAATCTATGTTTTAAAAGAGATTATTTTGATTTTTTTTCTGTTATAAAAGTTAACAAATCGTGTTTCTGCAGCTAGTAAGTCAATTAAATGAAAAATCATGTCATCAAATATCACTTTCATTATGTTTTGTAATTGTTGGGAAAAATCAAGATCCCCGCCACGTAAATTTCCAATGCGTCGCCTTATGCTGTATCATTGAAGTAATTTATTATAATTATGAATCAATTAATAATTGCTGAATATTGATTCATAGAGTGTTCGTAAAACTACCAAATTTGGTAATTTTATGTACAAATGACAAGTACGTAATCTTCTATAAAAAGCCCACGATCGCAATTGTAATGATAACCAGTGATAGGAATTGCCTATTCATTGTAAGTATTATTGATATTTTTTTTTTCTGGGACAACTTTGCCTTAGCAGCAGTTTATTAAAAATAATGTTAATTGGAATAAGTAGGTACTACCCTGAACATTACAATTTATATTTTCGGAATATTACAGAGATTTAAATTGTAATAAAATATACATTTCAAACAAATTGTCGGTCATAAAATTGTTAAATGGAATCTTTGTAGGTATACAACCTTATTTTTAGTTTATACGAAAATCGAAACCCGCAATAGTAGTAATATTGTCAATCGATTAAATTCGTATGTGTATATCCGTAGGTACATAAATTAAGTCTTTTAATTCCAAATTTAATAAGGTAAATTTCGTTGAACTAAAACTAAAGCGTACGTTTAACTATATTGAAATGAAATAACTCTTACGGATCTACTCGCGTTTATTTTACAATAAAATTGTAAAATAAAAGATCCGTAAAAGTTGTTTCATTTCAATGTGTAGTGTTCGCGTAAACTTTAGAAAACAATATGTTTAACTAGGTATATTTCAAAATTTTGTGATCCCAACATTTTAAAGGTAGCTCTTAATAGTTATGTAGAATACTTATGTAATAATAATAATAATTGGACTTATTGTTATGAACTATATCTACTTGGTCGTTTGGAATCAAATAATCTAAATATTCGAGTTCGCCACAGGGAGACGAAGAGGGTTCGGAACGTCATCATGATATAACTAATTATGTAAAACCAAGATAAGACTAAACGAGAGTCGATTCGTAAAAAGTGTCTCACTTCGATGTGAAGTGCTCGCGTATTATATTATTTTAGAAAACAATATCTATTTGAACTTTAACAAAATTCAATAGTTCAATAGTTTTTTTTATTCCTTATTGTGTTGGAAATTAACTAAAATATAAAATAAGAATAATCAAAGTACCTACTTACCTACATGCTAAAAAATATATAAAATTAAATTCTGAATTAAAATTATACATATTGTCAAAAAAAATCTGAATAAATAAATTAATAAATTAAATAAACAGAAAAAAATGTTAAGAGCGTTTACGCCGCACACTAGCGCCACTAATGAAAAAAAAACATATCTAGTAATTAGAGATAGAAAATCAAACTATGCTCAACAAACTATTTGAATGAAGTAATTTAGCATTTTTACGTCACCTAATGAACACCTCACATGTTATGGTTTAGTTAAATAAGACGTTACGGCCACTTTGTGTTTGTTTGTTTTGTTTGTTTTTTAACTATAACTTTTGTTGAGCATAATTTGATTTTCTATCTCTAATTACTAGATATGTTTTTTTTTCATTGGCGGCGCTAGTGTGCGGCGTAAACGCTCTAAGTTAAAAATATCAAATTAAAATAATAGGTGAGTCTAAAATCTAAAAAGTCTAACTATCTCGAATTTAACAAAATTAAAGAAATATCTCAAGTTGCTATCGGAAATTGTATTCTAAAGTTTACGCGAACACTACACATTGACATCATGTAAAATTATCCTGTAAGGATATACATTTAATTAAATTATTTTGAAAATAAAACGCGAGTAGAATATTGTAAAAGTAGTTTCATTTCAATTGCTATCGAAAGCTATTGTCTTATTTGTTATTAAACGTAATATGACTCAAGTGATTGACGGAAGGAAGAAAAAACGGAAATCAAATAAATTAGTAAAGCTAGTCATTGACGGAACATTTGTTTTAATATTTTTGAATACAGAACACTAACTCATTTCAGAAAGTGGCTCGTAGAATGCTCGTTGCATTAATTTTGTTTTTTTGCAGAATGGCGTGCGCACTTCAGTGGTTTCAAGAAATGTATCGCGTTTTGATATGCGAAAAAGTGTATGCTTCATTCTGTGGCCACTGTTTTTACAGGCCTTCTATAATTACAAAAAATGTAAAAAGATTTAATGATTGTTCAACTAAATAATTAGTTAAATGCATCCGCAAACTTTGTTACATGTGTTGTTGACGCAGAGACCGGTTACTCTACTTTGCGCTTTGATGATACCTTTTGTCTTTTGTTTCATGATGCTTTTTTTTAGTCAGTGGTCATTATAATCATCATCATCAGCTCATTTTTATGTCCCCACTGCTGGAGTACGAGCCTTCCCTATGAATGGATAGGGAGAACGGGTCATAAACCACCACGCGGGCCCACTGCGGGTTGGTGGTTGTTAACGACTGCTATTGCAGCCGGGACCAACGGCTTTACGTGCCCTCCGAAGCACGGAGGAACTCGAGATGATAAATTTTTGGTCACCTATCCGATGACCGGCCTTTGCGAAAGTTGCTTAACCGCAGCATTCGCAGACCGGGCGCGTTAAACACTGCGCCATCGAGCTCCTCATTCAATCAGTGGTACGCAAAATATTTTTTTTTAGTTATTACAAACTTACTGGTTCTCTGGCGGGTGTTCGTTCGTTGGTGACGACGATGTGGACTTCAGGCGTTGCTCCATTCTTCGGCGACTTTGGAGTTCCGAAAACTTTTTCCAGTTCGTTCAACTCTATCGGCTGCACTGCATTTCGGGGGTCTTTCGTAGTCATTTCCACTGTTGTGTCCTTTGACATTTTATAACTTTTTAACAAATTACTCAAAACTTTTAACTGATCACAAAAGTTTAAATTATTCTTAATGTTTTAATTGTTTCTCCACAAATCGGTTGTTGTTTTATTTCAAGGATCTTTGTGAGGCGTTTTAACGGTGTCCGTCGTTTACGTTACGACCCGCGTGTGGCCACGAGCGCGTCTGGTTTGTAACTGGTTTGAGTGGTGACTTTGTCTGTCTGCTGCCAGCAGTCGGCATTGGAATACCGCCGGCTACACGGCAGAATTCGGTGGACCGTGACGTGACAAATCGACGAATGAATGCGCACCCGCAGTTCGCGATAAACGATTTGAGGAAAGAGTTGGATTTTTAAAGATGGAAAGCTTTCTGGATGCTGCGGGAAGAAAGTTTTATCCTTACAACTGATTTTTTGATGTTACATGTCGATAAATTCTTGTTGTTGCAACTATCGCAGTACATTGTCACTGGATGGGTTATCAAATTAAAATGTTTCCAGTCTCTTCGTGTTTTGCAAGACACAACAAACCGTTGGTCCCGGTTTATGTCATAAAAAGGCCACTGCTGAAATCCGCATTGGGCCTGAATGGGTTGTGGTTGTGACCCAATCTCCTATTGATCATAATAAATAATAACCTTTCCTATACTCACACCAATTATCTAGCACAAGAGAAGCTTCGTTATGAAACTCGTTATATGGTTACTAGACAACGGATAAACATACTTAAAATACTTAAATACATACTTATTATACATAGAAAACACCCAGACCCGAGAAAATTTAGAAAAACAATAATTTCTAAATTGACCCGACCGGGGATCGAACCCGGGACCTCAGAGATGGCGACACCATGAAAACCGGTGTACAAACCACTCGACCAAGGAGGTCGTCAATCATGTGGTAGACTTAAGCTCAGCTGTGATGATAATGAAATTCACATAAAAGTTGCTCCCGAGTTTTTTTTAGATGAGTAATGGGCTTCGTTTCACCAGATGATAAAGGAGCGGGGTCCACATGCTAGCTAGCTACTGAAGCAGGAATATGCCTCACTCACTAGACATCCTCACTTTTCTATCTTCAACTTATTTCTCCTGATAATCTAATATATATCAGACAATGGTAAAGTCGATATATTGTACACCTGCTTACAAATCAGCGTTTTAACAGTATGTGTGAGCATGAATGGAGATACATTTACATAATTATTTAGCAAATGGGAAGTGACACCTGTAGAGAAACTCCTTTGTGTATATCTCTTCATTTGCATTATTATGTGTCACTAAACCTGCTACATAATAAAGATTTTGGTTCTTGTCTGAAACAAACTAACTGCGACCTCTCCACTGTTAGCTCTAAAGTTTGTGTATATTTATCTTGTGTGGCAAACCAACAGTATAAAATAATTCCGATCCGATCCGAACCCTTCGGATAATCTAGTAGGGCACGGTGACACGCACTACATAGTGCGTGATGCCGTTCCCTCCAAAAACCTCCGAAGATGATTTTTTTGACATGGCTCGAGGATCCCTTTAAGTTTCACGCCACCCCATGCTTTTTTCTGTCTTGATTCCAATATCATCATCATCATCATTCATCAGCTCATTTTATGTCCCCATTGCTGGGGCACGAGCCTTCCCTATGGATGGAATAGGGAGAACGGGTCATCCACGCGGGCCCACTGCGGTTTGGTGGTTGTTAACGACTGCTAATGCAGCCGGGACCAACGGCTTTACGTGCCCTCCGAAGCACGGAGGACCTCGAGATGATACATTTTTGGTCACCCATCCGATGACCGGCCTTTGCGAAAGTTGCTTAACCTCAGCAATTGCAGAAAGGGCGCGTTAGCCACTGCGCCATCGAGCTCCTCCCCCCGCCACGAGATTCCAATATCGTTGGTTTATTATTATTATTCACTTTATTTCTCTTTTTTCTTACCCTAGGTTTGTTATAATATTAATATAAAAGTAAAATACAGAAGCACATACAAAACATAAAAATATTATTAAAAACCTAGCCTAGGGTGCCGCCGCCGACGACAACGGGGCAGGGCTCAAGCTGCCGGTGGTTAGGGCTGCAGAGACGGGAACCTTCGGACTATCCGCGCCGTGTCCAAGAGTACCGCCTTCTGTATCTGACCCTTGATCTTTGGATGTTAAAGTAGAGTAATCCTTGGGTTTTCCCCAGTTTTCGAAGTACCAATAGAATCATGTTTTGGTTTTGATTACACAAAGACGTCTTCGCTATGACGCTGTGCCGTCGTGACACCTCTATTTTGTCGCATTACCGCAAAATAGTAGTAAAATATTTGCATTCATATTAATCAAATACCGGTTCGGCGGAGTGGTTGAGACACAGATTTGTAAAATTACCTATGATATGATAATTCACTAGCTTTGCTGCTACGTTGGGGAAAACCTCGTTGGTTCAGAGACGGTGGTCCGCCGACACACTATTTTCCCGACGAGTCATGGCGATTATGTATTGGAAACGTTAACTTCTTTGTAAGGTCAGTCGATAAGGGAATTTCTTATTATTGCTTTGCTAAGATCGTTACTTAACTAATCGGTATATATGTTAATGAGTATCTGCAATTACTACTTACGAGCCCTAAGTACGTGGTAATAAATAAATTAATAAATTCGTTGTCCAACCATTACAATCTATTCACCACAGAATATTAAAGAACAACTTTATTTTTATTTGTGTAATACACGCTAACACGATAACAGGTACATACAACCATATTTTTAGTTTATACGAAAATCGAAACACGGGTCAAATATTTTCATTTAAAGAATCAGTACAAAAATAAATAAATTAATATCTTGAAAACTCATGAAGTTACAAGGTTTTTGTGCTGTCCCGTTGTGTGTTTTTAGTAGGGTATACTTTATTTGAGATTTTGTAAATATTATTTGGTCAAAATGTGACATGGTATAAAAAATATTGAAATCGATTCTATTACTGATTCTGAACAAACAGTTTTCAGGTTTCGTATAAACTAAAAAAATAACGTTGTATATGTCTCTTTTTTTTGTTCGCATCCAGGAACTGTTTTACTCCAGCAGTGATGATGATATGGTTACATTTGTGTTGTGGTTTTATAACATAAAATTAATAAATGAATTCTCATGCATCAGCTCCTTAGACACCAAGACGTTTAGAAAACCATATGAAGAGCTGCAATACCTATGAGATTGTGCTCGACGGAACACTTTGGCGTTCAACTGCCTAGAGACAAGGAGGAGCAGCATGACCTATAATCTAAATAAGGTAAGGTCCAAACAGGTCACCCTCAACCCATAGGTACACTATAACACTGGTGGATACCCAGATTTGACGGCAATGCTGCGCACTCCCAATTACTGCTAAGATGAGTGTTCATCACCAAACCCTTCATTAAACAAAGTACCGGTTCGTCTAAGCGTGAAAACTCCCGGGAATTAGTGATAATATAAACATGTTAGTCATGGAACAGGAAAAGGAGCATGCGCATAGTGTTAACGAACTATAGGTACTATTTAGTGTGTTGCTTACGTTCTATCGTCCCATAAAAGCATAACATACTAAATCTAAATTTACAATCACGAAAAGAATAAAGGTCAAAAACCAAGAGAGAGTAAAGCTGAAGGTTTTTTTTTTTTTTTTTTTTTTATACTTAGTACGGCAAATGACTCCATACCACCTGATGTTAAGTGGAAATGGAGTCCAGACGCGAAGACAACTGGTGCAGCGTGAAAACAACGCAGCATCAGTCAACCTCACTCTGCCGGCCCACAAGATGCTTCTTCACGCCTCGTTTGAAGGACCCAATATCATAGGAAGGACGAAAAACGTGTGCTGGTAGACTATTCCATCTTTTGGAGGTGCGACAAAGAAACGAGTCACCAAATTTCTTTGTGCGCGATGGGATATATGTGACAGTAAAGCGATGACTTCGGAGAGCAGCACGTGTACTTCTATGGAGGAAGGGAGAAGGTGGGATAAGGTCAAAGAGTTCTTCAGAGCACTCGCCGTGGTACAAGCGATAGAAAACGCTGAGTGACGCTATATCTCTGCGCAATTGTAGGGGTTCGAGAGTATTAGTGACCTCTGCATTGCCGATAATGCGTACAGCGCGACGCTGCAATCTGTCTAAGGCATCGAGAAGGTACTTTGCGGAACCGTCCCAGATGTGCGAGCAATACTCCACGCAAGACCGTACCTGAGTCTTGTACAAAAGACACAACTGGTCAGGCGTAAAGAATCGCCGCACTCTGTTCAGGACACCGAGTTTTCGTGAGGCAGTTTTGATCACGGCTTAGATGTAGTCCTTTTGATTCAGATCACAGCGAATCGTCATACCGAGCATGTTGATATTGCTCTGCAGGCTTAGAGATGTGCCCTGAAGAGTTGGAAGGGGAAGGAATGGTGACTTCTTGGCCGTAAACGCACATACTTGTGTTTTCTTGGCATTGAACTCAACAAGATTATTGGAGCCCCAATTAGATATGAGGTCCAATACCCGATTGAGCTCAATGACAAGATTCACTCGTTTCTCTTCAGTTTCGACTCGCCCAGCCGCAGGGTGACCGTTATACCCACCGTGCACTGTACTATCATCTGCATAGCAATGAATATTTCCAAGTGGAAGCATATCATTAATATGCAGAAGAAACAACGTGGGTGACAGAACGGAACCCTGAGGGACACCAGCGTTCACTGACATGAGCCGCGAAGCGCATCCATCAGACAGGACACGAATTCTACGCTCGTGCAGGAAGCCAGCGACCCAGTTGCAGAACTGTGCAGGCAGACCGTATGCCGGGAGCTTGGAGAGAAGAGCTTTGTGCCAGACCCGATCAAATGCCTTGGCTATGTCGAGGCTAACAGCCACCGACTCACCACGCTTGTCAATAGCCTCACCCCAGAAATGTGCGACGTACACTAGAAGATCACCCGTTGACCGCTTCGGCCGAAACCCGTATTGGCGATCGTGAATGATGGAGTGTTCTTCTAGGTAGTGGACAAGTTGTTTATTTAAAATGCGCTCCATGACTTTGCACAAAACTGAAGTTACGGCTATGGGGCGGTAATTCGATGGATCTGACCGATCACCTTTTTTGGGGACCGGTTGCACATTAGCCTCTCTCCAAGATTCCGGCACACAACCTGAAGAGAGCGAGAGACGGTAAAGGCGCGTTAATACGGGGGACAACTCCGCTGCACACATTTTTACATGGAGTACTACTGGAGGGATGCCATCAGGGCCATTAGCTTTCCGGACATCGATTGACTGCAGCTCCGCACGGACGTCACACTGCCTGATTTTAAAATCGGGCATTGTGTGGCCACAGTGAGAGATTGTAGGTGGCTGTGCATTGCAATCATCGACTCGGGAGTTAGCCGCAAAGAGTTTGGCCAGGAGATCGACCTTCTCCTGCGGCTTGTGAGCTAAAGTTCCGTCAGGACATCTCAATGGTGGCAGCGAGGGTTGGCAGAAGTTTGATTGCACGGCTTTGGCCAGACGCCAGTAGCTACGGCTGCCCGTAGGATGCGTCAGTAGTTCTTGGCCGACTCGTGCAACACGCTGGGCATCCGCTCTAATGTAAGCTCTTTTGCAGGACTTGGTGGCATAATTATAGGCTGCTTTCAGCGAGCGGGTTTCGGGATCCCCAACAGCTTTACCCCTGATCCAAGCGCGGTATGCCGCCTGCTTGTTATCAACAGCGTTGGCACACTCGCGGTTGAACCATCGGTTGCGCCTGCCTTTGCTGATGAGATAGGAGTGCGGAATATAGTATTCCATCCCTAAAACTATCTCATCAGCAACTGCAGTCGCACTAGCTGTCGGGTCCTTCCCACTGAAGCAGCGCTGCCCCCAAGGAACGGATGCGAAATAGTCCCGCATACCATCCCAATCTGCCGACGAGTAGTGCCAAATCTGGCGTTTCGATACCGCTAAAGGCGGTAGCGGGACCAGAGGCACTTTACTGGATACCAAGCAGTGATCCGAAGATCCCAGAGAAGCTCGAACCTCCACTCGGTAGCCAGCTGGGCGACTCGTCAGCAAAAGGTCCAACAAAGAGGGCGCGTGACCGACTACGTCTGGGATCCTGGTGGGCTGGTTCACCAGTTGAGTCAGGTCGTGCGTGAGAGCGAACGCGTGGGCAGTTCTACCAGCATGGTCAGTTTTGGAGGAACTTAACCACAACTCGTGGTGAGCATTGAAGTCCCCCAAAAACACCAATTCCGCCGATGGAAACCGCTCCTGCGCTTCATCTGCCACCCGACTAAGGTGTTCAATAAGTCGAGTTGTCTCCATGTCGCCATTATAGGATCGGTAGACGCAGACGTAGACACGGTTATGAGAGCCCAAGTCGACGTGTACCACAAGGAGGGAAAAGGAAGGGTCTTCCAGACAGCGCAGACGGCGACAGCAAACATCCGTCCGAACGAACAAGCAAACTCCGGCTTTGGCTTTGAAGGATTCTTCAAGCACAAAGCCCGGATAGTGCAGGTAGGTGGTGTCAGCCGGACAGATTATTTGCGTCTCCGTCAAGAATAACATTGCTGGCCGTGCCGTCTCAAGATGGTGATGGACGGCATTGAGGTTTGCATGGAGTCCGCGGATGTTAGCGAACTCGACCTCAAACGGTAAGGTTGTGGTGGGGGTGTGCACCGCTGAATTACCAGTTCTAATGTTATGCGCTGTCATGTTGTAAGAAAGGAGGGAGGCGTGAATCGAGGAAATGCTGCTGCTTTGCAAATGGTCAAAGTGTGGCGACATGTCTCACCAGGGAACTGCCTACAAAAGAGTTTCACTAACCCGCCGAACGGAAGGGCCCCCGAACCCCCCCGGGAATGGCCGCCGGGACCCCACCTTCCGGTCACCAACCGGCACGACGGACCACCCCGAGATTATGCGTGGCATGGTGAGGCAGCCTCACGAGCTGGTTAGGCTCGCTTGGGCCCCTGTACTGTGCCACGGGCGGCCAGCGGGACAGCCGTTTATACGGGTCTCCCTGGCCGGCGGGTTAACAAAGTCCTCCTGGCACTGGTTTGACGGAAGCCTCCACAGACCAAATGCATCGCAGCAACATCCACTCGAGCTCTGGTTATACGCTGGCTGATCCCGAAACGCGACCGACAAGCGGTCACTTGACGGGTTTTACACCATGCGTACGGTGGTCACTAACCAGACGGGCAAGCCCTACCACGCAGTAGAGCATATGGAAGCTCGAAAATCCGTTAGTCGCCCCTTACGACACCCACCGGAGGAGAGGGGCGGTGAATAGTATTCTTTCTCCGTCGCCGCACGGATGAAAAGGTAGGTAGGTAGAGTCAGCCACAAAAGTCGCTGCACCCTTTAGTAGGCAAGTAATTAATCGAACAGGCACTTGTTATCTTTTTTGGAACCGCGGTCAGCAGACTCCAAATGCCACCTTGCAGCGACCCGCGACAGTAGAGGAAGTCCGGTGCCCAGAATAGTTTGCAAGCTCAATTCTCAAAATGCCACTACACATCACCACCAGCTCATTTATCTGTCCCACTGCTGGGGCACGGGCCATAAACCACCACGCGGGCCCAGTGCGGATTGGTGGTGGTTAACGACTGCTAATGCCACCGGGACCAACGGCTTTACGTGCCTTCCGAACGAAGCACGGAGGACCTCGAGATGTAAAATTTTTGGTCACCTAGCCGATGACCGGCCCTTGCGAAAGTTGCTTAACCTTAGCACTCGCAGGCCGGGCGCGTTAACCACTGAGCCATCGAGCCTCTCACCTGATACACTAAACATGCATACTGGCCTAGGCCCAACACACAGTAATCGTAGACGAGAGTACGAAAACCCAGTTCACATGAACTCTTTACCATTTACAGATATGTACCTACCTGGGCGATTCTTCCCACCCCTATGACCCGGTGGACCCGAGCCGATCTCCCGTTAATTATGTAATATAAATAAATATAATATAAATGAATAAATAAACTAAACTTGATAAAGCAGGAACGGGAACAAGGTTTCATAATGCCGTTCAATATAAATCCTCTGAGACGGTGACGGCATTTCGATCACACGGCCGCACTCAAGTTGTCCGGTGATGCTGTAAGTCAACCCGGACCAACAGCAAATTCTCTTTAAAAAAGGGCGCCCTCCTAACTTTCGTGAGCCTCGTGCAATAAGGCTACGGTCGGGTCGGCATGGAGAGCCTCTTCGCGCCGTGGTGCCTACAGTATAGTAACCCACGCCTCACCTAATCGAAAGCTTACCACGTTCACATTCTACCCAATTCAATTCGAGTCATAGATTTCCCTAGGATACTCGCGTATGTTGCCAAATGAATCACTAACATATCCAAAATGGAGTATTAACGTCACAGTTACTATAAAAAAAGAGTGGGCTACAGTAACGCTCAATGACGAACAGTGTCGCCAAATCGTGGTGCCGTTAGCCCGTTACTAAGTCCAAATAGAGTTAATGACGTGAAACGAAACGAAATTGTTGACGTGTATTGCAAACCAACTGTAATTTGTTATAAATTAACCATTACAAAATGGGTTTTTCTCTCGTTGATTAATTCACAATCCAACATAGGTATATTTTTTAAGTCGTGCACAATTTCAGGTTTTACACTCCTTTTAAACTTAAAAAACCCATATAAGTAATTTCTTATGCAATATAGTTTCGCGAAAAAAATTTATGGTTCAGTCAATAAAGTATGGAAAGTTTCTATACCTACATAATACATTTATTGCAAAGACATAGATATGCCAAATTCATATTTAACAAAACGTTATAAATAAAATGAAAATATGTAAAATTGACGAAATAGAACGATAGTAATAATAGTAATAATAAAAAGAATAAAAGAATAACATCTTTTAATATGATTAAAAGATGTTATTATTTTTTATTCCTTACGGTTACGGCTAAGCACTTGACTTTCATCTCACCTGACGTTAAGCATTATTCATGAAAAGGCCGAAGATGGAATCGCACTTCAATCACACAACACAAGAGTCGATGTAAAGAAAGCGGCATCATATGAGTTCCTAAATGAAACCAGTTTACGCAAATAGCTCTCTCAACGCCGCGCATTTAGGCCGACATGCCTTCATTGGGTCAAAGCCCAAAGTTTATGATTTTCAAATTTTTTAAGCTTTTTTTAAATGGTACACCCCCTGAACCCTATAGCGATAGATAATGTGAGAACGGGTGATTTCTAAAGAGACAAAGAGAGAAACTTAGAATAATCTTAATATTGTGAATTATTATTGTTATTTCTTAAATGTTTGTGGTATGGCAGAGATGAATGATGTGGTGAATAAGCATGGAGGTAAGCTGGATGTGGTGCTGATGTCCGAGCGTCTGCGCCATGCTGTTGTTGAAGAACAGGACGGGGGTGGCCTCGTACCACATGAGGATGCATATCACCCGCCTCTTAATATAAGGGTAGAAATTACCGATCTTACGCGACCCGAGCGCGTTGAACCGGCGGTTCCCAGCAATATTGAATCGAACTATAACTGGAACTTTAGTATGGGTGATTACGATCTTTTGTGTGAGCTGGTCGGTGGCGAGTGCTGGGACGATGTCTTCCTAACCCGTGACGTTAATATTGCTGTTTAAAATTTTTACAATATCGTTTACAGCATCTTTGATGCCAGCATTCCCAAAAAAACGCGTTCACAGAAACCAGGTAGACGTTATCCTGTATGGTTTATGTCTGACATCATACGCAACATTAAAACTAAAGCAGTACTCCATCGTCAGTGGAAGGCTTCTAAAGACAAAGCAGTTTACGATGGTTTCAGTTGTCTTAGGGCTGTGATTAAGAAACAGGTGTCGATTGCCTATGACAACTATATTAGCCGGGTTGAGGGTGACATTAAAAGTAATCCTCGGTCTTTCTGGCAGCATATTAATGGCCTGAGATCCAAAGGTGGTTTTGAGTCACGCATTTCTCTTAACGGTGAAGAGTTTGTTGGGAGTGAGGCTGCAAATGCTTTCGCGAGGTTCTTTTCTAGTGTGTTTTTGCCTCATCATGAGCCTAAACTTAATGCTGATCACGCTAATGCTAACGATAGTTCCTGTTCATCTAACTATGTTCACATCAATAGTGTCAGTAAGGAGGATGTCATGGTGGCTATTAAACGCCTGAAACCCAAGGCTTCCATTGGACCGGATAACGTGCCTGCCTATTTTATCAAAGGGTGTGCGAACCATATTTTAGCACCGCTCTGCTTTATTTTTAACTTGGCACTTTCCACTGGTAGGTATCCTGAGCGATGGAAGCTTACGCGCGTTACACCAATTCCCAAAACTAGCGACACTGCCTGTGCTGAGAACTACCGTCCAATTGCTATACTTTCAGCCTTAGCTAAGTTATTTGAATGGATTTTGCACAAAAAGATTAGTGCTCAAGTGTGGCCATTTTTGACTGACTCGCAACACGGATTTAGGGGCGGCCGGTCTGTGAACACTAACCTGTTAACACTTGTGGACGTAATTTCGTGTCATATGGATAGAGGTGCTCAGGTCGACGTCGTTTACTTCGATTTTAAGAAGGCCTTTGACAGGGTCGACAATGACGTTCTCCTGAACAAACTTTGTGCACTGGGTTTTACGCCGCTACTGCTTAAATTTTTTGCCGACTATTTGCGAGGCCGTCGGCAGTTTGTGCGTCATGGATGCTACGTATCAGATCCATATAACACACGATCAGGTGTGAGCCAGGGATCAATTCTCGGTCCCCTGCTCTTTACGTTAATGATTAATGATCTGGATCAGGTACTCAAGCCTACTTTATGCTGATGACTTAAAGCTGGTTCGCTGTGTATCAAATGCCGAGGATTGTGCGTTGTTGCAGGAGGATATTGAAGCTGTGTTTCAATGGAGTGTTAAGAACAAATTGTTATTTAACTATTCGAAGTGTTGTACTATGTCCTTCACCCGTGCCAGATTCTCTATAGAGGCAGACTACCGTCTTCATACCGAGGTAATTAATCGTGTTGACTCTGTCAAGGACCTTGGAGTGATTATTGACTCGTACCTTACTTTTAATCTGCACATTAAAAAGCTTGCTAGTGACTGCTATCGTCGATTAGGCTTCGTGATGCGGAACGCAAAAGACCTTCGAGACCCTCACGCGATTCAATTATTGTTCACTGCTTTGGTGAGGAGTAAACTTGAACCTGCTGCTATAGTCTGGCATCCGCACGAGAAGTCATACACGTTAATATTAGAAAAAATTCAAAAAGCATTTTTACGATCTTTATATAAAACAAAATTTGGCTTTTATCCTTTCTTGTATCCTACCAAGTTTTTGCTGGGCGTGCTAGGCTTTAACTCCCTTGAAACTCGCAGAAATTACACCCTAATGGAGACTGCTTGTCGTATTCTTCGGGGAGAGCTAGACTGTCCTTAGTTGTGCAGAGCTGGAAGCCCGTCGACGAAGCCTGTGATAGTGGATGTCATGCCCCAGAAGGGGGAGAGTGACCAGGGACAAATGGACGAAGAGATAAATAACTTGTAGTGGGAGTCAAGAATTGCGCGCGGTAGAGTGCAGTCGCAGTATCCGCGCGCATCTCCCATGATTCGGCCATTATAACCAACAGGTTGGTATGGCCATGGGAAGGTGGTGGGATTTGTCCTTAGTTGTCCCTATCTACTGACCCTGATAGGAAGGGTATGGCAGCTGGAACTACGGGTCCGGCTGTCTTTTCAAGGGTACCACGGGAGTTCCGGATCCTAGGCCCCCTGCCGGTTATGCCTTCGCGGGCGTCTCCGGCAGGCCCCGGACATGGGTTGGACTCGTGGTGGCATGTGGTTAGCTACAGAAGTGGGAATGTTCGTCTGCCTGGTTGGTCTGGCCAGGCTTCCATTTCGTGCATAGCGAGCGGGTCTTAGTAGCGGTCCGGAGGGGGCCTGAAGCGAAAAGATCTGCGGGGTACGTGAGTTACCCTTAGTTGGTGTGGTGCTCGGTGGTTTTCACTGAGTAGTTACTCCAACATCTCCGGTCATCATCTAGATGCAAAGGCCTCCGGTTTAATCAGCCGCGTAGGAATTTGGAATTGATCAGGTGCCTGGATGGGTACCGAGAATTGAGTGTGCTTACAACTCCGCCACCAAAGAGGACATTTGGTCGTTGGCTTTAGAGCTGACGGCCCAAGCAGTGGTACACTGCGAGTTGTGCTCTTAGTGCAACGAGAAGTGAGCGAGCTTACAGCTCCGGTGACCTATCTGGATATTAGGTAGTGGACTATACGTGTCCACGGGGCGACTAGCTTGAGACACTAGTCTTAAAAGTACTGGATGAAGGATGCGTACCGGCGTGTTCTGATCTGGCGTTATGACCTGACGTAGATGGTCCCTTGTGCTTGCGCAAGGTTATTCCGACACCTACTTTGTAACCGGAAGGTTGGTAGGGGGTGTCAGTATAAACTTTAAAGTAGTGTATAGCGGGTTGTTGTTGTCCTTATTTGGTGCAAAGGTCTTGCAAGTTGTTTGCTCCAGGCAGTTATGGTAGAGCCCGTCACCACCGTTTGTTGGCAATCGACAAGGCGCGTACCGTAGAGCATCGTAACTCGCCTCTGGTTCGTGCAATGGTGCATCTGAATGCGCTTCTGGCAGTGGCACCACAGAGTGATGTGTTTGCTGGAAGGTTGACTGATGTACTTAAGGATTGCTTGGAGTTCTGTGAGCGAGATGATTGAGTGGTCTGTCCTTTGTTATATGTTTTTCATTGTTTATTGGTGTATGTTACATATCGTCGGTCTAGATGTGATAGCTCGTATGTGCAAACTGTCAAACTTTACAGGAGAGACAAAAAACTTATTTTAAAACTAACTGTAATACATTTTCTTATTTTTTTTAAAGATTGTGGCTTAAAATATTATAGGAAATATAATTATTATAAAAGTTAATTACATCAATACCGATTTCTTAGAGAAAATGCACATACGTGGACGTAGACACATTTGTGTCTTGTGTGGGACACAAGCTACCAGTGAATATGAAATCAACCCTCCCTGCGCAGGCGTAGACACTTTTTGTGTCCAGTTACTTCCACCTGACACTGATACAGCAACTCGGTTTCCTTTTATAGTGTGCCGTGTCGGTAACAAAAAGTGTCTACGTTTGCGCAGCGCCTAATGTAAAGATGTATATTATAGCACAATACATCTCACTACATCTTTCCATAGAAATTGTCAGGAGACCACACACGACAGCTATAATGTATATTTTTACATCTTCGTATGTTGAATGTACAGAGCGATATGAAAATATACATTTACATCTCTGTATATCTTTATACATTTCCGTATATTACGTTACATCTCATTTTGTAGGGTGTTCGATTTGGTTCGATTATTGAAGTCACATGCCCATGATACATACATACATATATATACACAAACATACATACATATGAGCTCAAAAAACGTTGATCTTGACTCTCGGAAATAATCACAAAATTTTTCGTCTGATTATTCGTTATATAATTTAAACTCTCCGCTGATTTCCTTATACTTTATGTGATCTTCAATCAACTTTGTTCTGTTTTTGACACATGTGGCAATACGCGTATCAAATTCGCAATCCGAATCATCTTCTGATGAACTATCTAGTAAATCTAGTTATAAGTAACTCGACATATCGTATCCATAATATTAGGGTATTAAAAATAAGAACACTCTGTATAAGACCTTAGTAGCTGGAAAGTGCGTCCATCAAGACATAGACTTAAGGAATGAAGGGAAATATACATTACATTACCTGCTGTGTGTGTGATACTTTAAGTTAATATAAAGCTATACATCCCAAGATGTAATGTACATTAATATACATTATAGCTGCCGTGTGTGATGGCCTTTACTGTAAACAAGCTGGTGACGTCACTCCAGATTCAGCGTCATCCCGTGCGTTTTTGATCACGTGGTCAATCATAAAAAAAAATTTTTTTTTTTTTTATTTATTTTGGACCACAAACAGGTTTACAATGCTTGATTTATAACATGAATTTACTTATAATATATTATTTATTGTAAGCCCAACATCGCTGGTCACAATTAATAATTTATATATTTAAGGAGCTTATTATATGTGGAGCTATACATGTACTTTTTTATACCAATAAAAAAATATATATATATATAAAAATAATGCATCCATAATGCTATGAGAAACAGTGGACATCTGTGTGCGTACAGCCAAGTGCATAAAACGCTACCACAGACCATCTCAACATCAGGTACAGTCAACCACATCAATATGCTTGCACATTGTAGGGTCAGATGGATTCCAATCCATAGCGACATCTTAATAATGGTATGAGTAAAATAATAATGAAACATAATTAATGCCGTTGACTGCACCTGGGAATATATAAGATTATTTATAAAAGTATGATTTACAAAAAATATTTAAAAATATAAGTTAATTACTACAATTAGGCTAAACAACATTGAGAATTTCGGTTACCAACTTCCTATAAGTACAAGTGTTTACAGCAAATATATCTAAATCGTTGAATAATTTATTATGTGACTTTAACATTCTGTTGATAGCCCAGCATTAGTTCGACATGTTGTAGTAAAAAAATTCATGAGGATGTTTAGATCGCATATGAGTTCTTATCGGTATTCTATAATATAGTTCGTTAGTCAATTCAATACAATTATATTTGTTATGGCACATATCATATAACAGCATTTCTTCTAATTGAGTGCGTCTTGATTTCAAATTTGGTATTTTGTAACGACTTAGTAGTTCTACATAGGGCAGTCTTTTCTTGACACACTTATAATGCATACATTGCAAATATTTCCTCTGCACTGATTCGAGCCTACCAATGTATTTCTCGTATAGCGGGTAATTTTATCATGTTATTAATGATTTTTTATAAAAATCATACTTATTTTAAAATTATGTGCTGGCTAAATTATTTTAAAAACATGTTTACTATTAAGTTAACAACAGTTTGATCAATATTTTCATTGTAGTCAAATACCCCATTGTGTCATTTACGTGATCCCACCATAACAAAATTTGTTCCGTGCCAGATACTAGATGTCACTAGTAGATGTTACGAGGTTACACCAGTTGAATTAGTAACAGTGCTTGTTACAAGATGTCACTAAAAGTCGTTTTTGCCGTCAAAATCACGTAGTCTATGCTCAAGACATTTACGGGTTATCACCAGAAATACTATTTCAAGCTTTCTGAATCAAAATCTTATTTTACCAAAAATTGTTAGTTTTAGCTATCACAGAGCTATCACATCTAGACCGACGATATTGTTCAGTGCATTAGTGTATACTGTAATGCTGGCAATGTTGGTTGAATAAATAAATTAATGCCATCATGCCAAAATTCGTCTTTTAAAATTCTATATGCAGCAGTTAATGAACTTTTTGAATTATAACATTACTAGCTGTGCTCGCGACTTCGGCCGCGTGGAATAGTGACTTTCGGCAGCATTTTTAATTTTTTAGGCTCTTATTCGCTATTGGTCGCAGCGTGATGTTATATAGGGTCTAACAATATCAATAAGCGAACGTTTAAGGGAAGTATCTATACATCACACTGAGCATGCTCACCAAATTTGGTCCAAAACTACAGGCTCGTTACCGAGATAATCAACAAAACATTAACATAATTAACCAAAAAATACACCCTTTCCAAACCCGTACACAAAGATAGCCGTGTGTGTATGAATGTCATACAATAGTTTTCAATTGTGTGCGTGTATCTGTAGGTACACTATCTTATTATTGACGCTTGCGTGCGTGTTAGTAAAGATACAGCATGTTTCATGATGTGTATTATTTTAATTGATTTAGTTTAGAAAACATAACTTTGAAAAATCACTATAAAACTGGAGTACATTTTTTGTCATTGTATTCAGAATGATGTATAGATACCGCCCTTAAACGTTCGCTTATTGATTTTGTTAGACCCTGTATAACCTAAAGCCTTCCTCGATAAATGGACTATCCAACACAAAAATATTTTTTCAATTCGAACCAGTAGTTCCTGAGATTAGCGCGTTCAAACAAACAAACTCTTTAGCTTTATAATATAAAATAATATAAGTAGGTATAGATTTAAATAAATTAAAATATATTTGTGCTTAAAAAAAATCACAAATGTTGAAAAAATTTCCACGAGCAGGGTTTGAAACTGCACCCTTCTGACATACCGGGTCAGGTGCTCTTCCAGTTAATGACGGTAGTTGTTAACATTGAATGGGCGCCTTTGGCTTTCAAAGTAAAAAGTAAATAGTGTTGAATAATTTCGGCGGGCTGGTTAGAACCACGATAGCTCAACTGGAAGAGCACCTGACCCGGTATGTCAGAAGGGTGCAGGTTCAAACCCTGCTCGTGTAAATTTTTTCAACATTTGTGTTTTTGTAATTTGTTCGCAACTAAATTTGCGTTAAAAATTAAATAAACATTTATATTTGTGCTTCCTTTATACCTATAATTTGTACGCCATTTTAAAATACTGAGAAGAAACGAATAACCTCCAATTTGCCTGTGCAAGCGGAAAAGGCGCAAAACAGAATAGTTAGTACCTACACCTACTCAATATTTCAAACTTTTTTATTTTTTATTTATTTAAAAGAGGCGAAAAGGTCTCATTAAAATTTTACAGAAGTATCAGCAGTGGACGAGTACATTTAAATATAATTTAGATATGCTTTTACTGGCATTTTCGGGTCCATCAGACTGATCCCGCTAAGTTAGACTAACTCCGGGAAGCTGACGGAAAATTTAAAATCCAACAGAGCCTTAAGACCAGCCTTATTACCTTTAAGCCTTGCAAAGACCTTTATCAATTGTTCAGACAATTTGTAAATGCAGGACGCAACATGTCAATTAACAAATGTTACGATCCCAAAATAGACACAAACTTTTTGAAACAAATAAAAAAAACTGTCGCTGGATAGCAAGCGCAGGATAAGAGTAGCACATAGAGCAATGGAGAGTAACTAAGTATAATAAAACAAATAATAAACTTTCCTACACTTAGATAGATAAGCTTCGTTATGAAACTCGTTAAATGGTTACTAGACAACGTATAAACATACTTAAAATACTTAAATACATACTTATTATACATAGAAAACACCCAGACCCGAGACAATTTAGAAAAACAATAATTTCTAAATTATCCCGACTGGGGATCGAACCTGGGACCTCAGAGATGGCGACACCATGAAAACCAGTAGTATATCTCTCCTCTTCTTATCATATCATGATGAAACACATTAACTACCTCTTATTACACTCGACGCTCTTACCACTGCGTCCGGGAGGCACGGATAGTTATGTCGGTCTGTCCGCTCTAACCAGTCCCGTATCAGCCTCGATATATTTGCACCTCCTTATTTAATCGATCCGAAACCCTCGGAGAATCTAGTAGGGAATGGAGACACGCACTAGTGTGTGATGCCGTTCCCTCTAGAAAACCTCTGAAGGTGCTTCGTTTCACACGGCTTGAGGAACCTTTTAAGTTTCTCGCCGCCCCCAAAAAGTACGGTGACGCTGAAAATGCCGTAGAAGCACAAACTCTCGCAAAACAAAAACTTTTCATTGAGCACTTCTTCATTTTCCATCCTTTTCTTTCTTATTTTCTTGACGTTGTATGTTGTATATTCTTTTTGTACCATGCATTAGTGATGAGCATTTCCCAGTTGTCAGCGCCTTAAGGAAAGCTCAGATCAGAACGACTGCCGTAATATAGAGGAAGCCTGTTAGCGTGTGTGTGCAGGCACTAGGCGGACCGATAGATAAACTATTGTATTTATCGGTAAGATTAATCTTGATCCATTGCTTTACATGAAGCTTTTACAGGTCTTTTACAACTTCGTCCCTCCAGTGGTAAGCGGTAACAACTGGCAGAAAGCACTTCAGAACCGGGACCAGTGGAGCCGACATGTATCAGAGACCAAAGCTCACTTGGGGCTACAGCGCCAGGATAGTACTAGGGGTGTTCAATAAAAAATTATAATGAGTATGAATTAGTTATATATTATTTATTATTATTTTATTTTTCGACATAATCACCTTTGAGGTTTATACACTTGGTATCGTTTTTAATAAAACTTCAGAGTGGCTGGTGACAGACTGAAAGTTTAATTCAAACTACGAGTTACAGTAGCATCAGACTAGATGGCGCTAGTAGTACTTTGTTATCTGTTTTAACATCCTCTCCTAACAAAATAAACTACATTACATACTACTGTAACATTACAGAAAAGTAAGCATAAAACAATATCCAGAACATTAGTTTATATTTCAGATATGCCCATTGAATTTAAACATTTATAATGCTTATTGACACAAAGACTTTTTGCCAACAAATCAGCTGGTATATTTGAGGTTGATACATATTCAAACTTAACCTTATTTATTAACATATACACCTTCTCAGGTAAAATGATGCCGCCATTAATATGTTTTGCACGTTTATGGAACAATGGATTAACAGCTAACTTAAGTGAACTTTGACTGTCACTATAAAAACATATTGGTGTATTTTCATTTAACCCTTTGGCGATGTGTGTGGGGACTGGTCCCTGTGAGGGAATGATAATGCGTGTTCATTTGTATGACATTATAGAGCGTCCGCGTGAGACTGACGCGTCAACTCTAAGAGACTGTGAGAGACTGCTCCTGGCAATGGCTGTCAGGAGTATTTATATTGACGAGCATTTTATATATGCGTATGTAGGTACGCAGTACGCAACATATAACCCTAAGAAAAAAATGTTTGGGGAAAACATGAAATAATTGCACATATAAAACAAGAATACATTGGTTTCTCTTGTGGAACCCTTAACTCTAAACATGTTATTCAAAAATGTTAAACTGAACCAGTTGATGGTTATGAACGTTGATTGAACGTTGATGGGTTGTATGATTGCGTCATACTGTACAATGGTAATAATCAGTAATCAATGGAATGTTCAAATACTTACAATGAAACATCAAAGCTTACTATATTATCATGATTTCATTGAATGTTTTACAGGAAACATTTAAGATAACACCTTTTTCACAAAGTTTTATTAGGGTAAAGGACATATATAATTTATTATGATACATATCTTAAAATTAAAATAACATTTTGTACAAGTGCATGATACGTCAAAATTTGTGATAAAAATTTGTTTAGGACCTCCTACATTTTAGGTAATGTAAGAGACAAAAAATAGTTTATTTCAAGATATCAACATTTCAATTACACCATTCGATGGCGCGTAAAATTCCAAATCCAACGGTGCATATAACTCATTTTCGGGATATTGTCCCTTACGTTAATTCATATTTGCGTGATCGATATATTTTTAAAATAAGAAAAAGAAAATAAATATATTTTATATTTTTATTTTATTAAATGTCTGGGCTTTACCTGCCAGTATTTACTTTTTTGTTGTTCAAGGAGTTTATATGCCATTACTTTTTATTGAACACCCCTCGTAAGTAAATTAGTAACTAAGTATTACTTGTTACGCTAATACCATTTCTTCCAAGACCCATGCATTAAAGAAAATAAATAGTTTAAAAGCTTTGCGTTTCACTTTATGCAGGTATTTAAAAACTTAACAATTAGGACTGGGTTAATACTCGTAGTTTCGTGACGTTAATGCTTTTCGTTTTTAAACTACAATATTTTGCAAAAGTGGAACATTTAAGTTACCTGCACTGTTATTGTTAAAATTAACTAGTTAATCTTTTTTAATATATCATCAAACATTTATAATTGACGACCTCCTTGATCAAGTGGCTTGCACATCGGTTTTCATGGTGTCACCATCTCTGAGGTCCCGGGTTCGATCCCCGGTCGGATCAATTTAGAAATACCTGTTTTTCTAAATTGTTTCGGGTCTGGGTGTTTCCTATGTATAATAAGTATGTATTTAAGTATATTAAGTATTTTTATCCGTTGTCTAGTTAACCATTCCTCGAGCTTCTTAAGAAAGCTTTTCTTGGAGCTATGGTATGAGTGCTGGAAACATTTATTTATTTATAATTTATTTATTTATTTAAGTCGTATTTATTAATTTATATGGTAACTTTTGTGTTTTTGTAACTTGAATACACATAGATTAGACGTTACTTTTTTTTTTTAATGCAAACTGTCTAATCATTTGGCCACCATCCTGCCTGTTGGTGAGCGGGATGTGACCTAAGGTGGTACATGCTTAGACAAGAAATGCCTATTCACTCTTGCTTTGAAGAGACCCAGGTCGTAGTGAACAGGGAACATGTGACCAGGTAGCGCATTCCTCTCTTTGGCGGTTCGCAAAAGAAAAGAGTTAGCAAACCGCTTGGTACGGACTGGTGGTATGTCTACAACGTACGGATGGTAGGATAACCTGCGTCTAGTACCCCGATGGCGAAAGGGGGCTGGGGGAACGAGATCGTGTAGTTCACTCGCACACTCACCAAAGTGTATTCTATAAAACACCGATAGACCAGCATATCTACGACTGTGACTGAGGCTCTGAAGTTCAGCTGTAGCCTATGTTGAGTTGCCTATGAGCCTCCTGGCCCGGTTTTCAATCGAGTCCATGGTTGCCAGCTGATACCCAGCAGAACCGTCCCAAAGATAACTGCAGTACTCCATGCATGGACGGATCTGTGCTTTGTATAACATAAGCAGTTGGTCCTGTGAGTAGTAACGCCTAGCCCTTGAGAGGACGCCTAGTTTTTTAGCAGCACTTTTTGCTATGGACTCGATGTACTCGCCAAAATTCAGAGTGGGCGACAAATTCAGGCCAAGAACTTGAAGATATTCGGTCAATGGCAAAGATACACTTCGGAAAGTTAGAGTCAGCTGTGGCGGTAGCCAAAGTAACATTAAGAAAACGATAGCGAAGTTCGAAAAGAATAAAATGTATGTATGAACTCCGGCATCTACTTCGATTAGGTCGGATGATTGACTATCCACCACGACTCGAATTTTGCGTTTCTTGAGGAAGTCAGTGATCCAGATGCAAAGGCCATCACATATTCCACATCAGAGAAGCTTACTGATTAGGCTGCCATGCCCGACCCTATCAAAGTCTATGGAGATATCAAGCGAGACGGCAAGGGCTTCGCCGTGTCTCTCGATTGCTTCACTCCAAAGATGGGTAGCATACACGAGAAGATCTCCAGTCGACCGGCTGCGGTGAAATTCAAACTGGATGTCGCTAAGGAGGTCGTTAACTTCAAGGTATGCTAGCAGACGAGTGTTCAGTACTCGTTCCATAATCTTACAGAGTACGGACATTACCGAAATCGGCCTATAGTTGGAAAGATCGGCACGGCTACCCTTTTTGGGTACAGGTTGCACATTAGCAAACTTCCACGACTGTGGAACTTGTCCAATCTCTAGTGAGAGGCGGTACAGGCGTGTTAATACCGGAGACAACTCAGGCGCACAGTTACGCAGGACAATTGCTGGGATTCCGTCGGGACCACTAGCCTAGTTCACGTCTAGAGTACGCATAGTTTTGAGAACCTCTTAAGTGCGGATTTGAATGACTCCCATAGAGGAATCAGCTCAAGGTATGCTAGGTGGAACTTTGCCAGCGACATCTAAACGCGAATTTTCCGCAAAATGAGAGGCAAATAAATTAGCTTCCTCAGCTGCAGTATGGGCAAGTGAGTCATCGGCTTTCAGCAATGGTGGTAGAGAAGGGCGACAGAAGTCGTTGACTCGGCCGCTTTAGCTAGGGACCAAAACGCTTTACTCTCGGATGGGTGAGAAGCAAGTTTGGCACCAACGAGGCTGATATGGTCAAAACGTGCCCTGCGCAACGTTTTTTTACTGGACTTGGTGGCCTGGTTATACGCTTTCTTCAGGGTATCAATATCCGCAGATTTGCTGACTGTTTCTGCGCATGGGCGAGCTTTGCTGCCCGTCGGAACTTCGGAGTAAGGAATGTAATGTTCCATACCCCGCATTATGACCTTGGTTACAGCGTCAGCGCATTTTGACGGATCTCCTGATGAAAAGCAGCTCTGCCGCCAAGGAAAACACCTCTATGTCGGAGACATAGCGCTAGCCAGGTAGTCAATAGTCAATTATAGTCAATTATTTCATTGTGATGTTAAAATAACATTAAAGTGACTGTAAGGAATACGACTGCGTTTTTATTTTGAAGATCCAAGATAGATGGACAGTGCGACGAATCCGAGTTTGCCCGACCGTCTTACCTACAACCCCGGGAGGGCTGTAGGTAAGACGACATATATATGTACCCTACATATATATGTACCCTAACATGGTACTTTACTTTTAGAGTTTTCAGAACTTTTTGAACTTTTAGAGTAGAGTAGAACACACAAACGGCTGGTCGGCCTAAATAGGTAGTCTCCTATGTCATTGTTTTTGGCGGTATCGTGTCATCTGGCGTACAACATTTATTTTGTGTCTGGCGGCTCGTGAAGGAAGGTAAAGGTGTTTTTTTGGGTACGCCCCGTTGGGAAGGGAGGACAGGGGAGGGCTCCCCACATCTCCCCGGGTGCAGTGTTATGCCTCATGCATTTTCCCCTGTATAAATAAGGGCTTCATTAAGTAAAATCATTGATAAAAAAAATAGCCGCCTCTGTGGTTAAGATCACCGGTCTTAGACCCAAAGGTTTCGGGTTCGATTCCCGGCGGGGGGTCTGTACCCCCCGCCGGGAATCGAACCCTGTATGTTTATGGTACTCTGTTTGATTGGTGGTAGGGCTTGTTTGTCCGCCAGGCTAGCTACCACCATCTTATCTAAATATGTCGCCATCACATCAATGTTCATAGCATTGTTGTGTTCCAGCAGCTAGAGTTATGATAGCCTGGATTCTGTGTGAAGTGCGCTTCCGCCCGGCCTTATCATCACTGAAACATCAGATGAGATGAAGGCAGAAAGTAAGTACTGTAGAGCCTGGGAGCTCTACTTAAAAGGGAAGGCGTAGTCAAAGACAAATCACTTTTATACTATATACTAGCGGCCGCTCGCAGTTTCACCCGCGTGGTTCCCGTTCCCGTGGGAATATCTGGATAAAAAGTATTCTATGTGTTATTCCAGGTTATAAACTATCTGTATGCCGAATTTCATCCAAATCCATCCGTCCGTTGCAGCGTGAAGAAGCAACAAATATACACAAATACATACACACAAACTTTCGCATTTATAGTATTAGTAGGACTAGTGGACCCGGCGGACTTCGTACCGCTTTGACAGTTTCCATCAAGTGATTAAATTCTCTTTGGTATCCATGACAACAAAACAAACAAATCATTTTGTATTGGAAAAATAATTTGTCGTTTTTAGTATATTTATAGTGTGATTCCCGTGGGAATATCGGGATAAAAAGTAACCTATATGTTATTTTAGGTTATAAACTATCTGTATGCCGAATTTCATCCAAATCCATCCATCCGTTGCAGCGTGAAGAAGCAACAAATATACGAACATACGCAAAAACTTTCGCATTTATAATATTAAAGTAGGATTCTTTTCTTATAATTCAATTAATACATTTAATGCCCTTATCGCGGCGGCGCGGCGGGCTGACGTAGAAGAATCGCGATCGTCCACTGTTTTCTTCCATGCGTGTCATCTTAATCTTGATTCGAATTAAATGCAGAACGCGACGGCTGCCAGTAGGCTCGCCCAACCAAGTAGTCCCGATCACTACAGAACTTACCCCTCCCTGAAGAATTAAAAAAACGAAGTGTAAAGCTAAGTGTAAAAAAACTGTCCTCGGCAATGAAAAGTGATGGTGCCATCACTAGCGGGCATTGCGTTTACAAGGTCGCTATCGAAGTAGAGTATGAAACCACGACTTCTTTTTATGACGCCATAACAAAGTAATCGTGGTTTCATACCTGCTCTACTTCGACAGCGTTACCTCATTCCTTTCCTTCTTGGGTGAGCGTGGTGGCTGGTGGATGCTACCAATTTTCGTTGTCTTTGTCGGAAAACACTGCGTCACGGACATCTGTGTAAACAACTACCCAAGACATAGGTAGTATTACACAGTTACAGGTTATCGAATGAAAAGATCTAGTCTATATATTTCTCGCTGTATCTTTTCCATCGTCGGATCTACGACGAGCCCCTTGTACAGCCATCGAAACGAAGAATCAGAAGAAAAATAAGGAAAGTTTTTATCGGTTTTAAATACAGTATTTAAAGTATAATAGTAGTATAATATACAGTAATAGTATGATATACAGTTTTTTTTATGGAAGTAGTTAATTAAGGTTATTTTTATACACTAAAACCAGAAAACGATTTCTTCATTTTTGTGAACAAAGTCAAACCTATTTATTTACGAAAACATAATAATAAAATGTATTCGAGAAATATCTATATCCTGGATATGACTGTACATTCCTAATAGCCACAATTTCCTTCTAAAAACAAGTGAAAATTGTGACTCAGCGAAAATAAACGCGTGGACAGTTGGGCACATCTCACAACACTGTTCACGTCAAAAGATAACAATTAGGGTTCCTTAGGATTACAAACATTATCCCTCATCATCATCATCATCATCTCAGCCAAAAGACGTCCACTGCTGGACAAAGGCCTCCCCTAAGATGAGGGGTATTTGCCATAATCGCCACGCTTGGCAGGCGGGTACATTATCCCTATTACACATATAAAATAACTTAATTAACACTAAAAAAATGCACCAACTTTCGTCGAATAGTTTAAGACTATAATATGACTTACGAATCTGAAATGTTGATATAGGTAAATTCATGTCTTTATCTTGAATTTGCTAGCTCAAATACACGATTGTATAATTTTGACTCGATCAAAATTATTTTCGAAAACACCACTAAAAAAACACTATTGTTGTAATTACAAAAAAATTACTTAATTTATATGCTTGGAATCCACGCTGAAATATTGATAACATCAATATTCGTAATTTAGTAGCTGCATATTTTGATAATTAAAACCAATATTTTTATATTAAATATTTTTTACATTCTGTTAATTTGCGATCTTAATTGTCGCAGGCGCTACGTATTATCGACTTTATGACAGCGTCAGTAAGGATTAGCCTTTTTGAATGTTCACAAATCGAGGTGGAACGACAATCTTCGCAAGCTGGTTGGCAAGAGCTAGATGAAAGTAGCCGCGAATCGTGCTCAGTGGCGTTCAGCCGTGGGCTGATGTAAAGTGTAAGCTGATGATGATAAAATATGATCTAATACCTGAAAAGCAGCACATAGCAGAGAAATTGAGGTTGGTGACAACCCTAGGCTTATGCCAGCTTTAATACTTCATGGTTGTCAAAACATGTCGGAGTTGAACAAGAATAATGTGAGGAAGCCAAGTTGTGTATTTGAATGGAAAAGCAACCTAAGTACCTACAGCGCAGCGTATGATGTGCTGAAGCGCTGATATTCTGCGAAGGCTAGGTATGATCAATGAACGCTGCCTAAGGTTTAAATAATTAATAAATATGCAATTGAGGAGAAACAATATACAATAAAATAACTGCATCTGGTTTTTTCTTCTTAGTACACAATAACGTAGTTTTTGTCAACGGCGCGGAACCCGCCTATCATTGAAGCATGTGCGTTATCATCAGGCGTACCTGCGCGCCCAATCCTGCGCAGGTGTGCGGGGTGTGGTGTGCCCAGTCAGCCGCACGGCACCGCGCATCGAACACGCGCTCGACAACTCTTCTTCAATTCAGTGTAAATAGGCAAACAACACTAAACAACATGGGGTGCGGTGAATTCTTAGTCAAGTACATACTGTTCTTCGCCAATCTGTTCTTCGCCGTGAGTACATTCCTACACTTTCTATTAATATCTTTGTTTTGTCCGCAACTGTACTTATCAGATCTCTTATCAGGAGTTACCATTGCCATATCGATATAATTTTACGAACAAAGTATTAACCGGCTAGTTATTAAATAAAATCTCTTTTTTCACTCGGTTGGAATTACACCACACATTGGGACCATTACGGTCACATTTTTTTTTGGGTTGTAGGTAAGTATTTGCTGATTGGCTCAGGCAACATTTTCAGCGTCACCGGACTTATTGGGGGGGACGAGAAACTTAAAGGATCCCTCACTTAAACCGTGTTAAACGAAACACCGTCTGTGGGGAATATCATCCATCACGCACTAGTGCGTGTCACCTTGCCCTACTAGATTCTCCGAAAGGTTCGGATATGATCGGGAGCGGATCAGCCCGAGGGCGCCTCTCAAGGCTAAGGACCTCGGGTTGACCGGGTGTGGGTGGGGGTGGGGAGAAGCGCCCAGGTACATGTCTGTACCTGGTATAGAGCTCGTGTGAACCGGCTCGTCGTACCCTTGTTCTACGAATACAGACACTGGTCTTGTCATGTTTAGTGTATTCTGTAAATGTGTAGTGGAATTGAGCGGGGACTACAGCCACGTTCTAACCAAAATGAATAACATAGTCACCAGTAGTCACCACCTAACTAAGTCTTGCCGATATTGTTTATGGAACAAACTAAAAATAAGAGCATGACATGTCACTAGAACATTTGGTTTTATATCATCATCAGTTTACCCTATACTAGTCCACTGCTGGGCTTAGGTCTATCCGCGTGCACGCCACCGAGCAAGATCCGCGGCTACTCTCATCCAGCTCTTGCCAGCCACCTTGCGAAGATCGTCGCTCCACCTAGTCTGAGGGCGTCCTACACTACGTTTGCCGTACGCGGTCGCCGGTTTGGTTTTATATAAAAGTGATCAAAGCATGATCCTTGATATGGTGGACCAAAATCAGCCACGGTTGCAAGCCATGCTGACTACCGGACAGCACATCTCAGTAATCTACCAAGGAAAATATGCTCTAGAGTCAGGTCAAGTAGGTAATATTGTGTTAGGTGATTTACTGTTAGACCCTATAGCGTCGTACTGTTACGTAGTGCTCAACTGCAGCTTACATAAAAATATTGTAATGCCATTTGTACAAACATACAAATGCTAATACATAAACGCCATAGTAATTGAGTTCAAATAATGTAGGTTCTTATCAATAATGCAGTTTTACTGGAGATAGATATTGGTTTATTTTAATAATAACTCCAGTACACCTAATAACCTGCTTCCTTGTATAAATGAGTTTTGCGATAAGTAGGTAATTTAAACGTAGAAAACCTTCAGACGCATATAGTGTGCAACAGTTCTTTATAAACATGATACAATGCCTTCCGAAAGAATGTTCAATCAAACGAACTCATATTCATTGTTTTCATAAATTAGAACTGTTTAAAAATATTACAAACGTATCCCGTTTAAAAATATTAATGATACTATTTTATCTTAAAGATTTCTTGATGATATCTTTATCCCATGAGCAGTTATCGAAGAAACGAGAGAGCTCTCAAACTGTTGAAATTATTCAACTGAAATCAATGAATCGATACAAATGCATCATCGTCGACCTAGTTAGTGCTATCTTCTTATCGTAGGGACTGAATAAATATTTTATAATAACTACCTACATGCGCGCATTAATCTTATCCAGTGATTAATTGAAAACCTTATTTTAGAATGTTCTAGCCTATCGTTGTTTTTCTGGTTACTCATTTAATTTTAACGTGTCTGAGGTACATGCGCCTGCACGCCACACGACCACAAACTGACAAATGTCCTCAACACACTTTGAACTCTACTTATTGGCAGGTGGTTGAACATTTATTGAAGAATTTGACAGATATGGGTAAGTTGATTTGGCAGGCGTCTGTACAACTTACTATTTTCAATCATCATCATCATCATCATCATCATCATCATCATCATCATTACCAGCCTACACACGTCCACTGCTGGACATAGGCCTCTCTAAGTGCACGCCGCCGAGCACGATCCGAACTCTCATCCAGCTCTTGTGAATGATTTGTCTTTAGTGTAAATACAATACTTACTCATGTGGTGTTTGCATACATCTCATATAACTGAAATAATAAATATTACATTCTATATTGGTATTTGTATTTGAACAGAGCTATCATATGGCAAGGATATGAAACATATAACATCACTTTTGATTTAAAGATTCACTAGATTCCAGACTCGTTTTTAAAAAGCTTTATCGAAATTAACTAATATTTTGAACACTTATATGTTTGTAAACTGTAGGTTGCATTGCATTATTCGCCTAAACAGAGCTAATAGTAACTATTTACTTTACTATATAAAGATAACAATACTATAATACAAAAAAAAACATGTGGAGACCAAAAAACTCAACTTACATTAAGCATACTCGAAATATATAAATAAAAAAAGTAGAAAGTCCTGCTTTAATAAGTCCTGCTTTAAGCTTGCAGAAAAAAGTCAATATGAAATACAAGCCCAACGAACTAAAATACTTATTCAATGCATACTTTAGTTAAATACATGGTATATAATGCAGCAGAGGGTGTAAAGGGTGCTAGGTGATCACACGTATAAAAGACATTTCTTTCAAAGTGAGGCAATTTGCGACTTCTCAGGCTAAGAGAAAATTAACATACCAGAAAACATTACAAATACTTTGTGTCAATTACAAACAAACGTTTCTATACCAAATAATAACATCATTAATTTATCAACACGCATTTAGACCACAGGTGATGTAGGCCCTGAACCTGAGACAACAGGGTCTTAGCCTCAAATCCTGGAAGAAGCAAGACTGTTCGGTATTATAGTTGAAACATAAAAACAAGAAGGGCACGCTTCGTTCGTTTCATTCTGTTCACAATACAAAATTTTCGCTCAGCAGTACCTACTTGACGCGCCTACACTGCATTGTGCCTATCAGTAGATTAGATTAGAACTGGCGAACTAATCTCTACACAAACGTGCGCGACTAAAACCACACTTTACTGTCATAGTGCTTAAGTCCTAATTTGAATATAATGCATGTTTGATGCTCCTATCATAACAAAGTGATAAACGACTACACAATGTCTTATGAGTATTTATTGATTGTAGTTGTCTGAAATTCTACAAAATGATAAGTACTGTATGAATAAGTGCATACAAAAGTATACTTAGTCATACTGAATCGCATCATTTAATAAATGAATACATTTATGTACTTATCAATCAATTAAAGTAAAAAAAAAAATTTAATATTTAATTTACATATAAAAATTAAATACACGTTACACGACATAATAAGGCTGTGTGGTGTAGAAAGAAAGTCTACAGGAATAAATAACTGACAATACTTATTTACATCCGTACTTAATATAATTAAAATGTTATAGATATATCATAGGTATAACATATTCATTCATACATTAATTTAGAGATACTAATAAGCGTATCCTACTACTCTATCTTATCGATAGCTATTACCCTTTCTGCGTTACTGCGAGGAAAATGTAACTACCACGTAAAGTTGCCAACTATTTTTCAGGAAATTAAAGTAAATCTATCACTAACTAGCATTAAAAAAAGGGTTTGAAGAAAAAACAAAGTATATTCCAAAATTTATTTAAATGTTTAAAAACATATTTCTTTGTACTCTTGGCACTATCTAATATTTTTTATTGTTTTATAGCGCGTTCAGAAATTAGCGTTGCGCTTCTTTTCACTTCACCTGAAGCTGAGATCATTCAGTAGTTCAGAAGAAATTAAGTTAACAGGAATATTCCGTTTAAACGCACGTATTAGTCGGAAATAAAGTATTTTCCATACTTTATTTAAAAAAAAAATGTCAGAAGGGTGCAGGTTCAAACCCTGCTCGTGGAAATTTTTTCAACATTTGTGTTTTTGTAATTTGTTCGCAACTAAATTTGCGTTAAAAATTATATAAACATTTATAAATAGCTTGCCTACTTCTTAACTGATCTTTAGTATTTGTAAAAATATTATGATCGGATGTTAATGACGGTAGTTGTTAACATTGAATGGGCGCCTTTGGCTTTCAAAGTAAAAAGTAAATAGTGTTGAATAATTTCGGCGGGCTGGTTAGTACCACGATAGCTCAATTGGAAGAGCACCTGACCCGGTATGTCAGAAGGGTGCAGGTTCAAACCCTGCTCGTGGAAATTTTTTCAACATTTGTGTTTTTGTAATTTGTTCGCAACTAAATTTGCGTTAAAAATTATATAAACATTTATAAATAGCTTGCCTACTTCTTAACTGATCTTTAGTATTTGTAAAAATATTATGATCGGTTGTTAATGACGGTAGTTGTTAACATTGAATGGGCGCCTTTGGCTTTCAAAGTAAAAAGTAAATAGTGTTGAATAATTTCGGCGGGCTGGTTAGTACCACGATAGCTCAATTGGAAGAGCACCTGACCCGGTATGTCAGAAGGGTGCAGGTTCAAACCCTGCTCGTGGAAATTTTTTCAACATTTGTGTTTTTGTAATTTGTCCGCAACTAAATTTGCGTTAAAAATTATATAAACATTTACTTTATTTTTATTAAAAATAATAAAGTATGGTGATGGAAAATAACGTAGGATACGTTATTTTAAAGTATGGTTGGCAACCCTACTACCACGGTCTTAGCGCATCACGGTATATTACGAACGTAACGTATGTTTTGAAAATAGTAATTGAGCATTAACATATAAACAATGTAACTCTTAATACAATAGAATCCAAATTTGTCAAAAGTGTATACATGTGACTGTACTACGGATATGACGATCTCGAAGGACCAATGTACAATGTCCCAAAAAGCTCAAGAAAAAGGGAATTGTAAATAAAACCACAGTTCTGAGAGTAGTATTGATGTATAATGTTCAGAAGTTATCATAGCTATATGTAGTTGTTGACAAAAATCTCAATACTGCGATTCAGGAATTGTTTAAACAAATACAGCGCCATCTAGTAATATTCTTAGGAACTAATTTGTAACACAGTACTAAATTTACACTGAACATACCGCCCACCATGGACAAAGTGTCCATAAATACGTATAAGAGATAATAATATTAGCTATACCTTTGAGATACATAAGTATGTGGTAATCGCTACAAATATGACACACGAAAAAAAAAAGAATTGAATGTAACACAACACAAATTTTAGCTTGCTTACAATAAACATAAAATCGCCAACATAACGAGACTAATAAATTCAAAACGATTTCAACATTGTTTGCAGTAGTAACAACTAAAACGTATGAGTTTTAAAGGCTTTATAGTGCAATATCATGTTATAAGACTAACTTACTACTTATAATTATCTTAAAACAAATCACCGAATACATATATTTCGGTGCAGCTAGTAAAATAAAGTTAAGGTGCATACAGTATTCAGTAACAAAAAAATAAAATAAAAACTGTAAATATGAAGAAAGCTTCATAGGGCTTCATAGGGATGCCTATTGATCAACCAAAATAAAAAAAAATAAAAAAAACTGCTGAAGGTTTAGCGATATCAAAGTAAAGAAAAATTCAGCGATCTATTGGCAAAATACACAATTTTGAAACGGGTCTCTTAATAATAGAGCCCTTGCATCTTAAGCTGACAACACGGGTTATTTCGTCCGAACCTGGGTGTTTATCCGTTATAATGCCGTAAATCCATCTAGCCGGAGGAAGCCCATCCTCTTTGACCAAAATAACACGGATATGACGGCGGAAACCGGGCGCTACACCGGTCTATCCTTGGTCGTAGATCGAGAGGGAAGCCCCAAACTAGATGGAGAGATGTAATCCAAAAAGACATGAGGGAGAGACAGCCAAGTTGAAGGGAAAAAGTGAGGAAACTGACTGGGTACCACCTAAGACCTAGAACCAGGAAGAGAGAGAGAGAATGTACGAGGTTCAAAACGATTTCATTTAATTTTATTTCATTAGTTTTAAAACAGAAAGTAGTTATGATGCATTATGTACTCATGAATTAACCTTTCCAAAGAAACGTGAGTCAAAACGTGTCGAAGCCATAACCCCTGTTTTAATGAACAAAGTGCGAGTATACCTAAGCTTCGAATAGATATGTAGAATTAATATAGTAATTTTGTATTGTACATTTCTCGGAGGAGCTCGATGGTACAGTGGTTAACGCACCCGGTTCGCAATTGCTAAGTTAAGTAACTCGCATAGGCCGGTCACCGGATGAGTGACCAAAAATTTATCATCTCGACCTCCTCCGTGCTTCTAAACGCACGTAAAGACGTTGGTCCCAGCTGCATTAGCAGCCGTTAACAACCACAGCACCGGCACCGCTGCGCCTGCGCAGTGCGTTCTCCCTATCCATCCATAAGGAAGGCTCGTGTCCCAGCTTTGCCCCGGTCACAAGAAATGGGCTGGTGATGATTGTATATTTCATCATCATCCATCATCATCCACATCATCATCATCAGCATATACTAGTCCACTATTGGAGATAGGCCTCGGCCTTGGAGAGCCAAGTGCACGTCATTGAGCACGATCCGCGGCTATCCGATTGTATATTTATGATCGTGTAATTAAAAATATACAACTTGTGTTTCCAGCTGGCGGGGCTGACGTTGCTCGGCCTGGGCATAGCAGTGCAGCTGCAGATCTCCGGGCTGGCAGAGATCGGCCAGAGCCAGATCCAGGTGGCTCCCATCTCGGCGATGGTGCTCGGCGGGGTGGTGTTCCTTATCGCCTTCTTCGGCTGCTGCGGCGCCATCAGGGAGAGCAACTGCATGCTTGTGACCGTAAGTGTAGTCTTACAGACAGATAGCTAGTGGTCGCTAAGTGGTCGAAAATCGCCAGTAATTCACAAAATAAGAGACGTGGTCGCTCACTATGGGCTTCATAAGAAGACGCAAGGTCACCCAAAGAGCAATGGAAATGGCTATGCTTGGTGTTTCTCTGCGTAACAGAATCAGATATGAGGAGATCCGTAGAAGAACAAAACGACATAGCCCGGGGAATTGCTACGCTCAATTGGCAGTAGGCAAGTATCCCATGATGGACCTCAATAGCAGCGCCACCTACCGGGTCCAATTGTAAATCTAAACCATTCTCGAATCTACTTGAACACACACAGAAAATTTCACCCAAATCGGTCCTGCCGTTTAGAAGGAGTTCAATAATATACACACGCACAGAAGATTTATATAAATAACTAGCGACGCACGGGTGCAATGCTGATACTAACTATACTACAGAATGTCTTTATATACAACGTTCCGTTCACAACCGCTATGTCCCACCATATTATGCATGTATTTATACATATAAACCTTCCTCTTGAAACACTATCAATTAAAAAAAACCGCATCAAAGTCCGTTGCGTAGTTTTAAAGATCTAAGCATACATACAAACATAGGGACAGACAGACAGCGGGAAGCGACTTTGTTTTATACTATGTAGTGATGAAGATGGGTAGGTATTTACATAAATTTACACAAACATTTATTGCGAGTAAATAAAAATTTTGTAGATTGTCCTGAATCCCACGAATTGAATAAGATCGATTTGAATAAGGCTTCTTTGGCTTACAAAGCAAAGTACATAGATAGAGTTGACAAATCACTAGTTAGACAAAACCCCGATAGCGCACCAGCACACATTAAAAGTGCACCTGACCCTGTGTAATGTTTCCAGCTAGATAATTTGAGCGCGCCGCTTACACCCTGTATGTCAGAAAGTGCGGGTTCAAACCAGCTTGTGGAGCTTGGCCAGCTTCAAACCAGCTTGTGGAACTTGTGTAAAAATTAAGTCAACTCTTTTTCAAATGAGATTATAATTTATCTTGCTACTTTACTTGAACGTTATCAAAACAAATAATAATAATTTTGAATGTTTTCCAGTTCTCCATCTTTATGTTGCTGCTGATGGTGACCAAGATAGCTCTGGCCACAACCATCTTCGTGGGGCTCGACAAGGTCCTGGTGGAGATTCCAAAATGGCTGACAGAATCCTTCAATTTAAACAAAGAGTCCTTCCACGCTATTGAGACTACGGTAGGTGTTTCAATGCATATTAATATCTTAATAAAGGTATCAACAACATACCAAAAGTAGGTGTATCCAGTCTCCAAGAAATTTGTAACACAACGAATGATATGAGCCCCACTAAAGGCAGTTCTTTATCAACTTGACTGAAAAATTGTCGTCCAAAGCGGCATTAATCGATTTTAACTATTTTTCTTGTCGTCAGCTTGTAGGTGTAACGGCTCTAATGCTTTCAAACCATTCAGCAAATTATAATTAAACTTTCTATGCTTAAGGGAAATACTTATTAATATTTATTTATAAAGATGTTTGTATATTAATGTGATGTAAAGTCCACTAAGTATCAAATCGCATAAAATTAGTTTCGGAGCTTTGAGTCTTAGGGATGGGTACGGAAATGTATTATGTCTCTTAATCTTCTGCCTTCTTTGGTTTTGCGGGTGTCCATGGGCGGCGGTGATTGATTCTATCAGGTGACCCGCCTGCTCGTTTGCCTCCTTCTAAATAATATATATAATCTTCTCCAAATTAAATACATAGGGAGATCTATCAACAACCCAGCATGCTGGCGCAACTGTATACCGATTTGCCTGTTCTGTTTAGTTTAAGTGCTGCGGCCCGACGGGTCCATCGTCGTACGGACAGCTGACGCTACCGGACTCGTGCTGCGGCAGCCCGCCCTGCATCATCATCGCCAACTCCTACCCCGGCTGCGACACCGTCGTTAAGGACTTCATGGAGACCTTCGCGCTCGTCATCGGCATTGTGGCCATCGCCATCTGCGCTATTGAGGTAAGCTCCACCTGCTAGTGTACCTGGTGACTCGTACTGCGGCAGACGCCCAGCATTCATCATCGCCAACTCCTACCCCGGCTGCGCCATCGTCGTCAAGGACTTCATGGAGACCTTCGCAGTCGCACTCGTCATCGGTATCGTGGTCATCTGCATTTGCGTTATTAAGGTGAGTCACCTGCTAGTGTACCTGGTGACCCGCACTGCGGCAGACGCCCTGCATTCATCATCGCCAACTCCTACCCCAGTTGCGACAGCGTCGTCAAGGACTTCATGGAGACCTACGCACTCGTCATCGTTGTCGTGGTCATCGGCACTAATGAGGTGATCTTCACATGCCAGTGTACCTGATGACTCGTGCTGCGGCAGACGCCCTGCATCCTGGTCGCCAATTGGGACATGCAGTTGGCAATACGGATTGGTAATCAAAACTCGAGCTTGTGCCCATCGAATAATTCGAAACACACTTTGCCCGATCTAGATACTGAAACTAAACCAGGACTTCCATGATTGCTCCTCCGCTCAATGCAGAACAAATACGTAAATCCAATTTTGCCATTGGACATGGTCTGTATTGTGCTATTTTAAAACGTCTTCTACTGCAATCGTATCTCAGTGGGCTGATTCTGACATTCGCCCCATAATGCAAGTGTAAATATCAGGAGCCTTACCATAAGCTCTTAGAGCAGGTTCGCGCGCCTCGTTTTCACCACCGCATCTATACTGCTACAATACTACTTTAAAAACTCACGGTTTGGCTCCTGATAATTATGTGTCATCACCAGCCTACATTACGTCCCCACAGCTGGAGCGAGCCTTCCCTATGGATGTAAATACCATGAAGGGAAAATGAACCATAAGCCATAAATGAACCAGTGCCGAATGGTGATTGTTAGCGACTGCTAATGGTTGCAGCTTGGACCAACGACTTAACGAGCCTCCCGAGCCGCCAAGGAGCTCGTGATGATATATGTTTGGTCATTAATCCGATGACCGGTCTTAAAAAGAGCGCGTTTACCACTGTGCCTCCTGATATGTTTATTGATCGGCCTTGTTGTGTGTTGTAGCTGGTGGCAGCGGTGTTCGGGCTGTGCCTGGCTAGCCACGTGAAGAACAAGTACCGCCGGACGCGGTACTGAACGCGCGTCGCCTACTACGTGCTGCGACGCGACGCACGCGCCGTGTGATCGCGGGACCATCGAGTGTGCGGGGTGCGGGTGCTAAGCGTAGCGTGCCGTGCTTCATTTATTCGATTACTTTTATTCTGCCATACAAATTTTCGTTTTCGTTAACGCGATCGAATGGCGAACGAAACCCGCACTAGGCATTCCATCCTGTTTCACACTGTGAGAGTAAATGAACTAATCTTTGTTTCGCTTCGCTCTCAGTGTTGCGCCTGCGCTTTATTTACCATTCGATCACGTTAACGAACACTTGAATTTGTAAGGCAAAGTTTTAGCGCTACTAGTTTGCGGCAGCGCGGCGCTGCTTCAATGTCAAATCAATTATATATTCATTTATACAAATACATATGTTATTAACGAACTTTTACAAGTTCACGTGATCGAGTAGGAAATAAAACTCGCACCATAGTTAAAATATGTATAAATTCGCATTACGCACTCTGAATGCGTGTTTTTTTTACAATTCGATTGGCGTTTAGCGCCACCTAGTGACGAACTTATGAAACTAACTTTAAATATTTACTCGATTTAATGTGAAAAGCACGCAGTCAACACGCAGATGAGAACCCACGCGAGCGAAAAACAAGTTTTTAGTTCAACACATCTTTTTTATGTATGAGGCACTTTATATGGATCTAGTCGCGATTTTTTCACCTATTTTTATTTGTCCTGGCGTTTGAAGTAGTTAACTTCCGTTTCTCCTTTACAAAACAATAAACACAGAAGAATTAAAGACTACGAAACTCTACGAAACTTTAACGCATAGCGTTAAAACCTAGGATATAAGTTTAGTGTTTACTGTAAGTAAGTTTGTTATAAGTAAGTACCTATAATAATGAAGAGTTTTATTGTAAAAAGCATGTAGTATTAAATGGCGGCCAAACATTTTTTTTAAGTTATACGTAGTGACCAACATAAATAGGTGCGTTCAGCTATCTACCAATTTATGTATGTAGTTAGTAAAAGTTTTGTACATTATTTACATGGTCATAATATTAAAATTATGTTGCTTTTTTTTCTAACTCTACCACACATGTTCCTAATTCCTTCAAAAAGTAAGATCCCAGATTTTCCAGACCTACGGTTCCCCATAATATACTCAAACTAAGATTGTTATATGAAATTAGTACCTACCTAACTACGAAGGTAAGGTGTGATAGGTAACTTCTTTTGTTTTAGAGAGTTCGCTGGGCTGGGCATTTTCAGCTTCACCGAGCTTTTTTGGCGAGAAACTTAAAGGGTTCCTCAAGCCGTTTGAAACGAATCACCGTCAGAAGTTTTCTAGGGGGAACGCGGGAGGTGTGATACTACCCTGCATGACCACGACGGGTTTTCTTCTTCTTTCTTCTTCTTCTTCTTTAATAATAATAATAATAAGGTAACACGAGGTAACCACCATGTGGGATATTGACACGACAATCATTGTGCCGATAGTCGTGTCTGCGAACGGTCTGGTAGCGAAGAGTCTCGACCAACACCTTAAGAAACTCTCGCTCAATGGTTGGATCAAGGGTCAGATACAGAAGGCGGTACTCTTGGACACGGCGCGAATAGTCCGAAGGTTCCTGTCTCTGCAGCCCTAACCACCGGCAGCATGAGCCCTGCCCTGTTGCCGGCGGTACCCTAGGCTAGGTTTTTTATAATATTTTTATGTTTTGTATGTGCTTTTGTATTTTACTTTTATATTAATATTATAACAAACCTAGGCTAAGAAAAAAAAGAAATAAAGAGATAATAATAATAATAATGTACAGTCGACATTTGTCGGGCATGCCGCCGTCCCGGGGAATCACTCAGGCACATTATCTCCGGTTGTTCTCATCTTGCTAACGGCGAGTATTTGCACAGACATAACCTGGTAGCTAGGATTATTCACCAGCAACTTGCTCTTCTATACGGTCTTGTGGACTTTGAAGTGCCGTACTACAGGTACACACCTGCGCCGGTTCTCGAAAACGGCCGTGCCACGCTCTATTGGGATCGAGCTGTCATCACGGACAGGACTATTTTAGCTAATAGGCCTGATATCGTGCTGATAGATCGATCGCAACGCCGGGCAGTGCTTGTCGATGTCACCATCCCACATGACGAGAACCTTGTAAAGGCCGAGAAGGACAAGGTCAGCAAGTACCTTGACTTGGCTCACGAGGTAACCGCCATGTGGGATATTGACTCGACAATCATTGTGCCGATAGTCGTGTCTGCGAACGGTCTGGTAGCGAAGAGTCTCGACCAACACCTTAAGAAACTCTCGCTCAATGGTTGGATCAAGGGTCAGATACAGAAGGCGGTACTCTTGGACACGGCGCGGATAGTCCGAAGGTTCCTGTCTCTGCAGCCCTAACCACCGGCAGCATGAGCCCTGCCCTGTTGCCGGCGGTACCCTAGGCTAGGTTTTTTATGATATTTTTATGTTTTGTATGTGCTTCTGTATTTTACTTTTATATTAATATTATAACAAACCTAGGCTAAGAAAAAAAAGAAATAAAGAGATAATAATAATAAATCTTTATTTGCAGTACCTAGTTACGAAAAAAGAGAGTAGGTACATTAATTCGCTGTTCCAACCTCGTGGTCGTGGTCGTATTAAAAGAAGCTTCCAAGATCATCCGGACAGATCATCAAACATCAGGCTTTGATTACTTTCAAATATTGAGGTCGGTTAAGTCACAACTTATAGAAAGTAAATGTACGTAGGTACTCTAATCATACTGTTAACTTTAACAGTAGGTATTTAAGCAGATTTAAAGCAAAAATATTAAAATTTAAAAACACACATAAAACTTCAAAACGTTTACACATATCATCCGATTAATACCAACTAGTTATAAATAAATATTTGTCGATAATTTGTCGGAATTTGTCGTGAAATCTCAGAATTTGTCGGTCCACCGTTCAAAAGTTATAAGGGGTTCAAAGTGGCCCCGCCAGGATGAGGCTCATTCTGGCGTGGCCACCTTGTATCTCTGAAACTACGGGTCGTAGCGAAGATCTGATTACACCAATAATTTGTCGATAATTTGTCGGAATTTGTCGTGAAATCTCAGAATATGTCGATCCACCGTTCAAAAGTTATAAGGGGTTCAAGGTGGCCCCGCCAGGATGAGCCCTCATCCTGGCGTGGCCACCTTGTATCTCTGAAACTACGGGTCGTAGCGAAGATCTGATTACACCAATAATTTGTGGATAATTTGTCGGAATTTGTCGACAAACGCCAGAATTTGTCGGTGCTTCTATGAAAAGTTATATCAACTTCTTTTTTCCCATACAAACAACAACATGTACAGTCGCGTTCATAAGCATTTAATGATAACGTGATTTAATGAACGAATTAAATGGTGAATAAAGTTCGGAACTTTGATATGTGTGTACGTAAACTAAGTAGGTATGTCCGACTCTTTATCGGATGCATATAATTAATGCATGACATTAATTTATTGCTAATAGATAATTATATAGCCATTTTAAAAATGTGCTGTCATCTTAAAACTAAAAATAATTATTATGAGCAATAATTCAACAATCACGCGCCTTCATACATAAATCTATATACCCATTAAACCTATCTACTATGCTAGTGTCTCTTTAGTAATAAAACTACACACAAACTAAAATAAACTACACACTCTAAAGACTTTAGCTCATACAAGTAGTTACATATAATATTCACGACTATTGTCCCTAGGGGTTAGTCAGAGACTAGGCAGTTAGCACCGCGAAAGCTACTGCTGCCACAGTTCGTGTTTCACCAAATTACTACTGCACCTGTGCTCGCGTGATAGGTGGTGAGCTTGTCGCCACTATAAGCAGTTGGATGTATGTATGTGCAGTTCTCAGTCCGTTAGTCACCTTTTACGACATCGAAGACAAGGAATGGTGTGACAGTATTCTTAAAAGGAGCCGCCACCACACGGCTCACAAGTAGTTACAAAGAAAATTAATAGATAGGTATTTCTAATTAGGTGCAATTAAGCACCGATGTCGACTAATTGCATTTATAAGAAGTTTCTTTAAAACATCTTTAAGAAAAAAGTACTTACTTACTTGCTTTTTATCTACCTAAGTAGGTATCGCGCACAATATACCACTAACGAAACTACAAAACAAGTTCAAATACACCACTGCGAACTGAGGCAGTTCTCTAACTCGCTATTTGTACTTAACCCGGTCCGTGCCAAACAATAACAAACATCGCCGTTGATCATTGAACGTTGATCATTCTGTGTTAGATCATAAAGGTTATTTTGCAATTGAAAATAATGAAACTACTATTCAGCGCCATCTGCTATCTCTTTGAAAGACTACAAGTGCAGCGAAGTGCAATGCTGCTGCGCAATTTATGAACGCAGTAAAGAACATGTGACAGTTTCGAGAAAATAGATCGTAATGTAAGCACATCAAATGTCACGATCGTAAACGCAGTAAGTGGTACTTACTGCGTTCATAAATTGTGCGGCGGAATGTTTTGCCTACTTTTTTGTGTAGGTATAAGGGATTGTGAATCTTGTAGCGTACGAAATAAAGTCGTTCACACTAGTGTAAACATGTCGTTCTCTCTCGGAAATGGATCTCGGAACCCCTGTTAGCTCCAAAGTATTTTTCTAATAGTCTCATGCCCATTTTCACCGTTGACCCCTAAGTTTAAGGTGACCCTTAAGCCATATATTAGGTGACGGTTTTGCTCCAACAACTGTCACCTAACATGGCTTAGGGCTCACCTAAAACTTAGGGATCAATGGTGAACTCAGGCATTAGTGTTGTTTATTATCGATTTACATAAAGTTGCTTTCTTTTTACTAAACTATACCTACTTACCTATTTTTCTCAACGATAAATAAAAACATAGGCTCAGTTAATAAACTATGACACTATTAAAAATATTGTGCCAATTTGAATGAGTACCAACTATGTAGGTACATAGGTGTTGTATGTCACATTAGTAACGCAAAAATTTTAAAAATATAAATAGGTAAGTACCTACTTAAGTATGGTCTTACTAGTTACTTAATATTATAAAATATGCGAATGTTTGGATGTTTGTTAATCAATCACGTTTCAACCACTTAACTCCGTTTCACGTTCCCGTGGGAATGCCGAGAGAAAAGTATCCTATGTCTTATTCTGGTTCCAAACCTATTGTACGAAGTTTCATCTCGATCCGTCCAGTGGTTGAAGCATAATTGAGTAACAAACATCCAAACTTCACATTAATAATATTAGTAAGTACACTCTTTATACCTTTGAAGTCGTTTATTCACAACATCAATAAGCTTCATGTACGCGATTGTACATTTACTATGGAAAAAAAAGAAGTTGATATAACTTTTCATAGAAGCACCGACAAATTCTGGCGTTTGTCGACAAATTCCGACAAATTATCCACAAATTATTGCTTATCTTCGCTACGACCCGTAGTTTCAGAGATACAAGGTGGCCACGCCAGAATGAGCCTCATCCTGGCGGGGCCACCTTGAACCCCTTATAACTTTTGAACGGTGGACCGACATATTCTGAGATTTCACGACAAATTCCGACAAATTATCGACAAATTATTGGTGTAATCAGATCTTCGCTACGACCCGTAGTTTCAGAGATACAAGGTGGCCACGCCAGAATGAGCCTCATCCTGGCGGGGCCACCTTGAACCCCTTATAACTTTTGAACGGTGGACCGACAAATTCTGAGATTTCACGACAAATTCCGACAAATTATCTATAAAGTCAGATTTCCAGTTGGTGATGGTGGCCACGCCAAGATGAGCCACACCTCAAAATTGGTGATTTCGTTGGTCTACGCCTTTCTGGGGGAAGGATGTGAGAGTGTGTTGTATGTCAATTTTACTGATGCGCCCGAGCCTTCAAAGTGCCTAGAGCAAGAATATAGACAAGACAAACGCACTATATTTTGCCATAAAAATATTTGATTTCGTTAACTTGATCAAATGATGAAATCTTTACATATTATTAAAAACTATAATAAGCAGTTTGCCCGCAACTTCGTTTTATTTTTGAGAGAGATTGCTGATTGCCTCAAACGGCATTTTCAGCGTCACCGGGCTTTTTTTTGGGGGCGGCGGCGGCGAGGTACGTAAAGGGTACCTCAAGCCGTGTGAAACGAATCACCTTCAGAGGTTTTGTAGAGGGAACGGCATCGCACACTTAAAAGTGCGCGTCCCCGTGCCCCACTAGATTCCGAAGGGTTCGGATCGGATCGGGGACCGCGACTTCGTCCACGTACAATGTAGCCTATGTTACCCGCAAGGAAGTAAGTAGTAGAAGTGTATCTTTCTATTTGTGAAAGAATTTTTGGGATTGGTTCCAGAGATTACTCTCCGCAAGCAAACAAACAAACAAACAAACAAACGAACAAAGTCACACACCTTACCTCTTTATTAGTAGTATACATTAAAATTGTATTTCTTCGGAACTATGAAGTTCGGGTTGATAAAAATTGGAATAACCAAATTCGAATTATTTTACTGATACAACACTACAAACGTACAAAATATGGGATGCGGGATGGGAGGGGAGTATCTATGGTTTATCCCAATCCAGACTCGAGTCTCTATAACAAAGTGTTAGAACTCGATGTTGTTTTGTGTCATAAACTGTTACTACTTTGTGATAGAGAGAATAAAAACTTTTGCAATGTGTGTAATGTATTGAAACAATCCTATATCAGTCACGATAGTTACTCATACTGATAAGTCATATTTATTTATTTGTAATTCTTTTGAATTGAATTACCTTGCTGAATCATCTATTACCTAATGTAAAGCACCTAGTTATGACGGTGATATAAAACAAACTGTTTCAATATTTATAACATGATTAGTTACTTCACAATTGTTTTGATAGAGATTTTAATAGTTAGATATGAAATTACAATTAAGACATATTTTTGGCCATTTGTTTGCTTTAGACTGTCACATTTCTGAACCGAAGTCTTGAATTTGCAATTTGTAAACGTTTTCAACCGTTTCCCAAATTTCCTTCAGACAATAAGCTGTGCCACAGACTGTGAGTGTTCAGATGAGTTGATGTTAAAAAAACATCCAATTAAATACTTGACAAACTGCTAAATATTCCGACGTGTACCCAAAACTTAAATACGAATTATTTCTAGTGTTAAAATCAGGGCGCCGCCGCGCCGCCGCCGCCGCTAACTCATGATTAAATAAGCAAACTTGAGGCCCAATAAGACCTTATGCTTGCATGCAATAAAAAAACAGGCGTCGGACTCGTTTCCTTGTCGCACTCCCAAAAGCTGGAATAGTATACCAGCACACGTCTACCCTCGTTCCTACTATGGCGTAAGGTCCTTCAAAAAAGGCGTGAAGAGACACCTTGTGGGCCGGCAGGGCGAGGGTGACTATAATGCTGCGTTGCTTTCACACAACACCAGTCTTCGCGTCTGGACTACATTCTAATCCCTAGGGCTAAGAAGAGGCCGACGATGGAACAAGCTTGCCCAGAAATACTTAGCCTATTCACTCGGGCTTTAAAAACTTTAGGCTTATATGCACTCGGGAACACAGACGCCGGTAGAGAATTCCACTCTTTGGCTGTACGCATTATAAATGTAGAAGCAAAACGCTTAGTGCGCAGAAGTGGAATATCAACCAGGTAAGAGTGGTAGCCAGCCGTACGTCTGGATTCCCGATGGTAAAATGGGGTAGGTGGAATGAGCTCATGCAGCTCAATAGCACACTCTCCGAAGTATAGCCTGTAAAATTTTCACTTAACATCAGGTGAAGTGGTGTCATTTAAGGTTATAAAAATATCGACATGACGTCATACTAAGCTAAGCCCTCTTGTTTCTGTTTTAGGAAATCTATCGATTTAATAAAGATAAGATACGTTCCTTAATTATTATTAATTGTAATTAAAAAGAAAAATAGAGTAGGTGTACTATCATCTATATCAGGCAAAAAATGTAAAGAAATACAAAGTAGGTACTTAGTAAAGATCAACGCAAAATTACTCGAAATTGTATAAAAAAGTTTCGATTATTACAGTAGGTACAGTGAGATACTAGAAATGTTAAAACCTTAGTTCAATCCCGAAGTCACTTCAAACCATTGACGTGAACCCATTTCTAAAAGTTTTCTGGTGAGCTTAACAGGGTTACATCACATTAACAATCAATTTATTGACAAAAATGGAAATACCTCACTAAATAGCGAAACAGGGAAAAGTTAATTTAATTCTAGAAATAACTAAGATAACACCCATTTGGTACTCATACTAGTCCGCGGCCGTGATTCGTCCACGTGAACACCCGTATCCACTGGGATCCGTAAAATTTACCGAAATTTCGGAAATTTGTCTTATCCCTTGGTTACGTCATTTCAGCGGTGATGTGGGCCGGGACGATGTTCATCGTCATTAAGTTGGTCAGTCAGTCGTCAGTCAGGACTTCTCTTTTTCCCCCATTTAATGGCTCTGTGAGGTTAGCACATTAATTGACCCGTCAATTAATTGACGATTAATTGACGGGATGATTGAGATGACATCTCACACGGACTTCTTGAGAAAATTTGAAAAGTGACGTTTCACTGTAGTGTTGGACGTTGCGTTGGACTTCTCTTTAATATTTTTAAATAGATATTCTTTTGTGAAAAACCATAGATATACCACATAAATGATTTACATAAACATGACAAGCCCCAAAAAGTTATACGAAGTTATCAAGTTATGTCTGTTTATTGGTTGTTATTGATTTATCGTCTTATCATTCTTATCTGACCACGTAGATAAACGCATCTATCTATCCCACCGCACCGCTTTATGTATGTGTTATTTTCATTTCCCCACGCACTTCATATATTTTGCACACGCTAACTGGCGGCCTGCGATAATAATAGTTCTGCCTAAAAAGAGTAAATAGATTAAAAGGTTCCTTAAACATTGAATCAAAGTATTGAGCGGATTTTAAAAATGTGTTGCTGTGCCGAGTTTATTGTCAAATATGTTTTGTTCTTCGCCAACTTCGTGTTTTCGGTAAGTAGCGTCTTTGTTTACGTATTTAATTTAATTCAATTCATTTATTACGCTATTTTTGTTATTATAAAGGTGTTAGTAGCATTGAATAAAAACAAAAATAATATAATAATAATTCATTTAAAACGATACATTTTGAAGTTAATTTGTATGGTTGTGTATTGCTTGCTTATTTACCTATTGTATGATATTGTTTTGCTATCACGTATGGAGTTGTGATACTCGTTAGTTAAAGATGTTTCAAGTTTGTATGGGCACTGGGTTAAGTTTTTGTACAGGTAAAATAAATCAAAGAAATAAAATTACAAACATAAATTTTTCATTATTTTTATTTTTCAATGAGTGTCAAACTCATCACGGCTTATTTTTATGTTTTGTCTCAATAACTTAAACTCTCCTATCCTAGCTTGTTTATGGCTAAACTTCTTCACAACTATTCAGCGCTTACGTTAGCGGTAGCGTTAGTTCCCGGTAGCATAGCGGTCAGTGCAGCCGCCCGGATTGCGGAAGATCCAGGTTCGATTCCTGGCTGGGTCGGGTAGGCGTTTAATTTTTTTCACTGTATTTTATAAATTTTATAAATATTTAAACTTCTTCATACAAAAGTAGGCTCTAAATTGACGATTTAAGATTTCTTCTAATGTCGAGTGGCGAGCGCGATCGAATTCGATCGCTTGGGGTTTCACGGATGTTCGCCCGCCCGTTCGCGATCGGATACGATCTCTTAGAACCTAAAAGGTTTAATATTTATGTCTGTTTTTGAAAATATAACACGTTCAAAAACAGACATAAATATTATACCGGGTCAGGTGCTCTCCCAATTGAGCTATCGTGGTTCTAACCAGCCCGCCGAAATTATTCAACACTGGTATGCCAGAAGGGTGCGGGTTCAAATCCTGCTCGTGGAAATTTTTTCAACATTTGTGTTTTTGTAATTTGTTCGCAACAAAATTTGCGTTAAAAATTATATAAACAAAACAAAAAACATTTTATAAATAGCTTGCCTACTTCTCAACTAATCTTAGTATTTGTAAAAATATTATGATCGGATGCTAATGACGGTAGTTGTTGACATTGAATGGGCGCCTTTGGCTTTCAAAGGAAAAAGTAAATAGTGTTGGATAATTTCGGCGGGCTGGTTAGAACCACGATAGCTCAATTGGAAGAGCACCTGACCCGGTATGTCAGAAGGGTGCAGGTTCAAACCCTGCTCGTGGAAATTTTTTCAACATTTGTGTTTTTTTTTTTTTACTGTATAACCAACCTAGGTATTGTTTGTTATGCTTCCGTGCTTCAGAAGGCACGTAAAGTCGTTGGTCCCGGCTGCATTAGCAGTCGTTAACAACTACAGAACAGATTTATCTATTCCGTGTTAACAACCACCGCACCGCACCAGTGCGGTGGTTGTTTACACGCTAGCGTAGTTTTCGCGCATTCCGCGCCCTCCCACTTGTACCCCCTACAAACCCTACAAAACCGCTTCATGCGAGGCGCGACAAGTTGTCCGCATTACGTTCGTAATGTAGACCTCCATCGCGACCTCGACCTCCCCACAATCAAAGACTTTATCAAGGACGTCTCCCGACGTTACTTTGATAATGCCCCCCACCACCTTAACCCGCTTGTTGTGGCGGCCGCCAACTATAAAGTTGAAGGCCTTCCCACAACAAGACGGTACGCGTCTAGACGTCCTAAACGACCCCGACGACCCAATTACAGTTGCGAACGCCCCCCCGCCCGATCCTCCAAATGATAGCACACATTTACAGAATATCTAAACATGCACACTAATTTAGGCCCAAGACACCGTACTCGTAGAACAAGGGTACGAAGAACCGGTACACACGCGCTCTACGCCAGGCACAGTCATGTGCCTGGGCGCTTCTCTCCTCCTCCACGGCCCGGTCTACCCGAGCCGAGGTCCGTGCCTTTAGAGGCGCCCTCGGGTGGTTCCGCTCCCCGATCCGATCCGAACCCTTCGGAGACTCTGGGAGGGCACGGGGACGCGCACTTTTAAGTGTGCGATGCCGTACCCCTCTAGAAATCCTCCGAAGGTGATTCGTTTCAACACGGCTTGAGGCACCCTTTACGTACCTCGCCGCCCCTAAAACAAGCCCGGTGAAGCTGAAAATGCCTCTCGGCAATCAGCAGTCTCTCTCAAAAAAAAAATAAAAAAAAAAATGGCCCGTTCTCCCTATCCATCCATAGGGAAGGCTCGTGCCCCAGCTGTGGGGACATAAAATGAGCGGATGATGATTGTTTTATATTTATTATTTATATGTTTACTGATCAAAAATGTATGAACTCCAAAAATTACTAACATAGGTACTTACTACTTACTTACTTTACTTATACATAAGTGTTTATATAATTTTTAACGCAAATTTTGTTGCGAACAAATTACAAAAACACAAATGTTGAAAAAATTTCCACGAGCAGGGTTTGAACCTGCACCCTTCTGACATACCGGGTCAGGTGCTCTTCCAATTGAGCTATCGTGGTTCTAACCAGCCCGCCGAAATTATTCAACACTATTTACTTTTTACTTTGAAAGCCAAAGGCGCCCATTCAATGTTAACAACTACCGTCATTAACATCCGATCATAATATTTTTACAAATACTAAAGATCAGTTAAGAAGTAGGCAAGCTATTTATAAATTTATTTAGTTTATATAATTTTTAACGCAAATTTTGTTGCGAACAAATTACAAAAACACAAACGTATCGTGGTTAGAACCACGATAACTCAATTGGAAGAGCACCTGACCCGGTATGTCAGAAGGGTGCAGGTTCAAACCCTGCTCGTGGAAATTTTTTCAACATTTGTGTTTTTGTAATTTGTTCGCAACTAAATTTGCGTTAAAAATTATATAAACATTTATAAATAGCTTGCCTACTTCTTAACTGATCTTTAGTATTTGTAAAAATATTATGATCGGATGTTAATGACGGTAGTTGTTAACATTGAATGGGCGCCTTTGGCTTTCAAAGTAAGTAAAGTTTTTTTTACTTATACATACTTTTAAAAAAAACTTTTATTTTACATTACATGGAATTATTATTTGTCATTAATTATTGGTCTTTCTCAATATCTAACAATACATTATCCATGCCTTGCCATCTGTGGTACGGGATGGTTTATAATTTTTATTTTTTTCCTGTGTCTACGATTTCATACCCTGTATTGTTCTACTCTGGTTGGATATGGCCAATTTTTCTATGGACGTCGATGTAGTTAATAATTTTCATTTACAGCAATGTTTTATAGTGTTTTGTTTTCGAGAATTTTAGCAGATTTTATTCCCATGTTTAAAAAACGCAAAGAACTTGTCAGTCAAAGTACTAGACGTCAAAAGTTTCGTTTTTTCGCCTTAATCTTAATCAGATTATTGACAATTGGTGTATGCACTATGACTTTGCTATTTAAAAGAGTAAGGCGATTTAATATAATTATTTTATGTAGGTTTTGAAATGCTTGGTTATTTACTTTACAAAACTAAAAAGTTTGAAATAAACCAAATTATTAGAATAAAACAAAAAACCTGATTGCTAAAACCACGGAATAGATAAACCTTATAACTGTTCTGTGGCTAAAACAACTATAAAAAACAATTATATCTTATATTATAACTCGTAAAAACCGGACTAACATAAAAAATAACTGCAAAGAGAAAAAACTGAAAAGAAAAAACAAGCTCTACGATCCCAGAATTCAATTTGAGCAATGTTGAATGCAACATGAAATATTTCCTTGTCCGATACCTATACTTAAGTAATAAAATCTATAATAAATGAGTATTTATGAATACATTGAATATTGATAGTTCTTTGTCGCAGACGACGCACAGTATGATATAAGACCGGATTTTGTGACACCCACTTTTTATTCCACAATCCGATAGTTCATACCAATACAAATGCAAAAGTGAAATTCCCGAGTGTCGATGTGTTTAGTTTTGGAAATATTTTTTTTTGAAAAATGACTTATTTTTTTCCGGGAAATCAGAAAAAAATTAATATCATTTCATGCGTAAATAAAGTCACCAAATCATTACAGTTAATAAATAGTACCGTCAAAAAGACACGTTTTAGAGCAATCGGCAAACTCATTGAATTTTTGGATTCAAAGATATTTAAATTTAATTATTTTTCGTTTTTATTTAATTACTTTAATAATTCGCCGTATTAGCACGAGATTTTTACACACGTCTTTGTATGATATCCTCTATACGCGTCCTAAAAATATCACGTTATAATTCCATGGACTAATGTAGTTACAAGGTTTTTTAACTTTTGGTTAGGGTTGTCACTACCAAGTTCAAGGAAAACCCAGACCAACATTCTGTTTTACTGACATGGCAGGTTTTAGTAAATATCTAACGAGGGTGGACCGCTTCCCATGTCACTCGTAGTCTTTCCTCGGAATCGAAATTCCTGTAATAGAGATTAAAATTCGATAGACACTGCACGATATTAAAAGAAATACGACTATATTTAATAGTTGGCACTGTACAAGAGCGCTCACATGCTAGAAAAATAACATTCACTTATTACCTGAAAAAAAAAAAATTCAGAATTTCAATCAGTGCTAATGCTAACCCTAGTACCGGAAATACCTTAAATATCATATTTAACTAATTACTCAGATAGTCCACGGTATTATCGCGTGATTATTTTAGGACGTATAGAAGAACTATTACGCTAGTTTGTGTGTAAAAATGGCGTGATAATATGGCGGACTTTTTGAGATAAAAAATATAAACTAGAATAAAATACATCTTAATAACTTCGAAACGAATGATCTAAGGAGTATGCTGATTACTTCAAAACATGCATTTTTGATATCGACATTATTTTATCTAACAATATCCAAAGTTTTATAATGGTTTTTCGATTTATTATTAATTATATGAAAATCCGAATAAAAATTTAACGATTTTTAAAAATTTATATCTTAATAACTAGGTACAACTAATGCATGGGAGTTCTACTTCTGCATTTATATTCGTTTAGAGTATCATATTTTAAGGTAAAGGGTAAAAATAACATGTCACTAAATCGGGTTTCGTATCATACATACTGTGCGTCGGGGACAATCATCAACCAAGCGGCCGTGGGTGGCTAGCTCAATTAAATCCGCACTCTCTTTAGTTGGTGATTGTCCCCGCCTGCAACAACTTCAATGTATTTATAAATACTCATTTATTATAGATTTTATTATTTAAGTATAGGTATCGGACAAGGAAATATTTCAGGTTGCATTCAACATTGCTCAAATTGAATTCTGGGATCGTTGAGCTAGTTTTTCTTTTCAGTTTTTTCTCTTTGCAGTTATTTTTTATGTTAGTACGGTTTTTACGAGTATATAAATGTTTTTATATAGTTGTTTTAGCAGTCGGTTTTTTTTTTAAATAATAAATTGTAATAAAACTACTAATGTTTATCCTGAGTCCTGAATACTGTCAAATCCTCTCCATGCCTAGGTTGCCTGGAAGATATCGCTTTTAGTGATAAGGCCGCCCTTTGTACGACTTCGATTTTAATTTTAAATTCTTTGTTAAAATGTATGTGTTTTTTTATGTGTACAATAAAGTTCTATTATTCTATTCTAATTAAAACTTATGTATAAAATAAACGCGAGCAGATCCGTAAAGGTTGATTTATTTCAATGTGTATTGTTCGCGTAAACTTTAGAAAACAAAATGTTTTTTAATAAGTTTAATCCGTGTTGCTCCAACCAACCCACCACCCTAGCTCGAACGACATCTAGAAAAAAATATAATTTGCAAACGCTAATTATTACAAAAGCACCTAGTTACTCATAATATCTGTGACACATCATTGTTTATACACCATTATCATCAAGTAGATAGATAAAAAGTTTTTTAGGTACGTCATCTACTTTTGTTGTGAGTCAGAATTCCACGCCTTTTATCTTTATTAAATCTCTTTAATAAATCTCAGAGAAAAGAATGTTGGAATTGGAAGTCAACCGGCTATCAAAATATTATCTTTCTGTATTTTGTTTTTTTTTATTCATAAATATGATTTGCCGACGGCCTCCTCCGTAGTCGAGTGGCTCGCACGCCCGCCGGTTTCTGGTGTTGCCATCTCCGAGGTCCCGGGTCGTTGTTCCTGATTTTCCATAACACAAGTGTTTAAACTACTGTCTTTGGGGTCAAAGCAATGTACCTATGTGATGTTGTCTAATATTTATTTATTATTTACTATTTATTTATTTTAGTCTTAAATTTTTTTTTATATTTTCATTTACTTACATATAATATGTAAAAAGAGCAATATCTAAAAACACAAACTAAAAAAATTATTTTTTTTTGAACATTCATAAAAATATATCTAACTAAACCTTGTCACAAAAGATAGATCAAGAGTTTTGAGATAGAGTGCAAATATGTGCTGAAACTAATGAACGGGCTTGGCCCAAAAGTGTGTCAAGAACATGTCACGAATGATAATGATAAGGATATGGTGGTGAGGCACCGCAAAGTAGTTTTAGTTTCAAATCACAAAAGTAATCATTTCAGAAGGACAAGTAGACAGACGACACCATATCATTTAGGGTACTGCCATATTACGTACTACCTACAGATAAAAAATGGTATCTCTACGAATTCATTTAGTTTGAGATTTTGCATTGATAGGAAGACTTAGGTAGGATACCTAATAGGAGTAATAAGTTGTACTTTTCTATAACATAAGTACCTACGGTAAAACTTTCTTCCTTTTATTTGTTGTTGAAACTAGAAGAACTGTTATTTTACTCATACATAATGGCAGTGCCATACGATGGGTAGTCAAATGAAATAAATCTTTTGTTAGGTAATGGCTGTTCTGCATTCCGAACACGACCATTTAAAAAGAGCTTTAAATAAAAAGATTTTAATGTCCTTTTTATGATTGGCTTGCGCCGGCGCCGCGCCCCATCGACATATCATCAAAATCCGTTTGCTTTCCCGTTAGGCTTTAACTATTTCTGCGATGCGACCTACATACAAAAGGGCTTTGTTAGTATTCAGCTTGAGCTCATACTAGGTCTATCTTGCCAAGAATCTAGGCATTTTATATCTCGGTAGATATCCCATCAAACTTCAAACCTCTAATTCTTTCAAACCAATTAACCAATTCTAATGCGACTTTCCATGCTTAAGATAAATATAGAGATGTTGTGTAAAGGTGCGGTGTGATTGAAAGACAAACGTTGGTAATAGACTGTTTACTGAATAGCAACACACAGTTATATACTAGGATAACATGGTACATAATATAAGGTGAACATATATGTATAGGTGTATGTTTTCCCTTACACCTTCCCCCCTTTTCTTTTTTTTCTTTTTATTTAATTATACAAAAATATTAAGTTAAAGACGCCATTTAACATAATCAATACATTTTACGATACATGACGTACTAAGCTTACTACTATACTATATATTTTTTTATAACAATAAAATGTAAATTTAACACAAATATTACATACAATAAGTTCTTACACACATAAGCTTGTACACGTTGAACTATCAACATGGTAGAGTTTAGTATGATTTTTATGTACTACATCTTCTTTTCCGTGTTTAGAAATTTTTACATTATAGTTTAAATCTTCCAAAACTAAATATGGTCCTAAGTATATTGGATCCATTTAATATCTGATGGGTTTCGGAACAATACATAGTCTCCTTTCTTATAAAATATTGGGTTTACATTAATGTCATATTAACTCTTACGTTTAATTTTACTTTGAAGCAAACTATCGCGAGCTTTTTTCTGAGCTAACTGAAGGCGATATTTTCTAAGGCATAAATTATCGTAAACATACAATGGATCTACTACGTCACCACTAAAATTAATTGGTATAATACACTTCTTACCAAATACCAACTTGTGTGGCGTATATCTGGTTTCAGTATGTACCGTATTATTGTAGGAAAAACACCAATACGGCACCCAACTGTTCCAACTTGATGTCTTATTCTCACAATATAGTTGGCATATTTCTTTAATTGTACTTGATAAAAATTCAGTTCCGCGATCGGTAGCAATTTCACGAGGTATGCCAAATCGTAAAATAAAATTATCAACGAAAGCACGAGCTACACTTACCGTTTCTTTGTTGTGTAATGGATACGCCTCTGTGAATATTGTTAATTCACATTGCAATGTTAAATTATTGCTGTGGTTTTGGTTATCCCTGGGAAACGGTATGTCTAAAAAAACTCTCTCGAATACCGAGTTTGCGGTACTCGTCACTGCCATAGGATGTTTAGTGCCTGTAGAATATTTTTCACTAGCAAAAATTGGTCATTGGTCGCATTTAGACTTAGCTAAGCACTCAGATATATATTCGGCGACATCCTTCCGCATACTAGCACAGAATAAGTAATAGTATATACTAGGCCAAAAATAATATTTTTTGATGTTTTTTGTCATTCTCCTAATGTCCGCGTGGCCACTAGTGGGCAATAGGTGAAAGTCGTTTAATATTACTCGCCTATTATTTAAGTAATTTATTCTTTATACCTCATTTACTACACAAATACGTGGTCCGAACCACTTATCATATTTACGTACCTCTTGTATTAATCCCGCAATATTTTTTTTATTACTTTTATTTCTTATGTTATTATGCATATATCCTCCATATTTAATTTCTGACATAGATATGAAAAATCTCTCACCAATCCGTCTCGCGTTATTGGTGATCGAGATTAGGTAATCGATTTAGTTGGCACATAAAAAAGTACTTATAATTTTACATAAAAACACTGCTTCTTATTAATTCTTTTTTACTAAGTCATTTTTATTAATTAGTGAAATTTCAGTAAAGTGAATTAGCTTTTTAATAATTTCCACGACTCTAGGTTGATCAGGCCTCGAGTTCGTGTCAATATTATCAACCGAATCACTATCACTGCCTTTACGTTTCCTGTAGTTTGCAACTTACGCTTCTGCGCTCTTGTTATGTATGACATTGATATTTATTTGTTCGCTCATAGTTTTTAACTCGTCTGGTGAAAGAATAATTCGTGATAAGGCATCCGCGGCTGAATTTTGTTTTCCTTTTAAATATTCTATGGTAAAATTATATTCTTCTAACTGTAATCTAAATTTTAACAACCTACTCGATGGGTCGCGCATGCTAAACAAATGAACAAGTGGTCTGTGGTCGGTCTGTATTTTAAACCGTCTCCCGTATAAATGAGGTCTAAAATACTTAACACTCCATACTATTGTTATGAGCTCTTTTTCAATAGTAGGATATTTAATTTCAGCCTTATTTAGACTTCGGCTGGCATAAGCTACAGGTCGACCGTCCTTATTACATAATAGCGAACCGATAGCTTTACCTGATATGTGTCGGTCTGTAATAAAAAATCATTTTCCTCTGAAAAATCAGGATATTGTAAAACTGGTGGTTTTATTAAGGACGATTTAAAAAATTTAAAGTCGTGTTCACACTCGCCAATCCAGTAATAAGACACATTTTTACAACACATTTTATTTAAAGGGAGGGCAATATTGGCAAAATCAGGTATACATTTCCTGTAATAATTGGCAAAGTCTACGAAACGTTTGACTTCATCTACATTACTTGTAAACAGCCTATAATTGTCCCACTGCTGGGCAAAGGCCTCCATCATTGAAATCAAGTCATCGCTACAATTGATGGGTAAGTAATGGCTTAATCACCACGCTTACCAAATGCGGGTTGGTGATCACAAACCCGGGCTATGCATCGAAAAATCCGAAATACCTACATTTTGCCCGACCTGAGAATTGAACCCGGGACCTTCGGGTATCGGGCCGAGCGCTCTGCCACTCGGCCACCGAGGCATTCTACATGTTCCACTACATTATTTGGTCTTGGATAATTTTGCAAAACTTTAATCTTTTCCGTATCGGCTGAATGCCATTTTCTAATATAATATTATAGATAAAGTAAGTACCTCTTTTTGCAAAAACTTACATTTGGGCGGGTTTAACTTTAAATTAGCACTACGTAATCTAGTAAAAACATCCATTAAATTTTGATAATGGAAAGATAAATTACGACCGTATACAATTAAATAATCTTGGTATATCAGACATTTGTCATAATTAGGCCGGACATAGCAATAGCCATCATTCTGCTAAAGCTATTTGGACTGGACTTAAGTCCCATCGGCATCCTAGTCATTTGGGTATTGATTTTTACCAGTTGTGAACGCGGTACAAGGTCTGCTATCTTTATGTAGTTTTGTCTGGTAAAATCGTTGATATAAATCTAAATGGGTGAAATAAACTGCTCCTGGTAATGAATCTAGTATATCTGTTATATTGGGTAACGGGAATTTATCGTCCAGTATGTGATTATTTAATTTACGGTAATCTATTAAAACGCGCCACCTCTTTTCTTTGCTAGAGTCCTGTTTTTTCGGTAGTTGTATTTTTAAATGAAACAACTTTTAAGGATCTACTCGCGTTTAATTTACACATTACTTTAATTAATGTTTATCCTGACGTTGGTCACAGGGAGACTAAGGTGTTGGTCGTCTCATAATTAGTTAGTAGCTTGTATACCCTCATTTAAATTTAATCAGATGCGTTCCGTTTTACGCAGAAAGAGCTTATGGTATCTTTTGGTCTGGCAGTATGGTGATGGGGCCGGGATTTAATATTTTGTATGATGGGATCCCAGGCTGGTGGTAGATTCCAACCATCTTCTTTATTGAAATAAGGATTTGTATTTGGTTACAAATATTTCTTGTTCTTACAAATTTGATCGTTTTATTCATTTTAAAGCTCGTAAAATGCTAATATAATGATCACCATCAAAACCACCGGCAACAGTACGACAGCCGCCATCTAGGACTGTCACGTACAAAGTTTGCAAATAATTCAAGTGTGTACACACACAAGAGGAGCTCGATGGCGCAGTGGTTAACGCGCCCAGTCTGCGATTGCTGAGGTTAAGCAACTTTTGCTAAGGCTGGTCATCGGATGGGTGACCAAAAACTTATCATCTCGAGCTCCTCCGTGCTTCGGAAGGCACGTTAAACCGTTGGTCCCGGCTGCATTAGCTGTCGTTAACAACCACCAATCCACACTGGGTGGTGGTGGTTTATGGCCCGTTCTCCCTATCCATCCATAGGGAAGGCTCGTGCCACAGTGGGGACATAAAATGAGCTGATGATGATGATGATGATGATGTACACACGCCTGCACATCAACCTACCACAAACAGTCAAGTTTCCTCAATAGACTTATAACTTTATTACCTTAAACATATGGTTGAAAATGTATTGAAGAAATTTCACAGTTTCGGATGTGCAGGGCTTCTCTACTTTCGGTAGCCTAACTAACACAGTATCACACCTGCAGCTCGCCGGGATCGCGCTGATCGGCATCGGCATCGCCGTGCTGGTGCAGCTGTCGGACGTGCCCGCCGTCATCACCGACAACGTCAGCGGCATCCCAATCGCCACCATCGTCCTCGGCAGCATCATCTTCGCCATCGCGTTCTTCGGTTGCTGCGGTGCTATAAGGGAGTCAAGATGTTTATTGACTATGGTGAGTACATGTTTTACATACTCGTACGCCTGCACATAGGACTGCAACGAACTGTTATATCTCCATTAACTTTAGATCCTATGGAATGAATTTAAGAACATTTATACTGAAGAAATTTGACACTTGTTTTAGATATTCTGAGTGCAGGCACCTGTACGTTCTGAATTCAAGTATCTTGTAAGATTGCGAAAAGAGCTACCGATGTGTTCTTAAACATCAACTCAACGTTATTGTCGTCTGCTCAGTAGATGTTAAAAACACATGTGCATAAGGTTTCAAAATCGCATGTGGATTTGTAACATTTTGTGGCTGTCACCTTTTTTGTGCATAAATAAATAAACGAGTACAGCAATAAGGTTTTTTAAAAAAGCATTTTTTTTAGCAAACTTTAAATTATTTATTTCAGTACTTTGTGTGCATGGCAATTCTGGCGGCTGGAAAGATATATTTGACGACAGTGATCTTCAATGGGCTGGACAACATCGAGAGCACTGTGCTGGGATGGGTCAACGAAGCCTTCGTGCCGGGCAGCCCCGGCGCTAATGGCTTCAACCTTTTAGAGATCGCGGTAAGAACAATCACATACTGAATCACAATTCACAGTGATAACCGATTCAATACGTTAATTAATCAAATATAAAAGTTCCATAATTAAACAAATTTAAACGGGGATTAACGCAAACAAATTAGTAAAAAAGGTATCATACCTTCTTTATACCCCACGTTTCGACCGAGTTACAACGGCCGTGGTCACGGGTGGACCAACTTTTTTACTAATTAGTTTGCGTTAATCCCTGTTTAAATTTGTTAAAATATAAAGTTGTTCAGCGACTTTTGTTGCAGAACTCTTTTTTTGATGTGTAACATCTTTCCTCTCGCCTTCTTGCAATTTGTGATTTCGTGAAATGGGACGGAAGTGTGTAACAGGAAGCGGGGAAGCGCGCAAGCGCGCGCCATTTGATTTGACGAATGAGCGCGCGGTGGTAGAGTTGGCCGTCGGATGGTACCAACCAATCGTGGAAGCGCGCGCCATTTGATTTGACGAATGAGCGCGCGGTATTGCATTACTCTTAGTGTCAATTAAATGAAATACAATTTTCATTAAAGAGAATTATTCTTTGTTATAAAAAATAATTTCAAATAATACCTGACCCATTTTTTTCATAATATAATGTTAAAATTGCTTATTACTAAAGTGAGATGTGAGATAAGTCTTACAGTAGTCGCATATGTTTCTTTTTTTTTCATATAATCATATCCACAAAGTTGCTTTTCAGCCTAACCGTACTTTTGTGGCGGCGAGAAACTGGAGGCTTCCAAGCCGAATAGTTCGAACTTCCTCAGGGAGTTTCTAGAAGGGATCACGTCACGCAAGCGTCTCCCTGTCCCTTAGTTATTCTGCGAGGCGTTTGGATCGGAATTGATAGTGGAACAACCCGAGGACGCCTCTTTAAGCTAGGACTTCGGATCAGGTTGACCGGGTCGTTGGGGTGGAAAGAAGCGCCCAACCGCATATCTGTACCTGGAATAGCACGTGTGAACCGGATCTTAGTAACTATACTCTTGTTCTACGAGTACGGTGTCTTGGGCCTAGTGTAGTGTATGCTTTGTGTCTTGTGCAGTTCCAATGCTGCGGCACGACGGGGCCGAGCTCGTACGCGCCCGCGCCGCTGCCGGCGTCCTGCTGTCCCGGCGGCGCGACTGCGTCTGCGCTGGCCACCTGCGCCGCCAGCGACGCCTTCAGCAGCGGCTGCGCAACCAAGCTGAGCGACTACTTCGCGACCTTCGGGGAAGCCACTGGCGCTGTGCTTATTGTCATCATCATCGTTGAGGTATGCCCCTATTTATAATTATAATATCAGCATCATCATCAGGTTTTAGACCACCTTCAGCTGGGCACGGGAACAGACTATGGAGACTGCACAATGTAAGCTGCATACAAACGCGCTCGAGCTGCGCACGCATTTACACGGAATCTCGGACCATCTCGAACAGTCCGAGACTCCGAGCGCAAGCGCAGCTATTGCGAGATTCCATGTCCGTGAGAGGGGCTTCTTATTTTGTGGCACGGGTCTTTCTAAATGATAGAACAAGTAATCTGTGATAGAACGTACTTGTAGGAGTGGCCCGTATAAATAATGACAATGACATATTAGCTCTGATTAAAAGGTGGCTTTACAACCGTGTCTTCTTGAACTTCTTTTTTTGTAGTGGTTTCAATTAAATACCGGTAACATTGGTGATACTCAAAGTAATAATTATGTTTTTGTGGTCCATTGTGAATTGTTGGGCAAAGGCCGGCGTAGTGGATTATGGCCCATTCTCCCTGTGCTGCTTCCATCCATAAGGAAGGCTCGTACCCCATAGGTAACATAAACGGAATAACTACTTTTCGGTTCAAAGAAGAGTTATTTCTCATAAAAACTTTACAGTTTGCTTAGAATGAGATACAAACTTTTAAAAAAAGGTAATAAAAGACTAAATAAAAGCACAAGGGTAATTATATAAAAAAGTAATTAGTAAACGTAGGTATACAAAACCAGGCCTATTATATATGTGCTATACTATAATATATACATTATTATAAATATATATATTCCCACCTGATTTTTACTGATTTTTTGGGAAAATTTGAACCAGCAAATAACCGGCCTAACTGGCTAATGCTATAAAGTTTACCACGTTTAAATAAGGAAATTTTCTCTTTCCAGCTGGTGGCGATGTGCTTCGGTATATTCATGTGCTGGTCTGTGTCTTCCAAAAGACGCTGAAGGCACCAACGGAACCTCAAACCTGTGTAAATATTAGTCTCATCTTAAGTAAGCAATGCCGAATCGTACTGACTACATTGTATAGTATATTTAAACTCTAAGTATAGCGTTGTTTGTATCATTCCGAGTACCAATACTCCTTAGAAACGCTTTGGTGAATAACGCCCTCCATGCCCTCCATATGGTGATTTACTATATTTTTCGATTACCTTGATGAGATAAGAGCATATTACACAAAATTTTCGCGGAAGTGCGTCGATAAATACGAGTAACCGACAGATAAGATAGTTTAGCGGGAAAGCAATTTTTTTGGACATGATACATTATCATATTCACGAGAATTAAATGTAAAATAAAAAATATATATATGCAGGTCTATTTGGTCAGTGTACACACGGCGGCAGATCAACCTACCCAAAACTGTCAAATTTCTACAATCAATTTTGAACTTAATCATTTAGATATAAGGTACAATATTCATTGCAGAAATTTGACAGGTTTGGGTAGGTTGATCTGCCGCCGTGTGTACTACTGTAAAAATAAAAATAACATATTTAACAATGTAACTCTTAATACAATGGATTAAGAGTCAAAACTAGTCAAAAAAGTGTACATGTTAAGGGTGGGCCGACCAAAAAATGCCAAAAATGCAGTTACGGTTAAGTAAATATAATTGAAAATACTATCGTATTAAATGAACAAAATATATATTTAGTATCATAGGGAACGTGTTTACAATTTGTCAGAACCATAAATTCATAACACGCTATAGTTTTTTCTACAATATCATTTAAAGTTGGGCAAAGATCATGAAAACGAGTGGCGGCGTTTAGTAGATTTCATAAAGTTTTTCTAAATTATTGTACCTCTGATTTTGTCTAAACAATCATCAATGGATAAACTACAAATTGCTAGACTACATTTTTGATTCATCAAGTGGTTCTTTAAATAATATTTTTTTATTAAGCACCTTAAATTCCCCATACAAAATTAGTATGGCCGCGCGGCATCAAATAAATATGGACGACGACATTTCAAATAAAACATATGACACTTGTCACTTACGGACGGCGCACCCTTAACGCTCGTGACTGGTACTGGGATAAATAAATAAATAATCTGATATAGCTTGCCTGGTGATAGCCCGGATGTTGACCACCCTGATCCGCTGCCAAACAGCCTTGTCTCACATTACTGTGTTCCAGTTAGAAGAATACTAGATCCAGTCAAATTACAGGAGATCAGACAAGCATAAGAATCAGGGTCGGCATAATCGGTGCACAATTAATTAAAGCCTGATTGGTTTGTGATGAACCTGATGATTATGATGATTTTGATAATGGTGAGGATGATGATTAATTAAACTAGGCAATGTAGCTAGTGAGAAGCCAAGTGGACGAAGTCGCAGGTACAAGTAATTGTTCAGAACGAATATTCAATGTACTCTATGGTATTATGTAGTCTATGATTTCTATAAATCTGAGTCTATACTCACTCTCTCCTTTTTGAATTCCCGTCACGGTCGATATAAGCTCTGTAAAATTAAGTGTAATAATTGTAATAAACCTGACTTTTGCCATTATTATCATTTCCTTTATGTTCCCTTACGAACATAAATTGGTGCCGAAACCCGGGACAAAATAACAATAAAGGGATAAAAGACAATGAATTGTATTATGTGTGTATAAATGCATAGGGTACCTACGTAAGCAATGAAAGTCGCTATTGAACACTATAGTACCTTGTCAAAACGACTGCGAACAAAATTAACTATGAGTTCTAAGACATGGCACTAGCACAGAAGAAAGAGATAAGCTATAGTTTCGTGCTGTGCTTTCTTAAATTTTCGTTCATAGTGTGATGTCCTGCCTGGCTATCCAATGTGCTTCGTCTTTTCCAGCGACTACCTGTAATAACTAATAGAATATTTATTTTATTTTATTACCTTTTATTATTGCCTATTCATTTATTTGCAATGGTTATTTTAAAATGCTTATTCTTTATTATTGAAATGACTACCGTGAAATTGTGTTTTTAGCGAAGGAAGTCAATAAGTGCTGATTTTAAAATCACATTGCAGTTCAGTCGGAAATTTCTGTTATTTGGCGTAGATTACTTCTAGGCTCTTTAAATATTAAGAAGTTTCTTTTTAATGTTACTTTACATAATTACATAATTTTTTTCATCATTTCAATGTGACTTATTTCATTATAATTTATAATAAGAGTTACCTACCAGTGAAAAAATTTAAAATGAAATTTGCATTACCTTGGCCGTGTAAATTTACCTATATTATGTTCAGGACAATTGTCAAAAGCTTTTTGCTTATGATCAATTTAGTAGGAATTGTAAGTAAACACAGAAAGCACAATTAGTTGCACAATACAATCTACGGTAATCATGGCTTTTCTATAATTTTATATACATATATATACCATATATACCATACAATTTATTGTAAAACATAGATGCACCTTCTAACTGATCCTTAGGTTTTGGTAGATAAATATAAATTTGTAGATTATAGGAGCGAGTATAATTGTATGGGTCATCGTGTTAGAAACAGCAAGACTAAACCTGAACTTACCATTCAGTTTCGGCTTTGTGGATCATCTGCTGAAGAACCTGGCCATCATGGGCATCTTCATACTAGCTCTGACATTACTTGGCTGCGTTGGAGTTATTCTAGAAGGTATCTATGGAAAATGGCTGTCTATAATAGTAAGTAACAAGAATTGATGACTATTTAAAATTTATCAAATTTTTACTCTTTTTTTTTTATTTTTTTATTTTATTTTTACACCAGATAGATAAGAAAAAAGTGTTTTCTCAAAACAAAACATGTTTACATTGTTAAATTAAACATTTTAGGATTCTTAATGTTTTTACAGCACACTATCTTACTCTCAGTTATTGTCGCAATACAAATCTATGTATTGGTGATACTGTTACTTTTAAGTACAGACAGAAGAGGTCTTATTGGTACCATCGGTGATGGTCTTAGACTTTCAAGAGACGGCTTACAGATAGCCAAGACTGGTTTCAACACTATAGGTATAGAACCATTTAGAAGAAGTGACTCTTCAGTTTCGGAACCAAGTGCTGACACAATGGCTTTGGAGGAAGACTTATTTAAAAACAATAGTCTTACTTATGGTGATAAACAAAACAGCGATGAAAGTCAACAACAACCACTGTTTCTTTCAAGGAAAATAAAAAGGCAACTATCAATATTCGGAGACATTCCATTAGTGTCATTCCCCAACCTCAGAAATGTCGATGTTATATCTAAAAAAGTGCTGGCAAGTGTAGTTGGTTCCGCAGAACAGTTAGTTGGTTCCGCTGCCAATGAAACTGCGAAACAAATGAAAGAGATTAGTGGTTTTCTTAACAAAGGATGGAGTGGCGTTGTTGATAAGGCTGGCTATATATTAAAGGATACTAAAAGCTCTATAAAAAAAAAATTTGAATGTGCTAAAGAACAAGTAAGCAGTGCTTTAGAAACAGTTATCCATAATAAAAACCAAGCTATTGACATCGTAGGATCCATTTTTGAAAAGGTTGATCTTATTGGAAAAATCATGTCTGCTGTGCAAACAATATCTGAGACAGTTGAAAATAACATTGGGCATTACAATAAACATATTGATTTGTTAAAACCAATTGTAAGTACCCCCCAAAAAAAGTTCCTTTAATTTTTTTGTCTTTGAATATAATAAATTCCGGACTGTAATGATTGTTACAGCTAGGAGTATTAACCGAACCGGTTGTGTTCGCCAGCAGAAGCCTAGCAGTCATGGCGTGTTTCGTTATTTTCAATGTTCTAGAGGTATGATGCAAACTACTTGATGCCCACTTGTCTTATATACCTTATGCTTTATAGCCTACCTAACTTTTTACGTGCTCTATTGAAATAACGGCACTTTAATAATTTTATATGACCAGTGATTAAGCACTGCATGCGCTTGCGCCTCACGCGTGATGGTGATTGATGATGGGTTGTTGTAAAACCATCTTCACTATCACAACACATCTGAAAGCTACTTTTGAAGATTCTTATTATTTTCCTATGTATGAAATTGTTGGCATATAATACATTAAAATACGATTTAAATCATTACTTATATGCAATTGAATTCGATTCAAAGTAATGAATGACCATTTTCCAAAATACCTTAGTCTAGACGACGTCGACGAATAAATAACGATAAATAATATATTATAACCTAAATAGTATCTACTGAGTTTGTCTGGAAGAGATCTCTTTAAACGATTAGACCGCCTTTGCCCACCTCTGTATTAACATTTTGGTATTTGTATTCTATGTGTGTGTGCAATAAAGTGTGTACCATCTATCAATCTATCAATCTACATCAAATTACACTTGTCCTAAGTAAATTTTCATGCATAGGTTTCTAATACTTTTTAAAGTTGGTTGGTTTTAGTATCTATACTCAGTTTAATTCAAAAATCGACATGTTGTTTCAGGTATTGTACATTATTTTGATAACAATGTACCTCTACACTATGAAATTGCAGCCCGAAGAGGACAAGCAGGACGGATCTGTTTCACAATCGCCTTCATAATTTTTTTATTTTTATTTTATTTATTTTATTTATTTATAAACATGCTAGTCTGCTGGCTTACAGCTTGGGCCAAGACGCCAGCAAATTAATTATTACACTTAAATACTTCGATCAATTATGTACCATAAATACTATATTTACAGTGATAAAATTAAAATAAGTAATTATACAAAATTAAAATTAAAATGAATATATATAATAATGCTATTTGCATAAAATTACGAAAATGTCAGCTTATAATTTACAATTGCAAAAATGACAAAAAATAAAAGATATAAAATAAAACCTCAATGCCGTCCATCACCATCTTGAGACGGCACGGCCAGCAATGTTATTCTTGACGGAGACGCAAATAATCTGTCCGGCTGACACCACCTACCTGCACTATCCGGGCTTTGTGCTTGAAGAATCCTTCAAAGCCAAAGCCGGAGTTTGCTTGTTCGTTCGGACGGATGTTTGCTGTCGCCGTCTGCGCTGTCTGGAAGACCCTTCCTTTTCCCTCCTTGTGGTACACGTCGACTTGGGCTCTCATAACCGTGTCTACGTCTGCGTCTACCGATCCCATAATGGCGACATGGAGACAACTCGACTTATTGAACACCTTAGTCGGGTGGCAGATGAAGCGCAGGAGTGGTTTCCATCGGCGGAATTGGTGTTTTTGGGGGACTTCAATGCTCACCACGAGTTGTGGTTAAGTTCCTCCAAAACTGACCATGCTGGTAGAACTGCCCACGCGTTCGCTCTCACGCACGACCTAACTCAACTGGTGAACCAGCCCACCAGGATCCCAGACGTAGTCGGTCACGCGCCCTCTTTGTTGGACCTTTTGCTGACGAGTCGCCCAGCTGGCTACCGAGTGGAGGTTCGAGCTCCTCTGGGATCTTCGGATCACTGCTTGGTATCCAGTAAAGTGCCTCTGGTCCCGCTACCGCCTTTAGCGGTATCGAAACGCCAGATTTGGCACTACTCGTCGGCAGATTGGGATGGTATGCGGGACTATTTCGCATCCGTTCCTTGGGGGCAGCGCTGCTTCAGTGGGAAGGACCCGACAGCTAGTGCGACTGCAGTTGCTGATGAGATAGTTTTAGGGATGGAATACTATATTCCGCACTCCTATCTCATCAGCAAAGGCAGGCGCAACCGATGGTTCAACCGCGAGTGTGCCAACGCTGTTGATAACAAGCAGGCGGCATACCGCGCTTGGATCAGGGGTAAAGCTGTTGGGGATCCCGAAACCCGCTCGCTGAAAGCAGCCTATAATTATGCCACCAAGTCCTGCAAAAGAGCTTACATTAGAGCGGATGCCCAGCGTGTTGCACGAGTCGGCCAAGAACTACTGACGCATCCTACGGGCAGCCGTAGCTACTGGCGTCTGGCCAAAGCCGTGCAATCAAACTTCTGCCAACCCTCGCTGCCACCATTGAGATGTCCTGACGGAACTTTAGCTCACAAGCCGCAGGAGAAGGTCGATCTCCTGGCCAAACTCTTTGCGGCTAACTCCCGAGTCGATGATTGCAATGCACAGCCACCTACAATCTCTCACTGTGGCCACACAATGCCCGATTTTAAAATCAGGCAGTGTGACGTCCGTGCGGAGCTGCAGTCAATCGATGTCCGGAAAGCTAATGGCCCTGATGGCATCCCTCCAGTAGTACTAAAAATGTGTGCAGCGGAGTTGTCCCCCGTATTAACGCGCCTTTACCGTCTCTCGCTCTCTTCAGGTTGTGTGCCGGAATCTTGGAGAGAGGCTAATGTGCAACCGGTCCCCAAAAAAGGTGATCGGTCAGATCCATCGAATTACCGCCCCATAGCCGTAACTTCAGTTTTGTGCAAAGTCATGGAGCGCATTTTAAATAAACAACTTGTCCACTACCTTTTTTTTTTTTTTTTTTTTTTTTTTTAACCCAGAGGAACTCATTACGAGTACCCGGGGCCTTGAAGAGGCCCCAAGTTATGTGAGACTCACCCGTCCGTGACCTAGAAGAACACTCCATCATTCACGATCGCCAATACGGGTTTCGGCCGAAGCGGTCAACGGGTGATCTTCTAGTGTACGTCGCACATCTCTGGGGTGAGGCTATTGACAAGCATGGTGAGTCGGTGGCTGTTAGCCTCGACATAGCCAAGGCATTTGATCGGGTCTGGCACAAAGCTCTTCTCTCCAAGCTCCCGGCATACGGTCTGCCTGCACAGTTCTGCAACTGGGTCGCTGGCTTCCTGCACGAGCGTAGAATTCGTGTCCTGTCTGATGGATGCGCTTCGCGGCTCATGTCAGTGAACGCTGGTGTCCCTCAGGGTTCCGTTCTGTCACCCACGTTGTTTCTTCTGCATATCAATGATATGCTTCCACTTGGAAATATTCATTGCTATGCAGATGATAGTACAGTGCACAGTGGGTATAACGGTCACCCTGCGGCTGGGCGAGTTGAAACTGAAGAGAAACGAGTGAATCTTGTCATCGAGCTCAATCGGGTATTGGACCTCATATCTAATTGGGGCTCCAATAATCTTGTTGAGTTCAATGCCAAGAAAACACAGGTATGTGCGTTTACGGCCAAGAAGTCACCATTCCTTCCCCTTCCAACTCTTCAGGGCACATCTCTAAGCCTGCAGAGCAATATCAACATGCTCGGTATGACGATTCGCTGCGATCTGAAACAAAAGGACTACATCGAAGCCGTGATCAAAACTGCCTCACGAAAACTCGGTGTCCTGAACAGAGTGCGGCGATTCTTTACGCCTGACCAGTTGTGTCTTTTGTACAAGACTCAGGTACGGTCTTGCGTGGAGTATTGCTCGCACATCTGGGACGGTTCCGCAAAGTACCTTCTCGATGCCTTAGACAGATTGCAGCGTCGCGCTGTATGCATTATCGGCAATGCAGAGGTCACTAATACTCTCGAACCCCTACAATTGCGTAGAGATATAGCGTCACTCAGCGTTTTCTATCGCTTGTACCACGGCGAGTGCTCTGAAGAACTCTTTGACCTTATCCCACCTTCTCCCTTTCTCCATAGAAGTACACGTGCTGCTCTCCGAAGTCATCGCTTTACTGTCACATATATCCCATCGCGCACAAAGAAATTTGGTGACTCGTTTCTTTGTCGCACCTCCAAAAGATGAAATAGTCTACCAGCACACGTTTTTCGTCCTTCCTATGATATTGGGTCCTTCAAACGAGGCGTGAAGAAGCACCTTGTGGGACGGCAGAGTGAGGTTGACTGATGCTGCGTTGTTTTCACGCTGCACCAGTTGTCTTCGCGTCTGGTCTCCATTTCCACTTAACATCAGGTGGTATGGAGTCATTTGCCGTGCTAAGTATTAAAAAAAAAAAAAAAAAAACGGATTAAATACAAAAATAATTAAAATGTTAGGTACTAGTTAAAATGTTTAATAATGCTAAATTAAATTCAAATAAACATAAATAATAATACATTTTTAATAAAATTACAAAAATGTCAACTTATAATTACAAATTAAAAAAAGATGATAATGAAGATGAAAGATGTTAATGAAGATAATTACAAATAAAATAAATTAAATATAAATGTTTATATAATTTTTAACGCAAATTTTGTTGCGAACAAACTACAAAAAACACAAATTCAGCAGGTTCAAACCCTGCTCGTGGAAATTTTTTCAACATTTGTGTTTTTGTAAATTAAATATAGTTTGGCAAAATTCATGTCCAAAAAAGTTCCATTTGTATGTCAGCTATCCAAGAATTTAAAACATTATGTCAGTCAATCAATATGCACATTATTTAAATACAAATGAAAATTAAAATATGTCCCAAATGGTCAGAGAAGATGTCATAATCGCATTGTTCAATGATAAACTTATTTTAGATTAAGGTTGATAAATAAATATTGCTTTTTCTTTTTTTTGGATTTTGCTGTTTTCAATTGGGCATTCTCAGCGTCACCGGGCTTTTTTTGGGGCGGTGAGAAACTTAAAGGGTTCCTCAAGCCGTGTGAAACAAAGCAGCTTCAGAGGTTTTCTAGAGGGAACGGCATCACGCACTAGTGCGTGTCCCCGTACCCTACTAGATTCTCCGAGGAGTTCTGATGGGAACGGGAGCGGAACAAACCGAGGGTGCCTCTATAGGCTAGGACCTCACTCGCCCAGGTGGTACATGTCTGTATCTGGTTTAGAGCGCGTGTGAACCGGGTCGTTGTTGACTGCAGGGTTCCTATTCCTATTCTATTAGGTAGTAGTAGAGCCATGCTAAATAATACGACTTTCTTCGAGAGCTATGTTTTATGATAAGTACGTAATATGTTCACAATAAAATTTGTAATGTATGTAGGCGTCCACATACGGACGTAACGGGCGAGTGGACTGACAGCGGCTGGCGGCGATGGTGGCGTCGTAGTGTTGTTCTACGAGTACGGTGTCTTGGACCTAAGCTAGTGTGCATGTTTAGTGTATAAAAAAAATGTGTAGTGGAAGTTAGATTAGAGGATCGAGCGCGTAAATAGTGCTGGCTGATAGCGAGGTTTTTTACATGAGAAGTAGGTGTCACAGTTCGCATCGAGAAGCGTTGTCCAGAGTGCCTATTTGTATACGTCACGAATTATAATATAATATTTAACTTTTCTCATTAGTCAGTTTGTAAACAAATATTTTCGTTTGCTTTTGTTATTTATTTACAACAACAAACACCATGTACATTTATAAAACAACAGTCTTAATTAGAGGTTGCCACGACATGCATAAACTAAAATAGACTAATTAGGAAGCAAACTATGCACACACTATCATTCAGACAAACAAACTACTTAAAGAACTACAAGAACACAAATGTTGAACTACAAGATTTATTAAAGAAACCACGAGCCGATTTTGTATCAATCACCTTGTGGTTGTGGCCCCTCCAGGCAATCTTCTAATTCGGTTATCAATCATTATCGTGATCGAATGGCAAAAAAACTTGCACTTGACACTTTGTGACCTAGATTGGGACACTATTCCTTGATGTTGGTAAAGTTTGTTCCTTGATGAAGACCATGGAAGCAGATGACCTAGTTTAAGACTAGATCCAGCCTCACTCAACAGCCGCTCTCTCCGTATGGCCCTCCATGTAATTGGGTGGAGGACGGCTTTTGAGGCACTTCTGCTCCACTAGCTGAAGAGCATCTGGACTCCGCTTTTAGGCTGCGTTTCCACCAGAGCTGTTCGAGGTAGCTAGGAGATGAGCGAGGAAAAACTCCACCAATAGGATTGCTCCATTTTACAATGTAGGGAATGAGAAGTAATCTATTGGTGGATATTTTCCTCGCGCTTCGCCTAGCTACCTCGCACAGCTCTGGTGGAAACGCAGCCTTACTGTACATAAGGTGCAACGGAGACATTTGCCAACTCATCTATAAAAAATAAAGAAATTACAGTGTCGGTTTAGCAACAACGGACGCAAAGAATAAAATGGTATGGGATTGACATAAGCCGCGCTAAATCACGTGGTCAATCTTAAGTCAATCCCATACATTTTATTCTTTTCGAACTTAGCGAAGTTCGAAGTTATTATTGAGCCAAAGGGCTACCGCCACAATTGGCTCAATAATAGTGGAAAACTTGTACTTTGCACTCGGTATAGTGTTTGGTAAATGGTCACTGGTAATCAATAATCTGTTTATTTTAAGATAACAAATATACATTTTACAAAAACACAAATGTTGAAAAAATTTCCACGAGCAGGGTTTGAACCTGCACCCTTCTGACATTATATAAACATTTATAAATAGCTTGCCTACTTCTTAACTGATCTTTGGTATTTGTAAAAATATTATGATCGGATGTTAATGACGGTAGTTGTTAACATTGAATGGGCGCCTTTGGCTTTCAAAGTAAAAAGTAAATAGTGTTGAATAATTTCGGCGGGCTGGTTAGAACCACGATAGCTCAATTAGAAGAGCACCTGACCCGGTATGTCAGAAGGGTGCAGGTTCAAACCCTGCTCGTGGAAAAAATTTTTCAACATTTGTGTTTTTGTAATTTGTTCGCAACAAAATTTGCGTTAAACATTATATAAACATTTATAAGTATACATTTTATTAATTAAATACTCGGATAAATGAGTTCTTCCTTTTGGACCAAACAGCAGCTTCTCATTCCATTGAAATGTGGCGGTCGTATAGTCTAATGGCCGTACCACAAAATACGGAGGCTGCAGGAGGCAGGCTTCACAAACGCGCTCGAGCTATGCACACAGACTATTACCTCTCACCGACACGGAGTCTGGTGACAGCTGCACCGGGACTATTCCGCTTATGAAAGAGCGAAAAATGCAACCAGTTGCTAATTGCACAATGGCGACGCGACTGCTAAAAGCTGTGGTTGCTACAATCGGTCGGTTTAGTCTATAGCGATATTGAGGAGCTCGATGGCGCAGTGGTGAACGCGCCCGGTCTGCGAATGCTGAGGTTAAGGCGACGCATTGGAAATTTACGTTGCGGGATCTTGATTTTTCCCAACAATTACAAAACATATGGAAGTGATATTTGATGACATGATTTTTCATTTAATTGACTTCATTTTGCTAGTTGCAGAAACACGATTTGTCAACTTTTATAACAGAGAAAAAAAAATTTACCTCTTTTAAAACATAGATTCGCATTTTACAGGCAAACCAAACCGATTTAAGCATCTAAATTTTCTTAGTAGATTATTCTTAACACACACTTCAAAATTGTAGTTCATTCTTTTTAAATAATTTGTAGTTTCCATAGGGAAGGCTCGTGCCCCAGCAGTGGAGACTTTATGAGCTGATGATGATGATGATTATGAGTCTATAGCGCCATCATGTACTTTTAGGTCGTCAATCGCTCGCTCGTGGCGCTATCTTAGCTTCTTTTTTTATGCTGATTGCCTCAAGCGGCATTTTCAGCTTCATCGGGCTTTTTTGAGAGCGGCCAGAAACTTAAAGAATTCCTCAAGCCGTGTGAAACGAATCACCTTCGGAGGTTTTCTAGAGACCGGCATCACGCACTAAGGCGTGTCCCCGGCCCCCGTGCCCTACTAGATTCTCCGAGGGGTTGGGATCAGATCGGGGGCTATCGTAGCGTTCTACGTTCCGTGCTACGAAATCGGTGTTTGATGGGTTTGTCACTTAAAGATCGGAATAAGCCTGCCGAGATCCGTGCAGGGTCTATGCGTGCGATGCGCAAGCGCGGCATACATTGAGCTTGACTTCTGGATCTCCTTATTTAATGGGCCGTACTCGCTATTAGAAAGGTAAGTGCGTGATGAACACGTACAGTTGTCGTCGTGCGAGCACAGTTATAAAAACAGGTCCAAACGATTGTGACCCTTATCTCCATTGCATTTAGAGTTACAAAAAGAGTGTTTACATGTTGTGCTATTGATTGTACGTGTATATTGCATGAGTCTTAGATGTTTACTTAAGTTTATCTCCTACCCAGTTTATGCTTTGAGCTAAATTATTTCATCATCATCATCATCAGCTCATTTTATGTCCCCACTGCTGGGGCACGAGCCTTCCCTATGGATGGATAGGAAGAATAGGCCATATACCACCACGCGGGCCCAGTGCGGATTGGTGGTTGGTAACGACTGCTAATGCAGCCAGGACCAACGGCTTTACGTGCCTTCCGAAGCACGGAGGAGCTCGAGATGATACATTTTTTGGTCACCCATTCGATGACCGGCCTTTGCGAAAGTTGCTTAACCTCAGCACTCGCAGACCGGGCGCGTTAACTATTGCGCCATCGAGCTCCTCATAACTAACTAAATTATTTACTTATGTCTTCATTATTATTGAAATACCAAACACAACCACCGCAGACAAAAAGCACCACATCCTCATGGCTCCTTACTTCGGCAGGTACGTAAAACCGTTTGTTCCGGCTGCTCTCTAAACACCACGACCCCGAACGAACGAACCCACGACCATTCAGGATCTGGGGCACATCTATGATTAATTCCATCTAAGCTGGCTAATAATAGGGTATTAAATTAAAACAAGCAAATATCAAGTGCAATTCGACATGGAAACCAATGTCTCGTTAGCTAAGATGAAAGAGTTGCCGCCTCAGATCGCCACCGTCCGGGGTTCAAGTCCCATTTAAGGCAGTTTTTTTTTCAATTGATTTTTGCATTTTCATATAAACAAAACGATGCGTAAACAATGTAAAAATTCTAAATAGAATCTTCCCATATCTACGAGTATTAGATCGTCTTCCATTCTTCGGTCGTCGGCCATTTATTAAGCAGCTTTCCGACGATATTAATCACTGTCAATGTCTCGTTGACGCCATTACAATTACAGTGACAAATCGTTACTTAATTAATTGCTCCTGCTAAGTGCTAACCACAGTACTTGAGAATATAACTTCGCGTACATCCAACGTAAAACATAAACATCTTCAAGAACTTATCAGAGTGCGAGTGCTAATTTCTATTAGACCACGTGACTACAAACGAGAACTTTCTATGTACCTTTAACACAGATTAAGTAATGCCTATTACCAGAAATTGTGAACATGCCTGAAAAATGTGAATATAGCCGAGATATTGAGGGTGTTTGTTACAAAGGAAAATTGCAATGTGGCTTCTCTAATAGGTTTAGCTGATACATTGTTCTTGGTCGTCACGTCAACCTCGTGGTAAACAAACAATTACATAGCACATACAATCATTAAAATATACATAAGTAGAACACAAATCAACAATTGAGTTTTTGTATGGAAAAGTAAATCGACGTAAATATGGTTTTGCATATTATCACAATGTCCTTTTGATTTGTATTACCAAACATCCTGCAGATATAACCACCCTGGAGGTTTCCATTTTACAATCATGGCACTCGGCCAGGCAGGCCAGCGATGTCACAACATAAGACAACACAGAAGGTAAGCTTAATACATACCGCTCTCGAACAAAGCACGTCACATGGACTCAAAATATAATAAAAGCAAAAAAAAGATTTAGTTTCACATCTATCCACACAGACTACGACTTCTTATTCTCACATTCACTTACACTCACTAACGCTTACTCACACTCACTCACACATACACTGAATCGTATACGCTCTTAACTCCTTATTTTGAAGAGAAAATAAACGTTTAATTTATTATTATTTTATTATAGACCCTCTGGCGGACACGGATCTCGGGGCAGAGTGCCTAGTGTGAGTTTTTTAACTCCGACCGTATTCATACGAATATGTTTACGAATCTATCCCCCACGCTGTACCTTCTGCATATCAATGATATGCTTCCACTTGGAAATATTCATTGCTATGCAGATGATAGCACGGTGCATGGGGGGATATAACGGTCACCCAGCGGCAGGGCGGGTCGAAACCGTAGTGAATCGAGTGAATCTTGTCATTGAGCTCAATCGGGTATTGGACCTCATATCTGATTGGAGCACCAATAATCTGGTTGAGTTCAATGTTAAGACAACACAGGTATCGGCAAAAAAGTCACCATTTCTACCCCTTCCAACTCTTCAGGGTACATCTCTACTCCTGCAAAGCAGTATCAACATGTTCTGTATGACGATACGCTGCGATCTGCACCAAAGGGACTACTACATCGAAGCCGTGATCAAAACAGCCTCACGAAAACTCGGAATTCTGAACAGAGTGCGGCGATTCTTTACGCCGGACCATGTTGCGTCACTCAGCGTGTTTTACCGCTTATACCATGGCGAGTGCTCTGAAGAGCTCTTTGACCTCATCCCACCTTCTCCTTCCTTCATAGGAGTACACGTGCTGCTGTTCGGAGTCACTGCTTCACTGTCTCAAATATCCCATCGCGCACAAAAAAATTTGGTGACCCGTTTCTTTGTCGCACCTCCAAAAGATGGAATAGTCTCAAACGTGTGCCACACATGGCACACGTTTTCCCTCCTTCCTATGATATGGGGTCCTTTAAAAGAGGCGTGAAGCAGCACCTTGTGGGCCGGCAGAGTGAGGTTAACTGATGCTACGTTTGTTTTCACGCTGCACCAGTTATCATCGCGTCTGGACTCCATTTCCACTTAACATCAGGTGGGATGAAATTATTTGCCAAGCTATCTATAATAAAAAAAGAAGACGAAAATTTGTAAGTATGGCAAAATTTTTACTCTCTTCGTATATTAAGTAAAATTTTGCCATACTGCCGGAGCACGGAGGAGCTTGAGATGATAAATTTTTGGTCACCCATCCGTTGCTTAACTTAGCGAAAGTTGCTTAACCTGCTTTAATGCCATATACAATTTTTTTGTTTCGTTAACCTGTTCGAATATCAAATGAACCTCACACTAGGTCACCAGCTCGGAACGATCCTGGCACAGCTGTTGATTCCGTGCCCGTGAAAGGTTGTCTATGTGTTTGTAATAAGGTTACCTTCTGTAGTGTCCGTATTTCGTGGCAATCGATGTGCCCACACGCACACACGCCAGCGTGACGTGCCGTACCCACGCGAGCGTGGTGACAGGTGGCCGGGTGACCCGCCGGGTAACGGCACCCCGACCGGTCCTCGCGGGCCGGCCGGCTTCCGAACTCGGGAGTGCACTGATTTAATCTCCTGCATAATAGTAATTAAGTATATTAATGTTGGTCCTCATATTTCGTTTTACGCAATGGAGCAAGAAAGAGACGGAGTAGGTACTTACTTGTTTTAATTTTCATTTTTTTTAAATTAATTATGCAGGCAGTTGAAAATACTGCTAGCATACATCATTAGACATTATTATTTTTTATTGAGAAGATATTTGTAGGTAGAGTCAGATTGAACCTTTTATACAACCTTATTTTTAGTTTATACGAAAACCGAAGCACGGGTCAACTATTTTCATTTAAAGAATCAGTACAAAAAAAAATTAAATAATATCTTGAAAACTCACGAAGTTACAAGCTTTTTGTGCTGCCCTGTTGTGTTTTAATAGGGTATAATTTATTTGAGATTTTGTAAATATTATTTGGTCAAAATGTAACATGGTATAAAAAATATTGAAATCGATTCTATTACTGATTCTGAACAAACCGTTTTCAGGTTTCGTATAAACTAAAAATAACGTTGTAGATTGGTATGACTTAATAATTTGATTAGAGCCACTTTTTTATTCTATAATCTGTATCCTTTTATTTGAATGACCTTATAAATAAGGCTACCTAACTGAGTCCTATCTACTGTACTATATAGAATGTATATTTTGATGCTGCAGCCTGTAAGTAGCACTAATCACAATTACCTGTTACTCTCTGACTGAACAATGTCCAGTTACTAATGTAACTTAAAGCATAACACACTCTATCTGTAGCTGGTTTCAGCCTATTTCTTGAAAGTGGCGTGTGGCGACTCGTTCGATTGGCAGTTAGCGCCGGCGCCGGCGCTCGCGTGTACAAAAAGTAAACGCAGCCAAAAAACTTGTCCAAATATAAGCAATCAGCTGTAACGGTACCGCGAGTAGGGGCAAGGCACTCGCTCCCAAAATAGCCAGTTCTGAACGACTGATGCCGTGGCCAAAATGCAGCTAGGATGCCGGAGGTGAACGTCCTGAAGATAAGAGTCGCTGGACGAAGCAGTCGAGGCGGTGCAGTGACAGTTTCCACTGCCGAAAACTTATTGCAATTATTGTAAAAGATACAGGTCATTAAATATTCTGTAGGATGGCAGTGCTTTATAGAATCTTGATGATTAGACAACGCTAGCGCTGTCGCTAACAATATACTCGTATTACCAAAACCACTTTGTAGTTACATGTGTAAGATTTGGGTATATATCGGGTTGCCTAATTTTTTGTACTTCTAATTGGCAATGGCACACAAACGGTTAGCCTAAATTATTTTCGCATAATTTCACTCTTTCATAATCGTGTTTGGTCCAATTTCACTTCGCCTAACTTGTTTACTTAATGCGACATTTGGCGGAACAATTCGTAATCCCTCAAGTTTGCAATTACTAAATATTAATTCACACAAAATTAAAATTCACATAAGAGCTATAAAAAAAGATATTTTTGTATGGAGCTAGATTTCTGTAATCTAATAAAAAAAAATACCTTGAAATTCAAGACAATCGCTACGCTGCGCTTCGCGATTGTCTTAAATTTCTAACCTATCACGTGACCTAGAGGAGTAGGGCAGTTAGTATTTTTGAAACTGAACAATAATAATTAATATTAGATATGCTAAAATTCGAGCTTTTATATATTAAGCGAAATCGTCGTAATGCCAAAATAACGTTATGCCAATATATTTTAGGGTATTTCACATTATAGATCCTAAAATTAGGGCTTTTAATTCTTAGACCAAAGTATAATGGTGGCAAATCAATTGTTAGGCGAAACAATAATTGTTCGTTTTAAGTTTAGGCCTATACGGTTTGACCATGTAATATCAGGACTAAAATTTTTAGGTGAACCGAAGGGCACCCGTAAGATTTTCTTGAACTCCTAATATAGCCAACGTACTAGCACTTACAATAGCAGGTAAGGTTTACAATGAAATCAACACGTATAAAAATATATTGTCACCGTCACTACACCGCACGCCAGAGCGCCGTTTTTTTTAAATTAATAAATGGGCTTGCTCTTGGCCTCGAATCCATAGGGCTAAAAAGAGACAAACGATGGAACGAGAGCATGCCCAGTTACAACCTATTCTTTCGGGCTTTAAAAACCTTGTTGTTATATGCGTTGAGTCTAACCCACGTAGTTACCATCCATGTAACGAAACCATCTAGCGGTATACCTAATATGTTTTGTTTTCCTATCATTCTATTCTTTGATTGACACTTTGGTGATGTTTGCAGACCGGTGACAACGAGCTGGCGAGCTTCTGTGCCGGCGTCGTCGTCGGGGAGGTAACGGTCCATCGTCTATCGATATGTTTGGAAAGCCCCATTATAAGATAACTAATGTTTGCATCTAACTTAAGAGGCGCGATAACAACCGTACACCGCGCATACGTTTGAATATATCTTTTTTAATTACTTTTAATGCCTACAGAAATCTGGTTTAGGACATGTCAATGAACCACAGAAATTTGAGACAACATTTATTTCACGACTTAAGTACACTTGGGATTTCATCATTTACCATAAAGGTTTCATCATACCTAAATAGGTACTTGATAGCATAGCTGGTGCTGATTATGAAACCTTGCTTTAGAACAATGACTACGGAATAAAGTTTATTTTCATATAACAGCTCACAAAGAGTAAATAAAGGCTATGCTATGACTATACTGAGAAACGGAAAACATCCTTCTAATATACAAAAAAAACAACATAAAATCTATATAATTGCATGAGGAAGATTTGCAAACGTGAGTCGTGAAGTACCTATCTGTTTAGAGTAAGTTAAATCAAGACCTTTTCTTTCGTAAAGCGAAAGGCACTTGATAGGTATGTACCTAATCGTATCATTTAAATAACATACCATTCTGAATAAAATGTCATTCGTATATACTTAAACTGGACATACTTAAAAAAACAGCTTCTGCAACTTTGGAACAGGAAAACGGTATCTTTTTTTAATAATCAATGTAGATGTTGTTTAAAGGCAAGCAATTCGAAAATCATTTTAGTAATCAATGATCTTATAACATACATTGATTATTAAAAAAAGATACCGTTTTTGTTTTTTTTGTTTCTAGTAGGTACTAGATACAACCTATTTGTGATCAAACATTTTTACAGAGTCGTTACTTCTAGTAAACTAGTCTTTTAAAGCTTTGAAAGCTGTGATAGAAAAGCACTTTTTAAGTTTTTGATGTGAAACATCTTTCCTCTCGCTTCCTTGCAATTCTTGGGAGTGATTTCGTGAAATGGGACGGAAGTGTGTAATAGGAAGTCGAGGAAGCGCGCGAGCGCGCGCCATTTGATTTGACGAATAAACGCGCGCGGTGGTAGAGTTGGCTATCGGTCCGACCAACCAATCGGGTAAGCGCGCGCCATTTGATTTGACGAATGACCACGCGGTATTGCAATTATCTAAGTGTCAATTAAATAAAATACAATTTTCATTAAAAATTATTATTCTTTGTTAAGTAATTTTTTTCAGAATGTTAAAATTGCTTAGTAGGTACTTAGGTGAGATGTCAAATGTTACACATCTTATGCGACTATACTCTAGGCTCGCTCGTTTTTTTTTATATATTAACTGGTAAGCACAGTGCCTTGATATCACCTGATGTTAAGTGATGATAAGGCCAATGATGGAAGCGCACTTCACCCGGGATCCTCAACTAGTGAGGCACTAAAAGAAGAAAAAGAAAAGAGTAAATGTTAAAAGAAACAAAGACAGTTTACCTGCTGTATGTATTATAATAAGTTGAAAACTTAAAGTAGTTCTCCTATTAACATTATAAAAGAAAAAAGACTATGGGCCACGACACGGCCATTTTGATTGTAGTTGTCAATAACAGTCCTGCACGGGACTTTCGTTTCGAACAATACGCTTTCTTCGCGACTGTTGACCTGCCTGTGGAATTAGCATAGGCCAGATAATCCGCCTCCCGTGCCCAGAAAACGAAAGTAACCTCTAAATACTTATGTCATGCCAAATGTGCCTAACATTAATAACAAGATTTTTTGTTTGCCATGTGAACAAAGTAAAAAGTATTTGCGTAGGATAGTGGCACTTTAAAAATAGATACAAATTTTAGTCTTCAGCAACTGTTGAACACTGGCGACCGAAAATGTGTTGAACAGAACAGTCAACCCGAGCCGAGGTCCGAGCCTTTAGAGGCGCCCTCGGTTTGCTCTGCTCCCCGATTCGGTCCGAACCCTTCGGAGAAACTAGTAGGGCACGGGGACACGCACTTTTAAGTGTGTAATGCCGTTCCCTCTAGAAAACCTTTCACACGGCTTGAGGTACCCTTTACGTACCTCGCCGCTCCCAAAAAAAGCCCGGTGACGCTGAAAATGCCGTATGAGGCAATCAGCAATCTCTCTCAAAAATAAAACTGGTACTACCCTATTACCCTTTTACAAGTAAGTACGCAACGTTTAGAAATTAAATATATCCAAACACGTTAGAGCGGCTAGTGCGAGCTTTATTGGCCAATATAATAATAACGAATCAGAATTTGTATGGAAGAAAATTTAATTCTCCTCGTTTGTCACCAGGAGGCGCGCTCCTTCAATCTTTAAATAAAAATCAATTGCTGTTCGTTTGTCTCGCTAAAACTCGAGAATGGCTGGAACGATTTGGCTAATTTTGATTTTGAAATATTTGTGGAAGTTCAGGGAAGGTTTAAACGGTGAGAAACATAAATAATAAGTATCGGAAGACAGTAAAAACGCGACAATTTAATTTTCCAATACAAAATGATTTGTTTGATTTGTTTTCATGGAAACTGTCAAAGCGGTACGACTACGAAGTCCGCGGGGTCAGCTAGTGCCAAATAAAATCTTTTAATGAAACTCGCACTAGACACCCACCATTTATTAATATTCAGACTTACTTTGCATACTTCGCGTAAGCGTTACTTCATTCAACTAATGTTAGTAATACCTAGGCATAATTATTTAAATATAATGAATGACCTACGCAAAAATGTTTTCGTTTCTACATAATTATATTTTATTTGCTGTCTTTAAAAATAGTCAAGGATATCTAAAATACTCGAAACAATTTTAAGTACTATGTACATAAAGTAGTAAGTAAAGTAAATAGCCTATAAATGTCCCACTGCTGGGCAAAGGACTCCATCATTGAAATCAAGTCATCATTATACCTAGTACCTACGTGTACATAGTTGCAATAAAATAACTAACTCTAATAAACTCTAATTGAACTATTTTTCGCCAATACTTATGCCGTTGTTCGCGGTTATTAACCACGCGGATTGACAGATTGGAGCGGCCGGCCAGCGTAGCCTACCTTTTAGCACAACTGGTATTATTATTATTTATGACTTCTGTGACTGTCCCACTGTGGGGCAACATCTTCCCATAAAAATACAGAAGTACATCGAGAGGTTTTATTCAATTCGAGTCGGTAGTTGATTTAAAGATTGTTAACTTTAGCCAACTACTATTGCTTTATTTGAAAGCTACTGGTCTTACATGGATATGTAATAACACTCTTTTAAACATTTTATTATTATATTTACACGACACTCGGAGACCCTGAATGGAGTTGAAAATTGATCATCATCATCATCAGATGATGATGATCAATCTTTTTGTATCTAAATCGGCGAAATTAAAACTATTCTACTTGCTAAATTATTTTAAATTATTACCTTCACCGCCAGTCATCGAACACATAGGATAGAATGTTAGTAATACAAAGTAATACAAATAATGACAGAGACGTTCGGCCGAGCGGCCGGTAAGCGTAAACACGTATGCGCCGGGCAGACCGTTAGCCCGTTCGTATAAAAGTGAAATCCCACCCGTCGAGGGGCAGCACTCCGCGCCCACTCGCCATGAGGCCGCACGCGTACCTCGTTCTTCTGTTCGCGCTCCATGCCCGCGCGGCGACCATTCAGCCCGCGCCTGAATTGGAGAAAAAGCTTCCAGCCACCCCCGAAGACACAATCAAGGACACCATCCCCTTAGACAACCTCTCTAGCGAGCAAGAACTCATCGACTCCGCTAACACTATCAAAGATGTCGAAAATAACCTCCGCGTAAAAGCTGTAGACAACATCCCCGTCAAAGTTGTCATCGAGGAACCGACCGATGATGACGTTACTGATTTAAAGAGAGTCGAAGTGGATTTGAATAACCCCGGCGAGCCACAGCGACAAGAGCACGAGACACAGAACCCTATTCATTACGAACATGAACAACAAATCGTAACTACTGTCAAACAGACCGTCATCGACACTCAAGCCGCTTTAAAACAGGGTTTCCAAGGAGTCACACAAGGCATTCAAGACTGGATCGCCAATAACGAGCAGCTGACTTCCATTCAGCAAAGCCTTCAAGGTTTGCAACAGGACTTCAATAATCAAATCACCAAATTGAACAGCACTATCCAATCTTATTGGAATAATAATCAGGAGTCTGCAAACACAGTTCAGCCAGACCAGACGAAAAAGCCTCAATTCGATAATGTTGAACAAAATCTTAGAACATTGGAAGACAATTTTCAGATTGGTGTGAAAGCTCTGTCTGAGGGAGTGCAAGTTTTCGCTACATTGAGACAAGATACCGAAAAACCAACAACGTCGCCGCCCAACAACCTCTTCGTCCAATACTTGTCTCTCTTCCAGCAAACAATCTCCCAAGGATTTAATAACGTCACGCAAGCCATTCAAAACTATGTTTCGCAGAATAACACAAACAACACCGCTAGTAATGGAGGCATCTTCCAAGGCTTAAATAATGGTATACAAAACATTTTTAGCCAAGGTGGATCAACTGTTGCTCCCGATGCTCAGTCGGATGAACAAGCTACACAAAGACCGACCATATGGCAAGGTATACAGTCTTCAATTCAGAACATATTAAACCCGGCACAAACTCAGGCTAGTCCAGCAGGGCAAGGAAATCCACCTCCCGCTACTCCAAATCGTCCTATTGCGCAAGCGATTCAGAATAATCCTTTCGTACAAGGGGTCGTTAATTTGATACAGCCAAACAAGCCTGGCGCTCAGCAGCCTCAACCTGAGAAGCCGGTCGCTCAAGAGGGAAGCAATGCCGTTCCTGAAACTTCATCAGACTCTAAGCCCGAGTCGGTTCCGCAGGCGCCAGTTAAGGTGACTGAACCTCAACCAGCCCCTAACGGTCCTATCCAAAACATCATTCAGAACAACCCAATAGTAAAACGCATTTCTGTTGCTGTGCAGAAGCTGCAGACGTCTATCAACGCTGCTGTCAATCCTGAGAAGCCCAGAGACTCAGTCAAGGAGCAAGTGGAGCCCGCCGTTTCCGAAACCAAAGGTCATGTTGGCTTTTACGGCGGCCATGACCACGATCACAATCACGGCACAGGTAACATAACATCTACTAGTTTCTTCCACACTTAACGCACTTACTTTAAGTACCTACCTTTTTATAATCATTATCTATCCCTTCATTATTATCCTTATTAATTGAATTTACTATAAGTATCTTATTATGTATAATTCTGTTTAACCTGTCATCTCCATTTTGAAACACTGGTTTCCTTAGCTGCAGTGACCGCTTGGAGCAATTTCGTGAACAGTCTGATAGGTACGATCGCGGCCTCCATCAACGGCACGGCCGCCGCCGTGTCCACCTCGGTCAATGGGGCTATCAACACCATAGGCGCAAACATACAGGTATCTTGGGAGGGCGGAAATGTGTGCTTTAAGTGTGTTAGATAGAGGGGCTTCTGTTTCGTTCTGCAATGTGAAATGTGTGTTTTTTCCATTAACTAATTTGACAAATTACTTATCACAATACCATCGTAGTAAGCATTTTCCATATTTATTTATTTATTTATTATAAATATGTCTACTGTATTATTAATATGTCTACCCATTGAGGTTTTTGTAGATTGCCACCTTACAGTTTTTTTATAAAATCAGCAAACGTCGCGTAAACGGCACTCTATCCGGTAGGTATCTTTAATGAGGAATTGGCTATAATATTATTAGTAACAAAAACAAATCCTGGTAGGACCGAAAGAAATCGAATACAAATTATACCCGCCGCTGGAATCCGGGTCTGAGAACGAGGTCTTATACAAATCCAGAGAGGTGATTATTAGAGGCTATTCGTGCGGTGTTGAGTCAATTTGTTGCTTAATTCTTAATATGATAGAAAACTTATCATAATTAGTAAATTATCACTTCATAAATATTTTCTTAGGCCTGGGGGTCTCCTTAGGTCATGAATGACACAATATGCTGAGCGGTTGCCTTTTTGGTTCTGGAACCTCTAAATTTGATGTATATATTTATTCTTTTGTTTTTAGTTTTATGAACCAAATAAAGATTTCTTTTTCTTTTCTTTTCTTTCTTAGGTATTTCGTTTGACTATTAATTTTGTACCACTAAATCTACTAAATCTTGATGCAAGTTTATGGTACTGGTTTAATGGTATGCATTATCGCGTGTCTTAAAGGCAATTAATTAGTTTCGTGTACGTGCAATTATTATGTGTTTTCGAACTAACAAATAGGTATATCGTTTGTGCTAGATCAACATCCGACGCATTTATAATAACCTCCCTGCATATTACAAATTAGCTGTGCTCGCGACTTCATCCGCGTAGAATAGTGACTTTCGGCAGCATTTTTAATTTTTTAGGCTCTTGTTCCTGTTTTTGCAATAATTTTCACTGATGCTTCGCTCCTATTGGTCGCAACGTGATGTTATATAGCCTAAAGCCTTCCTCGATAAATGGACTATCCAACACAAAAATAATTTTTCAATTCGAACCAGTAGTTCCTGAGATTAGCGCGTTCAAACAAACAAACTCTTTAGCTTTATAATATTAGTATAGATATAGATTAAATCAATATTTATTATACCTACCACACTAGCTTCTGCTCTCGGCTTCACTCGCGTGATATTCAGTCTGCTTTGAACTTATTTTTGACCAAAAACACAAATGTTGAAAAAAAATCCTCGAGCAGGATTTGAACCTGCACCTTTCTGACATACCTGGTCAGGTGCTCTCCCAGTAAAGCTATCGTGGTTCTAACCACAGTTATATAAACAAAACAAAAACATTTTTTAAATAGCTTGCCTAGGTACTTCTTAACTGATCTTTAATATTTGTAAAAATATTATGATCGGATGTTAATGACGGTAGTTGTTGACATTGAATGGGCTCCTTTGGTTTTCAAAGTAAAAAAGTAAATAGTGTTGAAAAATTTCGGCGGGCTGGTTAGAACAAATGAACAATGTATTGTACACAATATTGTGCAAATAAATGTTTGAATTTGAATTTGAATTTGAATTTGAACCACGATAGGTCAATTTGGGAGAGCACCTGACCCGGTATATCAGAAGGGTGCAGGTTCAAATTCTGCTCGTGGAAATTTTTTCAACATTTGTATTTTTGTAATTTGTTCGCAACAAAATTTGCGTTAAAAATTATAAAAACAAAAGAAAAACATTTTATTTTTAACCATTAGCTCATAAGGCAGTGGGTATTGCTACGGTTGTGCAAATGAGACACGTGCAGCGGCGTATATACTTATACACACGTCTTGGTTTTTTCTTGGAGAGAATTTTCTAATTGCCACGGGGCATTTTCAGCTTCACCGGACTTTTTTGTGGGCGGCGAGAAACTTAAAGGGTTCCTCAAGCCGTGTGAAACGAAGGACCGTCAGAGGTTTGCTAGAGGGAACGGCATCACGCACTAGTGCGTGTCCCCGTGCCCTACTAGAACACGCGCCTCGTTTTCTCAATTGCAATACACTGCTAAAAGAGCTCATGGGAAACGAAAATGTCTAACGACTACAATAAGCCGTTTTGACGAAATTTTATTAGGAATCATTCAAAGTACCATCCATAATTACTTACGCGTTGATATTAGTAGAATTTAAGTAATCGGTGTACTTACCTAATATTTGTTTTTTTCTGTTATCTAACAATAACATAGTGTTTGTAAGGCACAAATAACTGTTTGATAACCAACCGTTACGAGTTATCTTGTTGTTTTAATTGCATTCTAACAAAAAAAATTAAAATATGTAAGTAAGCCATTTTTTACAGTTCAAATACTTACTGGATTGTGTTTTTTTATTCCTCTATGGGTAAGCACTTGACTATCATCTCGCCTGATGTTAAGTGACGATAAGGTCGGGATGCGGACTTTACCTGGAATCCTCAACTACAGAGGAAATGGCTATCTTATCTCTAACTGTCGGAATACAACAATACTACTGACATTGATGTTATGGCGAAATATTTGGATAAAAAGGTGGTAGCTAGCCTGGTAGGTGGACTTAAAACAATCCCTAATACAAACCGGGGACCTCTGAGTTGGAGGCCGGTGGTCGAACCGATAGACCACAGAGGCTATTAAGAGTAAGAACTCGGTTCTTCTATTAAACCAGATCCAACCGTAGAGGTTTTTATGTTACGGTAATAATTACTTGTTTATTGCACCACAGCTAGGGTTGGCTGGAAGAGATCTCTTCTAGAGATAAGCTCACCTTTGTATATGTCCTGTGTAACGTGTGTTTAAATGTAATTTATTGGTACAATAAAGGATTAATTAATTAATTAATTAATTTAATACAACGAGAATAAAATTTACAAGAACGTGAAAAATTTAAACGTACTAAAAAAAACTAAATATTATGTTTGTAATTAACATAGTTACCTGATCAGTTTGTACATTTTTAACAGTAATAGTACTAGTAATGTAACAGAAAAGTAAACAATATAGGTAAAAACAATCACAACTTTGTGGTTAAACTAATTTCACACAACCAATTTAAATTGTTTCTTCTTTCTCCAGGGAATACTAATGACAGCAGCGGGGTAGCCACCCAGAGTGAACCTGTAAAGGTAGAAAAACTCGAAGCCACTATCCCTGAGGAACCCAAGAAAGCGACCCTCGAAGAGACGAAAGCCCCAGCCGAAACTGACAAGACTGAGACGACGTAATTAGTGTGATATGAAATAAGTAAATTATTTATTGTAATAAGAAGATGTAAATAAAAGATCCATCTACATTTAAAATACTTTTATCATCAACATCAACGTTTTTGTTGGAACGTTTGACCAATTCACCCCTTTCAACCCCCACAGTCTACCACCATGATTATTTATTCACACTCGCAAACACTCCTTAAAGCACAGATAAGTAATAGTCCTAAAGTAAAAGAAGTAGGGCACTGGCTGGCAGTACACAGTAGTCGACATTTTCGTCCTTTTTAGTCATTAAAAATCTTAGAGCATACGTGTCAAGTCAGCAACTTATTTTAGTACACATTGCTTCTTTGCTTTTTGGCGACGAAAACTCTTAGTAGGTACCAGAGGAAATTGGAATTATTCAATTCAAAACGTCCGTCGTCGCCACAGAACAGGTAAATAAGGTAAATAACCTTGAAATGAAACAACTTTTACGGATCTACTCGCGTTTATTTTACACATTACATATTTAATGTTTATCCTGACGTTTCGAACCCTTTGCAGGGTCCGTGGTTACAGGGAGACTGAGGTGTTGGTCGTCTAATTAGTTGGTAGCTTGTATACCCTCATTTAAATTTAATCAGGTGTGTTCCGATTTACGCAGAAAGAGCTTACAGTATCTTTTGGTCTGGCAGTATGGTGTTGGGGCTGGGATTCATGTAAATAACCTTCTTTATCTATTCCGTGGTCGTCGCGTCGCCCCGCTCAGGTTGCAGGATTTTTGAACCAGTGACATTAGCCACTTAAAATTATCTCACGCTATGATATCAATTTATAGCTCAGAATAATAACTAAAGCTAAGTTTGTTAGGGTGTAGCAAATGGGGTCCGAGACATAGCAGATTTTTCGATCATGTTTTGTATGGAGCTAGGGTAAGACTTGTAAAATATTTCACTCTTTGCTGTTGGTCACGTGATAGGTTAGAAATGAATTTCTATTTTTTTTTTATTAGACAACAGAAATCTAGCTCCCTACAAAAAAAAATAAAAAAAAATAAAAAAAATATTTCTTTTTGCATCTATGTTTTTTGGCATTTCGTGAAAAAAAATTGTATTATTTTTTGGGGGCCCCTTTTCTACACCCGGACCGCTAAGTTATTGTTCTGAGATTTTGTAATGCCCTTTTTTCTCATAATCAAAATCACTGCAAAATTATCTTCGACACCGAAATTTCTCGAACGGTAGGTATGTATCTTAATAATAGAAAAATAAAAAAATGGAAATATAAATTTAATTCGTAGTGCAGGTATTTTCATGTCACTTTTAATTTCGAGATCACCGACCGCCTAACCTATAAATAAAGCCTTACTACCTACCTACCTTCATTGGCTCAACATAATACTTTATCAGTTCGGTCTTTTTTAACGAGTTACTTATATTCATTTATCCATTTAACGCACTCAACAACATTTAATAGTTTTGTAATCATTTAACGCCTAACACTTTTTAATAAGCAACGTAAGGCGATTGATGAGTACCGATCCGACTTGACTGCCCAGTGCCCACCTATCATCTACCCAAGATACTTTAGAATTGGAAAACATATTCGCTATAGATTCAGGATGTGATTTGAATGTAGGTACTCGTTTAGTTTACCACATGAACTATATTATATAAGATGTTGGTACTTACAAAAATGGATTTCTGTATCTTATTAAATAAATATATTATTATTATTGTCTTTATTTATTTTTTCTCGTTACATTTTTAAATAATTTCTAAAAACAAAAAAAATAAAACATTTTAAAATATAAAAAATTAGGGGTCTGCCGGCATCGGGACCAGGTTCCAAGCTACCGGTGGTTAGGGCTCCAGAGACAGGTACCTCCTCACAATGCGTGCCTCCTCCTCTCATTATTATTATTATTTTTATATTTTCTTCTCTCTTTCTGTTTAAGAAAGAGGTATATTATCTTCCTCTACGGGCTTTTGCCAAGTATTATTATTATTATTTCCTTTATTTATTTTTTTACATACCAATACATTTTTAAATATTTTCTAAAAACAAAACAAACATTTAAAAATAAAAAATAGGGGTCCACCGGCATCGGGACCAGGGTCCAAACTACTGGTGATTAGGGCTTATTATTATTATTATCATTTTAATACTGTTTAATTGAAGCCATAAATTAACTGGAACGCAGCTTTCCCCATACTACAGTAGGTAGGTAAAGTGAAAATTAAAATCGCTTGAGATACGTTTGGCAACGATAGTCACTAAACTTTTAATCAACATAACTTTACAACTTATTTAAAAGTTAGTGTAAGTATAAGGTAGGTACTTGGTGTATGAAATTATTGGAGTAATTTGTCACCCTATTTTTTTTTCTATTCACCACCTTTGATTGACCACGTTCACCCCTAGACATACCCCTTGACCATAGATTGATCAAATGCCGTCCATGCTATTTCTAAAATATCGTGTTTATTTCACAGTAGCGATAGCGCCGAAATACGATTGAATTTGGCGTGTTTTAGTTAAATTGTTAATTTGTGCTGTTGTCGTTGACGTTGTTAAACGTGACTGCTTTTAATCTACAGCTTCATGAACTCTGCTTGCTTGCGAGGACTTCTTGGCGGGAAAGTGAAGAGTCATGTCTGCGGTTTTGCTTTATTTTCTATTTGTGTTATGTCGAATATTAATGTGAAATAATGGTGGATTATTAACCGTTAAGTGTTCGTGAGTGTTCATGAGTGTTGGCAAATGAAACAAAACAGTGCAACAGCACTTTTAAAATTCTCTCAAGAAGTCCACGTGAGGACTTAATAAAGCGCCACATCTTTACTGAGATACTCGAGGGATTGGGGGGTATATAATTTCTCATTTCTCATTTTTATTATCATTCATCATCATCCTATATAGAGTTTATTACAGATAATACGAAGGATAATACTGATGAAATTCAAACACTAATGACATGGCAGCATGGTCTATGACCTTAGCCGGTTCCTCAGGGAACGAACTACACTTTAAAAAAACGTAACTGCTTGCATTTGACGTTGACGTTTATCCCATCCATCCATGTGAGTGAACAGTGTAAAGATTTTGAAATTAAAATCTTGTTTCTGTTTAATTTCGAAAGATATTAACAACAACAGCTAGTTATGAACAGTCTAACACTAGGAATAAACCCAAGTGGTAGCACAAAAATAAAGAATGCAATTGGTTTCGCTCCTATTTCATTTGATTTGCTTGAAAACATAGGTTAGTATAACATTTTATAAACAAAACTTTATTATGCACAATTTTTATCTAAAATCATAGCTTTAATAGTCTAGTTTGATTCCAATACATGATTACTATAAAACAGAATATGGAACTATAAAAGTTTCCTACCCACAGGTGTAGGACACTTCAATCAAATTCGTTTTTATCACCCTGCTTTAATACATTTCCAGGAAGCGAAAACAAGTTATTTAATGATTTTTTAAGTTCAAAAGCAGCTGATGAACAATTGGACATTGTCAAAAGGATCTTAGATAGAAGCAAAAAGGATTGCGTATCGGATGTAATCAAATTCTTGGCTTTAGTGTTTCTGCATGCCGAAGTTAAACATCCAGTCAAGTGTTTTCTTGTCCGGTAGGTCCCTTATATTATTGTGAGATATGTTCCACTTAACATATAAACTGTAGCATGATGGTTTTCACCATCATTCCAACCCATGGCTAACCCCAAAAGTCCCATACTTCAATACATAAAAATAAATAAATAAATAAAATAAATTGTAATAACTTACAATTTATTTTGTTTATTTATTTTTATGACCACCATCTAACAGATGGTGTTTATAATTACTATTTCTGGCAACAACCAAGACTGTTCGCTTGAATATACTGTTATTTAAATGAAGTGTGGAGAAGAAGAGCTTTAGTCATTCACCATGAAGAACCTTTTTCTGTGCCACAAAAATAAGTGACAATTAAAAAAATATTGTACATTTAACTATTCTATTCTCAACAGCCTAACTTATAGATTCATTTTTTTTACATTTTAATATACTTTTACAATATTAAAATTTTTTTTCTATATTATTTTTCAACAGGCATGTTACAAGAAGTGACTACCTCCAGAACACTTTTGCCGAGGAATTGTCACAATACATTAAATTGTATGCAACAGAAGAGCACAGTAACTACCACTCCTACATAAAAGTGGTGTCAAAAATTGCCCCGTCTATTGAGAACTTCCCTGCCGGTGCTGTAGCTTTCAAGTTGATTGAAACAGAACTGGCAGTATACTTCAGGAACTGCCTACAGTGTTGTGTTAATACACTTGGGTAAAACATTTTTTTCTATTAGTAATATGCTAATTGTATTGTTTTCTAACGGCTATTTGTGCTATATTCTAGTGCTACAGGGTAGTTGGTTAAAGATAATAATATAATGACAGTTGCATCACAATATATTTACGAGAACCTAATGTATGTATATAAAAATATTGAAACTTTTTTTAAAAACAGTGATATTCACAATGTAAACACTAGAAATAAAAACAAACTAGCAGTACCTAATACTAGGCTCCACAAAGTAAATAATTCATTTAGAGGCCTGTGTGTACGTTTTTACAATAAAGTTCCAAGTAATATCCAAAAACTAGATATTAATAAATTTAAAATCGCTATTAAAGAAAAGCTTTATAAAAAAGCTTATTATAAAGTGTCTGATTACATTGAAGACAAAACAGCATGGGTTTAATATGCTCCAATCTATTTCTAATCCAAAATATTGTTAAGATTTTTTTTTAAACTTGTATAACTTGGTAACATAACGGCATATAATTTTGTAAATGTCGTTACATATTGAATTAAAGCAGTGGAGTTTCTTGCGCCCATTCTTCTCCACAGCTAAAATATAGACGTCCTGAATGGGTAGTAGGTAAAAAAAATTATGGACGATTCAAAAGCACTTTTCTAAAGTTTATTTGAATAAAGAATATTTGACTTTGACTTTGACTTTGACTTTGGAAAAGATAATATAAACTTTTACTGTGAGGTCATCTTTGAGTACACATGTAGCACCAATACAATTTTTGTCTTGATTTCAGGGAAGTAAAAACGTTATCACCAACTGAGAAAAATGAAATATTTAATTTATCTCACTTAGCTCTAAGGTTGCTACTATACATAATACAAAAAGTGAATGAAGAAAATGTTGTCTATATAACCCCTTTATTCGTTGAGTTAAGATTGTTTATTAAGTATCTCCTTTTTGATGAAGACACACCAATGGATACGAAGACGCTAAGTGGAATTCTATATTTGACTATAGAAATCTTAGAATCTGGAAAGGACTCTTGGGTCAAGGTTAGTAATGAAACTGAAATAGTATTTAAAAAAAGACTACTTAAGATTAAAGATAATTCATTAATTATCTTAATGAATGGCTTCGTGTTTAGCATTTAGCCAATTTCAGATGTTTTTCCTATTATAAGTTGTACGGTAGATAGAAATTAAAATGGAGTCACAACACTAAATTCAGCGCTTACGTCAGCCTTCCCAGTAGCATAGCGGTCAGTGCAGCCGCCCGGATTGTTGAAGACCCAGTTTCGATTCCTGGCTGGGTCGGGTAGGCGTTTAATTTTTAAACTGTATTTTATAAAAATACCACAAATTTGATATTATAAATACATAATTATGTAAAAAAAATTAAAATTTTTTCAAACATGACAAACGATAAATCAAATGAAAATTTAGAAAACGTTACTTACTACTTCTACTCAAAGATAAATCTTGAATTTAATAGTAAAATAAAACTTTACTTCTGCATTTCATTTAGTATTATTTTGTATCTTTTTAGATTCTAGATTCCAAAGAAACAGACAGCTACGTGGACAGTCTCCTGGTGAACGAAGCAGCCCGACTGTCACTGCACTCAGCTATAGTCACCGTGGTGCCCATAGATAGGCTGCAAGAACACACAATAGACGACACACCAACGCTCGTCTACTTGAGTGATCGCATCATAGCTATCGGAGAAAGGTATATTTATTGTAGCTATAAAAAAATGTAGAGAGCACTTTGAAAAAGTAAAATTTGTCCCAGATAGGATTCGAACCCACGACCTCTCGCAATCCGGGCGATAGTTTTAGAAAATGGTCAACGAGTTATATTCATTCATCCATTTTACACACACAAAGTTCACAAGTTTGGTATTAAAATAATGTCTAAAACTTTTTGAGTAGCAAAAGAAGTCGATAAAATATCGGCTTGCATGCCCATACAAAATTACCATACTAAGCATTTATCTCTTTCATTCTCCTATAAAAACGAACATGTTTTGTTTTCTGTTAGCACTCGCAAATTTGTACCGAAAGTAGGCCACTACCTTACTTTATAATATCTTGTGCTCCATTCCAGGACTTGTTCCGAGTCGGTGTTCACGCTTAGCGTGGCGCGTAGTATAGTTCAGCTCAGTAAGACGCTGGAGCGCTTGCCCCCCGACCTGGCTACGGCCCTGTCGGGGCGCTTGCTGGGGTTCGCGTGGCCGCACCTCGACCACTACATGGACAGCGTGCGCCATCTGGCGGCGCAGGCCTTGACTCACGTGGCCAAGTGTGCTGCGGCGCTCGATACCAAAGGTAACGTGAATAACTCCTCGACAGATTTTAAAGTGGTTACAATTTTATAATTAAGACTTTTTGTAAGTGAATTATAATTATTTTTTTAAAAGCGCCACTTTTAATTTTTGAATCAAGTACAGCGCCCGCCGCCCGCGCCCTTTAGGAACAGTCTTGGATCCGAATTTAATCATCAAACGCCCTGTAACTCCGTCGCATAGAACCCTGTGCGAGTGCGTAAAGAGCAACAGCCACTCGGCAGGCTGCACGCATACTGAGCGCGACGCTCACCGACCCGTGGGAGAAAGCTTTCAACCAAATAAAACTTTTTGAAACGTGGCAGGCTCGCCGACGGCGCTGCTGGAGCTGGTGGCGGCGCTGCGGGCCCTGCCGCGCGGGCGCCGCAGCTACTACGTGGGACTGTGTGCGCTGGGGGGGGCGCTGGGGGCGCGGCGCGTGCGGGCGCTGCTGCCCGCCGCCGTCGCCGGGGCCGCGGGGGCGCTGCGGGGGCGTGGCGTGCGGCCGAGCGTGAGTACCCAGTCGGGGGGCGGGGGCGGGGTCGGGCTGGTGCCTGCCGCAACATAAAGAAATAAAAAACGTTTTAAAATGCCTGATCGAGGGCCTTACCATGAGCTCGGAGCATTTTGCATCAATGTTATTGACGCGTGTATAAACGCCGCTACATGCGTCTCGTTTTTAAATCTCAACAACACTGTTCCAATACTGCTTTATGAGGTCATTGTAACCCACCTTATATGTACGACTGCAATCTTCCGATAACGACAGGAGTCAATGGCTTATCTGGCCCTCCAAAGCATATAGATTGATTGTGTAGCATTCACATTCACATACACACTTTCCAGGCCACGACCGCCCTGGAGATGTTGCTGCAGCAGCACGCGCGCGACTCCAGCACGGAGGAGCTGTACTCGGCCTGGGTGCTGCCCGTGCTGGAGCACGCGGCCACCACCAGCCTCGACTCTTCGGTCCTGGGCATCCTGGAGAACCTTCTGGCTAAAGCGGTGGCGCTGGATGAAAACCTCATCGGTTATATGTGAGTTAGTGATACAGTATCTGCCTGTATTAGAAAGAGTTTTTATCACTTGCATTTATTGATACTTACAAGTTTTAATGTTGAAAATTCCACGAACATGTGTTTGGTTGGCGAGAAACTAAAGATACATCGGCGGTAGTCGGAATTGAAAGCGGATTAACCCGATGGCAGACTAGCTAGGACCTCAACTCGAATTGACCGGGTCGTGAGGGTAGGGCAAACCGCCCAGGTTCTACCAGCACACGTTTTTCGTCCTTCCTATATCAAGGCTCCTTCACACTAAGCGTGAAGAGGCACCTTGTGGGCCGTCAGAGTGCAGGTGACGGATGCTGCGTTCTTTTCACGCTGCACCAGATGCCTTCGCGTCTGGACTCCATTTCCACTGAACATCAAGTGGAGTGGAGTCATTTGCCGTGCAAACTATAATAAAATCAAATACCAATTTAATTCCCGTCCAGCCTTCCCCACATCAAAGAGTCGTGCGACGCCAGCCCCCGCGGCGACCTGAAATGCGCCTTAATGCTACTGCACGTGTGCCGCAAGTCGGGTGCGCTGGACGCGCTGGCCGACGTCGACGGCGAGTGGAGGGCCGGCATCAGCTACGACGTGCTCAGAATGGCTGCGGTGGATGCTGTTGAAGAGGTCAGTTTTAGTAAAGGCTTTAATAATTAGTTTTAGGTCGCACTAAGCTTTGTAACTTATATATTTATAATTTTTTTAGTAAGTTTTGCTGGTGGTCTGATACCAAATGATAAAGCGAGTGAGAGAGAAATTATTTAGCATATTTTTACTTAACACAAAGTGTGGATATGCATGTTAACCATATAGATATATAGCCGCTACCGGGTATAATCTGTTCGAGCCCACTGTCCAGCTCTGACGTCACGAAGCAAGCGTCGGAAGGGGGCGCACGGAACGCGCCATTGCGCTGACAGCTCCGACACACGCACCATCGTTTTTTTCTAATTTTAATTATTATCAATATTTATATAAGATTATCTACAAGTAAACGTATATCTTAACTACACGGAGTTATTATTCAAGACCATAATCAGCGGCGCATTCATAATCTGTAAATCGAAACCATCTAGAGACCTAATCAAACACACACTAAAAAGGTCATCAAAGCAGACCCAGCCGTTTATGAGGACTTCACGGACAGACACACGCGTTAAAAATAATAATACAAATATAATATTGAAATAAAGATATCCTTTTTGACAGTCAACTTTGCAATATAATAATTACTTAGAGGTGACTTTACTTACGCTTGCCTTAATCGGATCAGTATATTCATAATCGGTAGACGGCGCTATGTATGTAAGGCAAGCTTAATACATAATATTGTGGTCAAGCGCGTTTGTACGAATCTTAACTATTGCAGGCTCTTTATTTTGTGGTTTTAAACAATTATTTATATATATTATACAAACACGAGGTAGATATCGCACTAGCGCGTCGAAACTGAGCCATTAAAATTCGGGCAATTGGTGTAATTTCATTTAGGTAGTCGAAAATACTTAGGCGCAAATAAGAAATACTAGCTGTCTTTTTCTTTCTTAATGCCTTATTTACGCTATCTACCACTTTCACATCATTTGACATAGTCTGTGTTGCCGCCGCGAAATTCAAATGAAAAAATTCGAAGAAATTATTGCGATTGTTTTGTATGCATATAATCTATCTAACCTAAAATATAATTGATTGTAAATGTGTTTTGGTGCAGCATCGGTAATGTTCCCCAGACGCGCACGCTGGCGCTGTCGCTGGCGGTGGAGTGCCGGCGCTCCACGCAGGCGTTCGGCGCGGCGGAGCTGGCGCTGGTGCTGCACCACCTGCGGTACAACATCAACGCGCAGTCGCCCAACTTCAGGCAGCTCACGCTCTCGCTCCTCAAGAAGGTTCATGTTGGATTTATAACATAATAAATTAATATGTAATGCGAGTGTGGCTCCATCTGTCACAAGTGTTGTCTGCGTCTTGTATTGTCTGTATTGTCTGTGTCTGAAACTATATTAAAAAAAAAATAGTTCTGCCATCATCTCTGTGTTTCATTTAACAGTTCACTTTACTGTTAATTCAACTGTTTTTGTTTAATTGACTCCTGTCTCATGATTTTATGCATAATTTTTTGTGGATAATGTCACCTTTATTGGCGGCTATTTTGACAGAGATATGACTTATGAATATCTTGAAATAACATTTGTTTCACATCACATCACCGCCTCATTCTATGTCCCATTGTTGGGGCTCGAGCTATCCCTATAGATGGAAACACCAGAGGGAGAAGTGCAGACTGCTGGTCGTTAGCGTCTGCTAACGCAGCCGGGACCGACGGCTTTACATGCCTTCGGAAACACGGAAGCGGTCGAGACGATATATTTTTGGTCACCTATCCGATGACCGGCCTTTGCGATTGTTTCTTACTTTAGAAAGTTAACATGAGCTCCTCGATCAGGTTTTGTTTAGATTTTACAATTTTCAAAGGCAAAATAATCACCGTCGACTTCGAATACGAGCGAGAAGGAGAGCTCACAATCGATATCATAATGACATAACTATAATGGCACCTGTTCAAAACGCGCCCTCAGCCCCAGGACTTAAGAAACCGAAGCGTCAACAAAGTCTCAATATTATTTCTGTCGCCTCGCTCTAGTTCATGAAGCGCTTCGAAGACAGCTACGTAGTAGTGACCCGCCAGCACGATCCCGCCGCCGCGTACTACCCGGCCTTCGTGCAGCAGCTGCGGGCGCTCTGCTTCAGCAGCCTGCTACCCGGCGCCAACTACAGCCGCCGCCTGCTGGCACTGCACACGCTGCGGCTGCTGCGGCCCGAAATGCACAGGTACGCAGCCACAGTCCGCAATGCACAGGTATGCAGCCACAGCCCGCAATGCACAGGTACGCAGCCACAGCCCGCAATGCACAGGTACGCAGCCACAGTCCGCAATTCACAGGTACGCAGCCACAGCTCGCAATGCACAGGTACGCAGCCACAGCCCGCAATGCACAGGTACGCAGCCACAGCCCGCAATGCACAGGTACGCAGCCACAGCCCGCAATGCACAGGTACGCAGCCACAGCCCGCAATGCACAGGTACGCAGCCACAGCCCGCAGATTGCAGAGCCCCTGCTACCCGAGCGCGAGCGACTGGTCGAGCGAGGTATTTGTTTGTGGGTATCCATATCTATCTCATCCCAAAGTCCCTGGTAGGCTTCTCCTGTTAGGTCCTGCGCAGGTATCCCTTTTTTTTGACAGTGGAAAAGTCGTACGGTTATGTGAGATTTTCCCCTCCAGCTCCCGCCTCCTTGTTCAGGCCCGAGGGTCTCGACAGGGATTCGGGAGGAGGGGCCCACCCACTAAGAACCACTGTACAACCCCTTCGCGTGCCGCTAGGATGATACAGTATCTGTGACTGGGATCACTGGTTTGGCAGTCACCAGTGTCCACCCGAGCGGCGGCCGCCAGAGGGAGCCCGAGGATGTTGCCACAGCTGCCGCTTGATTCAGTGAACCATGTTTCCTACCCATGAATTTGACAATTTTTGACTACGACGACGTTTGGTTTTAGTTCTAATCATCACCAGGATTACAAATCCGAAGACACAAATTTCTTCTATGAATACCGTATATACATGCATGCATGCAACCATGCATCTACATCATGCATTTTCACAGGATGAATAACCGTTTGCATTAACAATTGAAAAGCTTATTCGAAGCGCAATCAGTTTTACTATGGAGGGTGATAACAACAATAAATAATTTCAGAACATCAAGCGTATAAATGACTACGTATCAATTTTTTTAAACATTAACTTATTTTTTTAATTGATTTTATTTTGTATTTCTGTAACCTAACAAATTATTAATAAACACTCCATTGAAGGAACATAACAGTGACGTCATAGTTTGCCGTTCTGATACAATTTCTGTTGCCATAAATCGGTTACATCATCATCGTCAGCTCATTTTTAACCGACTTCAATAAAAAGGAGTAGGTTATCAATTCGATTTAATTTTTTTTAATGTCCCCACTGTTGGGGCACGAACTTTCCCCATGGATTGATAGGGAGAACGGGCCATAAACCATGTGGGCCAGTGTGGTTGTTAACGACTGCTAATGCAGCCGGGACCAACGGCTTTACGTGCCTTCCGAAGCACGGCGAAGTTCGAAATGATAAATTTTTGATCATCGGTCCTATGACCGGTCTTTGCGAAAGTTGCTTAACCTCAGTACTCGTAGACCGGGCGCGTTAACCAACGCGATATCGAGCTCTTCAGATCCTAAAAAGTTTATCTATGACTGACAAGACACCTACGCAATTACGTCGATTCTAACATCGCTACGCGTTCCAGGGATTGGCCGCACGAATACGTGGAGAAGTTGCTGCTGCACCTAGAGGATAGCTACGAGAACAACAAGGCGCTGGCGCTGCAGATACTGATGGACTGCCCCACTGAACTGCTGGAGGTGAGCTAACCATTGTTGGGTGGCAGGGTATTGTCTAGAATCTGACTGGATAGCGTCCATTTTAGTACCTATTTCTGCCAACGAGCAGACAGATTCAGTAATAATCTTTATTGTAAAGGATTATTGTAAGAGCCATAATTGCATAGTTGATAGTGTTGCGGAAACCCACAACACACACTATGCTATTGCTTAAAAATACACCTTAAAAATAGAAAAATTTCCACTTACAGTTTCATGCCACTCCCGCCGTCCTGAACGGGATCCATATGATCCGATGGGGCCCGAATCCGGCTCCGGGTCTTCTAGGGTTCCCTAAACACACCCAAACTACCCCAAAGTGCACTTTCCCACTGAAAATACCTGTTACTTCCGCAGCGGTGTGGCCGACATCCCGGCTAATTGTTTTCCCGAAACAATTCGTTTACGACGCACACTCACAAACACAGTTTGCACAATCCACTTAAGTAGAATAATACGGCTCCAAATGCCCTTATTACTACACAAAACTATTTAATTATCAACACACGATAACTATCAACCAGCCATATTTGCTTTCCAGAGACAAGAGTAAAAAAAGAACAACTAGTGATGGGGCCATTATGCCACCAAACAAAATTGAATCTCGATAATCGATTCGTTCATAATACAAATCAAAGTTTATTTTCAACAAAAATAAATGCCTGTTTATTTGCAACATCCCGCCACCCAAAGCGGACGTACCGCTTTCTAGCCTGAAATCTTAAACTAGTCAACCGGTAATCGAGCTAAGGTCGCGACTGCGCGATTTAGCACCGATCCATCAACCAACACTTGCGCCACACGCGGAGTCCCGTCCGCGCCCCAGATTAACTTTAAAATGCGACCTCGTCTCCAAAATAACGATGGCAAATTAGCCTCTTTTAATAAAACCAGATCCCCCTCCGAAGGGGGTGACGTCCGGTCTGTCCACTTTACACGCTGCTGCAATAAATGCAGATACTCCAGTGACCAACGACGCCACAAGTCCTGACTCATTTGTTGTATCATTTGAAAACGAGACATCCGGTGTCTGCGTTCATCCTTCCAGGGATACTCGGGCAGGGCAGTGAGTGGCTGACCGACCAAAAAATGACCAGGGGTCAGGACTTCCATGTCATTTGCGTCAGAGGAGAGTGGACAAAGCGGACGCGAGTTGAGAACCGCCTCAACCTTACAAAACACAGTTGTAAGTTCCTCATACGTGAGGGTAGTTTCCCCGACTACCCGGCGCAAGTGGGTTTTTGCCGATTTTACCGCGGCTTCAAATATCCCGCCCCAGTGGGGACAGGCTGGCACACTAAATCGCCATGTGATTCCCCGCTGTGCGAGAGCTTGACTTATGCTATTACAATTTTTATCCAGAAAATCGTTCACATCTTTTAAGTAGTTGGCAGTGCCTCTGTAGTTGGTACCGTTGTCGGACCGAATGAGAGAAGGTTAACCCCGTCGCGAAACAAAACGATCCAGCGTGGCGACAAAGGCTTCCGTAGACAGAGCCGAAACCACTTCCAGGTGGACGGCCTTAGTGGCCAGGCAGACAAAAACGCACAGGTATGCTTTCGTGACCCTAGTGTTACGATAGGCTGTGGTTTTCACCAGAAACGGTCCAGCAAAATCCGTACCGACCCCGTCGAACGGCCTAGTTGTCTGACAAACCCGGTCAGAAGGGAGATCCCCCATCTGTGGCTGCATAGTGGAGGCCTTCACCCGATAACAAGCCACACACTTAAATAACACGCTGCGAACCACTCTCCGAGAGGACAAAATCCAGAACTCCCTCTGTAATATCGCCAGTAACGCATTACACCCCGCGTGAGCGTTTTTCAGGTGTCTATCCGAGACCACCAGTTCTACCAAAGGTCCTCCTTTGGGGAGTAGCAGAGGATGACGGCTACCGAAGGGCAGGTCGGCATTTTTGAGGCGACCTCCAACGCGTAACAGTCCATCCGCATCCAGAAATGGGTTGAGCCGAGAGATCGCTCCCTTGAGCTTTGCGCGACCGACGCGCAAAATCTTCAGTTCGTCCTCGAACCGGTCAGCTTGAACCAGCCGTATCAGGGCCAACAGTGAACTCCTGCGTTCCTCAGCACCCGCCACGGGTGATAACTGCCTCTTGTCTGGATGGCGGCAGTTATGTAGAAATCTCCGGATCCAGCAAGTTACTCCTAGCAATTTGTCCAGTTTGCTGTATCGAGCCGTCAACCAGTTCGGATCTGGCCTTGACTCGTTTGTTGTCACCAAAACTTTTATTCCAGGGAGCATCCCTAGAGAGCCATCGATCATGGTGACCGGCCATGATGACTCACCCTTCTTTAACCACTCTGGACCCCACCAGAGGGCATGCTGCACCAATTCCGGCGCGGTGCAGCCCCGAGAGGCACAATCGGCAGGATTCCAGGGGCCGGGAACGTGCCTCCAACAAATTTCGATGCCCGAGTTCTGTACCTGAGATACCCGATTGGCCACAAACGTTTCCAATACGTGGGGTGCCCCGCGTAGCCATGCCAGAGCTACCTGACTGTCAGACCAGGCGTAGACATTCCGGATGTCCACCGTAGACGTCAGTTCCTTGTGCACGTGGCACAACAGTTTGGCCAATAGATGCGCCCCGCAAAGCTCCAGCTTCGGGATTGTCAGCCTAGTTTTGAGGGGAGCCACCTTGCTTTTAGCCAGAAGCAAGGAGACGGCGACTCGACCCTTCGAGTCCACCGTTCGCAGATACACCACTGCGGCATACCCTCGTTCTGACGCATCGCAGAAGCCATGTAGGCTTGCCCTGTATTTGCCCCGCGGCAAGATCCGCCGCGGCAACGCCACCTGATTGAACGCCTCGATCGTAGAGATCAGAGCGAGCCAAGTGTCGAGTGAGAGCCCTACCAGTGGCTCATCCCACGAGACTCCGAGTGTCCACAGTGTTTGCAATAAACACTTCGCCATAAAAATGCACGGGCTGATCCATCCATTTGGATCAAACATCCGAGCGATGGTGGAAAGGATCGTCCTTTTCGACCAAACTCTTGTAGTTTCCAGTTCTACCCGGAATGTGAAAATATCGTGAACCGGCTGATATTTAATTCCCAAAACGGCGATAGAGTTCGGGTCCCCTGCGTCCTCGAATAGCTGAGGATTCTGTTGGTGATCTTCCGGAATCCCAACCAGAAGCTGTGGCTCGTTGGATAACCATTTTCTCAACTCATAACCACCAGCCGCGAGGAGTCCGATCAGCTCATTCCTGATGATGAGCGCCTCCTCCAGAGAGGCTGCCCCTGTGCAGATATCATCTACGAACACGTCACGTGTCAGTACAGCGGCTGCCCGGGGAAAGCGAGCCCGTTCCTGCTCCGCCAGTTCCAGCAGTGACCGGATGGCAATGAAGGGACTCGACTTCAGGACGTACGTGTTTGTGTTGAGCTCGTAGACGGTGATGGGATCCTCCGAACGCTCCCTCCAGAGTATTAACTGAAACCTCCTGTCCGCAGGATGTATTACTGTTTGGCGGAACATCATCCGGATGTCCGCACCGATCACCACCTGGTGTCTTCGGAAATTTAAAATGATGTCGACAATGTCCCGATGTAACTTCGGACCAGAATGGAGACATTGGTTCAATGAAACTCCAGTCGACGACGGTGCCGATCCGTCAAAAACAGTCCGTAGTTTTCCAGATGAGGCCTTCAACACCGCGTGGTGAGGCAAGAAAAAATGATCTGTCGTTGTCCAGTCGACAGTCGCCCGCGACATATGCCCCAAGGCCTCGTATTCTCGCATGAACTCGATATACTTTTCCCGAAGTACCGGATCGCGAGACATACGAGGCTCCATAGACAAGAGTCGTTTCTCTGCCAACGCCCTCGATTTTCCCAAGAGAGGGGGACAGTCGATAAAGGGCAGTCGAGTTTCGATCCTACCCGACGCCATCCGGCGTGTGTGATCCTTATAAAAGGTTTCGCACTCCACATGCTCCGGATCCAGACGGGAGACCATGGGAGGCTCTTCCAGTTCCCAGAATTTTTGCATCGTCCTAGCGATGGAGGTAGTAGCGACGACAGGTGAGACATCCCGCGTCTCCTGGTCGAAAACCGGTCCCATTAAAACGTGTCCAAAGATGGTAGGTATAGCTACCAACGAAGAGCGGCCCAGACTCCGCTGAGGCACTAAAAGGATCCAGCCCAGTACATCCGCTCCCAATATGAGGTCCACCGGAGCCGGCTCCTCGAAATGAGGGTCTGCCAGCATGAGACCTGATGTGTCAGGCATTGCGTCCCGCGGAATGTCTGTCGGTGGATGCCAACCCAGCAGATTGTCGAGTACGATCGCGGCCGCCGCAATCCGTATCGAAGCGGAATGCACAGGAGAGAAGGAAATGTGGGTCTGACCGGACAGACCCCCCACTTCTGTATCTCCGACTCCCCGAATCGGAACTGAGGGAGGCACGCACTCCAGACGTAGGCGCCTCGCTACCCTCGTAGTAATTAAGCAGCCCTGTGCCCCAGTGTCTAGGAGGGCTCGTATCCGGACGAAGTCCCCCCTAGGTCCCCAAACGCGTACCTGCGCGTTGGGCAAAAGAACCGTCCTCGGTTCCAACGTAGCCCGACCACAGGCTAGTCACGCGTCAGAGCCAGCAGCCGACCCTGTCGAACCGTGATGACTCGGCCAGTAAGTCGGACGCGTGCAGGCCACCATCCGGGGTGGTGCGTATCCAGCTGCCCTACCATACCGGTGATAGGGTGGGTGGTATTCCAACCTCGGGTACTCGTGCAGTACCGGTGAGAACTGTTGACGGTTCTCACGTCGTTGTTGTTCCGGTAACGGCGGCGGAGGATACGCGTACGAGTATCCGGGTGTTGGGTCCGGAGGTGGGGCTCCCTGTCCCCAATGGCCCTTAGAGGCACCAACTCCAGGTGTTGGTCGCGCCGGGTGCGGGTTGTAGCCAGAACCTGGCTCCGTTCCGGCGGTCCCCAACTCACCTGAGCCGGGGTGTACGAGGGGTTGTAGTGTGGCGGCCGTGGCGGACTCCGTCTTTCCGGAGGCGGAGTTGACCCCGGCCCCAAACCGCCACCCGTGGGAGATCCCCTCTCCCGAACCGGTGCTGAGCCCTCAGCACTACGGGTGCACAGTAAGCGATGGTGCGGTCCGCCGCACACATCGCAAGGCCTCGCCTGGGGACACTCATTGTACCTATGTCCTCCCAGGCAGGCATAACACAATCCTCGTGTCCGAACGAGGTTTCGGCGCTCTTTTGTGGGCAGCCCGAGAATTGCTGGACATAGCTGCTCCAAGTGCTGCTGTCCGCAAATCCGGCATCCAGAGCCGGGGTTGATGGCGGCCGCAGCCACCAGCCTGCCGCGACCCTTCCCTGGGTTGCGTGGCGGCTGGGCGCCGTAGACTCCGGAAGTGCGGGCCGGCGCACTTGTCGGAGCCTCCTGGGAGGCTAGCTGGTTTTCCAGCAGGCCAGCCTCCTCTTCTAGGAACTCCAGAAGTTCCCCTATGGTGGGCAGAACGCTGCCGAGATCCTTGTGGACCAGTCGATTCCGCTCGAACTTGTCCCTCATCTCCTGCGACAACTTGGCCAGAACGATGTGCAGAAGCAGGAAGGACCACTGGTCGACGGGCAGTCCGAGCGTCCTTAACCCGTTTAAGGACACGGTGAGCGGGGTGATCAGTTGCGCCCTCAGCTGAGCCCTATGGTTGACCCTCGGCAATCCCAGCAGATGGGTCACGTGCGCGTCCGCCTGAAGACGCGGCTTCTCATACCGCTTCTCCAGCAGCTGCATGGCGGTGTCGTAGCTCGCATCCTGCAGCTCCAGATGCTGTACGAGCTGTCTGGGTTCTCCTTCTAGGAAGGAACGGAGATATGCCAGCTTTTCGGCCTTGGTGAAATCCTTCCGAGTATCCACCAAGGCCAAAAACATGTTCCGGAATCCAGCCCAGTCCCGCATACATCCGGTGAAATGCGGGACCTCCAGGGCACCCAATCTTCCCATGGCGCTGGGTCCAGAGGTGTGGAGCGAAGCGGGGCGCGCAACAGGCTTCCCCTCCCGCAGTCGCTCGATGTCCTTCACCCGCTGAAGGACCTCGTCGTAAATGTCTTGGATGTGCTCCAGATCCTTGACATATTGGGCGTGGAGGGCCAGCTCCTTCTCCCCGACCGGGTCGGTTGACAATAGAGCGGTTACCGACCGCTCGGCCAACAAGAAACGAGCCTGCATTTCTTTCGAACGCGTCTCCAAGGCGTCCTCCCGGTTAGGCCGATCTACTAATGCAAGCAGCCACCGGTGAACCACCGGAGCTGCTGAGCCAACTCCTGCCGTGACGCTGTCATTAGAAATAATTTAAACTAAATAAACCTAAACACAAAATTAAAACGAGTCAATGAAAACACGGAATCGATTATCCCGAATCGACTCGATGCTTTCAATTGAACGAAATTAAATAACAATTAACGTTCCGAGAAATGTCCCAGCCCAAATGAATGAACGAACAAAAACAACGGTACTACCAACCTTACAATTCAACCGCACCTGTCCCGGAAGTGCGATTTTACACGAAATGAGCTTAACCTATTACGAACTAAAAAAAATACACAGAATTACACCGATTAACCTAGAGGTCCGGTATTAACCACGCTCTGCTACCAAAATGTTGCGGAAACCCACAACACACACTATGCTATTGCTTAAAAATACACCTTAAAAATAGAAAAATTTCCACTTACAGTTTCATGCCACTCCCGCCGTCCTGAACGGGATCCATATGATCCGATGGGGCCCGAATCCGGCTCCGGGTCTTCTAGGGTTCCCTAAACACACCCAAACTACCCCAAAGTGCACTTTCCCACTGAAAATACCTGTTACTTCCGCAGCGGTGTGGCCGACATCCCGGCTAATTGTTTTCCCGAAACAATTCGTTTACGACGCACACTCACAAACACAGTTTGCACAATCCACTTAAGTAGAATAATACGGCTCCAAATGCCCTTATTACTACACAAAACTATTTAATTATCAACACACGATAACTATCAACCAGCCATATTTGCTTTCCAGAGACAAGAGTAAAAAAAGAACAACTAGTGATGGGGCCATTATGCCACCAAACAAAATTGAATCTCGATAATCGATTCGTTCATAATACAAATCAAAGTTTATTTTCAACAAAAATAAATGCCTGTTTATTTGCAACAGATAGTTTACCTGACCCGGTATGTCATGGGGTGCTGGTTCGATTCCCGCTCGTAGATTTTTGTTAAATTTTTTTCGAAATTATTTTATTGGTTTAACTTGTCGTCTGCAAACAAAATATTTTTTATTGTTTTTAGGACGGATCACACTAAGCAGACGAAAGGTTAAAGATCACAAAAATGCGAGTTAGCATTTATAAACAGAGCTTTAAATAATTACTACAACTTGAATAGATGCGCTATCGTTCTACCTTAATTACGTTTTTAAATATGCGGAAATTGCGTTTTATTTTCGGCTCAGTGTGATAACATGACGGTGTTTCAGAACAAGAAGTACCGCGTTAGCCTGGAGCTGGAGGACATCTTGCAGCAAGCGTCTTCCGTGAAGCCGGCCGCGTGTGTGTCGGCTGCGTACAAGCTGGTGTTACTTCTGCGCAAGCGTCCGCAGCATATACTTGCGCACGCGCCGAACTGCAGGTGGGACGCACTGTGGACTTTTTAATATATTTATATTATCACTTTTTATTGAACACCCCTAGTATATAGGATCTAACAATATCAATAAGCGAACGTTTAAGAGGAGCATCTATACATCACACTGAGCATGCTCACCAAATTTGGTCTAAAACTACAGGCTCGTTACCGAGATAATCAACAAAACATTATCATAATTCACCAAAAAATACACCCTTTCCAAACTTGTACAGCTGCACTACACGCACACAAAGATAACCGCTATCACTACTATCACACACTATCTTTTTTTTGACGTTTGCGTGCGTGTTAGTTAAGATACAGCATGTTTCACGATGTGCATTATTTTAATTGATTTAGTTTGTCAGAAAATATAACTTTTAAAAATCACTATAAAACTGGAGCCCATTTTTTGTCATTGTATTCAGAATGATGTATAGATACCGCCCTTAAACGTTCGCTTATTGATTTTGTTAGACCCTGTATATAAATAATAGACGTTAATGTAGAAAAATCGATATCGATATTTTTGTTTATTCATTTTGTACCACTTAGTTATAGAGACTTGAAATCAATCCCTGGAGGTAGCGAGATTTTGCCGGCTCGTTCTATACATATACTTATTTACCTATAAGTGTTTCGTTAATAAATTTAAGGAACAATGTTTTATTTATGTTTATATTATCAATGGTGAATGAAACTAAACTAGGCGGGAGTACCTACATCGATTTACCTAAAACGAATAAAAGCTGCAGCAAACTGATGAGAAGTTATTTCTTGTGATTGTTACGCGGTTGATTAAAATCATTATGTAGGACTTAGTAGGTAGGTACTTGCGTTGAAAGCTTCACTCCTTTGACTTCTGCACTTGTGTACAGTGGATTGTTTGCCAGAAAATCCAAAACCATACCCATGTTGACTTTTGGTAAATTATTACTGTCCATGCACAAATCCATTCTACATCGTCTAAATTTTATTTTTATCACGTTATTACTTATCTAAAAGATGTTAATATACAAAGTATATTAATATTACTTAATACTTTTCACACACGCCGCGTTCCATGTACTCACTTCGACCAACAAACGACGAACGAAACACTCTAAACAGCCGCTAAGCGCTTTCCGCCCTACCCGCACCGTTGACCCGACGAGACTTGTGACGTCACAGAGCGAATGCTCCGAGCGCATTTCAAAATTCGTTCGGGATTCAGTAAAAGTTGATTCATTTTGTCATTTTTTTAAGTTATCGAAATAATTCTTTCACCATATATATTATAATTTGATTGCCTTTCAATTTGTATTAGTATTTTTTATTTTTGTAATGATTGTACCAACCTCTGTGTGTCCTGCAGCGCGCTTAGGTCGCGCGCGCCGCTGGTGGTGGCGCGCGTGGTGCTGGCGCGGCTGCGGGCGGCGCGCGCGGCGTGCGGCGGCCGCGTGGCGGCGGCGGCAAGGCGCGCGCCCATGTTCCCGCTGCTGCACTGCATCCGGCACGTGCTGCTGCAGGTGGAGCCCGGGTACGTGCCCACCTATACGCCCTCACTTTTATATCACTGTCCAAACTCAGCTGTTCCGTAAAAAACATCAATATTCATTCGGCCGAAACGTACGGAACGACCGAATTTTATTTTCGAGTCAGGGAATCGGTCCGATTATAGTGAGAATCCGTTCGTATCGCGGGAGTCGTCTCGGAAGGTTTGGACGATGATAAAAAAGTCACCCTGTATAGTACAGTATTTGTTCGATTTCGAATAAAAACGATAAACAAAAATAAAAAAGAGATAAAGAAGCGAAACCGAAAAGGACCCCCGCTCGGCACATGTTGCAGCGTGAACATCGTCTGCGACGCTGATACGATAAGACCGGCAGAAGCAGAAGCGGCAAGAAGTGCCTTGCTTTTACCCTTTTATATAATTAATTGAATAGCTACTTTACCTGGGGCTTATTGTCTAATTTCAATTATATTTCCTTAATTTAATTTTGAAGTAAAACTTTGGTTCCACCTTTACACGACAGATGAGATTTCATAATACACTTGCGTGCAAAAAAATCCCACCCACCCCGCAGATTTCGATTCAGAACACAATTACGTAAAAATATAGATTAGAGAACATTAACTCTTAATGTAATTTGAAGGTATGTTGTAAACCTAGACTGTCACGTGACATACAGTATTAAAAGTTATTATTAATTCATATTAGATTTATAGTCTTCTAAACCATAGCATGCGGGTTGGGTCGATTTTTTTGCACGCAAATGTATTTTATTCGACCGTTATCATTATTGTTATATGGATTTTTATACTACTGCTAAACACATGCAGTATTTTACCAGTATCATCAGCAATTTACTACCTATGTGGGTGAATACGTTGAGCAACGACTCTTTTGAGAGTCTGCGGCACACACACATTTTTGTATTTTTAATAGTCTACTGTCTCATGAAATTACGTTTGGTTTTAATGTAATCGTTGTTATTTTACGATTGTATATTGTGTCTGTGTGTTTAAAATGTCCAAATAAAGATTTAATCTAACTTTAACAATGTCGATTTAACTCGATACAGTTTCTCCCGATGATACAGGCAGCACAAACGCTTGTTTCGCATTATCTAAATGAAATGTTCCCAGTTCGATATCCGGCGACGAGCAGTGGCGCTTGCTCGTGGAAGAGACCATTGAGGCGTGCATGTCGGTGAGCGGCGTGGTGGCGTGCGTCGTCAACCACGCCGCGCCCGAGGGCTGGCTGCCGGGGGCCGGCGCGCCCGAAGAGGGGTAAGTCACGTGTTCAGTTATGTAAAATGACTATTTTTATTATTTTCAACTTTGCATTCACGATGCTATAAATTACAACTTTACTAGAAAAATATTTTCTGAATTACGGCCAAAATTCGACCGACTAGTAAGAAGTGATTATCACTTAGGCTTGTTACACACCACACCGTCGCGACACAAGGTGGTCAAGCTGTGGTTACGTGTGAACAGTGTCGCTGCGGCTTCTTGCGGTCACGTTGTGGTTGCGTTGTCGCTAGTGGTCGATGGCAGGGTAGCAGTGTCGTCGCGTCAACGCAACGTTGTGTTAGCGATATGGCCGGCCGCTAGTTCGCGGTGTCGCCGGTGGTTGCGTTGCGGTTGCGACGTGGCTGCGATGTAGTCGGTATCACACACGCGGTCAATAATGACGGCAAAATGTGGCCAGTGTGAATTCAACTATTAATTTTCATACAAATTAGCGTCCACCCACGTGTTATGGTTGTGATACGTGTGATACAAGCCTTAGAGTAGTGGGAATAGTGATCGACATTTATTCCATTAATCATTAAAACAGGGGTTAGCAACTGATTTTAGTATTTATCAACAATTGAATAAAGGCCACCAGTTTCCCGACTGTTATCCCGTATTTCTATGGTAATCTATGTTGTTTTTTGGCGACGAAAGTTGTGTCGAAGACTGGCTTTAATGTTCGAACACTGTTGCCATTACTCTATATACAGAGTGTCTCATTTAAATCGGTCAGTATGGAAAAGTCTGAAACTATAAGACATACCAAGATCGGTGTTTCAGACCCCCTGGACCATATAGGTCTCCAATCAAAGGGTCTGAAGCTGCTGCGATACGCAGCGTTAAATGCTAAATAAGTTTGTGTGTCTGACCTGCGGAGCGGTGACACACTCTCGCTGGTCCCACGCTGCCGGAGAAGGTGCCCAGGCACCTTGGTGATGAACCTCGCGGTGTAACCGTCACACGGCTGACCCACGCGCAGGCCAGATTTCTAACACACAGTCCACGACACCACAGGACACACTTTCTCACACAACGAGGCGGCACCGCGCAACGCCTACCGAACCTGAAACTCGAGGGAGTTTATATCTCTGGGCTGCCGATCAGCCCTAGTTCCGTCTAACTTTACACAAACTAGCCACCGATGGCTGAAATAAAACCGAATTAATTATTCATCCGAAGATCTTATAGCGAGCGATGTTACCGACATCAAAACGATAGACAATTACATTGACATTTTTATATAATACCGTTTTCACCGATGGGTAAGAAATTCAGCTCTTTCAGCCTAAAGATTAAATCTTAGTGTTCGATCGCGAACAATCTGTTCTTAGGAACCATGTTACGATTTTAATTATTAATTAATTTAATTAAAAACTGCATTCATACGTTTAAAAAAAACCTGTCAACTCACTCTGTCAACCACTCAGCTCGGATATCGAACCCGATTGTTTTGAAAAAAATAAACTTACACTATTTCTATTTAGATATGGATTGTGTTGGTCTTAAGCAGTAAATGGCTCTATGAAACATGATGTCTAAAATGAATAAAATGCATCGTTTTCACATACTTTAATTTATTAATGAAATTTCAATTTAATTAAATAAAATAATTTTAATTTAATTTATTTATTTATTCATATGTATGATTGATATTGTAATTAGTAATTTTAATAATATAGTAATTTAATAATGTTTAAATTTAATAATATTTTAGTGGTGTCAGTAGTGGTATAAATGAATAGTCCAACTTACGGTTGTATCGGTATATTGTCCACACTACTAACACAAATACATAAAGTCACAGTACATAGAAGGTGAATAGGATTTCCACAAAGCACAAGCACAGACACAGTTTATAGTTCGGAAGAAGAAAGTTAGAAGGAACAAAAACGAAGTATATAAGCAAAACAAATAACAAGTCAGCGTAATAAGCAGCGAGGGCAAAGCAAGGTCGGTAAGCGAGCAGTAAAGCAGCGTGCGCTCCGCGTCGTGATAGGGTCTCGACTGGCGTACGTGCGCAGGCGACGCTCGGCCGTCTATGTAGTAAATACATAGCGGGCGATGAGCGTTATGTGCGCGCACGGTGATTTGCGCGTTCTCAATTCACCACGACGCGCGACGTTATTGAAGCGAAATGTATTGCATCGACAAGCTGATATGAATGTAGAATTATAGTGTAATTATTGTTAATATGTAAATAGATATTATAGTGCCTTGTTTTGTAAATATTATTATTAATGTTGTGGAATATTGTAAATATAATTTTGTGTAAATATTTAATGTAATATATAGGTATATATAAAATATATGATAATGTACGTATATGTGACATGGTAATAAAGGTCGTAGGAAGGTCACCTACACAACCCCCCTCCAGCGATCATCAAGAGCGATAGAAATCGGGAAATCTCACCTGACGCCCCGAGCGGGTTACTCTCTCTTGCCGAGTGTCTGGGATGGGTTCTTCACAGTTGTTGGAAAGAATATAGGCCGGTTTAATCCTATCAATCGACACCGTGACTTCCTTACCATTGTGTAACAATTTAAATACCTTATCCCCTCTACTTAAAACTTTATGGGGACCAGAGTATGCGGGGGTCAATGAACCACGTGATGCATCTTCACGTAGGAAGACGTGTTCACTAGTGGCTAGCTCCTTATAAATAAACACTTTCGTGCTACTATGGCGCGAAGCGGGCACGGGTCGCAACTTTTCTGCAACGCTTCTTAGTCGAGCAGAAAACTCTGAAACATCTGTTGTACCAGGTGCAGAAGGCTCGAAAAATTCGCCAGGTAGACGTAGGGACTCACCATACACCAATTCAGCAGACGATGACTGTAGGTCTTCTTTAAAAGCGGTTCTTACGCCAAGTAACACCCACGGCAAAGACTCAGTCCACCGATCATTCGCGTGGCACACTATAGCTGCTTTTAGCTGCCTATGGAACCGCTCGACTAGACCATTACATGCCGGATGGTAGGCGGTAGTTCGCTTGTGCTCGAATCCAGTTATTTTAGCGAGACATTGAAATAACGCAGACTCGAATTGACGGCCTCTGTCAGTCGTAATGTCTGTTGGGCAACCGAATCGAGCAATCCATGAAGATAGCAGCGCCTTGGCAACAGTTTCAGCAGTTATGTCCTCGATCGGTACTGCTTCTGGCCATCGCGTAAAGCGATCAATGGCAGTCAGACAGTACCGATAACCTTGTGACATAGGAAGTGGTCCAACAAGATCAATGTGGATCTGTTTAAATCTTGCCCGCGGTAAACGATAAGTGCCAAGTGGGGCTGTGACATGCCGGTTCACTTTAGCTCGTTGGCACATTATGCAAGCTTGCGCCCAGTCTCGGCAGTATTTCCTAACACCTGGCCATACGAACCGTTCTGCCACTAATTTAGCAGATGCGTTGGCCCCAGGATGGCTAAGTGAATGCAAGCTGTCAAATACTTGCTTGCGGTAAAACTTTGAGACGAAAGGCCTAGGAGTCGGTGTGCTGACGTCGCAGTACAAGTAACCACGGCTCCCGGGTAGCTCTCGCTTCTCCAGACGTAAGGATGAGCTTTCGTCTAACAACTTAGCTAGCTCTTGGTCAGAAGTTTGTCCCTGTGCTAATGTCTCAAGACTGACTGGGATGCTTAACTCCTCAATGCGCGACAGAGTGTCAGCCACGACATTATCTTTACCTGATATATGGCGTATATCGGTAGTGAACTGGGCTATATAATCTAAATGCCTGTACTGCCTAGGCGAACAGTTGGCCTTCCGTTTGTGGAAGGCAAAACTGATAGGCTTATGGTCAGTGTACACTATGAAGTGTCTTGCCTCGAGCATATGCCTGAAGTATTTAATAGCCTCATAAATGGCTAACAACTCACGGTCGTAAGGCGAGTATTTCTCCTGCGAAGGGCTAAGCTTGCGTGAGAAGAAAGCTAAAGGCTCCCATACGTCATCTTTTAGCTGCTGTAATACAGCCCCGATCGCTTTGTCTGACGCGTCGGTTACCACCGCAAGCTTAGCGCTGCAATCCGGGTGAGCTAGGAGTGCTGCGTTGGCCAGGCTTTCTTTGCGGGCGTTGAAAGCCTCTAAGGTGTTGCCTACTAAATTGCTGGGGTGCTTACCCTTGACATTCCCTGTTAATAAAGCATGCAACGGAGCTTGCACTTGAGCTGCTTGAGGAAGAAATCTCCTATAAAAATTGAGCATACCCAAAAATCGCCTGAGTTGCTGAACATTTGTGGGGGGAGGGAACTGCTTGATGGCCTGTACTTTTGAGTCCAGCGGTTTGGTGCCATGCTCAGAGATATGATACCCTAAGAAGGTTACCTCTTTGGCCCCGAAAACGCACTTAGACGTATTCACCAGCATGCCATAGTCCTTCAGCCGCGTAAAAATAATGCGAAGGTGCTCCTGGTGCTCACTCTCCGTTCTAGAAAAGGCTAGAAAATCGTCCAAGTAACAGTATACGAAATCTAGGCCCCGGGTCACTTCATCCACTAACCTTTGAAACGTTTGACCCGCGTTCCTTAAACCAAAGGTCATGTATGGAAATTCGAATGCTCCAAAGGGTGTGGTGATCGCCGTCTTCGGTATGTCCTCTGGATTGACTGGTATCTGGTTAAAAGCCTTCACAAGGTCAATGGTACTGAAGACTTTGCAGCCAGCTATGCTATGAGCAAAGTCATGAAGGTGGCTGATGGGATACCGGTCGGGCACAGTCCGCGCGTTGAGCATCCTGTAATCGCCACAAGGACGCCAGCCATTGTCCTTTTTCGGAGTGAGGTGTAATGGAGATGCCCAAGGACTCTCCGAAGGGCGGGCTGTACCATCAGCCAGCATTGACTGGAACTCTTGACGGGCGATTTTTAACTTATCAGGTGCTAGACGGCGGGGAGAACAGTAAACGGGGGGACTGGGTGTGGTACGGATATGATGTACTGTGTTATGTGGAGGAGTGTTGCGATGAGTACCAGCTGGTCGAGTAATTTGAGGAAACTCATCCAAAATTCTGTGATACCGGGTAGCGCCAGTTGAGACTTTAACGGAGTGTACATTTAAACATGAAGCAAAAGAAGCTAAAGCAGATACAGATGTAGTGTTATCTATTAATTTCTTATTGCGACAATCTACAACAAGATTATAAAAATTCAGAAAATCTACACCTATGATTGGCTTTGTCACATCAGCCACTACAAAGCGCCAAGCATAAACTCTACGTAAGCCTAAATCTAAATCTAAATGTACATAACCATATGTTGCGATGTTGGAGCCGTTGGCCGCCGAAAGCTCGAAGTTGCTCCTGGCTCGACGATCTCGCAGCGATGACCGTGGAAAGACACAGAGGTCGCTTCCAGTATCGACCAGAAACTGCGTCTTCGACGATCGATCAGTCACGAAGAGGCGACCAGCAGATGGGCAATGTTCAGTCGCCATTAACGATTGCCCCCGGCGTTTCCCGACTTGAAATCACACGGCTGGTTGCATTTAGTGGCCTTGTCACCAAACTTGCCGTGATACCAGCACAGCGGGAACTTGCGGTAGTTAGAGTTCGACCGCTGCCTCGACGAAGATCTGCTTCTGGGACGACGCGATGACTGGTGGCGATGTCTGCTGCTTCTGTCTGAAGATGCGAGATTCTGCATCTGCCTCCTAAGCTCCGCGATGTCTTTCCTGAGGTCGTCAAGGACAGAACCGGGCACAGCTTCACTGACTGCGGCCACTCTGGGTGTTGATGAGGCGAGATCATGGACTCGATCTGCTAAGTCCGCCAGGTCATCAATGGTGCTGGAAGATGGTTGACCGGCGAGCACAGTCTGGACACCATGAGGGAGACGGCTGGTCCAGATCGTCTTCAAAAAGTCATCTGTAACGACTACACCTGCAAGGCCCTTGAGGTGACGCAGGAACTGTGATGGCTTGCGATCTCCGAGCTCTTCATGCATCAGGAGTTGTTGGAGCTTCTTTTCATTTGACGCTGACAACCTCTTGATCAATTCCGCCTTCAGTTTGCCATATTTATCCGTTGCTGGTGGACTTATTATTACGTCCTTCACTTCTCTTGAGAACTTGTTATCCAGTTGACTAATAACATAATTGAATTTCGTCAAATCGCTAGTAATTCCTGATATGGCAAACTGACCCTCGACCTGGGCAAACCATATTTCCGGCTCTTCGGGCCAGAACGGTGGAACACGAACGCCGACTTTGTATACTTCGGTACGGTCATGAGAACTACGTCCGGCATTTTTCTCGTCTGAGTCAACGGACCCGCGCTGGCTCTGGGAGCGGCTATGTGCGTCATCATAATCCCTATTCATGCTCAAAACGGGGTCACCAGTTTAGTGGTGTCAGTAGTGGTATAAATGAATAGTCCAACTTACGGTTGTATCGGTATATTGTCCACACTACTAACACAAATACATAAAGTCACAGTACATAGAAGGTGAATAGGATTTCCACAAAGCACAAGCACAGACACAGTTTATAGTTCGGAAGAAGAAAGTTAGAAGGAACAAAAACGAAGTATATAAGCAAAACAAATAACAAGTCAGCGTAATAAGCAGCGAGGGCAAAGCAAGGTCGGTAAGCGAGCAGTAAAGCAGCGTGCGCTCCGCGTCGTGATAGGGTCTCGACTGGCGTACGTGCGCAGGCGACGCTCGGCCGTCTATGTAGTAAATACATAGCGGGCGATGAGCGTTATGTGCGCGCACGGTGATTTGCGCGTTCTCAATTCACCACGACGCGCGACGTTATTGAAGCGAAATGTATTGCATCGACAAGCTGATATGAATGTAGAATTATAGTGTAATTATTGTTAATATGTAAATAGATATTATAGTGCCTTGTTTTGTAAATATTATTATTAATGTTGTGGAATATTGTAAATATAATTTTGTGTAAATATTTAATGTAATATATAGGTATATATAAAATATATGATAATGTACGTATATGTGACATGGTAATAAAGGTCGTAGGAAGGTCACCTACAATATGTTATAATAATGCTTCACTATTGCATTGGATGAACCTGTAATAATAGTTGTAAGCTCATGTATATAAATAAATAAATAAATAAATAAATAAATTTTTGTAGGTGTTCGAAGTGACCACCGTTACATTCAACAAGTTCAGGCATGTAAAATTGTTTCTATGGTGGTTTGTACCTCTTTGCTAGTTTTGTAATTGTGAGATCGTTACCTAAACGTATTGAATATTGTATTGAAAAAAGATGTTATTCGGTATCGGGATCCAGTTCTATTTACGTAATTTTTTTTTTTTCATATTTATTTTTGTGAAAAAATTTTACCTGGAAAAAAATTTTGTTAAATGACAAAACTTTCATGGCAATACTTTTATCGGCACTTCGTTAGGTAGGACCTTTGGCGCCGCCGCCATTGATGGAAAGTGTGGTCACGTTTATAATATTAGCTAGATTTTGGAGTAATTGGAGCAATTTCGGTACAAAAAACTTGCGTTTTAAATTACGATAACTCTTTTATTTTGATGAACAATATTTGTTTATTTTTTTTTTGTTGTTGTTTTTGTTTACCTATGTATCCCTTTGCGATCGGACAGGGGTTTTTTTACATAATTGTATAAAGATGTTGTTTTCGTGTGCAGCGTGTCGGCGCAGGGCGTACTGCTGTGCGCGTGGCGCTGCGTCAAGGAGGTATGTACTCACACCTACTATGTAGTTTTCTTCTCCCATTACCCAGGTTCTAATCTTGAATATGGCAGATAGAATCCCGTGCATAGTCTCGGAAGTCAAACTCAAAGTAAAATGGTTTTATTCAAATATACTTACGAAAAGTGCTTTTGAATCGTCCATACATTTTTTACCTACTACCCATTCAGGACGTCTATTTTTTCGCTGTGGAAAAGATTGAGAACATGCCTGAAAAGTACCAGCAGCCGAGTTATTGAGGTCCAAGGGAAACAAAAGTCGAAACATGTCAGAGTTGAACAAAAATAATGTAACATGGAAAAGTAATCTACGTAAATATGGTTTTGCATATTATCACGGTGTCCTTTTTACGTGGTTACATGGCTTTTTTATGGATTATACACAATGACATTATCAAACAGGACGACACAATTCGTTCTTTTAACTTTACTAACAAAAAATCAAATTAAATAGCTTTTTCAAAGTAAAGGGTTTTTCAATAGGGACGCTCGAACTTTGACAACGTATAGCGGCCATCTTGGTAAAGCGATACCTGTCAAATTTGACATGAATACACTACTCGCTACACGCTTCAACAACGTTAAACGTTACGAAATTGTTAAAATGTAGTAAATTTAAATTTATTTATTTATTAACTATTTAATTTATTGAATGAGAAGTTCGAGGGGGTAGGAAGCAGGTTGTCCCGTTCCGGCTTCGTCATCTCGCGTCGTGGCGACATCAACTGGCCACTGAGATCATGTAACTTACCTCCGCTCGACTACTTTCTGTGGGGCTACGTATGCTATATCTCTGGTTTATGCCGACAAACCACAGTCAATTGCCGCCCTGAAGACCAACATAACTCGCGTCCTTCGTGAAATTGAGCCACATTTATGCGAAGATGTCATTCAAAATTGGTCCGCCAGGATAGGCCACCTACGGAGGAGTCTCGGCGGCCATTTGGCTGAAATTATATTCCATACATAATATCATCGAATATCCTTTAAAATCAAATAAAATTGTGGCAATATCACTTACACAGGTTGTTTTATTTAATTTTAAAGTTCGAGCGCTCTTAATGAATAACCCTTTAGAAAGGTTTCCATTCATTATAACGTTCGGTGGGCGGAGTTAACTGCATTCGCTGTATTCAAGCTAAAAACTGTATTGCATAGTGTGTGTGTGCGCGTGCCTCCATATAAAAACCCTGTCTATTTATTCTGTATGTGTAAATGTAGTAATTGTGTCCCAGGTGTCCCTCTTTCTGGGCATATTATCGTCACGTTTAAAATCTATCGTATGGTGCGTGCACGCCTGCTGTATCCATATAAACACTTTATTTATCCTGTAGGTAGTAAATACAGAAATTGTGTCGCAGGTGTCCCTTCTACTAGGCAGCATTTCGTCTCGTCTAAGCATCGTTGGCGAAGAGCCTGGGGGGGCGGGCACATTGTCGCAGCAGCAGCTGGGTCTGATCGGCTCGCACCTGGCTACTCTGTTGGCCAACACCAAGCACCGTGGCGCCTTCGAGCAGGCCTACGTCGGCTACGAGCAGCTGCTGGCCAGGTTAATCACGTAGTTTTGTTTAAAAAGTTTTTTTATGTACGCCTGCGCATCAAACTGCCGCAAACAGTCTTTCCTCAATAGACTGAACTTTTCGGCACAAAGGAATAATGCTGCACTTAATGGTATTGTTAGTTGGAGGTGCTTTATATAGCGAAGGAGATGTTGAAACTTCGCTACCGCGATGCAGGCTTCCCATACTTTTTATAGCCGTAGTATGGCGACGTCGTTAGTATGCGTTTGTGGCGCCATCTGTTGACACGGTGTTTGCTTCGTTTCGAATAATGTGCAGCATATGCGGTAGGTGGCGCCGCCACAGTATAAAGGAGATTTTTTGAAGAGAGTTTGCTGATTGCCTCAGGCAGCATTTTTAGTTTCGCCGACCTTTTTTAGGGGCAGCGAGAACCTTAAAGAGTTCCTTAAGCCTTGTAAAGCGAAGCATCTTCGGAGGTTTTCCAGAGGGAACGGCATCACGCACTAGTGCGTGTCCCCGTGCCCTACTAGATTCTCCGAAGGGTTCGGATCGGATCGGGGAGCGAAACAACCCGAGGACGCCTCTAAAGGTTCGGATCCCGGCTCTGGTTGACCGGGTCGTGGGGTAGGCAGAAGCGCCCAGGTACGTGTCTGTACCTAGTTTAGAGCGCTTGTAGTTTAGAACAAGGTTACGACGAACCGGTTGGTTCGTCGTACCCTTGTTCTACGAGTACGGCCCTAAACTAGGATGCATGTTTAGTGTATTCTGTAAATGTGTAGTGGCATTTAGAGGATCGGGCGGGGTCAACTAAAGGTATATATTATTGATGTATATGGGGAGTGAAATGCGTGTGTAAATATGTGCGTATAGTGTACACACTACATTGAATTGCCTATATCCCAGGTTGTGGCGCTGCCGCAACGGCGAGCTCCACGCGTGGCCGCGGCGCTGGCTGCGGCGGCTGCTGGGGCACCTAGCCCGCCCGCGGGCCTCGCCCACCAGGCGCAGCGGCGGCCTGCCCTTCATGATACAGGTACGGCTGCCCTTCATCATACAGGTACGGCTGCCCTTCATCATACAGGTACGGCTGCCCTTCATCATACAGGTACGGCTGCCCTTCATCATACAGGTACGGCTGCCCTTCATGATACAGGTACGGCTGCCCTTTATCATACAGGTACGGCTGCCCTTCATCATACAGGTACGGCTGCCCTTCATTATACAGGTACGGCTGCCCTTCATCATACAGGTACGGCTGCCCTTCATCATACAGGTACGGCTGCCCTTCATGATACAGGTACGGCTGCCCTTTATCATACAGGTACGGCTGCCCTTCATCATACAGGTACGGCTGCCCTTCATTATACAGGTACGGCTGCCCTTCATCATACAGGTACGGCTGCCCTTCATCATACAGGTACGGCTGCCCTTCATGATACAGGTACGGCTGCCCTTCATGATACAGGTACGGCTGCCCTTCATCATACAGGTACGGCTGCCTGCTAACTTATAGTGTATTATATGTTGGGGAGTTGTGAGTCTAATCGTGACACATTTACGAAACGAAGATAAGAAACTAATCTTTATACTTATGTTTTGTACACAGGCATTAGTGACGACGGAACTACAAGTGCAAGGCAATCCGAAATGCCTCCACGAATGCATGGAGACGCTGTTAAAGCTAGCCCGTGCCACCTCTCTCCAACCTTACGCGTACGAACACACGGAAGACACCCACGCGCCCGACGATGATATACAATCCTCCAGTTACTTCTTACTTGATGACTTGAGAAATCCTACAGATGATACTGAACACTCCAATTCACAATATAATAAAGAAGATAATGATGATGCGATAACCAAAACTGAAAAAGATCAAAATAGTTTAACAACAGATTTGAAGAAAGATAATTCTAGTAACTCTGATAAAGGTTACAAGTTTACTGTAATTAATGGAGAGTCTAGCAGAGCTTGTAAAGAGTCTAAGCTGGCTGAGGATTATCTTGTGGAAAGTCGTACTCACAGTGTGAATATTCTACGGGCGTTGTTCCGTAACTCTGTGTTGGAGGAAAGCATGGCGGGCTATGTAGGAGAAGGGCTGATGGTAGCATTGGCAGGCTTCGAGGGTCGCACCTGGATGGTGAGTTTAAATCATTAGTTAGTAGCATAGGAGCTTGATGGCTACGATTTTTAAAATAAGCAACTTTCGCAAAAATGCCGATCGTCGGATGGGTGACCAAAGATTTATCGTCTCAAGCTCCTCCATGCTTTGGAAGCCATTAGTCCCACTGCATTAGCAGTCGCTCATAATCATCGCACTAAACCCGCGTGGTGGTTTGAGGCCCGTTCTCCCTGAGGTGTTTTCATTGATAGTAATGGCTCGTGCCCTGGCAGTGGGACATAAAATGGACTGGTATAAAAGCAAGATAGTCTGGTAGAGTCGTACTCAGTGTGAATATTCTGCGGGTGCCGTTCTTTAACTCGGTATTGGAGGAAAGCATGGCGGACTATGTGGGGGAAGGACTGATGGTAGCACTGGCAGGCTTCAAGGGGCGTACCTGGATACTTACTCCGATAGCTCAGCGACCCAAAGCGTGTCTAGGCCTACGAGACGAGAGCTCGCGATCTACCTCGATCTTGTACGGTTTCGCGCTAGTCACTTGGACGGTGAGATGAAATCGTTAGATTAGCATAGGTGATTGAGGAGCTTCGTAGCGCAGTAGTAAACGCGCTCCGTTGCTTTAATTAAGCTCTGGTTTCTTAGGATAGCGGTGCCGTCATATAGCGGCCGTAATATAACGTTGTCTTTGTAAAGAAAATGGCACGGTTTCCTAGAGATCGGTAATTGACACCGTAACGTCAAAAAGCGGTGCCGCTATTTGTATGACTGCCGTCTTGACGGTGTCGGATAGTTTCGTGAACGTTTTTGGATAGCGGTGAAGGTATTTGTGTTTTTTTGACCGTACAGAGTGAGTACAAAACAAATTTCTCTTCATTACTCAGCAAACAGTGACATACTAAAATCTCAAATGCACCTTCTGTACCACGAGATTTGAATAAATCATCTTCCGCCTTACGACTATTTTCCATCAATCATCATCAAGGTCGTCCATTTTCTCTCTTGGATACGTTTCTTTTTGCGTCTGTAATATTTCGGCCGCTATAGGACGGCACCGCCATCCTAGGAAACCAGAGCTTTACGCTACCCCTTTTACGTGGTTTGTATTGCCGCCCGCCGCTGCGTTCGAAATTCAAACGAAAAAGATCGAAGCGATTGGACGTTGCGCTTGTTCAGTGTGCGCCTACCGTGTGTGACGTGTGATGCGCCCGCGCAGGAGCGCAACAGTTCGACGCTGCTGTTCGGCGCGCTGGCGGCGCGCGTGTTCGGCGCGCGCGCGCGGCGCCGCATGACGGGCCGGGTGTTCTTCCAGCGGTACCCGCGCCTCTACGACTTCATCAAGGTGAGTCGGTGTGTCGATTATAATTACTATTTTAACCCTAATCTTGGCAAAGTGGATTGTTTGAGACGTTTAACAAAAGTAAAAAAGAATACATTTTGTACCAAAAAAAAACATTTATAAAAAAACTGCTAAGTATATGGTTAAAAAACGACTATAGGTACCGCCTGTGGAGGCTGGTCTGCTCTTTATCTTATTTTTAGTATTATTCACTATAGTTTGACTTTGTTTTTTGATAATAATAATATAATAATAATTAATTAAATAATAACTAGATAGGTTACCGGCGTTGTAAGCTCGCTTACTTCTCATTGCACCAAGTGTACAACTCGTAGTTCCACTGCTCGGGTCGTCAACTCTAAAGTCGACTACCAAATAATGTCCTCTTTGGTAGCGGAGTTGTAAGTCCACTCACTTATCAATACCCATCCAGGCACCTCATCAATTCCAAAATCCTACGCGGCTGATTCCACCGGAGACATTATGCATCTAGCGGGCGCCTCTACTAGTTATCCAGACTAGTGCCGGAGATATTGGAAGTTTACTCAATAAAAACCACCGAGCAGAACAACCAACTATGAACAACTCACGTGCCCCGCAGATCTTTTCGCTTCGGCCCCCTCAAGACCGCTACTCGGACCCGTTCGCTGCGCACGAGATGTAATCCTGGCCAGACCTCAACCAGGCAAATGAACATTCCCACCTTTACAGTTAACCACATAGCCACCACAACACGAGTCCAACCCATGCCCCGGACCCGTAGACCCTATCTATCAGGGTCAGTAGATTGGGACGATTCAAACGGAACAATCAAAACTAAAAGGAATCAGCCCCGGATCATGTTTCCCAAGCTGAGCGTACGGCAGCTTGGGATGGCTACCGCCCCTCTCTCACCCCGCAACCCCCGCGCGATTGCTCCGTCTAGACGTAGCCGTCGCGTCGGACGATTGTAAGGAAAAAGTTATAGATAATAGACTGTGCAAAACAAAAAAAACAAAAAAAAAAAGATAAAAGAAAAATATCAAATATCAAATAATAATAATAATAATCAAACTGAGCAGAGGCCTATTTGGTGTACCTACATTTGATGTTTATTATTTTAGTTTTATTATTTAGTTTAATTTCATTGTTTTAATTTTTTTTTGTTTTTTTTTTGTACTGGTACCCAATAAACGTTTATTGAATTCTATTCTATTCTAAACTAAGTAGTTTACATGAATCTTTGTTTTGTTTAAAATGGAACGCGTAAGTTTACGAATGTGTGTATCGTCGGTATCGTAGAACAAGCTGGAGGAGGCGGAGTCCAGCATCTCGCAGCAGCCCAGCCCGTGCCTGTACCCGCTGCTGGCGTTGCTGGCGCGGCTGCACGCGTCCGCGCTGGACGGTGCGCAGTCCGCGCTGCGGCTGGCCGCGCTCGTGCCCGCCGTGCGAGCGTGCGCGCGCGCAAGGGCGCAAGGCACCCGCCGGCTGGCGGCCGCGGCCCTGTTGCCGCTCGTGACGCCGGACCAGTCAGTGCTTTTTATTTATTTTTATAGGATAACGCTCTGCATTAAGTATAATAGTAATGTATAGTTAAGCAAACACATAGATGTATTTTTGTTACTGACGAAACAACATAGCTCGAGACTATGTTAGTAAATTATTAAAGTTATATTTGATGCTCGCATAAACTTAGAAACAAATTACTGATAAATAATGAGACGATAAACGACACCTCGGCCTCCCTGAAACCGTGGGCCCTGCGAAGGATTCAAGACGTCAAGATAAAACCGAACTGAATTAATGCTATTTAAAGTTCACGATGGAATGTCTCAAATCGAATAAATTTAGTCAATCGAACGTCAAAAACTGCTATGGACACTCGTGTTGCTACAGATAGAAATAAAATAGCGATTGTCTAATAGATGCTCAGTGATCAGGATCCCAGATGAAAACCACTTTCATCTTTGGCCTTAGACCCATCAGGTAAGATGAAATGAAAACCGATCTCTTAAAGACTTTAACTGTATTTCAGGTACATACCACACCTAGAATCGATGCTGGCCCTAATCAGCGAGCCCACGATTCCTACCAACCATTGCCACGGCATCTTGCTCCAACTCACCCGACTGCTGGCTGCCCGGCCTGAAGACCTGGTGGTAGCTGAAGATGCGAACTGCCGGTTGGTAGACCGGCTAAAAGGGGGGATGTGGATGCTGGCGCGGGCGGAACGAACGCCCTGCTATATGCTGCTTGATGAGTATGTGAACATGATCAACTTGATCATTTGGAGGTGAGTGGGTCAACTGGTTTGTTTTATTAATTTCTTTGCAGTGTATTTAAGCTAATTATATTTTTTTTCATCTAAATTACCTAGTTAGGTAAAAACAGCCTCTTCGTGAATATTCTTAGTTAGTCAATCATTTAATAACAATATAATTTTGTTTTTTTGACAAGTCCAAAATGTACTTTTGATTAATTAAGTTTCACATCTTTGTCAGAGTTGCTAAAAAGAGAAAAAGATAACGTTATTTCAATATTGATTATCTTAAAAAAATTACTATTTTATGTAACGCCCCTATGTTTATATCATATCGATCTTTATTTTACTTAGCTTTGCCGCCGTTTGTACGACTTCTAAAGAATGAATAATACTAAAGTAGATTCTAACATTCATACCTATTAAAAATCACTAAACACAAATGTTGATAGTTATGTTAGCACTTGAAATCAAGCATCAAAATTTTCTTTTTGATGTTCTCTCCCTTTGGTCTATCAGAACCAACTTACATCGAATACTATTATTATTATTACTACGATTTTTCGAATCTGATGTATTGTACCAAATAAAGTTTTTTTTTCTATTATATTCTTCTAGGTTCCCGTCTTTCCTTGACGATGGAATGCTGAACACTCTAAGGGATCACTTGGATCGCATTCTCTTCGCTGAAGTGACTCCCCCTATCACGTCAGGCCGCGACGTCTGTTTGGCAAACATCATGTATCTGAACATCGTTATTTTGAACAAAAGCAACCGCAATGAAGATATCACACAACTAATCTACAAAGGCTTCGAATACAGGTCCTACGAAGTCGTTTTAAGTACACTAAACTATATCCTTATTCTATACAATAGCTTGGAACTTGATAGCTCCCAAGAAAATCACTTTGAGACACATTTAGCTACATTACACAATGAACAGTTACTATTGATCTTGAAAGAGAATGAGTTGTACTTTAGTAAGCTATGCAACATAGTTAAGAGTAACAAATATATGGAATGCATACAGAAAACACTCAAAGTTCTGTCTTTGGAAAACAACACGCAACAGTATATTGTAGAAATAAAATTGGGAAGAAAAGCCGAATCTGATGAAGAAATAATAAGGACGATATTCGATTGCATTCATAATGAACACGAGAACTTGACGCACATTTACTTGGAGAGTTTGTCGAAGTTTGTAACAGGGAAATTGAAAGATTCTACATTGAATGAGGACCTTGCTCTAGAGGTGGTAAGGGTGATGTTCGCTTGCTGCTTTTCGGAGAACGGCGACAGCACGAGAAGCGTCGTCACCGGCTTCTTGGAGCGAAACCTTGGGACCTTATTGGAGTCAAGCTTTGGCACTTTAACGGAGAAACACAAGTGTGAGTATAATTGGATACTTTTGCTAGATGTATATTTTATACTAGATATCTACTGTCTCTGCGGTCTACTTTGAAGTTACACCACCAGCATCCTTAGCACTGTCATGACTTCAAAACAGGTGAGAGGGCAAAGTGTTTAACTTGACGCATTTAAAAAAGAAAAAACTCTTCTTAGACTTAAGAGTCTCGGGATCAATAATGTACAGTCAACAGCAATAGTAGATGATGTTTACTAGATTTCAAAATTAAGTTTCTATAGTGTAAGTCGGTATTTTCTATATAACTACAGTCAAAGTCTGCAGGTACTAGTAGACACTCGAAGGTTTTTCGATATGCGTCTAAAAAGTTTTGATTTTCATATTGATTTCATATTTTGAAACTTGACCAATCATCAGTTTGCTATTGACTGTGCCATTTATACCAAATAATCCCTTAGTAGTTGAGGATTCCAAGTAAAGTGCTACTATCGCTAAAGAGCTATTTTACGTTATGGTATTTTTTTTAAATTATTATTTTAATAAGGAAACATACAGCCTTATATCACACATACAGGGTCTAACAAAATCAATAAGCGAACGTTTAAGGGCGGTATCTATACATCATTCTGAATACAATGACAAAAAATGGGCTTCAGTTTTATAGTGATTTTTCAAAGTTATGTTTTCTAACAAACTAAATCAATTAATATAATGCACATCATGAAACATGCTGTATCTTTACTAACACGCACGCAGGCGTCGATAAAAAGATAGTGTACAGATATACAACACAACGGCTATCTTTGTGTGCGTGTAGTACAGCTGTACGGGTTTGGAAAGGGTGTATTTTTTGGTAAATTTTGATAATGTTTTGTTGATTATCTCGGTAACGAGCCTGTAGTTTTGGACCAAATTTGGTAAGAATGCTCAGTGTGATATATAGATGCTCCCCTTAAACGTTCGCTTATTGATATTGTTAGACCCTTTATAAGCAATTAAAAAATATAATACTGTAGCATTTAAAGTTTCCACTGCTAACTTGTACAAAAATAACGGTTTGTTGAACAAGTGCGAAATAAAAAGAAAAAATCAAATACATCGATACAAAAATACAATTCTAACATCAAAATCAGGTTGAAAATATACATTTTAAATTAAAGTTAGGTTTCTCCTAACAGTCTACGAAAACGAAAAATGTTTTCGTGAAATACGTCGATGTGATTAAGTACTATTGAATTCATTAAGGTCTCATATAATATAACTATTGCGTCTATAATTTGACTTACAAATTGATACAAAAAATGTGTGCTTGTGGCGAGCTCTCAGTCTGGAACACCTAAAAGCAATTTTACTTAGCAAATAAGGTGAATCTACACGGCTATGTATGATCTTATAGAGCAGAACTTGATCTTTATATGAACGTCGACTTGCCAAGGAATCAAGTTCATCAATGTCAAAATATTTAAATCGATATCTTAAACGTTTCTTGAACTTATTTTGTATACCCTCCAGTAGGTTAATATATTTTAAATATAAAGGGTACACGCTGGATGCATACTCCAATTGGGATCTAACGAACGCATTGTAAGTACCTATAACATAATCAGCGTGTTCACATTCTTAAAATCAACACTCTGACGGAAAATGAAGCCTAGCAACTTGTATGCCTTCCCAATAATTTTAATAATATGAGACTCGAAATACAATCCAGTATCGAGCTGAACTCTACTGCGAACAACTGATGAGATTAAAGCAAGAAGTTGAGAGAAAGCGGCCGAAATTAATCAACAGAAAGGGTGTGGTTTTTCATCATGATAACGCTAGACCTCACACATCTTTAGCCACTCAGCAAAAATTTTGAGTTTGGCTGGGAGGTGTTAATGCATCCGCCGTATAGTCCTGAATCTTGACCTTGCACCTTCAGATTTCCACCTGTTTCGGTCTCTTCAGAATTCTTTAGGCAGTGTCAACATCACTAGAGGACTGCCAAAACCACTTATCGCGGTATTTTGATCAGAAGCCCCAAAATTTCTATAGCAATGGGATCATATCCCTACCTACAAGATGGCAAAAAGTTATCGAACAAAATGGCACCTACATACTTTAGTTAAATGTAAATAAACTATATTAAAAAATGTTTTGAATTTTTTTTTAAATGCGAAGAAACTTTTTCCCCAACCTATTATATAAAGATAACTTTTTTTCTTCGTTGTAAATGTAATAATATTACATTTGTCTACATTTAAATAAAGTTTGTTGAGAGCACAATATTCACATAAACGATTAAAATCACTCTGTAAATTTTCGCAATCGCTCTGTGACTTGATAACCGAAAATATCTTTGTGTCATCAGCATATAGTAATAGTTTGGAATTTAGAAAACAGTTTACGACATCATTAATAAAAATATTAAAGAGTAAATGGCTAAGGTGGGATCCCTGTGGGACTCCGAAGGAAATCGGAAGAAGCTCGATGTAAAACCTTTTATTGTGACAGCTTGCTCTCTATTTCTGAGATAAGATGTAATCCAACGTAGCAGATCGCCGTGCACACCGATGGCCTCGAACTTTAAAACTAATTGGGAATGTGAAATTTTATTAAATGCTTTTGAATAATCGGTGTACACAGCATCCACTTGAGATTCTAAAAGTATGTCTAGAAATTCGCAAATATTACTTTCTGTAGAGCGCTTCGCAATGAAACCAAGTATAGGCTGGATAACAGGGGAAAGATAAACACAAATAATCTTTTCAAAAACTTTAGGTAAAACTGATAATTTAGAAATACCACGATAGTTGCGAACGTTATGTCTACACCACTCTTATAAATTGGTACTACAAAAGATCGCTTCCAGGCAACCGGCATCACACCAGACGGCAAATGATTTAAGTATAACTGCAACAGGGAATGTCAATTGCCCACTACACTTATTTAAAAATAATGGATGAAGGCCATCTAGACCACTACTTTTGCACACATTGATACTGGATAGGTACTTCTCTACTATTTCCTGAGTGATATGTATGTTACTAATAAGAGCCGAGCCTGAGTTATGAATTTTAAAATTGGAAGGCACACTAGTATCTTTATCAAAAACCGTTTGAAAAAACCTATTAAAGAAGTTTGTGATCGCTTGACCATCACGTACTGGAACATCATCAAGTTTAATCGTGTCAGAAATACTATTGACCGTTTTTTTTGGATTTTAAAAATGACCAAAAGAATTTCGAACAGAGTTTAATATTAGTATCCCATACAATTTATTATTTCAAATCAAACAAGCTACTTTCTATAAAACTTTTTATGCTTAAGGGAAATACTGATATCTAAACAATTAATAGAACAGAATTAATAGAATACTGAATTTATGCGATTTAAAGTCCGATGGTGACATAGTAATTTCGTGACTATAAAAACTCTATAAAAAATTCCAGGGAAGTTTAATAAAGTGCTTACCCGTAGAGTAAAAAGTATAATGTTTTAGTTTACTTGCCTTTCCCCCAGTCGAGCTCCGCGGCTCGCTGCTGTGCGCCGTGGCCGCCCTGCTGGAGGACGACCATGCCGAGTTGCGCCAGCGCACCGCAGACGCCGTCACCGCGCTCACGGTCCGTACACTTATATTACTAAACTTACTCGTTTTTTTATTGTATATGCTTTTAATAACACTGAGCCGGCAAACGTTGCCGCCTGGCCGCCTGAAAAAAAGTTATCATCGCACTCCATGAAGGTTATGTTACGGTTACGTCAACAATCGTGTCCATGGCCTGATTTGATTATTTATAGTCTTTCCTCCATCCTAAACAGAATATAAGCTTCGAATAGTTATTCTGTGTTGTCTCTTATATTCCAAATTGAAATTAATTTTACAAAACACAAAATATCTATTCAAAGTTTCATCACTAACTCATTTCGTGTCCTGATGCTGGAGCACGATGAATGTGATGTCACAGGAAGACCGGGCCAAGAACCAGGACGCGGGTCCACCTAAGTAACATTTAGTTCTAGGTTCACACGTGAACATCAACATCACATTTGATCCTCAATAAGAGTTTTCAAGTTTATCTTTACACTAAATGTGAACTATAATTGAGAACTAAATGCTACTTGGGCAGTGCGGTGCGGAGGTTAACGACTGTTTATACAGCCAAACCCATACTCTGTTTACGAGTAAGGTCCAAGATGTCAGAATCAGTATACCGCCACACTACTTGAGACGCCATTCAATTATCACACTTAGGTCGAAGGTTAGAGTCGGTAATCCCTTTCCAGCCCGGTACGAGCCGTGTGATCGCGAGCCGCGCCGCTGAAGTACTCCGGGACCTGGTGGTGGCCGGACCGCACGCGGTAGCGCTGCTGGCGCTGCTGGCGTTGGTGGACTTCAAGGCAGAGGTGTGCCTCAGCGACGAGAGGCTCGATGAGGTACGAACTAGTGTTTTATAACCAGCGCTAAGACTTGTCTGTGCAGGAATTGGTGGCCTTACCAAATTCAAAAGCAACTTCTTAAATAATGATAAATTACATCAAATAACTTATACAAAAACCAAAGGCTTTGGGCGGCGCTAACTCTGAGGTCCCGGGTTCGATTCCCGGTCTGGTCAATGTCGAAAACGAACTTTTCGATATTATAGTCGGGTCCGAGTGGTTGTGGTACCGTCGTTGTTTCCGATTTCCATGAAACGAGTGCTTTAGCTACTTACCTTGGGATCAGAACAATGTATGTGATGTTGTCTAATATTTATTTATTTATATTATTTGTTTTGAGATATATTTTTTTCATTGCTTATATCCGTTGTATTATTGTTTAAAGTGTGTGTCTATGGTTCCAAATAAATGCATTATCTATCTATCTTTCATACTAACGTTAGGCGGAGTTAACTACGAAGCCACATGCAACGTTAGCGTATATAATTTGCAATTGGTGAAGATAACTTATGTCGATACCACAATCAAACAGCGCTCGACCAAAAACATATTTACACATATTTCCCTGATGAATCTCACAAAGTTTTCGTTATCTATCTGGCAATTTTAGCTAAGGGTGGCGTAATACCAGTTTTATTCATCATTTTACCACATAAACAAAAACAAGAATTCGTATGGAATCAGTTAGTCATTTAGCGTTGATTCAATGCCACATAAATTCCCGTTGTCGTTAACAGCTCGCACTTACCGCTTACAAGCACGTCTGTAACGATTGAATTTGTGTTTGCAGTATCGCGTTTTCGACCAGAACGAGAGGTACAATATATTCCTGGAGGAATCTGTGTGGACTTCGGAGTGTGCCGACAAAATATTAACACTGTGCGGACAAGCCGACGCCCTCCCACACGTCCTGGCGCTCACCGACGACCCGGTATACAGCGCCACCTTCCGCGCGCTGTGCAACCACAACCTAGTCCTACTCAAACAGATGGTCAGCGATAAAAGTGTAATCTACGAGAGTGACGTTCTAAATCCGAAAATAGAATTATTTATAAACAAGCTATCCGCGCAATAAGTTATAAGGTATGTGTGTTATTTATATAAATTATGTTTTTCTATTGTATGTTTTTGAACAGTTTTTTTGTGAGATTTTATAAATAATTTGCATAGCAAATAATAAAAATAATCAATGTATTTTTTACAGTTTTAATTACAATGTTTTCACCAATCTTGTGAATTACATACATAACAAATATGTGTAATTTGATAACAGAACATTGTATATAACATACTATTTACAGAGCAATATACAAATTGCAATCACACTCACACTTTGGTAGATTTCTCAAATGAAGACAATAGTACATTTATTATGATTTATGTTTTAACTATCTTGCCAAAATAGAATAAGGGGTCTTTGCGTATATTTTGTTAATGCAATAAAAAATGTTAACATCCTACAATTAGATTCCTTACTAGATACACATCAGTGGGCTTTTCATAAACTATCGGATTAGTGTCACGACTCGTGACTCACGAGCCACGAGACTGTTCGTGATCGTTATGGAAAGTTATTGTGATAATTTTGTCTAAAAATATCATAAAATTAAACAAAACAGTAATCAAATGGTGAGTATTACTATGACCCAAAGCGTCCAACTTGGTACACACGGCGGCAGATCAACCTCCCCAAACCTGTTAAATGTCTCCAATGAATATTGATCCTTATAACCAAACTATAAAGTTCAAATTTGATTGTAGAAATTTGACAGTTTTGGGTAGGTTGATCTGCCGCCCCGTGTGTACGTCGATCGCCACAAGTCTCTAAAGGTACTAACAATATGGCGAAAATATAATATTTATATCGCACGTCAGAAAAAATCAGTATGCATAAACGAAACGCCGATGTTAAGGATAAGTTCAGACAGAATTCTGGGGTCACGTCAGTAGTTTAACTTGGCTGGATTGAACCATGCTACCAACACAAAACAATATTTCAGAGGCATTTACAGTTTCCTTATTTCACAACAAAATCCTTTATCCAAACACAATCACAGACAAAACAGACCAATACTAGGAAGCGAACACCATAAAGCTGGGCCATTATTCATTTTGCTCTTTTAAAAAAAAATTGAGGTACTTACACAATAGCCTAAATGAACAGATGGCGCTAGACGCAAGGAGCCATCGCAACATAACGTGGAGAATGCTAACTATTAAAACAAGTATTAAACTAACTAACAGTTTTTCTATGGCCGGCTGAATACTACACTATAATTTTAAATAAAATTTAACAAAATATACGAATTTATGTCTTAAAAAGTCATTTATCTTTCTTAAATGTTTTTTCATAGAGTTTGTGAGGTCACCATACATACGCCATATACAATTTCTATAATGCTTAATGCTCGGTCTTCTCTCTCTTGCTTATAATTTTGTCTCATAGAGTTTAATTTTTTAGTGTCTAATACTAATAAAAAGTTGCTTGGTTTTACAGCACTTTACCGCAGTCCAACAATATCCCTACACATTAACTATAATATTTTGTCCCTACGTATTCTGTACACTTCATTGGCTACCTGCCTATTCTTAAACCTCACTGATTCCTTCGTATCCTTATCCTGCGTACTGCTCATTCGTTCTTTCATCGCTTTAACACTTTTCTCTACTTCTTTCTCACTCTTTTCCGTCAGTCTCCGTAATTTACTCCTAACTCCGTCCTCAGTTTTGTCATCAGCATCCTCTTTAAAGAGATCCTTCACTGACACTAGCCTATGCGAGTTGCCGACTCTTAAAAGTTTCTTAAGGCCTTTGGAGGCTTTTTTCTCTATAAGCCCTAGGAGTCCCCAGTCGTCAGATTTCGGTCCTTCGAGTCCGGCTTCTAACTGCCACGCGGCGTTCCGCACCTCTGCTTGTAGCTTCTGACACTCCTCGTAGCTGACGTTCCTGCTGACGTTCAGCGAGGGTTCCAAAGGGTTCACAATGTATAAGGGCTGGGCGTTAGGTTTCCGTACTGGGGCCCCTTCGTTGATGGAGATGGCTTTGTCCTGGAAGTCGAACTGCGCGTAGAACTCGAAGAACTGCAGCAGCAGCGCTTCGAGGCTGGCGGGCCGTTGGCCGTAGCAGTCGGGTGGCAGCTTGTTCATATCGCGGAGGAATGTACAGTTCAAGTTTTCTTCGGCTACTCGGATGTCCTCTTTGCCTGGAAATTAAGGAAAACTATTACATTTTTGAGACGTAAACTCGTTTGAGACGAAATAAGTTGAAAGATTAAGCACAATATCTGGCATGGATAACCACATTCGAGATAAGATAGATAAGTGAGTTACATACATTTAGATCATGTTTCTTTTAAAAAGCCGATCTTATTCAATAATTTATAATACATTATGTTTGTCTATAAAACTTGGAAAAATATTATTGTATTTTTTTTAATAAATAGTTAAAATTGTTATTTCAAATGCAATTAGCTAAAGAAATTCTAAATTAAAGTTTAATTCTGGCATAAGTGCAAAAAAACACTGCCGTTATGTGGGAAGTGTTTTGCTGTAGGGCTCCACCTACAACAACACACTTGTAGTAAAGACGACTCAAATCATTCGTTCATTAAAATATAGTATCAAACGATCCATCAATTAATTTATTTCTTAAAAAGTACATGGTTCTCACAACTTATTCTCACAATTTATTCATAGCAACTAATTAACAAATACAAAAATATATACGGTCGAATCGAGAAACCTCCTCCTTTTTTGAAGTCGGTTAAAAACGATTTCTTACGGTATAAATAAAAGTGGGCAAACATCAGCTAGTAGAACCACTAGGATTCGATCATATTACGTACCCTCCGCAATAGTAATATTTTTACTGCACTACGGTATTTATACCTCACAACACATCTACCAGTTAGTAAAAAATCATCAGATTTAAAGAAACCATTTAGGTACCCAGAAACGAAAACCGATCTGCTCACCGGCTCTCCTAACGAGGTTCTTAAGGGAAGGCAGCACAACCCCCTCCTTAGTAGGCTGCTGCAGGAAGAACAGCACCATCAGCGTGAGGGGGAAGCTGGTGAGCCAGCGGCCGGGGTGCGCGCTGGTGAGGCCGGCCGCCGCGGCCCAGCGCCGCACCGCCAGCGTCAGCGGCCGCGCGCGCGCGTCCAGCGAGCCCGCCAGCCACACCAGCTCCGACATGTGCACGCCAGACCTGCCCGCGCAGTATTCATCATTTCTATACAGGGTAAAGTAAGTAAGTGATTTCATACTTTTACTCGCGAGTGTATATTAAGCTAATAAGTACCTACTTGTAAGTAATTTTGATTTAGTAGGTATAAGTGGTGATGGGACTGACATGGTGAGTAGTCACACAAGTAGTAAGTAGTAGGGATGGGTCGAATATTCGTTTTGTATTCGGTATTCGGCATATTCGGCAGGTTTACCGAATATTCGGCTAAATTACCGAATGTTCGACTAAGTGGTACCTACTTAAACTTTTTACTGTATTGAGCCATGTATGAGTTGAGTGTTGAAAGTGTTCGTTTTATAAGGTACAGTGAGGCTTTATGTTTTTGTTGACACTGTAGCTTTATATCCATAAAAAGATGGTTATTAATTAAAAACAAAATATAAATTATGTGGTTGTTTTGTGATTAAGCTACAGTAAATTCTAATAAAATAATATGTTAATTAAAATCAGGTCTTTATTGTGAGAAATTAAGCAAGTTTTTTGTTTTAATCAAGAGTTGCATGATTAAATTACAACATTTCAACAAAAAAATAATCATATTTCTAGTTTCTACTTAGTGTAGCAGAAACTATTTATTAAAAATAAACATAGTAATTGTCTTATAAACTTTAAAATTTAAACGTTAAATTAATAAAACCGATATAGTTGTTTTTAAAAATAATAAGTAATTGTATTTTTTATAGATATTCATTTGAGAGATCAATTAATCATAATCACCCCTAAACAAACAAAGTTTCCTAATTATATAAGTGAATACATGTTTTAGACCCCCTGGACCATATAGGTCTCCGATCAAAGGGTCTGAAGCTGCTGCGATACGCAGCGTTAAATGCTAAAGCTAAAGTTTATTTTTAGTTCTAAATTGATCTGACCTGCTGTGCGGTGACCCACTCTCGGTGATCCCACGCTGCCGGAGAAGGTGCCCAGGCACCTTGGTGATGAACCTCGCGGAGTAACCGTCACACGGCCGACTCACGCGCAGGTCAGATTCGTAACACATAATCCACAACACTCACTATCTCACACCGACCAACGCGGTCAAGGCTGCACCGCGCAACGCCTATCGAAACCGAAACGCGAGGGAATTTTTATATCTAGGGCGCCGATCAGCCCTAGTACCGTCTAATTTTACTAATTTTTTTTTTAATTTTAGCGTGATTCGAACCCTAGACGGGAATCATCTAGGACATAAAATCTAGCGTATTAAGTGTTGTAACATTATTGTCTACAGTTTGTTAAATTGAAGACTTTTTATAAATTTTAAGCAGGATAACAGATTTGAGAATGCTGCCTTGTCAATCGTGTTCCAAACGTAACAAAACATTAGTTAACCATACTCACATGTCCTCGAAGCCACGGCACAAGACCGCGACGCATGGAAGTCCCTACTGCGAGCCCTATATCCCTGATGAGGGATCACAGGATCATCATCACTCACATGTTGGCGTAGCACAGATCGCACTCGACCGCGGTGAGGTCGTGCGCGAACTTGACGATGGGCACCCGCGCGTACAGTACCCTCTGCACGCGTCGCACGCCCGCCGCGCGCAGCTCCAGCAGCTCGGCCGCCAGCTCCAGCTGCCGCCGCCACGCGCCGCGCCCGCCCTCGCACCGCTTCTCTTGGTACACCAGCCGCTTGGTTGTGTCCGCCTGCGTATAACATGACATTGGTAGATGCTAGGTTAGGCCCGCAACTACCCTCGCACCGCTTCTCTTGGTACACCAGCCGTTTGGTTGTGGACACAACCTGTACTAGGTTATAACTTATTAAACTACTTTCACTTTTAAGTATCCGATATTTCGGCACAGTTGCATGCGCCATGATCACGGATGTACTGAAGTTATTGCAGGATGTTTATGAGCAAACAAAACGTTTTACTACCCTCTTCCTTAGTCGTTTCTTGCGCTCGACATCTGTACTGCTGATAGTTCTAAGTTACTAATCACTGGAATTGCTCACAACACACTACAATCACAGTATCAGAATGCGAAATGGCATAAAATATTGGATACTCAAAAATAATAAACATGAATCCAGTTAAGGGTGGGCCGACCAAAAATTGCCAAAAATGCAGTTACGGTTAAGTAAATATAATTGAAAATACTATCGTATTAAATGAACAAAATATATATTTAGTATCATAGGGAACGTGTTTACAATTTGTCAGAACCATAAATTCATAACACGCTATAGTTTTTTCTACAATATCATTTAAAGTTGGGCAAAGATCATGAAAACGAGTGGCGGCGTTTAGTAGATTTCTTATAGTTTATCTAAATTATTGTACCTCTGATTTTGTCTAAGCAATCATCAAGGGATAAACTACAAATTGCTAGACTACATTTTTGATTCATCAAGTGGTTATTTAAATAATAATTTTTTATTAAGCACCTTAAATTCCCCATACAAAATTAGTATGGCCGCGCGGCATCAAATAAATATGGACGACGACATTTCAAATAAAACATATGACACTTGTCACTTACGGACGGCGCACCCTTAATAATTAATGTAGTTGCTTGGTTGAGTTGATTATGTTCTTAAGCAAATTTTGTTAAAAAAAATTACAATTATAGAAGTGTTAAAAAGTTTCGACAAACGCAGTTGGTTGAGAGTAGCAGCAGATTGTGCTTCGTGCTCAGCGACGTGCATTTGCAGAGGCTTATATCCAGCAGTGGACTGCTATAGAGGCTTATGCTGATGAGGTTATCTTTACACAAACTATTGTTAAATGTCAACTTTTGCAAACGTGTTACAATATTCTTTAACAAAAACTTCTTAAAAGATCCTGATGTATAAAAATACTACTAGGAGAGGGAAACTTCAGCTGGTCCTACTAAGAAAAATCCTTTCAGCAGGCCATCATAAAATTTAATTTTTAAAAATTTATTTTATGATTAATTTTTAAAAATTTATTTTATGATTAATTTTTATAATGATGATTTGATAATATGAACGCCTCGGTGGCTGAGTGGCAGAGCGCTCGACTCGATACCCGAAGATCCCGGGTTCAATTCCCAGGTCGGGCAAATGTATTTTGGATTTTTCGATACATAGCCCGGGTTTATGATCACCAACCCGCATTTGGCAAGCGTGGTGATTAAGTCAATACCCATCAATTGTTGCGATAACACAATTTCAATGGTGGAGGCCTTTGCCCAGCAGTGGGACAATTATAGGCTGTTTACTTTGTTATAATAGTTTTATTCTTGTGTGCAAAGGCTTCTGGCGAACGGATACACGAGATCAAAGAAGAAAATTAGAGGATGATATTTTCAAAATTTAAATATTTTTGCTCACAGATTAAAACTAATAAATGTTATTGACTCACCATTTCATTTGTGACCACATTAGTCAAAACTAAATCCAAGTCACATCCCATCTTGCCAAAACCGTTAACAGATGATCCAAATGGTCTTATTGCAATATTGGCATAAATACTATTGAATAATGTTTCTAGCTGGAATAATAATAAAAAATTAGTGGATAAAAAATATATAATAGGAATAATAACATCCAGTGTAACACTTACATGCCATGCCACCATATACCGCAACCGCACTCCTAGGTCATTCAACCTAGTTCTGTCATACAACAGCTGAATTTGATCCGAAACAGTGGCACATTTCATGAGATCCTCAAATAAAATGTCCTCACTGATGGGGGAGTTGCCGTCTTTCGTCACGAGGGGCTGTGACGGTAATGCTCCAAGCTTGTCTTTTTTACCAGAAACTGCTCTAAACCATAGAAATGGAGACTGTGAGGGCATAACATCAATATCCTTCTGATGAGATCCACATTGCTGTAGCACATCACGGAGACAGCCATCAGAGTTAAACTCAACAAGCATGAAATGCTGGAAAATAAAACATTAAGAATGAGAATCATTTTCCCATAGGCACAAACAATAAGTTATAAATATACAAGTATATTTCAAAATTATCAACTATAGACAACCTAGGCTTCTAGGTACTTTAACACTCCATTACACGCGCTCTATATAGTTACACGATTCCATGCGCGAGGCACAATTGTTGCCCAAAATATCATGACTTTTTTTTTATATAATCAGTCTTTACTGACTTATCAAAACATAACAGAAAAATTGTCACTTCTGAACTAAAACAAAACATAAAAAGTATTTGGCTTTACATCGAAAAAACGGCACTTATTAGTTTTCGTCATAATCCAACTATTTTTTGCGCTCGGTTATATATTTACTAAGATTCGCCGATGACCTAGTGCTGTTTGCAGAAAAGGCTAAAACTTTACAAAACATGTTACAGTCACTCACAATTGAAAGTAATAAAGCTGGCCTAACAATTAATGCTTCAAAACCTATGATTATAACCAATGGTAGAAAGTCCGGGATAACAGTGGACGGCAGAGAAATTAAGTTTGTGGATGAATATGTATATTATATGTATAGGCCAGTTAATAACACCATAAGATCAAACGGCCAAAGAAATACAAAGAAGAGTGAATAACAGTTGGGCAAGGTACTGGTTGTTGCTGAAGGAAATAATGAAAAACAAACATATACCAGTATCAGAGAAGAAGACGGTCTAGGATACTTGTATTCGACCAGTTCGGCTGTGAAGGCAGCTGTATGTCAGTACATACAGCTGCCAAACTTGGGCCTTCACAGCCGCTTCAACCCAGAAATTAAAAGTATGTCAACAGAGTATGGAGCACAGTATGTTGGGTATCCGTCTATCAGACAGACAAACACTCGAAACTATCAACACACAGAGTGTAACAGAGTGTAATACAGTGTAACACAGCGTGAACAAAATAGACAAGTTACATTTTGAAATTGGCTCAGCTATTGATTACGGACCCACGATTTTCAATATCAGATGTTTACCATTCGAAAAATTATATTTTTTACACATATTCACTGAATATCTTATCTCGATAACTTGTAGTTTTTTTTGTAATAGTTAATTGAAAATCGTAAAAATTTTCTTCATTTTTTGACGTTTTGAAACTGACATTTCGTATTTACGTGTATTGCCTTTTGTTACATGTTGTGTTAACGCGTTGTGGTGTTTTCTTTATGTAGTATTTGAATTATTTACATAGTTTGACAGTATTATTTAACTAAAAAGTATACATAGCCATTTTGTGACACTGTCAGGCAACTGTCATTGTCGTCAATATGAATGTACGTCAGTCCGTAAAGTACTGCAAAGCATGTTTTAAAAGTATAATACTTGGGTTTTTTATTGTTATTTATAAGACAACTGAAATACTAGCTGCCCTACTCCTGTAGGGAACATGATAGGTTAGAAATTTAAGACAATCGCGAAGCACAGCCTAGAGATTGTCTTGAATTTCGAGGTTTTTTTTATATTAGACAGAAATCTAGCTTCATGCAAAAATATATTTTTTTATAGCTCTTCTGGTGGGGGGTCGCTTCCCTCTCTACTCTCTTTTCCCCCTCCCCCTACCCATCTTCAATGACTTTTTTACAAGACTGATACTTACTACTACTCATATGATAAATTTTTGTTTTTATTTAAAAAACCTAATTTATATACTCATAGTAGGTATCAGTGTTGTATAGATTGTCATGAGGATTTCTGAATCTATAAAAGTTAAAGATTTTAAAAATGTTTGATTACAAACAGCTTAGCAAAGATGTTACTAACTACTACGACTACTATTAAGGTTATGTAAGTAACTTACATAACCTTGCAAACTCTAACTAAACTTTAAAACTGTCCAAGATTTTGTTTATAATTAAAAATAAAAGTTTCAAAGTGTATATGTGTTATGTGTAGGTTATGGTGTGTATGTTGGCTGTATGTTATGGTTAATATTGTATACATCTGTCACTGTGTAAAATTTTGAAATTTATGTCTGGAGCTGCGCCTCCCTCCCTCTCTTGCTGGTTCCACAGAATATCAGCGCCTTGGCAAGTCAATGTCATGGCACAAGCTGAGTGGTGACCATTTCGGTTGCATAATTATAAATTTAAAATGTCCATTATGTCAAGTTGTCATAGATGCTCCGAATAAATACTTTTCATTTCATTTATATTATATGACACCTACTGTCTATGAATACAGTTTCACTTATCGCTAGAAACATTGTCATGGATAATTTAAACAAATCTGTAATAGCTGCAGACTAACTTATTCTGACAACTCCGTTTCATGAATCAACTGGTGTAATACTGACATGCCAAATAGACCATTCAGCGGGGTTCAATAATTATTTAAAATTTATTTTAACTCTAACACATACCTCTCCTCCACCGTTTCTGTAGTGATGTACACTGTTGATTTCTCCAAACGTCTTACAGTAATAATACAATTCATTGTACGAAGACTCTGAATTCACTTGAACTACAATACTACGTTTCGCCTCTGCCTGTCTCTGTGCTACAATGTCGTCAAAAGATTCGAATTTCTTAGGAAGATCTGAAAGCAAATACATAACCTCGAAGCAATCTTCAATAAATTCATTCAGAATCTATGCTAAACCTCCATACCTGAATAGTTTCGAGATACCAAACATTTGCTTTTGGAAAACGCAGCACGCAATGATCTATTAAAGGAATAAAGTTTTCCAGAATTTAAAACTGTTTGAAATAACACAGACATTTTTTGAGTTTTGGTTTGACATTTGACACACCAGGCAATCCGAGACACAGAAGGTGTTCAAATCATCACTTCACAATATCACTGTTACAATTACAATTTACACTCATTGAAAATTATGGGCAATTATCTTAGTCAAAGATAATTATGTTCATTTTTTTTAAGAAAAGCATTTTAATGCTCCCTTGTAGGGTTACTTGTAATAATAACAGACAGCTATTTTATGTCTCGGACCGCATGAAAAAAATGAAATGTGTTCTAGTTATTAGTTTCTTAATTACATTAGTATTTTTCCTTCATGTATAATGATGATGAATGATAGAATAATAATAAAAGTGAGAAATGATAGACCCCCCAACTCCTCGAGTATCTCAGTACGACGTACACTCAGTAGACGTTGCACTGTTTTGTTTCATTTGCCAACACTTATCGGAACTCACGCACACTCACGAACACTTAACGGTTAATAATCCACCATTATTTCACATTAATATTCGACATAACACAAATTATATTTGAGTGTGCATGAGTGTTGGCAAATTAAACAAAACAGTGCAACGTCATTTTTCAAATTCTCACAAGAAGTCGGGCCTAGGACTTAGTAAAGCCCCACATCTTTACTGAGATACTCGAGGGGTTGGGGGGTATATCATTTCTCACTTCTCATTTCTATTATCATTCATCATCATCATACATGAAGGAAAAATACTAATGAAATTAAGAAACTAATGACATGGCAGCACTGTCTATGACCTTAGCCGGTCCGGTTCCTCAAGGAACGAACTACTCTAAAAAAATGTACGGACTGAGTTGAGGAATTGAGGTTATGTTTTCGATCTAAAAATATTTTATACACACGAAAGAAATACAGATTGTTTTGTAATGGGAACCCGAATATTACAGCGGTTAATGGTTTCGGCATTGACAAACTCAATAAAAGTTTATCACCAAAATATAATTCAAAGTGGAAAAGTGGTCGCAATCAATCCGACAAAATTTACTATTATTAGAAACTATGCGAAAAGTAAAGATAGAGGCAAGGACAAGAAAGGGAAAGGAGCTAAAGTAGAAGTGAATCCTTTAATGATGTCGGAACTCATTGCCGTAGATAAGATGAAGGAAAGATGCAATGCTACTGTTGAGAAAATGAAAGACGACTATGCCAAAAACCTTTCCCTGCGCTCAACAACAGGCTCCATAGAATCTTTGAAAGTGAAATTCGAAGGAAAAGAATATGAATTGCAAGAGCTAGCGCAAATTGTACGAAAAAATCCAAAGACTATTGTAATTAACTTTTCCTCGTTTCCCCAAGCAATACCAGATGCTTTGAGGTCGATCCAAAATTCTGGCTTAAACCTTAACCCGCAGCAAGATGGTACCACTCTGTTTGTTCCTGTCCCCAAAGTCACTAAAGAACACAGAGAAGCCTTAGCAAAGAATGCTAAAGCATTATACATTAAGTGCAGAGATGCACTAAAAGATGTACAAATTGAATTTATTAAAAAGGCAAAAAAACAAACTGGTGTGTCGGAAGATTTGGTATTCAGTGTGTCAAAACAAATCTCGGTTTTATGTGATGAATATCAAGATCAAGCTAAGAGTATTTATGAAACTAAGCATAATGAACTTGTTGGGAAGTAAACTTTTTTTTAGCTACAACTTGGCACCATGCCATGTATAGAATAAATTATATTTACAAAAATGCCTTTATTTGACACCTACATGTATATGAAAAGTCAGTTGCACATTGCACACGCATTGCACATCATTTTATTCACTTCTCTATTTTGTAAGTCTTGGTCAAATGTCACTGTCAGTCAACTAACGGAAACTTTAGAAGTTTTCTATGAAATGAAAAATATCCTGGCAATTTTCAACTCTAACTAGGTAATTCGCAACTAGTGAACGAGGCGAGGTATAAAGGGCTGTCTACATATTTCCAGGTCAGAGCCATCCAAGTTCAGAGGTGTCAGTGTCAGTGTTCAGGGACATTCCATCCGTCACCCGTGTCTACACATATTAGGGAAATGTCAGTGTAGTATGTTTTGTTAGCTGATACACTACGCATACATACAACCCGTTGTCCTTGTTTGGCACAAGAATTGTGTGCATACTAAAAATAGGTAGTGTCAAAAAAAATAACGCCATAACACACATCCGGGACCCGGGGGGATGTGGGAGTATTAGAACCCCAGGGGCGCTTCTCATGACCTTTGGTGACCTCGACACCATTATGACCTTGACCTTTGGTGACCTTGACTCCGTTAAGACCATTGGTGAACTTGACCCTGTTACGACCTTGACCTTTGGTGTCCTTGATCATATTATGACCTGACCTTTTGTAACCTTCGTCCCAAATATGGCCTTGAGTGACCTTGACCCCGTTATGACCTTGACCCCGTTATGACCTTGACTTTTGACGGAAAACTCAAGGTCAGAATTAAAAGATGATTTTGAAAATCCCATACAAACGTTGTTCCTAGTTGCTCCCCCGACCTGATTCCGCCATAAAAATATAGGGTCCTCATGACGTCGTCACCTGCCTGAAAAATTCTACGTCGCCTACCCTAAAGACCTCCCCTGCAAACTGAGCCCCCGCCGTTTAGGTTATATCTGTACAGTAGGTACCCTAAGAAGTTGTTTACCAGCTTGGACTTGTAAGCAACTTGGAAACGCACGTCTCCGGCGCTGCAGGAAGTGCAGCCCCTTCGCCCCTGCATAGAGATGGGTTTTGCCAGGGCATTTAGGGACGTATTGAGTAAATGCCGAATAAGCGTCCATTTACGCCCAATAAACGTCCCAAAACAGGGCATTTATTTTAATTGGGAAATCTCACAAATTTTTACATCATACTATGTTCAAATTACTTTTATTTATCACTTGCCTAAACATTAATCATTGTGACATTTGTGTTAATTTAAATTAATCAGAATTACGTTCAAAAAGTTTGATGATTTCACAGATCACAAACCGTCTTTTAATTAAAATGGGAGTATTCGATAATTCGTGAGCTACTAATTTACCAAAAATGTCGTTCGCAGTCTCATAGTTCGATTCTTTTTCTGTTTGTATGCCGGCATGAACTATTACGATATTCGCCTGAGTTAGTTCTTCATTTGATAAATTAACTTGTTCCGACTACTGTAACGCACAGGTTATGAAACCAATACACTGCACATTTACTGGATCCTGCAGCTGTAGGACATGAACTTGATCATAATCAAGAGGTTGACGCGATGGAGTTCATTAATGATATATTGGGAATAGTCTAAATAACGATAGTTAAGCTGACTTGGCTCAATATAGAGGACGAGGTGGTTTGTGGAGTAAGCAGTTTACATGGAAAGCTGCAGAAACTGTTGATCCTATAATGTGGTGGAGAGCCATTTGTGGGTCTACTGCTCTTATCATTGCTAACTTAGTTGCAGGCAACAGCTGGTAAAAAATAATAATAATCTTGAGAGATAAAGATCTCATAACTTGAATTACATGATCAAACTTAAACATTCAAGAACTGAGTAAAATAGCTGTTTGTATACTTACTGCACCCTGTACATCAGCTGGTACAGAACGATCGTTCAGTACCTACAACTTCATTCATAGTGCGAAGAGGCACCGTCTTACTACAGAAAGAGTCGCCAAAATTTCATTTCTGGTATATAATTGGAATTTATTGTACAGAGACAGTTTCTTGGATGATCGTTTAACTTCGGACGATGAAGATGTTTATGTAGAGAATGAATCAGATGACGAAACTGACGTAGACACGAGGAATGAAACATCTTCAAACGAACTGCAAGCATCAACTTCTACATCCAGAACATTTGAATTTTTCCCAATTAATCCTTTTTATTATGATAGTGGACAGAGGAGTGGGTACGACGTGTCGTACCCACTTGACCTTTGGCTGTTTTCTCAATACAAACATTACTTTGTACCAAAAATGACATTGACCTTCAGTGACCTTTGACCTTTACCTGAAAATGACATTGACTTTTAGTGACCTTTGCCCTTACACTCTTTGCACATACAAACATTACTTCTTGCCGAAAATGACATTGACCTTTAGTGTCCTTTGCTCTGTGACACTTTTGCACATACCAACATTATTTCTAGTCAAACAACCTATCCATCCCCACCATAAAAGAAGGGGTCGTCATGACATCGCAACAAGTAAAAAAATTTCTAAGTCCTTGCACACCCTTTGGGTCACTCCAACTGAGATTTGCCATGCATGCCTGTTGAGTATTACGTCCGAAAATGGTTTGGGAGCTTATAGAAACTTGTATCTTGGGAGATACAAGTTTCTATAAGGGACTCGAAAAGTCGAAAAGTACCTACAAGGAGTTGGACCAAAACGCTAACGACTTCTTTTAACCAACGCTTCATCCACTTTCTGTTTTTTTTTGGTTTTTGTCGTCAGTTGCGTACAAAACTGCTACAGCAAGGCCCACTGTATGTAATTTCGATAAAGGTGCCATTTCTACAACACTATACGACTAGATTTCACGACAGGAGATGACTCGCGCGACTGATTCGCGAGCGTGTTGGCGACTTGACAAGTGGATGGAGAATTGGAGATCTGTGTAGCTGAAACACAATCCGCGAATGGAAACCACAGAATACTAATAGTACAGGTAATGGAAACCAAGTTCTCACCAAGGTCACCCCTGTTGGGACGCTGGATTACATCCGTCTGGCACATGCTTTAGTTATAGAGACGGTGGCTGTAATAATCCTCCAGATGGGTAAGTAGGTACTACTGGCTACTTTCGTTAGTTTAAGAAGGAACTGTGTTTTACACGTAACATAGGTACCTACTTTAACAATATTGTTGTGGAAGACCTAAGTCACATACCTACGTGGATATCATGATACGGAACCAGAAGTAAGCTTTGTGTTTAAGCCGATAAATCCTGCCCTGCGATTCAGGAATGTAGTCCCAGTAGGCTTTATTTGGCTCCATCATCGGACAGCTATAGAAAGAGTAGGTTTTAGTTTTAATTGCAACAATCGCGAGAGTAAAATTGATCCAAGGCTACAAAAAAAATAAAAATATACGAACTGACGTTCTTTGACTTTGACAGAGACCTTGTTCCTGTTCAAGCTCATTTTAATAAAAATGGCATGTGCTCGTTAAAAGTGTTTGTTTAGTCTTACTATTTTATACACTTCATGCATAAATGTCTAAAAAGTACCAGCAGGAACAGTGCAGTTAAAGCAAAACAATCTGGCAAGCTGGTAGTAAAAATAGTGTACCTAATATTTGTTTTATTATGGATGGAACCGACAAAAAGCGTTCAAATAAGTACGATAATGTTATGTCACGAGTGCAAAACCGATCTCGGAATAGTTTAAAGTCTGTGTCTCACGTTACACGACATGAAATACTTTCATCAGAGTCCGTTGGCGCGAAACCATCTGTTTCGAACGTTGGCTCTTCAGTGTTTAGCGAACTTCCAATAGTTTTAAATGACTACTCTCCTGAAGTGCCTACTAGACGAAAGATCATAACAAAACCTCGCAAAACAATACGTTCATTGGATCCTGCTACATCGCCTCATCATAATGTGTCATCGATTCGAAACATTAGACAACCAGTGTCTAATATTAGAGCCAGAGGTTCAGCACCTGTGGTTACTAATCGCAAAGTAGAAAACTGGTCAGATACACATTACAGACAATGTCACTCTAGTAGGTCTCATGATAGGCTCAATGATATAAAAGTAAGTATAGATTTAATAAAATGTTTTTGTTTTGTTTATATAATTTTTAACGTTTTTTAAATTTTGTTGCAAACAATTTACAAAAACACAAATGTTGAAAAAAATTCCACAAGCAGGAGTTGAACCTGCACTCTTCTGACATACAGGGTCAGGTGCTCTCCCAATTGAGCTATCGTGGTTCTAACCAGCCTGCCGAAATTATTCAACACTATTTACTTTTTACTTTGAAAGCCAAAGGCACCCATTCAATGTCAATTAGATTTAATGTCATTTAAACTAAGGAATTTATCAATATGAACAAAATTCTTACTACACACTATAGTAGTTAATTATAATATGTGATGTTATGATATGATAATTAAGAACTACCCTTGCAATTCTAAACTATAACATTACCTGTAAGAATCTAACTATCTGGGTATTTCATAGGATGAGATTAAAGCCTACCGAGAGACTGACAAACAGATGAAGCTTCGTAGTCGCCTGTACAGAAGCTGTGGTGTAATACTGGACGATGTGGGACAAGTGGCTGCAGACAAGGGTGTGCAGGTGACACCTCCAGAGGCTGTTAAGACGGGTAAATAAATCCTAAACTGATTTTAACCTTGATGTATTTGAGGTTAGGCTAGGACCACAGATTTTCACTTATTTCTGAAATATTCCTCTTATTCATTATATTTATTAAATTCCGATTATCTGTAACGGGTTGCTAACTACTTCAAATAAGCATGGTTGCAGAATCGTGGTAGATATTCATTATAATAATAGTATTATAATGAATATCTTAGTACATTTGGTTTACAAGCTTTCTCTTGTTTGTTGTTTTCTGGTGTTCTCTTTTTTAAGTTTCCACAGAAGATCAGCGTCGGGTCACCTTTGGTGTTCTGACAAATGCAGAGTTGATACCTTATCTGTATCACTTAGTATTTTTTAATTTTATTTAATTTTAATTTTTTATACCTATATTATTACTGTGTGACTTTGAATAAATAATTTTTCATTTCATTTCTTATTTATTGCATAGAGTAGTGTTTTCAATTTTGAAGTGTTAGGTCAACCTAACATTTAACATTTAAAGTAAACAAACATTGCACAGTTGTAAATAATATATGGTGGATTATATAATATGGACCAGAAAAGCAACACAATAGGTAATTAGATTTTTTTGAATGTAATGATTGTTAAAACTCTTCAAACAGTAAGTTCTAATTATCCTTCACTTTCAATCCAAAGCAAGCTGAGTGCTATCTCTTGAATGCCTTGTAGCCTTGCGATGTATTTCCAGTTCACTTTCATAGATGGCGCCACTTGTTTCATTAATAATTAGTCCGTATTAAAAATAATCATTTGCCTTAGGATGAGGTGTTTATTTTATAAAAGTTAAGATCTAGTTTTAATTTTAACTTCATGATTATTGTTGTAACGGATTTCCGTATAAATATTGTTTGCGGCGTGAATGGGAGAAGGTGTTTGCAATTTCTGAAACTTAGTCAACTGGCCGAAATAGCTCAGTTGGGAGAGCGTTAGACTGAAGATCTAAAGGTCCCTGGTTCGATCCCGGGTTTCGGCAATACTTTTTTTTTTCGAAAGATTTTTATTATTTTTTCTTTTTGCAGATAAAGAGGACGATATATTAAGGTATGTATATATATTTAAATAATATTTTTTATAAATTTATGCGATTAGCGTAAATAATTTCAAAATGTGTTTATGTAACAAGCAAGATAACATCTATCACCAAAAAAACTATATTTTTTAAGGATATTATTTTTTAATTGTGTCTCTAAATTAAAGATAACTGTTTGGTTGGGATTATTGTACTGTACTAAGTGAATATTCTTTTTAACCGACTTCAAAAAAGGAGGAGGTTTGTTTATATGAGTTTTTATGTATGAAGTGGAATAAAAATATTGTTTACTAAAGCGTAGATTAGATTTTGCCTGCTCGGCGGGACCCACATAAAAGGATGCGCTATTTCGCAATCTCACTCATCGCCTCTTTAGCTCAGTGGTAGAGCACTGGTCTCGTAAACCAGGGGTCGTGAGTTCAATCCTCACAGGAGGCATTTGATGTTTTGCATCTTTTTTGGGAAACAACAATTTCTTTACTACTTTAGAACTCAAAAAAGAATAATAAATAAAGCTATCTTACAGTAAAATGAATATTGAAAAGTTTTATAAATAAACGCATGAAGATTAACTTGCATTTGGGATTGATTTCAATCTCCGTTTTTTAACTTAATAAAAAATAAAAAATATCTTATATTTCCTAAGATTTTTTATGTTAAAAACTAAACTTCCTTTCTAAACAACCGACGTTTAAATGACTCCAGGCGTTATTATTAGTAAAAAAGAATGTTTACTGCCTACCTCCATAGAGTATTAACAGTTAGGTGAGGATATCCGTCGCGTACCTGCTCGGACCGTTACTTCAGCACACATGGGGTGTGGCCCACGTAAAAACATTAATTGGGGTTCCCGGTAAAAACGGCAGGTGGGGTGACGGCAGCTTCTATTACAAAATAGAAGCATAAAAACTGTCTACATTTTTAAGGTACATCCTTAAAATCCATTTATTCTGTCTCCTAACCGGTATAACAACTATTCCATGTACAGACGCCCATACAAACCTGTCACATTTCTTCAATACATTTTCAACTATGTAACTTAGCTATAAAGTTCAAATTCTATAGAGAAAAATTGACAGTTTGTGATAGGTTGATGTGCGGGCGTGAGTACTTTAACTGTTAAGACCCCAGTACACAATGGCCTGTGATGGGCCATGCTTTGCAATGCACAACTGTAGGCCACGATCACTTGGTGTTCACACAATGGCGCATGGCTCATTGCTGCCTGGCGAAACACTTGCGATGAACGTGGAAGTAATTACGGCCGCGGCTATTTATTTTTACATATACTGCTTACAAGTATACTTCTATACTAATATTATAAAGAGGAAAGATTTGATTGTTTGTTTGTTTGTTTGCAATGAATAGGTTACGAAACTAATGGACCGATTTAAAAAAATCTTTTAGCATTCGAATCCTACATTATCCCTGATGAACATAGGCGATAGAAGAGCTTCGTCGTCTGAACATAGTATGCAGTAATGTAGGTATGATGTTTTCAGGTCAATGATGCATGGAATCGCATTGCAGACTCCCTGCAAATTCCTGTTTCGAAACTAAAAAAAATAGAAAGAGACATTAAAATTTATAGATCAATAAAATAGAAAGTCTCTGACATTTTGGGCGATCAAAATATCAAACTAAAAAAAAATTCTTAATATTCATTGCTATGCAGATGATAGCACGGTCAGCCAGCGGCAGGGCGGATCGAAATCGAAGTGAATCGAGTGAATCTTGTCATTGAGCTCAATCGGGTGTTGGATCTCATATCTAATTAGGGCACCAATAATCTGGTTGAGTTCAATGCTCAGAAAACACAAGTATGCGCGTTCACGGCAAAAACGTCACCATTCCTTACCCTTCCAACTCTTCAGGGTACATCTCTACGCCTGCAGAGCAGTATCATCATGCTCGGTATGACGATACGCTGCGATCACGAAAACTCAGAATTCTGAACAGAGTGCGGCGATTCTTTACGCCGGACCAGTTGTGCCTTTTGTACAAGACACAGGTACGGTCTTGCGTGGAGTAATGCTCGCACATCTGGGACGGTTCCGCAAAGTACCTTCTCGATGCCTTGGACAGATTGCAGCGTCGCGCTGAACGCATTATCGGCAATGCAGAAGTGGCAAATACTCTTTAATCTCTGCAATTGCGTAGAGATGTTGCGTCACTCAGCGTGTTTTACCGTTTATACCATGGCGAGTGCTCTGAAGAGCTCTTTGAGAGCATCCCACCTTCTCCCTTTCTTCATAGGAGTACACGTGCTGCTCTTCGGAGTCACCGCTTCACTTAATCAAATATCCCATCGCGCACAAAGAAATTTGGTGACTCGTTTCTTTGTTGCACCTCGAAAAGACTAGACTATTCCAGTCTACCAGCAAACGTTTTTCCTCCTTCCTATGATATGGGGTCTTTCAAGAGAAGTGTGAAGAAGCACTTTGTAGGCCGGCAGAGTGACGTTAACTGATGCTACATTTGTTTCCACATGCAGCACCAGTTATCTTCGCGTCTGGACTCCATTTCCAATTAACATCAGGTGGGATGGAGTCATTTGCCGAGCTAATTATAAAAAAAAAAACTAGCACGCAACAAAAAAGTGCACTATCTCGGTCAGCGGTCGGTGACGAACTAAACAATCGGCCATTAAAGGTGCGCCGTCCGTAAGGGACAAGTGTCATAATATTTTATTTGAAATGTCTTCGTCCATATTTATTTGATGCCGCGCGGCCATTCTTATTTTGTATGGGGAATTTAACGTGTTAATTTGAAAAATAATAATTTAAAAACCGCTCGATAAATCAAAAATGTGAGACGGACGATTTGTAGTTAAGACATTGGTGATTGTTTAGACATAATTAGAGGTATAATCATTTAGATACACCATAAGATATCAACTAAACGCCGCCACTCGTTTTCATGATTTTTGCCCAACTTTAAATGATATTGTAGAAAAAACTATAGCGTGTTATGTATGAATTTATGGGTCGGACTAATTGTAAACACGTTCCTTTTGATACTAATTTATATATTTTGTTTATGTTATACGATAGTTTTTACATCATATACTTAACTTAACCGTGACTACACTTTTGGCTTTTTTGGTCGTGGGCCCTTTAGTCCTTGTCAACTCTTCTCAGTTGGTTGTTGGTTCCAAATTCTGGAGTAGTGACAGATTCTGCAATTCAGTTAGTTTATTGTTTTTTGGATTTCCATATTTTTTCCATAGGGAGAAAAGAGCTGGACACTTGCTGAGTTTGTTGCCGGTTCTTCTCAGTACAAGATCTCCCGCCCAGAGTAGATAGACTTACGAACCGATGGCATAAAATTGACGTTCATAAGAGCTATTTGTAGCCTAAACTGAATAAATGATTATGAATTTTGAATTTTGAATTTCTAATTTTTATAGTTTTGTCTCATATGACGGCTGTTAGCGACTGGCTACGGGTCCAAACCTAACCTTTTTCTGTATATACTTTTTTTGGTTTTGACGTTGTCTGCTTTTTGAATTGTCATTGTTTTTGTATTGTTGCTAGGTCTCGTTGCTAAACTAGATTATACTCTTATGCTTATATTACGTCCTCGGATGAAGAAATTAACGTAACTTACTTGCACCACCTTGGACATCCCACCGACGCCGTCGATTCGAAGATTCTCCTGTCGGGTTGGCTTTACACCGATTCGTTCCGCTACCTCGCCGTCGATAAGCGTGGCGGTGCTGCCTTCGTCGAGAAGTGCTGTGGTTTCAATTCAATTCAATTCAAAACATTTTTATTCAGGCAACTCAGATCCAATGTGTCAGTACAATTGCTTAAGACGATGTTAGTAAGTTAATTATGCTGTATTAGGTATAATTATGTAACTCGGTTTCGTACTTGCCATTAGGGCCCTCGATAACGATCGGCAGCACTTTCAACAGACCGCGTGGTTGACAAGTTGGTCCTCCTGTCATAAAAAGAAGGTCAGAAGTGTTCGTAGTTGTAACAGAGGGCTCGTTTTCTTTATTGTGAGCGCTTTTAACGACCTGAACGTTAGGATTCATAGGCAATATTTGTGTGTTACAAGCCTGTGACGTTGCTTACCCCAGCGTTAGGAGTTTCTATGCCGTGTAGAAGTGAGTTATGTCGCCTTGTGCAACCATTAACACCACAACGCTTTGCCTTACAGTTGTTCCACGTATGCGGACTCGATTTGAGGCAAACGGTAGCACAGCTTTGACTCTCGCACCCCACGCCATCTATCGTCCAGTACTAGAGACAAGAAAACCTTACAAGTTTTTTATAATATGCGTGCCTTGTTTACAATATGTACACTCTTGTACTTTGCTACTACGGGGCGATATTGTAGCGTGTATGGTTTCTTTCTTCGGGATAAATTTGAAAAAAGGTGACGGATTTTGCGATTTCACTGTACAATCAGAAATAAAGTTGAATTTCAGTTGTTTATCGGCTTCGATAAGCAAAAATCTAGATAGTAGATCCAATTTAGATGAGTTTTGTTCCAAAGGTGTGAGATTTGTTGCAAAATCAGTAAAACGGGCTCGAGTGTGTTCACTCAGCTTTAGTAAGACATATCGAAACAGTTCTGGTGAGAACAAATAATCATTTTTATTTAATAACTTGACGGTTGTTACGAGATTTCGTAACCTATTTGCCAAAGCGTTTAAATCTTCAGGAGAACTTAACTTTTGAATGGCACGAAGTGCGGCCACCTCGCGGGCCACTAGGAGCTCCGGTCGTGCGTAGGTCTGCTCCAGGGCTTCCCAGACGAAGGGCGGCACGCTGCGCCGGCCGACCCGAAAGCTTATCCTGTTAGAACCGGAGCCCCAGCCAGTGCCACCAGTTATTTGTGTACCACTAGGGGCCCGGTACGTTAGCGACTTTTTTTATATACTTTTTTGGTTTTGACGTTGTTGTCTGCTTTTTTGAATTGTCATTGTTTTTGTATTGTCGCTAGGTCCCGTTGCTAAACTGGATTATACTCTTATGCTTGAAAATACCGTGTTTTCGTCATCCTCACGTCCTACAGTCCACCGCTCCATAACAACGGCAATAAGTGCCCATGAAGGCTTATATTGAATAATTAATAGTCCTTGACTTTAATTAAAGTATTCAAAGTTGTTTTGTTATTGTTGTACAACACATTATTTCTGCCTCTCTAAAATGAACACCCAACAAGACTTTTTACGCAATAAACTAAGTAAATTCTCTAAAATAATACGTAAAATGGAGACAGTCGATTTGCTTTCCATTTCTTATGAAATGCTAACACGAATTCATTAGCCTTTAGCTGTAGAATTGTTAATTGCGAATACATCGCCCACGCCAAGTCCACGCGGTGGGAAGACAAAGGCTGGGGTTCCTACACCATTGGCTGCCTATTTGTGTGCTCCTCGTATAACTACGATCTAATGTTGTTGGTATATCTTAATAAGTAAATAATTGAATCATCATCATCATCATCTCAGCCAAAAGACGTCCACTGCTGGACAAAGGCCAAATAATTGATTGATAACACTTTAATATTTATTTATATATCATGGTCTTATACTTTATTACTGAAGAGCTCGATGACGCAGCGGCTAGCGTGTTCGGATTGTGATCTTACAAGTGAAGCAACTTTCCTTATGCTCAGTCACCGGATGGGTGACTAAATTCAAGTATCTCGAGCTCCTCCGTACTTTGGAAGGAAAGTTAAGCTGTTGATCCCGGTGAAGGAGCAAGCTTTTTATCCTATCCAGCTAGGTGAGCTGCCATGGTAAAAAATAAATCTTCGATAGCTTATGAACTTGTATGTATGAGTTATCTACAATATAATATAGTGGTATGTATGCGTCCACATGTTAGCGGACGAGTGAGTGGTCGAGTGGCACGTAGTGCTGGTTGCACACACTCGGTCTTGGTCTTGGATAGCGATCGCTAAAGCCCGCCTTGAGACAGCGCGATGGGCTATGTATCAAGATACGTAACTGAGATCATGTGCTATTGGCCATATGGCAACGTCCCACTGCCTGTTCCCGTCAGTTGTACATTGAAGACCCCCACGATCCGAATCGATCCAAACCCCTCGACGAATCTAGTAGGGATAAGGGACATGCTTGGGTGATGCCATTCCTTCTAGAAACCCGCTGACGGTGTTTCGATCACACGGCTTGTGGAACCCTTTAAATTTCTCGCCGCCCCCAAAACGTCCGGAGCCGCTGAAAAGGCAGCCCGAGGCCATCAGTAAACACTCCAAAAAAATGTTGATTATTATATATTAATATTTTTCAAAGCGTCAATAGGCTACGATGGTTGCTCATCATCACGCCCACTATGCCAGATCAGTTAATAAATATAAAAAAGAGGGGCGACATTGACGGGCAGCGTATCAATCGGCGCAGTATTGATACGAGCTAGCCCGCCGCGTCACATCCGTTTCCGCCTGGCCCACTGCCAGTTTATTTCTGACGGTGGGCGGCGTGTGCCGTTGCATTTGCTGTGCCCGATGAAAGCCCAATGGCTGCCGACGCACTGACTCACGCGTGCAAACACATCATAACTATGGCGCCAGCTCCATTGACACGGAACACACTCGACTCGTGTGCGATCCGCAAGACTTCACGTTCCAGTTAAAACAGCTGTAACAGTTGACAGCGTTGTTCCTACCCTGTAATCGAATGTCAAAGGCTTTTTTTTAATTATCCTTTTCAAAGGGCAAAGGTCTTCCACTAATCTCTCTCTCGGCTGACCCTTACATCGCCGTCTGACGCCGTATTCAGGGAGTACCATTATAGTTTAAAAACATATTGAGAAAAGGAACAAGGCACTGGAAGTTATCCGAAGATGTTCGTATATGACATCCGTTCAGTGTTCTTGTGCTAATGGTTGATGTTCACTTATATTTTAAAGAGGTAAACATATATGTTTGTTTGTAGAGATATTTCTTTGAAACTACAAAACGAATTACATAAATTATTTCACTTATAGAAAGTTATACTAATATACATATAATTATAATAATATAGGCTGCCGATCACGTTGTCCAGGGCTAATTGACTTAGACTTGTGATGTGACAGACCGAATTTCCCACGCGCAAGGTCGCGAGCTGAAGTTTCTAGTAAATGGGAACCATTGAAAGGTCTCAGTCAGTTGGGTTATAAATAAATTACGGCATCAGTGTACTTCTTTCAATATAGATTAATAAATAAATAGTAGATAAAAGTCAAAACTATCGTATCTCCATATAAAGTCTTTTTTAAAACAAGTTCTGGTCTAGTCACAGACCAAATATCTAGGTCTAGTGGACATCAGACTTTATCTTTTTCCTTACGACATTTTTTCGTGTAATTTGTCTTTTCCGCTGTGCTGCTATGATTTTGGCTCGTGGCTGATCATACCTGAACTCGTGTTCCTGTTAATGCTGGTGTGATGGCCGCTCGAAACAGGACGTGGTAGTTCGTTTGCATTTATATGCCGGAAATAACATCGTCGAAAATTTAACTGTGAAAATATGACATGTGAGTGTTGCCAGTACAAGCGACATAATATTATGTTCATTTTAACAGTAAGTCTTCCCAATCCTTACAAAACCAATCTTATCATGTCAATGATATATTATGAAGTATGTCCGACGGAACTCAACTGTCGGTTTTGAATAGCAATAATTATTTAGCACCTACGACGCTGAATCTCGATTCAGTTTCAGCCAAATCTATATTACCAATGATGTCATATGCTTTTGGCAACCACCCTCGCTGACCCTACGCATCCAAATACGGTAAGATGAACAATTGCCTTCGGACATAGCGCATGAATGAATGCCCTGAATGAACGAACGTCATTTCGACTGCATTTTCAGCACCTGTTATAACGTCTGCTTGAATTAGTTTTCTCTTTCTCGGGTGTCTTGCTCCTCTCCCTCTCCTCGTAAGATTGGAACAAGATGCATGGTCTGTGTTGCAATTGGCACGTATTACGCTGCACCGGTTAGCTATTTCGGTGGAAATTTTTCAGTGTTGCAGCCAGTATTGACCTCCGTGTGTAATGTGAGAAATTATCAGTATGCGTTGAATAATATAGCACTTGGAAAAGTACTTCTTTGATGTGGGTTTTTTGAATAGCCCCACGAGACAACGGCATAGCAGAGAAGGTGTAACTCGTCATTATTTTTTATTATTACTAGCAAGTTATCGTATTCTTCTGATTTTGCTCCTGGAATTGAAATTTTGTCGTACTATCGGTTTTAATTCTTATGAATGGTCGATGATGGACTGATTTTATTCTCTAACTAAAATGAATACTTACAGTGCACGTTAAAGATTTGTAACATAAGTACGATTATTATTGATGCTTTACCTATTGGGTAATATTATAAAGTCTGAGGAGACAAAGAAGACAGTAGAAGTGAAAAGAAAAAAGAATTACTACAATTTAAAACACTAAAAATCTACTACTTTCAGTGGTCAATAATACTTATGACAAATCTTCTGGTCCCTGACGTATTATACTCGTTCGGTTTAAGATGCTGAGCACCCAATAATTACCTACTGTTATTTAGTTCTAGCACTTAAAGTGTGTATAAGGCGTAATGTATCAAGGGACTAGTCGGCTAGTTTCCAGTCACGAGCTTGACCGTTAATGGCGAGAGGCGTTGGCTTGTAGATGCTGCAAGCAATACACGTTTGAAAGATGAACCACTACCTATGTTAGTAAGTATGTACACAGCACCTCGTATTGGAGAATATCATACTGAAACAGAAACTTTAGAGGATATTGGCACGGTCCTTGCGGCTTAGGCACATTTTCGTGTGATAGTAATCGTTAATAAAATTGATAAGACCTCTTAGAACGTTACATCACTCTCGAAGGTTATTGTTTACACGATCTCGCTTACCTTACAAATTCCGACCTACTCCGAATACCGATTTAGCCTTTCTCAAATCAGCTTTCTAATCGAGTCAAGGTACACAATAGGCGCGAAGGGCACGCCCTGCGGTCACCGACCGGGTCGACGGCCGGCGCGGGCGCAGTGTGCTCTCCCCGCTAGCCCTCCGTTCCCGACTAGTCGCTGCCATAGTCAATCGAGACAAGCAGGGCTTGCCTAGTGGTAGGATTCTGTCAAGAATCCGACTAGATGGAAATCCCTCATCTCGTTTTAAAGTAGCATTGTTTGCGTGACGACCCCCTTGGTGTTAATGGCCTGCGGTGTGCTAGCGGCTTTCCATCAGACTGGCTGTTTGCTACTGTCCTGCCTGTCCTGTGCCCGTGCTAGATGAGTATAAGTTAGTGTCGGCTGAAAAAATAGAGTATGAATTGGTAAAACTGGATCTCAAAGCGTTTTACCAATACAAAGCATTTCAAGATACTGTTGCAATCCAAACTAACTGTCTTTGCGACTAGACATTCAGGGAATGGACGTATGATGACTTGACATTCGGGGAAAAAAGACTTGCGGCTACTAGACATTCAGGGAATAGACGTATGGCGACTTCACATCCGGAGAATTGATGTATGGCGACTAGGCCTTCGAGGAATTAGACGTCATCTAACAAACCGTGTTGCTTTTTAGCTAGATGATTTCTGTGCGGAAACGTTAACCACCGGCTAAAAAAATAGATTCTTTTATTTTTAGCTGACTTTTACAAGGATTTTTTTTATTAATTACCTATTTCTTGATTTTTCGTAGGTTCTGCGACGCATACTCAACTCATGCGACTGAGTGTGGCATAACATGTTATGGTCACGTCCCAAATCCCTCGCGTCTCCTTCGACTTTGTTGTAGAAGTTTTTCCTTCGCGTTCCGTCCTTGTGCGTACCTACAAATTGAAACGGCGTTCTAGCATTTCTTTGAAGACAACTTACTATTCAGGTTGCACTATGCGGGCGCCTTTCCTTCCCGTTCCCTAGAGCAACACGTCTCACCTTGAGCCGCCGCGTTTGCATTTCCGTATTTACGACCGGTCGTGTAACAGCCATTTAGAAATGCTAGCGACTCCTTACCGGGCGGCATTGATCGAACAGGCTCGAGAGCCTGCAATTGCATTTGCATCCCATTGTTTGACGGCACCGTGTAGTTTATGGTTGTAGTTACGTTTTATGACATGTTGACTCTTGCCTTTAACGATTTGGATGAAGCTCTACGAAACTCTACGAAGAGACATAAAAATAGGGCAAGCCGTCTGAGTGATAAAAAGTTACTAGGTGGTGATCTGTGTCTGATGTTAAGTTACTTAGAAATCTTATTAAAAAGCGCATATATTGCTCCTGAATTAAAGAACACTTTCCGAATTAAAAATTATTTATTTATTTTATTTTCAGCCTGTATCGTCCCACTGCAGGGCAAAGGCTCCCTTCAATAAATATAAATAATAAAAAAGTTTAATATAATGAAAACTATAGCCTATAAAGCCTAACTAACATTTACATAATGAGCATCCTGCTACACACTATTTTAAAGTTTATACTGACACCCCCCACCAACCTCACGGTTATATAAAGTTCGGTGTCAGACATCCTTACGCAAGCACAAGGGACCATCTACGTCAGGTCATAACGCCAGATCAGAACACGCCGGTTACGCATCCTTCATCCCGTACTTTTAAGACTAGTGTCTCGAGCTAGTAATACATAATGAGTAATAGCATCAACATGTACCTATATGTGTACATAACATTATTTTACACTACATATTATACTTATTACAATCGAACCTTCCGAGTCCCGGCCAGTGAGGGGCGGGAAACTTTCATGACCACGTTTGCTTGAACTGGTACTTAAGAATTATGGTAGCGAGCGAGCCCCGTATCCCGTATCCCGGCAAATAAAACTTGAACTGTTTTCCCTCGGTTTGTTGACGTCTCCTGGGGCAGCAGCAGTTTGGGAGTCGCCTCTAATTTTCCGAGTCACGTACGCTGTTCACGTGTCCTGGAAACTTTGCCGCAAATGCCCGCAAAGAAATTGGAAACAATCAACGTGAGTGGGTTTTTGAGTGCTGATCGTGCGGCGAGGAGACGGCAGCGGTACTCTCCAGGCGTTCGGCGACGTTTGCGATCTTTTGTTTTAACTTGCCTAGTGTCTGCGATCTTTGTCTTCCTTCATTTGAAATTGATTAATGATTTGCCACAAGCTAACAGTTTTAAGTATGTGAGGACGCCCGGGCGCGCTGTGCTATTTTAGGGTATAAGATGTATGGTCTTAAAAAACTTATGCTTTTTTCGTTTGAGGTAAGTAATAAATGATTCCTGTCTAAACATATTCACAAATCTAAAATATCTTAACCTATAAACAATATATATTAGGAATTTAGTTATTGCACCAGCATGCTCCGATGCTGCGGCATCCAGTATATCATCCTTACATTTAAAAAATTTGATGCTATGGATGTTCATTCTACACCCACACATTACATTCATATGCTTGCGGCGATTGGGAGTGGTTTCATGACGGGATTCTACCGGCCCAACGTGGGCCCAACGATTGAACGTCCCATCCTAGAAATCAGTTCAACCACAACACACAACGCGCGTATATCAGCACTTCCCATAATCAACTAGTTGCTTTTAGAATGGCAAAATTTAACAATAATTGTTGTTCTCACACATACGTTTAATTACGAAAGTACCTTAGTTTACAGTGCTTCAAAAAGCGATAAAGCCATAGAAATACTGTTAAATAAGTGACTTCAAAATTAACAAAAGAATCGTGATATTTGTTTTGCCAATGTTTTTTAACACAAATATTTTTTACGTCCATTTATTAAGTTGTTTACCTCCACTCCACAAAATTTTGAATATGTGGATATTTTGCACAATAAAGCATTGTTTTTATTTTTCAACAAGGTAGGTAGCACTTGTTTAAAATGCTCCAACTTATAGTTGTTAATTGTTATGACGGCAATCTTGGAGACGAGACAGTGGTAGCTTGCCAGCAAGCCACCAACTAAACGGAGTACTGTACTAACATATATTCATAACAATAGCGCCAGAAAAACTAGCACACTTTACTAAGAATATATTTTTGTTTTTTTTAATGATACTAATAAAATAAATATTTATAAAATTTATAAAATACAGTGAAAAAATTAAACTCAGCCAGGAATCGAACCTGGGTCTTCCGCAATCCGGGCTGCTGCACTGACCGCTATACTACCGGGAAGGCTGACGTAAGCGCTGAATTTTGTCACTGCTTTTTTAAATTCTTTAAGTGCTAATAGCGGCACAGTGCGCCATCTATCCAACGGTAATTGCAACCGGTGGTGGCTAAATATTTAATTTAGCTTCAGTGCAGCAATTAGCACTTGAAAATAAAAAGAAAAACTTACTAATAAAATGTTCGGGAAAACAGTTTCCGGCAATCAAATAATACCTACATGTGTTCATCATATCATTTATTGCAAGAAGAACGAACTACCGACATGCAAAAATATCAAAATAAATAGATCTACCCTAATCTACAAACATTATAGTACAGATACAAGACAGTAAAGTTTGCTGTGTTATTGTAACTGTATTTATCATCTCAGCCAAAAGACGTCCACTGCTGGACAAAGGCCCAAGGATCTCCACAACGACCGGTTTTGTATTGCTCGCATCCAGCGGCTTCCCGCGACCTTCACCAGATCGTCGGTCCACCTTGTTAGAGGCCTGCCCACACTGCGGTCGCCACTCGAGGTTTGTTTCGCCCCAGCGGCCATGTCTTGCAAGCGATGTGTCCTGCCCACTGCCACTTGAGCTTAGCAACTCTTGGGCTATGTCGGTAATCTTTGTTCTTCTGCGGATATCCTCATTTCTGATTCGATCGCGCAGAGAAACCCCGAACATAGCCCTCTCAATTGCTCTTTGAGTGACCTTAAGCCATCTTATGAGGTAGTAAGAGACCACTACGTAACTGTATTCATGTAGTATTTTTATAAGGTGCTTTATAAATCGGTCATCATAATTTGGTTCCCACAAATGACGTCACTAATCAGCAAAGTGCGGTGACGACGAAACTCTTCTGTGGCATGCAAATAACTTCCGTCGCCGTCATTTATCATCAGCATACTTTAGTAATTACGCGGACAACAGGCGTCATTACCCACAAAGATAAGTAAAAAACCATTAATACCACCACCAGCACCGGTCAGTACGAAGTCGAATTACGTTATTATAGTATGTTTTGTTTACCGAGGCATAGTTCTGCGAAAAAGGAATACTCATTTCAACATACTATGACATACAACACTACATTGAACGATAATAGGGATGTTGACGACAACGACATTTAATTACTAAATGTAATATTGGAAAATAATTAATTCTAAAGCTCACGAGTTTTTAGGGTTTTATTAAGAGCGTTTACGCCGCACACTAGCGCCACTAATGAAAAAAAAACATATCTAGTGATTACAGATAGAAAATCAAGTTATGCTCAACAAACTATTTGAATGAAGTAATTTAGCATTTTTACGTCACCTAATGAACACCTCACATGTTATGGTTTAGTTAAATAAGACGTTACGGCCACTTTTAACTATAACCCCATATTTATGTCGTTCATTAGGTGACGTAAAAATGCTAAATTACTTCATTCAGATAGTTTGTTGAGCATAATTTGATTTTCTATCTCTAATTACTAGATATGTTTTTTTTTTCATTAGTGGCGCTAGTGTGCGGCGTAAACGCTCTTAATTTTAATAATGTGAAAATATAAATGACATCAGGTAACACTTCTTCATAGCATTAACAAGGTATGTTTTGATTTGACCTACTCGCGAGTTTGTTACACTCAATTGAAAGATGCCATCAAAAAAATACTTGTAAAAAAAAACCAATTCTCGAAAATCAGTTCTTCTTCCGTAAAAAGTGAGATCCGTGAGTGTGAGATCCATGTAATACCAAGTCGGTTAATTTATTCAGTCCCTACTTAACAGTTTCGCTGTCCAAAAATTAAAACAATAGATAATCAATTGTTATGTATCACATGTGATATATGGGACAGGGAACCTGTTAAGAGACCTTCTGTCTTAAATTATTATGTAATTAGCTAACCTAACATCTTAAAGTGACCATATCAATATTAAAAATCTTTAATGTTTTAATTATATTGATTGACTTGGCCATCGCTTGAAAACACAATGTATCTCACAAGTAATACATATATTATATTAAATCAGAATGTTTAGTGCGATTGCCAATAAAATATTATAAATATTTAATTCAGCTTCAGTGCAGCAATTAGCACTTAAAAATAAAAAGTAAAATTCACTATAGCGTTGTGTTATCATTATCAAATTTGTGGTATTTCATCTGTAAAGATGAATCTGCATGGCCATCGGTTGCAATAACCGTTGGTTAGACCCTGTGCCGTTAAAAAGCATTCAAAAATTCAAAAGCAGTGAAAAAATTCAGTGCTTACGTCAGCCTTCCCGGTTGCATAATGGTCAGTTCAGCCGCCCGGATTGCGGAAGACCCAGGTTCGATTCCTGGCTGGGTCGGGTAGGCATTTAATTTTTTCACTAATTGTATTCTAAATTTGAAGCGTCTATGTCTGCTAGAATTGCAGACATAGAAGCTTTAAATTTAGAGTTTTGATGCCTGCATGGTTACTGAAAATTAAGCAATTTACCTAAAGTTGCCGACAAGACAAGACTAAGTTGTTTAATCAACCAAAATTTTGTTAATTTCTTTTTATCTTTTGTTACATTATTTGTTGTTGTTGCTGTATTCTGTATCTTCAGCCCATTGAAATGCGTTTATTTCAACCAACTTCGGATCATAGTACAGTATTAAATAATTCCAATTAAATTTAAAATAAAATAAAAATTAAAAAATTAAAAAAAATAAAAATTACAAGATAAAAATCAGAGAATAAAAATTAAAATTAATTACACAAATAAAATTATTCAATTTTCAATTAAAATTATAAGTACCTACTCAGAAAACAACAATCACATAAATAAAAAAGTAAAATTAATAAATTAGATCAGAATTAAAATAGAAATCAGCATTAAAATGAATGATTGCCATTGCCGTCCACTGCTGAACGTAAGGGGAGGCCTAAAGAGCGTCAACCATCCCGGTGCTGTCCTGCGCCGACCGCATCCATCCACCACCCGCCATCTTTTTCAAGTTGTCGCTCCACCGTGCAGCAGGGTGTCCTACACTGCGTTTGCCTAAACACGTTCTCCACTGTAGGACATGCCTGCTCCAACGATCATCGGTCCTTCTGCAGGCATGACCGGCCCACTTCCACTTCGAGGTTCCGATTCTGCGAGCTATGTCGGTGACCTTAGTTCTCTGTCGAATAACTTCGTTGCGGATTCTATAGGCCAAAGAAACCCCAAGCATAGCTCGCTCCATCACACGCTAAGCGACTTTGAACTGGTGGTTGATGTATTCAATCTGTATAAATTCCAATGTCCACATATAAAAAAAATATGATTTTGAATTGATAATGTATCCAAATGACCCATCGTTTCGGCCCTATGTTATTATTCTGTGCCTATGTGTATCGCCTTATTCTGTGGTAACGCGGGCATTACAGGCGCATGCGCATGCGCTCATAGCACAGCGCATGCGTTACTCCGCGCTGTGGCACAGAATAATATACAAGCTGTGGCTAAAATTATACCTACAGCGCGTCGTCCCTGCCAGTCTCAACGCCAGTCGGGCTGCGCCGCTCGCGCAATGTGTACACACACACGCAGTTGCGTACTGTTAACGAATAGGTATATGTATACCTATCATACGTTGTAAATATGCCTACACTGCGTAATAATTGTTGTGTTGACGGATGTTTGAATAGCAGAAGAAATTACAGATCAAGCTTTTTCTGGTTACCGAAAGACCCGGAAAGGTAAGTAGTTATTCTTAGGTACTTTATTTCTTGTACCTAGTTATGATACGACTTATAGTAACGGATATTACCATTGGTGTCCTAAATAATTTATCGGTAGACTATGTATAACCTAAACAAACAAGAACAACGGTATTTATTATGTTAATTTGTCTATCACTTGTAGGTAATTGTAATTATTATGTCTATTTGCGATGAAATATATTTAGAATGTGAAGTCATGTTTCGTCGTATCTATCGTAGGTACCTAAACCTTAATCTGTGCTTAAACTAAAGTCCTGTCGCCGAATAGAGAGAATTTCGTACTAGGCATCACTTGTCTCGCTCGTTCGTAAACATGCAAATGACACTAGCCTGCACACCAGACTACCACAAACTGTTAAAATAGACTTTGAACTTTATTTAGATGTTATATGGTTGATTATTTATTGAAGAAATTTGTCAGTTTTGGAGAAGGTACTTAATGTGCAAGCATATGCCTATTGCCATCGCGCTCGCACAAATGCAATGACCGCCCGCGCCGCCGCGTCGTCGTCGTCGCGTCGTCGGTCGTCGTTAGAGATTGCACTTTTTATCACAACAATAGGTACTTACCTACCTACGGCGTTTTCGTGTAAATCGCGTGGGAGTAGTAGGTATTTAGTTTGTAACCTATCTTGAAAGAAGCGGGTAGGTCCACCAATCGTTATTGGGTAATCGTTAATAGAGACACTATCGTGTAGGTAGGTATACCTAACGTGACCATTTATTTTTTTACTCAAAACGGGACTTCGGTTTATGTACACACGGCGACAGATCAACCTACCCAAAACTGTCAAATTTCTACAATCAATTTTGAACTTTATTGTTTGGTTATAAGGATCAATATTCATTGGAGAAATTTGACAGGTTTGGGTACGATGATCTGCCGCCGTGTGTACGTAAATTGGTAGGTTTACGGTGAAAAAAAAAACTAATTTCTTGTTAAAAAAAGTTATAAACAAAGTTTTTATGCAGCTGGTGATGATTTTAAATAAGAATAAAATTCTTGGCACGTTTTTTTATTGTTTATCTTTGTTATCAACATTGACTTAAGGACCGGTTTTGGAAAACGGGACAATTTTGTGTCCCAAAGCTTTTTTCGGGGACACCAGGACGGAGAACTGTAAAAAGGGACGGTCCCGTTCAAAACGGGACGTATGGTCACGTTAGGTATACCTACCTCGGTTTTAAATTTAAATATAATTTGAAAAGTACTTAGGTACTTACCTACCTACTTATAATAAGTAGACTTACGAACCGATGGCATAGTGACATTCACAAGAGCTACTTGTAGCCTAAACTGTGTAAGTGATTTTGAATTTTAAAATACCTAATAATTGTAAAGTTACCTCCGCCTATTGAAGAATTTTTCGTTAAATAATTTTGTACCTAATATGCCTAACATCACTTTTCTGTTTCACGGTAAAAAATATTTTTTTCATTTATTTGATTTGATACCATGTTGGATTTATCTAGGCCATTTTTAAATATACCTACCTACCTATTATAAATAACTAAATTTTGTAAATCATCATAATCAGCTCATTTTATGTCCCCACTGCTGGGGCACAAGCCTTCCCTATGGACGGATAGGGAGAACGGGCCATAAACCACCACGCGGGCCCAGTGCGGTGCGGTGGCTGTTAACGACTGCTAATGCAGCCGGGACCAACAACGGCTTTACGTGCCTTCCGAAGCGCGGAGGAGGATAGGAGGAGCTCGATATGACAATTTTTGGTCACCCATCCGATGACCGGCCTTTGAGAAAGTTACTTAACCTCAGCACTCGCAGACGTAGTAACTCGATGGCGCGTTAACCACTGCGCCATCGAGTTACTCTTTTCAATAAATTTTGTACATTTTCAATTCAATTTCAATTTTGTACATTTTTATTTAAATTATTATGGCAGTAGGCGCAAACGTTAATGTATGAAATTCTCTCTGAACGGCGACTAGACTTTGTCGGTTGACACGTACTGTGCGAAATTCCTGAAATCTGAAATCGGCGACTAATAAAAAAAGTATTAAAGGCATTTTGGTAATCATCGTGCGTGCCATACTGCCTTATAATAATTACTAAATTTATTTATTTATTTATAAATTGTTTGTGTTTGTACCTGATTTACATTAATATAAAACTAAATTGAAGAAAACAATAGATTTTATTTGTTTATCCTTTCAGGCGAGTGGAATGGTTAAAAGTAATTGGGAGACCCGATTTGTTAAAAAAACCTGATATAAAGTACAGCAGTTATCTAGTGTGCTCAATGCATTTTGAAGATGCCATGATGTCCGTAGTCCGGTTACAGAAGCTGCTGCCAGGCGCAGTGCCAACCAAACTTCTCTCGACGACGGACAGCCAACCAAGCACTTCAAAACCAGAAGATGAAAAACATTCTCCCGATGATGTATCGGTAAAATCTGAGACTCTCGAAAACGAGAGACCAAAAGAATATAAAGGAACACAAACGCCAGAAGCTCTTTCCTCAGATACGTCAGCGAAAAGGAAGCTCGCTATTAAATTGCGGGAGTCAGAAATGAAGAGAAGAAAGCTCCAAAATGAGCTAGATAAAATTAAAAAAGAAATGAAAGCCAAAAACTCACTTCCTCTTGATCCGCTCGGCGACTGTGATGATGATGACGACGATGATAACGATTCATCATCATAAAAATAATTGTTCATTTAACTTGTAGAATGGCAGAAGAGTGTAAGTACCAAATACAAGGGTTATCGCTAAAACACTAAATTTTAATATTTTGCTCCTAATTTCCCTGTCACATTGAAACTGCCCAGCCAAATCACCTTTGCAAAAATAATTAAAGTAAAGCCTATAACTGACCCTCTGCTGGGCAAAGGCCTCCATCTCCATCATTGAAATCAAGTCATCACTACAATTGATGGTTAATGGCTTAATACCTCCTTGCCAAATGCAGGTGATCATCACGAACCCGGCTTATGCTTCGAAAAATCCGAAACAAACTGCTTGACCTGGGAAATGAACCCGGGACCTTCGGGTGTCGGGCCGAGCTCTTTGCCACTCGGTAACCGAGGCGTTAAAGCACCTTATCGAGATTTAAATTAAATATTTGCCTTGACGCTCCCTGACATTCCCTGTGTGGTGCCGGGGATAAAGAATTGCACCAATCCATCTCTTCCCATGGGTGTCGTAAAAGGCGACTAAGGGATCATTCCAGAGGATGGGCAGCAGCATCTCTCTGAGGTTACGGCAAATACCCCTCATATCCTTGGGGGAGGCCTTTGTCCAGCAGTGGACGTCTTTTGGCTGAGATGATTCGCCTTGAGTTGCATGGCCGGAGTTAAATCTTTATCGATTACGACTATCAAGTATCAACTCTTAATCGACTGTAGTCACATTCTGGCACAGCCTGTGGGCACAGCTGTGTCTCACTGCTAGAACAACATTCAGGTGTCCACTTAGATCGTAATACTTTTTTTCTTTTCTTTTTTCAATAAACCAACTCTTTAATGCAAGTTTGACGGTTTTATATTCAAACACTGAAAATACCTTCAGTTTGTTTGTACCGAAACAGGATCGACAGTACTTACATCATACTTATAGAAATATATAAATTAAGTACATGTACAAAATTTATAATAATAATAAATAAAAAAACCGACTTCAAAAAACAGAAAAGTAAAAACAGCTCTAAAAAGCAAGAAATAATATTGAAATCATTTATTAATTACCTAGATACGCATATCGTTTTAAAGGTCTATTAAAGTCGGGTGGTTTATGGTCGGCTTGGGGACAATTTTGTTTCATTTAAACTTTTATAGTTGTTCCATTATCTCCACTTTTTTTATTGTAAAAGCCCCACCCGACTTCAATAGACTTTCTTTAAAATTGATATGCGTATCGAGGTAATTAATAATATGATTTCAATATTTCTTGCTTTTAGAACTGTTTTTACTTTTTTTAGTTTCCTGAAAGTCTGTTTTTTTTTTGTTAAAAAATATTTTATTTTACTATTTTTAGTGATGGGTAACAAGGATGCTTCTTGGACGAGGAAACGACGGCCTAGTAGGTAGTGGTATTTCTATCTAAAACTTCAATCTTAGGTACTTACCTATTATTTTTGTACGAACTGAACGTTTTGGCATATTGAACCGTGTGAAATGAAGTAAGCCCAACAAAAGGTAACTGCTGTAAATCGTTGAGGAATTCCCTCGACTGTCTATGGTCTCCATCATCAGACCTGTATGTAATGGCACTTATAACCCATACTTATGGGTAAAGTTCTCATCAATAAAAATGAATTAGTCCAAACACAAGGTAGCTACTGTAAAACGTTGAGGAGTTCCCTTGATTGTCTTTCGTCTTCATCATCAGACCCCTAATGACAGTCACAACCCATCTAGGTGTAAAGTTCTCATCAATACAAATTAATCAAGCCCAAACACAATACAATTACCTGTAATTGCTGTAAATCGTTGAGATGTTCTCTCGACTGTCTTTCGGCTCCATCATCAAATCGACTCCAGACCTTCAATAAATAGTAGTGCTTTTAAATATTTGATGAAAAAATTTTACAAACGCACTAGTCACCACTACGATTTTCCAAGGTTCTCCTCGATTTCTCTGGGATGCCATCATCAGATCCTGGTTTCCTTATCATGGTATATACCCTTGAAATATCTCCTTTCCAACCAAAAAAAGAATCATCAAAATCGGTTCATAAACGAAGTTATCCGCGAACACACAAAAAAAAATATATATACGGTCGAATTGAGAAACCTCCTCCTTTTTTTAAAATCGGCTAAAAATACAGTACCAACACAATAGGTTATAAATTTCTAGCTAAAATACCTATTACGTGTTCTTCTCGATTATTTAACTTATCATCAAAAACGACCATATAAAAACCGAGTTTGCAATTTCGTTCTCTAAAATAATATATTTAACATAGTTATGCGTTTCTTGTACAATTATTTTATTGGCAATATAAATGATACATTATGTTTTGTAAAAGCAGTAAGGCCATTCGGTCACTTATGAATCTTATGATTATGAGACACATGTTTTTTCAAGAAAACAACACGACTACCTATTATAAAACAACTTGCGGCCCGTCCCGGCTTCGCACGGGTGAACATTTCTTTTTTAATATAGCCTATGAGTTTCATTCCCGTGGGAATATCGGGATAACAAATCCTGTGTTAATTCAGGTTATAAACTAAGTATCTGTATGCCGAATTTCATCCAAATCCATCCATCCGTTGTAGCGTGAAGAAGCAACAAATATACATACATACACACAAACTTTCGCATTTATAATATTAGTGTGACATGTGACTGTACGAGTATGTATGTATGTCGCTGAAATAAGACCATGAAAGGAAATTTATCAATTAATATGGGAAGGTGTCGCCTGCCGCTGCGAATTGCGCAGCGCGGCGCAGCGTCGTCGCGGCCCTACGTGCTGTGCGTTGCAGAACATTGCGCAAATACCAGTGTATGTTCCTGTACCATGTCTCGTGAAAAAGGAAGACGAGTATTACGTTTTATATTAGCATCATCAGAAATTATCACGGCATAATTATGTGCCGTACAAGAGATTGTGCTATAACCCGAAACGCCGCCGCCGCCGCCGCGCCGGTCCAATGCGGGATGGTGGAAAAAACCGGGAGTGACCAGTTGTCTGTCTTGTTCACAGCGTTCCTTCCGAAGCAAGGAGGAGCTGGAGTTATTTAATTTGGTTATTCTTTCACCAGTTATTGCGAAACTTGCTTGACTTCGGGTCGCAAACTGTACGCGCTGCTCCATCAAGCTTTCAGTAAAGTTACTAATAAAACAATTCACTAAATCCTCACTAAGCCCAAAATGACGTGCCCATGTACCAAGCCGCAAGCTTCCAATCATTATTCAGTATAGTGTTTATGGTGAATCTTTCGCCTTGCTATTCCGCTAGTGTTGCGTGCTCAGTCCATGCACGTCTCCGGCCCATTGCTATTCCGTCGTCAGAGCCGAGGAGTCGAGGACGCAGGGTGCGCATTAGCATTCGCCTCGGCTCCCGCAGACGGGCCACTGCGATGAGCTGCGACGGCCCGTTAGTCGAATTATTTCTAATGGATACTATCTTAAAAACTAAATATACTTACTACTATTACGTAGCCTACTAACAATTATCTAAAGGAAAGCTCATATCATCATCATCTTCAATCATTTACTTGTTTAGTCCAAACCAAGTAAACGTTAGGCCTTCATCTCATCGAAAGGTATCTGACATGACAACAAGGCCGACAGTGGAAGGGGATCACTTCACTTCACCCGAAATCCTGAACATTTCGATATGCTTTTTTAATGTTTAAAAAGCAGTAATAATAATATATGCTATTTCATTGAAATTAAACAACTTTTACGGATCTATTCGCGTTTATTTTACACATTACTTTTAACTTATTACTTATTTTCGCGCCTATCTTGTCTGCAGTATGCGAACATTCCATAGAGGGGCCCAACCATTACATCAGATTTGATAAACCACAAATACTTGCTAGAGAACAACGATTCATCCCTAGGATGATACGCGAGGCTATTGAAATTAAAAAACATCCTAATTTGAATAGAGAAGATGGTTGGAATCTACCACCAGCCTGTGATCCCATCATACAAAATATTAACACCATACTGCCAGACCAAAAGATACTGTAAGCTCTTTCTGCGTAAAACGGACGGAACGCTCCTGATTAAATTTAAATGAGGGTATACAAGCTACCAACTAATTATGAGACGACCAACACCTCAGTCTCTCTGTGACCACGGACCCTGCAAAGGGTTCGAAACGTCAGGATAAACATTAATTAAAAGTAATGTGTAAAATAAACGCGAGTAAATCCGTAAAAGTTGTTTAATTTCAATGTGTAGTGTTCGCGTAAACTTTAGAAAACAATATATGCTATTTCGTTTCTAAATGGCTCTTTCTAAAGAATTACATCATGCCACTTAGCACTTCCTAATATAGTAATAGACATGTTAAACACATGCGAAGGCACGCCTCTATATTGAAAGCACACGATGAGCCCGCAGCAGTTACACATTGCTATCGAAGTGAGGGAAGGCGTACCACACCCTGTGAGTGACATGACGTGACAAGGACGTCTTGATTAGGTGGTCCATAAAACTCGCGTTTTTTGTTGCAAATAAATAAGTACCAGCGGTGGTGTCACAGTGGGCAATTAGACGAATTGAAAAATGGTGCTCTTTAGTAACTTTTGTATTTAACACATTTTGTAATCAAGTTTTTCATAAATCTCTATAAAAATTAAAAACTTGTGAAAACAGATCGATTGCAAAATATGAATCAAAGTTGTCAACAAGTGGCTTTATAATTTAAATTATATTAGAAAAAATTATGTAATTTTTCTAATGTGGTCTTTTTAGATCTGCTGAATGCTGACACACCTGAATAATATGTCCATACTGTATTAGAAAACGGGACGTAAATCGTCGTAGCAGAGATCTTAAAGAAGACATGAAAAATATAACACAATATTAAAATAAAATTGTAATCAGTAGCGTGATAGCGTCTAGTATAAAGAGATACTTACTGACCCCGTTGGAATTCTTAATAAAACCCAATTAGACTGATAGTGTCACCGAAAGTGTCTCGTCTGTTCGCCCAACAACATTTACAATGATTATAATCGATCGCGTCATTGGCGGCGCGAATATCAATAAACAGTTTGTACTGTCTGCACGTAGCTGGGTAAGCGATAGTACGTCGCTGGACTGCCAATTACGCCAAGGTGCGTTGCTGGCGGCCGGGCAGGTTCGCAAAGATACTTTCCTCAAGTCTATCATGTAACGGGGATTAGGAGAATGAACGCGCATTTATCTATACTAATATTATAAAGCTGAAGAAATTGTTTGTTTGTTTAAACGCGTTAATCTCTAGAATTATCAGTCGGATTTAAAAGAAATTTTTTGCATTTGATAACCCAATTCTTGTGCTATGTTATATTCTTGTCATCACGGTATGATGACCCTTGAAAAGAAGTCATAAAAAAGGCTAAGCGAATACGAAGTACTAGAGTATTCGATGCGATGCGACGCGGTGGGTACTGGGTAGGGGAACAGCTAGTAATTCATGCTAGTGGTCGGCCAGTGGTCGAAATTCGACCGTAATTTTATTATGGCTGCACGGATTGTATCCTTAGCAATACAAAATTAAAAAAGATGGAATGTGAGTTTGGATTGGCATTGACAGATTTCGGCTAATTAAACGACACAACCCTTATCGAGTTTGGGCTCTTATGATTCGTCTTGACGAGTACTTTAGTGCTAGATGGTAACCAGGGTCTGATAATGGAGCCAGAAGATGGCCATAGGAACTCGGTAATTAAACGACACAACCCCATCGAGTGTGGGCTCGTATGATTCGTCTTGACGAGTACTTTGGTGCTAGATGGTAACCAGGGTCTGATGATGGAGCTGGAAGATGGCCATAGGAACTCGGTAATTAAACGACACAACCCTATCGAGTTTGGGCTCTTATGATTCGTCTTGACGAGTACTTTGGTGCTAGATCATTACACTAAATTCAATATGGCCGCCGCTCCAAGATGGCGGATTAAATAGATTTTTAAATCCCCTCAATATGGGTATCAAATGAAAGGGCATAAAGAGTAGAAAACAATAAGGTAATAACATTATACTAAATTCAATATGGCCGCCAAGATGGCGGATTAAATAGGTTTTGCAATCCCCTCAATATGGGTATCCACGGCCGTTGTAACTCGGTCGAAACGTCGGGTATAAAGAAGGTATGATACCTTTTTACTAATTACTTTGCGTTAATCCCCGTTTAAATTTGTGTGATTATTTATTTCTTGATATACTTAAGTATTTATTAACCTGTGTGACCTACGACGTATGTACCTAATTGTAATAATCCTTTATAGAGATCTTCGTCGTATAGTTATTGCCTTTGTAACTGATCTGTGATTTACTGTGCTCAAATTAATAGATTATTAATGTTAAGTAACTATATATTTTTTAAAGTTATTAAGTAGGTAGTTGTAATTATTGTCAAAATAAATAAAAACATTTTGTTAATTGTTAATGATTTCTTGAAAGACAAAATTAACACTAATATATGTTTTCCTAGACTGGGAAACATTATTTACCTTTTTTATTTACCATTTCATAAAAAAAAACTGTGATTATTAATTACCTAACCTGTGTGACCTACGACGTGATACCTTTATGTAGGTAACGAATTGTAATAATCCTCTAAAAAGTCGTCGTATATTTATTGCCTTTGTAACTGATCTGTGATTTACTGTGCTCAAATTAAAATAATTAATGTTATCATCATCATCATTAGCCTACACTATTCCATGTTAATGTTAATGTTATATCTCTTTATAAAAAGTTATTATAATGATTGTCAAAATAAATAAAAATATTATGATTTGAATAATTTGTTTCATTGACTGTGCCTTTCGTCACATTCGACGTGGCGGTACCATTAAGAAATTTTTCATCGTAGTGAGAAACATCAAATAAAAATAATTAAGTAGACGTGGCGGTAATAAAAGAGACTTTTTCAACGATTCGACGTGGCGGGAATAAAAGTGAGAGTTTTCGAAGTAGACGTGGCGGCGACTCGACGTTTCGGGACTCGACGTCAAGGGAACAAATCCTTTCTCATATCATGGTCCGTAGCGTGACACGGACACACAGTTATGTTATCTATTTTGTTGTCCCCCAGCAACAACCAATAGCAAGTGGATAAAATGAGGTGATGATGGTGGGGTACTAGATCACTAGCTGAACACTAAGACCGTGGCTATGGCCCCAGCTCATTGTCACCATCAACTACATGTAGGCTTTCCTTCATTTTCCAGTGTAAATTAAATTATCAATAATATTTGAATTAAATATTTATAAAATACAATGAAAAAATTAAAAGCCCACCCGATCCAGCCAGGGGTCAAACCTGGGTCTTCCGCAATCCGGGCGGCTGCACTGACCGCTATGCTACCGGGAAGGCTGACGTAAGCGCTGAAATTTGTCATTGCTTTTTAATTTTTTGAGTGCTAATAGCGTTGGGCTAATAGGGTGGGCGTTGAATTTTTTCACTGTATTTTATAAATTTTATAAATATTTAATTTAGCTTCAGTGCAGCAATTAGCACTTGAAAATAAAAAGTGAAATTGAATATTTGAATTGCTATACATATTTTTATTATTTAAATATTTTGCATTTACAATGCTACGAGTATAAGTATGTCTACATGGCTGGCTTGCAGCTTGCGTAAATCACAAAGTACTAGATAAATTCAACGAGTCTTCTGGATTCGCGGTAGCTCAGCGGTCAGAGCATTGGACCGGTACTCCAAGGGTCGTGGGTTCCATTCCCACTCGAGGTTCTTGAGACTGGTTCAATTTTGCTAGTAAAAATGTATCTTGTTGCTATACATACTTCTCAATGAGATCTAAATTATTACTGTATTGACAAGGAATTGTAGGAAGAAGAGTTTGGGAATTCTAATGATTTCCATCTAACCAGCTAAGGCTTACTGGTCAAGCGATCACAAATTCGGAGCGTAGCAGTTAAAACATTTCTCGTTTTCTCTCGTTAGACTGTTAAGAGAAACCTAACTTTAATGTAATATGTATATTTTCAACCTGATTTTGATGTTAGTTTTGTATTTTTGTATCGATATATTTGGTTTTTTTAATTTATTACCGTTATTTCTGTACAAGTTAGCAGTGGAAACTTTAAATGTAAGTGTATTATATTTTTAATTGTTCATTGGACAGCAAAAATAACGGGTCATTTAGAAAAACCGCGATATCTCCCAAAGTTATTTACATAGATCCCTCGTATAAATAATATGTTATAGGCAGATTTGTGACGCTTATTATACATATCAAAAAAGATTGCATTTGAACAAGTTACAGCTTCAAAAAAAGAAATTCCGTTTTTTGAAAAATATCAAAATTCAAATTTTTGGAATAGAAAATTTTCTCGCTTTTGTTTTCCATTATTTTAATTTAGATGTGACGTTTGCTTCATTGTCCCTATACATATTATGCCAAGTTTAATGTGTGCCTGTATTTTAAGAAAGCTATTTATTTTCTAAACTGAATATCCGAACCGTACGACTTTTTCTCTATCGAGTTTCTTATAAGTAACTTGTGTATAATATTATTTATGAATTATTTCAACAGGTACGAAGGATCAGGGTCGTTATACCAATTAATCTGGTTCTCTTCTTACTTTTTTCCTCATCTCTATTAGAACATTTTATTTATCTATACTAATATTATAAAGCTGAAGAGTTTGTTTGTTTGTTTGTTTGTTTGTTTGTTTGTTTGAACGCGCTAATCTCAGGAACTACTGGTTCGAATTGAATAATTCTTTTTGTGTTGGATAGTCCATTTATCGAGGAAGGCTTTAGGCTATATAACATCACGCTGCGACCAATAGGAGCGAAGCATCAGTGAAAAATGTTGCAAAAACGGGAAAAGAGCCTAAAAAATTAAAAATGCTGCCGAAAGTCACTATTCCACGCGGTCGAAGTCGCGAGCACAGCTAGTTACAAATATGTCTAAAAGAAGTTCTTACAAAGCAAATGGTGCTCTTACGCATTTTGCCCTTGATGGGTGTGCAAAAATTGTTTTCACAAATTAAGTAATTTCCTGTAGCTGTGTTTGTGTCCGTAAATTTAACCATTTTTTATATTTTACGGGTAAGCACAGTGCCTTGATCTCACCTGATGTAAAGTGATGATAGAGCCAATGATGGAAGCGCACTTCAAACGGGATCCTCAACTAGTGAGGCACTGGCTATCTTATCTCTAGCTGCCGGAACACAACAATTCTACAAACATTGATGTTATGGCGACATATTTAGATAAGATGGTGGTAGCTAGCCAGGCGGACAAATAAGCCCTACCACCAACCAAACCTGTACCCCCCGCTGGGAATCGAACCCGGGACCTCTGGGTCTAAACCGGTGGTCTTAGCCACTAGACCACAGAGGCGGTTAAAACCTATAAAGTAATACATGATATAAAAAAAGCTTGAATATGTTGTCAATGTTCGTCTCACATTACTCACTTGTGTTTGGCGTGCCTACGCAAATGCTAATGCGGAAGGCATCCTATAATTACATTAGCGATTCAAACGCCGCGCTAAAAGGTTGCGCAGTCGGCAGCCACTGCGTTGGTAGTCAGCGCATGCGCTTCCACTTCCACCCGCAGCCACTTCCGAGATGATGCCTAAATCGGCATTCGAAAACTCCTCACGCGCCAACGGCTATCAATCGCCACGTGACTCTTGTTTTCAATTGTGACTTGTAATGATGTAGCATTTATATTCTACCGTCAAAAAGTGACGAGTAAGTATGACATTGTTGATTCAAATGTTGACACAGAATGTAATCGGATGTGTGAGTTATACTAAAAAGCTGATGCTGGCTGATATTGTTGATACTGTTGTTTGTGTTATCGCAGATTAGATTGACGATTCATAACGATCCGCTCGTGATGTATCTAGTGTTCGCCATCTCCGTTATGTAGTTAATTAAGACTGAGTACAATTTATACTTTACTAAATTAAGTAACCTCCAGTTTCGCCGTCTGTTAAATAAATGCCAGCATAATTTTAGCAAAAGTGTACTAGGTTAACACATTATATGATCTTCAAAGTTTACCGTGTGTCAGCTAAGATATACTTACTCCAACGTAAGAGATTCTTAGGTAAAGAATTTACTTTAACAATTAACTTAGAAGTAAAATGCCAAAGATTACCTAACGCAACTTGTTATGTGAACATAATTTCTTCCTAAAGTTAGGTTTTTATTTTCATTTAAACACGTTTTTCTTTTCTGAGTTTTGGGACGAACCCTCTGTTGTGATTCTTTCCTTAGTTTTTATCTTTGTTAGACATTGCCTGCAGCCTTATTTATAAACTTTTCCAACTTGTTAATTTTTGTTAGGTCCGCGGGCGGTACAGAAAACATTTAAACTATTTTCTCTTAAATCAAATTATTACTTACGTTACGTTACTTACTTACGTATCAGGTTCGTTTCACTGGATTTGAATCATAAGACGACTGATGCGCGTCTAGCTAGCCTAGTGCAGAATTGTGTGAATAGCTCATTGTTTCCAAGTTTCCATCAAGTGGCGGCGTCAAGGCTGCACCAGCGCTCGTGTAATGTCACTGCCAAGGTCGGGCAGCGATAAGGCATTCGTCACGGCGACACGTTTAATTGCATTCCACCGATATCGCGGTGTGCTCGTTGCATCACCAGCCCAACGTGATCTCGGCGAAATGTGTTTATATCGGCGCGTGCGCTGGCTGCTCATGCGCTGCATAGGGGTGTGCGGTAGTGTACACACTACACAGTCCTAGCAGTATGTACCGATACAGTTTAAATAACATGTGTCATAGATCATGTTCTGAAAAAAAATTGATTTGTACAGTAAACATGAAATTCTGTATGTCCACAAACTGGCTGCCGCGATTTAGTGACGCTGTTTGATCGCCTTTTCCATGTACAATGACTTCGTAATGGCAGCCGTTCCAAAGTGACTATGTTGACCGACCTGCCTGCAACCCTACCGTCCTTCCACAACATAAGGTGACAGCAGAGGGTAACCTTCATACAAACGCGCTCGAGCTACGCACACATAACCAACCTCTCACAGACACGGAGTCTCGCCACATGAGTAAATATATCACTACAGAGTACAAGCTCAGAGAAGGAAACAACGCGCAAAATTGATACATAATCTGATAGGGCTGACACCTGCTGCACGTTAAAAAATTAGGGAAGAAAAATAAAATAAGGTTAGTACATAATAAAACGTGTATTTCAAATGGTATAAAATAAGGTTTAGTGATTTAGTGTAATTTGACACATACTAAAGTTAAATTGGTTTATAATAATTAGTATAAAGTCGGTGAGAGGGTCACGTCACGCGTACATCAGCCGCGCTATGTGTAAGTGTACCGTAGCGGGCCGCTTATCGGCAGCTTGTACTTTGTAGTAAATACTATATCTACTCATGTGGTCTCGCAACAGCTGCGCTCGGAAGAAGAAGAAGAGATATGAACCTTTAAAAACCTTAAAAATTGGCCAGATTTTCCACTGTTTTCAAAATTTGACGGGATTATATATAAAAAAATTCTAATAAATAAATAAATAAAAAAAAGCAAAACATAGAGACACAACCAAAGCCTCTTTTTAATTTTTAATGAACAAAGTAATTAAATCGGTCCAGTTTTGGAGGAGAAATCAGGTGACTACGTAACGTTGATTTTGTCTATTTTTCATACATATTTTTCTATTGAGTAGACCTTAGTGTTTCCTCTTAAGCGCGGTATGTACTAAGCTTACTTTCTGGGTCCTCCTTATTTTGTAGTCCAACCGTGTGGCCAACGCGACCAGCTGATTAGCAGGCGCAACCTTCACGTCGTCGTCGGAACCAATTCGGAATGTTTGCGCTTCAGCGACTCTCCCATTTTATAAAACTGTATTACGTGCAACGTCATAATCTAGAATGATTTATGGTTCGGAACTTTAGATATAAAAACCAAATGTTATCATTGATTATGTATAGAATTCAGAGGTGTGGTGAAATGCCACTGCCATTCAGTGGCATTTCTAGAATCGTTATCGGCTGCTTTCCACGTGTAATGATTTATCTCGGATTGGCGTTTTTATTTATAGCTGTTGTTGCCGTAACGTAACGAGTACCTAACGAGATATTAGTAGACAGCGATTTTGTTTTTCTATTCCAAGTTTTCTTTGCTGTTTTGGTAAAAAAAATTTTTTCTGTTCCTCATTTTTTAATTTTCATCTATACAATGCGTAGTTTTAGTGAGTTACTAATTGAAATTTATTTTTTAATTCTTATTAGAAAAAGTAATTGAGTTTAAAGAATGTGTGTAAATAGCAATGGATGTCCTGCGTGATCTTTCTGCATTATTACTGTTATCTGAAGTCTGAACAGCATACAGGGTGTCCCGAAATTAGCACGTCACACTGACACCGCACCGGCGGTAGGTGGGCCTCAGATGCGTCGAACAAGCCTAACTTGTCCATAGAAAAAATTCATGAGTTTAGAGATATGACCAATTTCAGGTATTTAAAAAAAATCACCAATTTTAGAGAATTTTTGTACTTATCGGATATTTTTAGAGAGCCCTTTATGATGAAACAACATTATTTAGTAGAAAAGCCATGTGCAAAAACGACAAATTGATAGTTTCTCTTAACTTTATTATCACACAAGAACAAAGACTTTGACTTTGAGCAGCAACCGTGAAAAAAATTTACTTCAATCTTTTCTATGGACAAGTTAGGCTTGTTCGATGCATCTGAGGCCCACCTACCTCCCCGGTGTCAGTGTGACCTGCTGATTTTGGGACACCCTGTATGTATATAATTAGTATGAAGTTTTTTGCTATTCCTATAAATAAGAATACTGCGCTGTCGTAAATTAAACGCATTATTTATACTGTAAAGTTAGGAACAATTTTTTTAGTTAGCCTATTTCATACCCCTGCTCGGTAAAGCTAAAGGCCTCCCCCAAACTCTTCCAACATTCTCGATATACCTGGCTGTTTCCCACCATCCCTCACTCACAACAACTATAATTATCACACTGATACGATTATGAATGTCTTGTACATTATTTACGACACAAAGTTACGTAAGTCCAGTTGATATTGCCTGTGGTTGCGTGATTTTCCTACTGTGTAATGGCAGGTTGTTTGAGCCACGTATAACATATTTAATTGCTTGTCACGACTGGCACACATATTTCAATTAGCTCGTTCATTAAGAGCAAATATTACCTGATCTGCGTGAGGTTGAGTCATGTTTATTTTTAACTAATCCATTCAGGTTTACTTGTTTGCAGAAACCTCTACTTATATATTGTGTGGTATGACTGTAGTTTGACTAAAAACGTAGTTGTATAACCTCCTTCATATTTGACATACAATGTTATTTTTAGTTTATACGAAACCTGAAAACTGTTTGTTCAGAATCAGTAATAGAATCAATTTCAATATTTTTTATACCATGTTACATTTTGTAAATATTATTACAAAATCTCAAATAAATTATACCCTACTAAAAACACACAATGGGGCAGCACAAAAAGCTTGTAACGTCGTGAGTTTTCAAGATATTATTTTTTTTTTTTTTGTACTGATTCTTTAAATGAAAATATTTGACCCGTGTTTCGGTTTTCGTATAAACTAAAAATAAGGTTGTATAAAATCTGTTTTTGATTTGAGATGTTAATAGCATGCGACAGCGTTCTCTTTTATTAAATAAAATATAATAAATACCTTCTTCGTTAATTTTGTTTTTGTGGGAAAGATTTTAGACTCGTTGATTTATTATTTGTTTCATATGTTTGATTGGGTCTAATCTACAAATTGCAAAAGATCAATAAAAATAGTAATTTTATTTTAAAGACAGCCACGAAAGTACTGCGACCATATTGTGGTTCACAGTGAACATTAGAAATGTCCGTTATTAACCACGACATTCTTAATGCTTTATCTTTAAAGATAATTTGACTAGTATGTTATTAATTAAATTAATGTTGAGATTGCCCCCTGACTCAAGTCTCCCAGTGTTTTTCTTTAGTGCTGTTCGTTAAATTGGCACTTATAACAGTTTAGTGCTGTTTTCTCAACTTCAGTTTCTACTGACTAATTTAAATTGTTTTGTATTCAAACAATACAACATATTTGAGTGAATGCGTCATATGCAAATGTGGTATCGTTATTCCCGCCGCGTCCGGCCGCCCGTTTAGGTACACTTTTATCGTCATTACTGTCATTACATGGCTGTTGTCCCACAATACTGTGCTCTTTGTCTTTGCCAAGGTCAGTCGGTCATAAGTCACGCGCCATGCCTCTTCAATATCCACATTGTCTTTGATTCGTACGTTGTTAAAAATTCAATTAGTAATTCTTCAGTTCGTATTTTAGAACAACTTTTACCGGTTGATGATTTTGCCTTGTTGCTGCCCTACAATTTGGATTTGTTTACCACTGGTGCTTATGAATCCTCACTTCTACATCGTCAAATCTTTAATCAATGTTGCTTTACGATAATACATAGATACACAACCCGCTATACACTACTTTAAAGTTTATACTGACACCCCCTACCAACCTATGCGGTTACAAAGTAGGTGTCAGACATCCTTTCACAAGCGCAAGGGACCATCTACGTCAGGTCATAACGCCAGATCAGAACACGCCGGTACGCATCCTTCATCCAGTACTTTTAAGACTAGTGTCTCAAGCTAGTCGCCCCGTGGACACGTATAGTCCACTACCTAATATCCAGATAGGTCACCGGAGCTGTAAGCTCGCTCACTTCTCGTTGCACTAAGAGCACAACTCGCAGTATACCACTGCTCGGGCTGTCAACTCTAAAGTCAACTACCAAATGTCCTCTTTGGAGGCGGAGTTGTAAGCACACTCACTTCTCGGTACCCATCCAGGCACCTGATCAATTCCAAATTCGTACGCGGCTGATTAAATTAAACCGGAGGCCTTTGCATCTAGCGGGCACCTCTACTAGTTCTCCAGACTAGTACCGGAGATGTTGGAGTAACTACTCAATGAAAACCACCGAGCAGCACAACCAACTGTAGTAAAAACGTTGCAAGGGATAATATCTTCAAGAATATTTCTTTTTGAAAATTTTAACGACTTGGTTAGGTATTCGGTACTTGCTAGGGTGCATTGCGATTCCTGCATTAATGAAGAAAACGACTCATTGCCTACAGGCTACATCCAAGGTCATCATTGCAACATTTACCTACTCTAGACTTGTACACGTACAGTTCACGCCGGCTTTGTGTACGAAATGTCTAAAAAACATTCAAAGTAGTTGCTTGTATGTAAGTTAACTCATATTTAATTCCATTATTTAACTTGCTGCTCCGATTGACGCCTGGATAGACTTTTATTTTGTTACTACCACTTGACCTTGATCTTATCTGATAATCCTCAACCATCAAGGTTTGGCTTTGTTGTCATAGCAATAGATTAAATACATATTTACAATGTCAATATAATGTAATAGTAAAAAAACGAGCGTCAACATTGTCTTGTACCTATTTAAATTATGATTTACTAATAATTATGAATGAAAATATTACGTAACTCCTACTCTCATTTACTGCCTGTATATATCAGTCGACGTTACCTTTGTTATAGTTTAAAAGATTTTTAACTTTGAGATTACCTTTTAAGCTTATTAGATGATGGTGTTAAGCTCAACTGGTTGCATAAGTTTCTTACTTAGAAAATGAACTGAAGCACCGAACGAAGTCGTCAAACCGGTTTTACGGTACGTCTCAACATCTTACTTGTTGGTGACTGGTGTACATAATTGTAGATATGTATGTATCTTGGACGGCGAACAAGTGCACTATTAAAGGTGGGTCTGTACTCTGTACGATTCCAATATTTGTGTTTTAAAATACTTGTTAAACGGCGCCTCTCACCGCGTTTTGAATTGGAACTGCCGACCGATCATGAGTGAGCGTCGCACGCATCTGACCCTATTTTATTGAACTATGCCTCGATCGCTGAGAACATTCCCAGAGTGGGAGTCGCTCGGGCCCCTTCACGTCACACAAGTGGGCTAAGGCCGGCCAACGAACCAGCCTGTCCGATGCTAGTAACTTAACAAATCACCGCAGGCCTCTAGCGTGACGCTACGATTACTACAAGGAGATAAAACCAGAGACCTACGCGGACTGGTCGACGGGGTTGGAGACTGGTTTTTTTGAAGTGCGTTCTCGTGAAAGGAAGTGAGCTTGCAAAAGAGAAAGGTTGTTGTCGGTACGTGGCTCGCTCACTCGAATCCTGTTTCGAGTCATACCTACTCTGTTTTTATTACTGGTCGCTGCGAAGGTGGTACTGGTGTATGCAGAACTGCAAATCTTATTTTACTTTTCAAAATAGAGTCCTATTAGGCTAAAAGTTATTAGGTTGCCGTATCATTGAGATGTAAAGTTATTCAAACTCTACTTTACAATTTCAATGTGTTCATTAGAATAATAAAGTAATGGGAAGAAGCGTGAAAAAATATTTGACAGCGGAGTTTGTCGAAAACAAGTTTCAGCAAACTGTTTGCGAATGTGTAACTTATTTACTACAAAAATATGGCACTATCATTACAATTCGTGCCAGATAAACTGATTATTTGTCTATATATTTATGGCGATGACAGACTTTTAGTATGTGGTAACAAAAAAATGTTATCTTCCTCAAATATAGCACAATCAACATTATCGTAAAGTTCTTGTTTTATCAGCAAAAATTTTATCTGTTCATTGTAGTCTACGAAAAGATTAGTCAGTAAAGGCTGAACAAACTGGGTCACAGCAGAATGGCTACGTACTACGTAGTCACTTTTATCTTTCTTTACCACGAACGTTCGTTAAGATTTTACAACGAAACACTTCAAATAAATTATTATAACACGAGAGCAGTTTTCCAAGAAATGGTTTAACTTGCAGAATAACAATTGCTTATTCAAATTGCCCATTGGTTTGGCGGTTGTTTGTAGCATGGCCAATGTTTTCTGTTGCGCGCTGTTGTGTGCGCAGACGCAGACCCGCAGTGTGTCGCCGCGGGCATTGTTGTGGTGCGACGTGCGACTTGTTAGTCGGCAGTGGGTTGTGGAACAGCCGGTTACATCAACCAACAGGCTGCGTCGTGGACGTGTCCGCAACCGAACGAGGTCGCTACGTCGACGCTACGGGTGATGCCTGTAGGGCTGGCCATTGGGAGTTGGATATATTTCATTAGTCCCATTGTTTTGCTTGGACTAAGAAATGCGGGAATGAATTTATTATACACGTAAAGTACTAAAATAAAATTCAATCCAATATTCTTTATTAATTGGTTCGTAGGGTTATGGCGGAAGATCTTGCACTGGCACAGAAGGACCGGCAAGAATCTCAGCTAGGACATTTATTTTCTTCCTTTCTTTTAAAGCACATAGTATCATCATCATCATCATCATTAGCTCATTTTATGTCCCCACTGCTGGGGCACGAGCCTTCCCTATGGATGGATATAGAGAACGGGCCATAAACCACCACGCGGGCCCAGTGCGGATTGGTGGTTGTTAACGACTGCTAATGCAGCCGGGACCAACGGCTTAACGTGCCTTCCGAAGCACTGAGAAGCTCGAGATTATAAATTTTTGGTGACCCATCCGATGACCGGCCTTTGCGAAAGTTGCTTAACCACAGCACTCGCAGACCGGGCGTGTTGATCACTGCGCCATCGAGCTCCTCAATACATATCATACATATCTCAATAACATAGTGTATGGAATCTCTATGATCACCGATACCTAATGGCTAACATCAGATGTTGAAAAAAATTGCGTCGTGCGCTTGCGCGCTGTTTATAAACCAATTACGATACGATTCTGCTAACGTTGCAAACCTCTTAGCTGATCTCGATTGTTGCATTAGCATTCGATGCAAAGTCTAATGCCTCCCATTTGTATTCGCGTTGAGTTACCTATTCTCCATCCTCTGGCTAATGTAGCAGCCCTGCGCTATGGTGCGGCGCGTGCACGAGGTCGCCGACCCCGATGCGCCGCGCGTGACGCAAGCGCAACTTTCTAACCGCACCGCCAACGTCAGCGCACCGGCACGCTGGTTAAGGCCGGTCGCCGCACCGGCACCTTCACTCTGGAACCCGCCTTATATCATACATAAGCTACGACGAATTCTCGGCTAATGAACCCTTCACCGACGATTTTGTCTATCAATCTGCAGCAGAGACGATTTCAAGTCTCTTAAGTTAATTGGATGTTTGTATATCCGAACATACTTATTAATTAAATGTTACGGTAGATCTGATTACAAAATAAAACTAATAAGTTTGAAGTAGAAGAGTTCCATTAGGGATAATTCTGTTTTCAATTAGCCGCTGGCTTCAAGATGAGATATGATGCAATAAAAACTAATTGGTAAATTATATGGATGCTACTTTGTAGACTTGTAATCACCAATCTGTTTTAGATTGTCTGGTCATTACAGTACATCTGTCTGATCTAAGTTCAGAGTTGTGACCTAATGACCAATCATTAAGTTGTCTGATCTGATTCAGATGCAGTCTTCGCTTGTAGCCGACGCAACGTCCTTTGTCAACCGTATTAATTGTTTGTTAATTTCGCTTTCGCGTCAGCCTGTCCTCGGCAGACGCGGTGTGAAGCTAATTTCGTTTTTATCCCCGGTCACGTAGCCGCCGCGGCAACTGGGTCGTCGAACGGTACGATACTTTCTTTTTTATATCATCTATGTAGCTCTCGGTCGCTCGATCGTCAGCTCTTTTATGTTCGGGAGACGATTTGAAAGCTCAGTTCGAGTTGGAGGTTTTACGGGGTCACCAACGCTTAGGCGACCTCTGTAACCGCTTACTCAGACGGACCGTATACTTGACTGCCACCTTAGTTGATTACTTTTGAAACGCTATTTCAACAGCACCAGCCCTAAGTAAGTTCTTTTACCTTGGTACGCAATACACCACACGACCATGGGTCAAAGATGGCTTTCATTAAATACTGTTACTAACAGCTAATAAACAAAATCGGCGCTTAAACAGGTTTTCACTAGCTGTCGTATTAGTAGTAGCACTGGTAGTTGTAGTACGTCTAGTATGAGGTAGTAGCGCTTCACCACATCATCTTTTCGTTGCGTACTAGCAAGGAGTGGAAGCGTTTCTGCCAGTGTCTATGATTCCTGAAGTAGTCTCAAACTCGAATCTGCCAATTGGAAGCTATTAGGTACGATTGACAATTCCAGATGAAGGTCAGACATGTGTGCAGGTTCTCCTATACTTAAACTCAACTGCCGTATACTTTCATTCAATAACTGGAACCCTGAAAAAGGCTTAGGAGTAACTATTACTTAATCTTTGACTTGGGTAAGTATGATCGATTATAAGCCAGGTGTTACGGCGCTTAGATAATATAGGCCGTTGTAAACAAAAGTCCCCTGCCGTTTAAGCCACTATCAATTTGGAGATAGCTCTATCTGTGGTGAGTTATCTCTCACGCATCGATTAGATTACGTGCGCCTGCTAGATGACAGGCCAGCGAGTGTGATGTCTATTTTTTTTGAGAGAGATTGCTGATTGCCTCAAGCGGCATTTTCAGCTTCACCTACTTTTTTGGAGGCGGCGAGATACGTAAAGGGTACCTCAAGCCGTGTGAAACGAGTCACCTTCGGAGGTTTTCTAGAGGGAACGGCATCACACACTTAAAAGTGCGTGTCTCCGTGCCCTACCTACTTACTAGATTCTCCGAAGGGTTCGGATCGGATCGGGGAGCGGAACAACCCGAGGACGCCTCTAAAGGCTCGGACCTCGGCACGCCTGTAAGTACCTGTTATAGAGCTCGTGTGAACCGGCTCGTCGTACCCTTGTTCTACGAGTACGGTGTGTTGGGCCTAAGCGAGTGTGCATGTTGAAATGAAACAACTTTTACGGATCTACTCGCGTTTATTTTACACTTTATCCTGACGTTTCAAACCCTTTGCAGGGTCCGTGGTCACAGGGAGACAAAGGGTTCGAAACATCAGGATAAACATTAAATAAGTAATGTGTAAAATAAACGCGAGTAGATTAATAAAAGTTGTTTCATTTAAATGTGTAGTGTTCGCGTAAACCTTAGAAAACAATAGTGTGCATGTTTAGTGTATTCTGTTGAGTAGTGGCATTTAGAGGATCGGACGGAGGTGTGATAAGTGTTGAATTGATTTATCATGTACAGCTGGACGACTGCACACCAGACTAAATCCAGATCTGACCATTTTTTTCAATAAATGTTACGCCTTCGCGGGCGTCTCCGGCAGGCCCCGGACATGGGTCGGACTCGTGGTGGCATGTGGTTAGCTATAAAAGTGGGAATGTTCGTCTGCCTGGTTGGTCTGGCCAGGCTTCCATTTCGTGCATAGCGAGCGGGTCTTAGTAGCGGTCCGGTGGGGGCCTGAAGCGAAAAGGTCTGCGGGGTACGTGAGTTACCCTTAGTTGGTGTGGTGCTCGGTGGTTTTCACTGAGTAGTTACTCCAACATCTCCGGTACTAGTCTGGAGAACTAGTAGAGGTGCCCGCTAGATGCAAAGGCCTCCGGTTTAATCAGCCGCGTAGGAATTTGGAATTGATCAGGTGCCTGGATGGGTACCGAGAAGTGAGTGTGCTTACAACTCCGCCACCAAAGAGGACATTTGGTAGTTGGCTTTAGAGCTGACGGCCCAAGCAGTGGTACACTGCGAGTTGTGCTCTTAGTGCAACGAGAAGTGAGCGAGCTTACAGCTCCGGTGACCTATCTGGATATTAGGTAGTGGACTATACGTGTTCACGGGGCGACTAGCTTGAGACACTAGTCTTAAAAGTACTGGATGAAGGATGCGTACCGGCGTGTTCTGATCTGGCATTATGACCTGACGTAGATGGTCCCTTGTGCTTGCGCAAGGTTATTCTGACACCTACTTTGTAACCGGAAGGTTGGTAGGGGGTGTCAGTATAAACTTTAAAGTAGTGTATAGCGGGTTGTCCAGCTTTGGTACAGTAGGTATATATGCTAATTACTTACTTACTCAACTTACTTTGCCAAGTACTCTTCTGAAGTTCTGCAAGTTACACCATCGTATTAAATTACCACGTGAACTACAGTCATATGCTATTGTATATGGGGATAATAAAGATACAGTATCAAAGTTGGGTAATTAGCAACTGCTTTGTTACAATAACAACTGAGAATAGCGACTGAGTGCATTCCGAAACACGAAGGAAGGAAGGTAGCTTAATTGAGTCACCCATCCGCGGGGCCGTTATGGCGCAAATAGCTTAGCTGTCACGACTGTTGTGACCCGTACGGTCTAGCCGCTGGTACTGGGCTGGTATTATTTCTTCTGCGCCGGCCGCTGTGCTACCGCCTACCGCGGCAGTCAAGGCTCGGAAACCGGTTAAACTTTCAAACCGTTATCACCCTAAGTACATAAGAACAAAATAAATTCGTTTCCGTTCCTTGAAACCAGTTTTGAGAACGTTATTTTCACAATAAAGTTTTCGGTTACGTTTGCGTTCTTCACCGGTTAATACCGGTTTATATCGTGTGGGAGGGAAGTAAACAGCGGAAAGTAACCGCGCATTCATACTTGTCGTTGCAGGTTTGAGGCTGACGCGGGGGCGCGGGCGGGCTGCGCGCCCTGGGCGTTAACCGGTTTATATCGGTTTAAGAACGAAATGGATTTCGGTTTCGCTCCGAACGGAACGTTATTGCGGAAAACGTTATAGAACATTATTAACCGTTATTTTTCAAACCGGTTCGAGCCCTGGCGACATCGGCAGTCAAAATACAGACTGTTTTGTATGAGTTTAGTAATATTGAAGTCTTTCAGCCTTCCTATGCCGAAGGACTTTAATAGTTCAAGATATAGAAATTATAGAACTATAAACATAATTTAGATAATATTGCTTGTTGTTAAAGTCCTTCGGCCTTGTTACCTTCAGATTAGTTATTATTAATAGCATGAAATCGTTAATAGCAGAAATCGTTACATTGACTTAAATAATAACTACGTATTTAATAAAGTAGAAAGTTACAAGTTTTAGTATTAAACAAACATTGTAGGTAGGTATATAAATTGATGAAGTCATTTATGTAACGATTTCTGATCTGGTTATTAATAATATGTAAACTGAAGTGTTACCTTCAACGACATACTATGATTATAAAGTCGTATAAATTATATTTCTTTAAAATGAAAGTGGATTGTTTTTTTATTACAAAATTAAACATTAAGCTCATAAATGTATCAGTTGATAATTAATTTAGTAAATGGGTATCGCCCAATTTCAGTTCATGACTTGCGTTGCGATGCGGTCATGTGACTTATGTGGCTTACATGATATCGGGCTCTAGCCCTCCGCTATCTGCTTGTTATCTATCACTTAGTGTTATCAGTAACGTTACTGAGTTATCATATCACAACGGCGAATGGAGAATATTAAAAGCTACGTTGACTTGCTAGAACATTTCAAAGTAACTGCAAAGCACAGATGGTCTGTGCTGCTAAGTCACGAAGGCTAGGGTGGGGGGGGGGGGGGGGGCTTGCCTAGTTCGAGCGAAATGTCAGACATATCGTACAACATATTATGAACCCTGTGGCGGTAGCCAAAGTAACATTAAGAAAACGATAGCGAAGTTTTGGCTAAGCCTACTGAAAATTTTGCTATAGTTTGTAGACTTCTTGGCGTGGTTTTGATATGGTTGGGAGTATTTCGTTATTTACGAGTAGTAGATCCATGAGCTGTATCGTCATCGTTAGCCTATAAACGTTCCAGTTTTTGGTGCAGGTCTTCCCTTATGGACAATAGCACAGCTGGAGCTGGAGGTGGTTACGACTGCCATCTTATCAATATCCTTAGACAGTTAGTAAGCAAGAAAGAAGTTTGAGCAGCTATGTTATGTTCTGCCAATTAGGAAAAAGATAGCCAGTTCCACTGTGAGGATTCTAAGTAAAGTGTGCTTCCTCCCTCTGCCTTATCGTTACTTAGATAGACTCTGAGTTAAGGACCAAGCACTTTTTCGTTTTGTAATAAAAAAGTCTTGGAGTGTCATCATCAGCTCAAGCATCTGGTATAAGATAGTTTTTTGTTAAAGTATTTTACAATTTTTTTTAATAAGACAACCAACAGGGTTAACACAAATACAAGCAAAATTGTTTAATTAAAATTTAATATTTCAAAATTTACCTCTATCAAGCTGGTTAAAGGAACAAACCATTCTTATGAAAGCATGGTGTGCTTCCTTTGTCTGTCTTGACTAAAGTCTGTCTTCGCATCTGGACTCCGCTCCCGTATCAGATGGAGCGGAGGCATTTGCCTACTTTTCTACATAAAGAAAAAGTCATCTTAAATCTGCGGCTACGGCTACTTTCCTAGAAGCATAACATACCATCGACAATGTGGTGCTAGGGTTGCCAACTATTTTTACTCATAAAGTAAATCTATCACTAACTAGTATAAAAAAGTGGTTTAAGGCTAGGGTTGCCAACTATTTTTCAAGAAAATAAATTAAATCTGTCACTAACTAGTATAAAAAAAGGATTTGAAGAAAAAATAAAGTATTTTCCAAATTTATTTAAGCGTTGCGTTCCGTTTCACTTCACCTGAGTCTGAGTATCATTCAGTAAGTAGTTCAGAAATTAAGTCAACAGGAATATTCCGTTCAAACGCACGCAGTCGGTAATAAAGTATTTTCCATACTTTATTTTTATTAAAAAGAATAAAGTATGGGAATGGAAAATAACGTAGGATACGTTATTTTAAAGTATGGTTGGCAACCCTATTTAAGGCACATGCTTGAACTGCAGTCGGTGAGTAAAGTTGTGTAGCTTGTAAGTAAGCTGTATGTCAAATGCGCTTGATTCTTCATTGTATTTCCTTATACCTATGATATTGTATCCTCTATGCGTTTGAAGATTCTTTAGTGTCTGTATGCCATTGTATATTTAAGATGTATGTCTCCGTGTTCCATGTTTGAACAGCGAATTCTTCCGCGGCCATGAGCATACAACGCGGTGCGCCTGCGACGCTTTATCGTAAATTGTTTGACGGTGACGACGCTCTTTTGTTATCCATTACAGAAATGTTTTTGAGTTCACACTGTTCAAAGTCTTTGTAAAGTCTGTACGTTTATGCGAAGCGGAATTAATTGCAGTGTTAAATAGCTAAGAATTATGCCATCCCGTCTGGAGGGGTTAAGATCGAATTTATTTAATTTGCATTGATTGCCTGGACACGCTTAATCACACAGATCAAATTTAGTTACATTGATTTAAAATCGTCTGCCACGTAAAGCAACAGAAGAATGGAAGTGCCGATGCCGATATCATCTAATAATTCGTCTTTTTTTAATTAAGTACCTACACTATATTGCCTTAGGATTCCCTGCCATTAACTTAATCTACTTCTTCACAATCACATCACAAACATCAGGCGATTATGTATGAAACGTTTATTTTCATTTGTGGTAGTGCGTCATGTTGTATCTTTTCTATCGCCCGTCGTCCGATATGTAGTGTAGGGATATGTTATCATTTATCCACACATCAAATCAATTCTTAGTAATCAGTAAAAGGTTTTTCCTTGATAGTATTTTTTCTACATCGATGAGTAGGTAGGTAGGTACCTACTTATTGTTCAAATAAATCGGAATAAACCTTTCTTTTACTATACGAGCCCTCTACATGCGTAATGTGTGTCCTATAATCTAATTGCTTTATGCAGTATTTTGGATAACGATACAGATTGCAAATTAGAATTCTGGTTTGACTGCAAGCAAATACATGATCACGATCTTAATGGTATTTTAAACGTTACAAATGTTAAGTTACCTACTGTCATACCCCTCTTGTTTCTTCATCTACGGCTGGGACGATCTGCTCGAGTCGAAGGTCAGCCAACCTATGCGTTGGCTGACCTGGTTAAGCATAGGATTCAGCATTGCCTGTTTAATCGTATCCACAATCATAATGCATTCTTAAACATAATTATATCCAAACTCGCGGATACTTAGCTGATGCAAATGTAAAGGCGCATTCACACTGCGGTGCGGCGGAGCGTGGCGCGCTGCGCCGCGCCGCGCCGCCCGGCCGCGATCCCGTGACGGTTTCGGCACGCTTGGCCGCAGCGCGTGACCGTTCCGTTCGCCGGCCCGATGACTCGCATTCGATCTGTATTATTTATTAGATTGCTTTTTTGTTTTTGCAGTTGAAAACTCGCTTTTAAAACCGGTAACCACTGAGATTATGGTTTACTCGAACACACGGAGCCATTATAAAGCAAAAACATCATTACTGTTAGGTGTTCATAGTTGTTCAGTTACGTATCGTGTTTATGATAATTGAAACTTTGATTTATCGCGACCTTAACAATTCATAATACGAAGTGGAATAGATTGTTGTGCAACATTTATTGTTCGTTATTGAACTTTGTGTTTCTCAAAATACGAGTAATAGAGAAAAGATAAACAACAGGTTTAGAAAATGTACTGTAGATCTAATCCACTCTAATTTCAGACGAAAAACGAATCAGTGGCTACTCATTGCGCGTAACGCACATTACACGAATGCTTTATTCATAATATATTCTAACACAAATTACCTAATACGATATTGTATGCATAACGTTACATATTCAATAACATTTCCGTCCTGAACATTGTACTTAGGTGTTGATTACACGAATCACTCGATACGACTGAAAGATCATAGCAAGTATCTTTCCGATATCATAAAACGATGTCATAATTTAGTAATTTGGCTCGTTGTTTTACGAAATGTTGAGCACTAATTGGTTGCGTATGTAAGGCCAACATCCAAGAGCGTTAGAAAGCGCGTCGTTTGCGCTTGGCTCGTGGAGCGTGCAAAATGGACGTGGGACCGGGACCGGCGCGCCACGCCACTGACCGACACTCGCCGGACCGTGACTGCTTCATGTGGATGCGCCTTTATCACGTTTCTTGGAAGAGACGGTTCTACGCTTCGGTAAAGAGCTTCCCCGTAGTCGAATTAAAAAAAGCTGAAGTTTACTTATTCCTTAAAACATATTTTTTTAAATAATTTTCATACATTAAAAGTGTCCCGTAACTCGAAGATTGACTAGTCAGAGTGAATGACGATAGATCCAATATTGTCCCGTTATATTATTTGCAATTGCAACGCATTACTATATTGTCTAACTAAAAATATGATTCTTTTATCAATCCTGCCATTGACAAAAGGTCATTTGAACTACGTTACTATAATTCCAAAAATAGTAACATTGATCCTCTACCAAACCTCTCCAACCTTAAACAATGGTTCAGTTCACAACACAACTGAAAGCTTTATATTCATTGATCGACAGCGTACATTGTGCGACCATGACAAAATTCCCTGCAGCTAAGTCTATAGAGGTCGAACAATAAAGAGCTCATTATTATTCAACGCAGGCCGCAGGCTTTTCTCCAAACCATGTGTTACCATCACGCTGACACAGTGGTGGGTACGGTAGGCTGGGGTGGGGAGGGCGATTCGTAGCACGATTTACTCGAGCGCATCTGCCCGGTCGTGCTCCGGCGTCCTTCGGCTGACGCGCTGGGAATATCGTGTCGGGAAAATGTAGGGACGTATTGAGAGCGACGAACCATTTCTAAGCTCACGGCTGCGTTTGAACTGAATTGTATTTCAGTCGTGGCTTAGTCATCAAATGCTGAATAGTGTTTTCATTTAAGGCTTCAATAGAAACATCATTGGCGTGCACCGCTATTCACTTCTCAATGAGAGTTCACTTTAGTCTCTTTTGCCTTGCTTTGTCTTCGATCGAGTTAAAATTAATGAATCGTCATTCGACCAATGCTATAGTCATTTCATTTGATGACGACTTATTACCATTTAGTAGCACGTGATGAGATGCTTCATGTAATTTCTCATTTAACAAAATTGCCTCCTATTTTACCAATCTAAAAATAATTAATGACGGTAGTTGTTAACATTGAATGGGCGCCTTTGGCTTTCAAAGTAAAAAAGTAAATAGTGTTGAATAATTTCGGCGGGCTGGTTAGAACCACGATAGCTCAATTGGAAGAGCACCTGACCCGGTATGTCAGAAGGGTGCAGGTTCAAACCCTGCTCGTGGAAATTTTTTCAACATTTGTGTTTTTGTAATTTGTTCGCAACAAAATTTGCGTTAAAAATTATATAAACATTTATAAATAGCTTGCCTACTTCTTAACTGATCTTTAGTATTTGTAAAAATATTATGATCGGATGTTAATGACGGTAGTTGTTAACATTGAATGGGCGCCTTTGGCTTTCAAAGTAAAAAAGTAAATAGTGTTGAATAATTTCGGCGGGCTGGTTAGAACCACGATAGCTCAATTGGAAGAGCACCTGACCCGGTATGTCAGAAGGGTGCAGGTTCAAACCCTGCTCGTGGAAATTTTTTCAACATTTGTGTTTTTGTAATTTGTTCGCAACAAAATTTGCGTTAAAAATTATATAAACATTTAAAAATAATTGTTAATGCTTGTAAGGAAATTGCGTGACGATATTGCGTGAAACTCTTCGGAAGGTTTTTGATAATTTTTCATGTTTATTGATACTTGCCTATGTTTATTGATACTTGCCTGATTTAGAACGGATAAATAATGGACTATACAATTTAAACAGCTCCATAAAACGTACAACTTACGCGGATTTAATGGGGGCACTGAAGATTCTTATCCTCCAGCTTTTGAGGGAAAAAGCTTGTGTATTACTTATCCATTTTTTGGATAGAGCTTGCTGGTTGCCTCAGGCAGCATTTTCAGCGTTACTGGTCTTTAGCTCGTGTAGTGTTTAAATTTTGTACCTACGTTAGGTTAGATTGTAAAAGATTTTCTTTAGGTTGTCTTAAAATACCCTAAAAATCGAATAAAAGCGAGTAGAAAATTTAACAAAAACACTTAAGTATACTAAGTATGTAAACCCAAACTTTTAGTTAGATTAATATATTTTGTCGCGCTTCTAACTTTAGGTTCGCTTATTTGATTGATGCTAGTTTTGTTAACGTTAACGAACTTGAGATGATCTGTTGAATCGTTGCTCCGTGACTTTCCCGCAAAATCTTTTTTTACTGCGTTCATTATGTTAGTGATTCACACATACCTATATCCTAGGTAAAAGAATTTTTTGTGGTTTTTTCGGCAATTTAAAGCTTTGATACAGCTTTTAATAATAAGTTGTATATGTTATTATATAAAATAACACATGTACGAGTAATTGTACTTACTGTATCAGCGTAATCGGAATTGAGACCGTTACAGATTGTCTATACAAAATTATATAACAATGTTAATGATACTCTCCTATTACTGTTTTGTATCTTTTTTTTAACTATCTGGAAACTTGTTCATTTTATTTATCGACCATTTATCGCTTTTATCATATCCGGCACTCCCACGCATGTTGCCATCGTACTGAGCTCTACCCCGAGTTTAGATACTGTTTTAGTGCGTTGCATGAACAAAGGTGGTCGTGTCAGCCAGTAGTATTTGCTTTGCATCTAATATTTTTGCATACATTAAAGAACCTCTTGCTTTATTTTCCAACTGTACGCGTAGGACGTTTCTTTGAAAACGTAACATTTGTCTTACAAACAGTTTAAAATTTAACAAAAAATCAAATAAACGTGTTTTTGTAAGTAAATGCATAAAAACTGTAATTTTTCTTCAGAGAACAAAAGTAATTTTACCACATAACATACACTTCTGCAAACAACTGACGTCATCTTCAAGCGCCGCAAGTGGATCATAAGCTGATTTTCTTGCGAAAACAATTGGGCAGGGTAAAAGACCGCTACCGCAATGTTTGTTTACACGATTTTAAGGCAAGGCATTACTAAACAACGCTGTTTTGCGTCAGTAGTTGTGTGTTCGCCTCTTAGCGGCGTCATGCAAACTAGCGAAGTGGCCGCGAATGGCCCGCTTGCGTCAGGCCTGTAATGTGTGTGGCACGAGGGCGCCGGGCGCTGCCACGCTGTTTCCACTAAGTGTTCTCTCACGAGATTTTTTTGATCAGCTGAATCAAGATTCCGGGGAAATACGGTTGCGAAATACCGTTAACAAGTGTTGATTGACACCTTTTTCCTTGAATTTGCATTTTTGTGTTTTTTGTTGTTTTGAGAAACCAGTTCAAATTTTCCGAGCTCCGGCTGCTCTTATGGTGCGGTTTAGAGTATTCGTTAATAAATGTACTTCAAACTTTGCAGTGCATTAGCATCAAAACTATAAATCATACAAAAGTTTATTTTGAAAATATTTTCATTTGTGGAATTTCAGGTGTAGGTACTCTTTTGTATGAAAATACGTTTTAACTCCTTGTTAAAGTAATTGAATCCGTTTTCCAATAATTTTAATAAAGAAAGGAGGAAGGATAAAAGTAACTCGATATTGTAAGTGATCGCTGAGCCCTTTATCCGGTCCTGTGCCTCCACCTCCCGTAAGCATGACGTAGTGCGGGTACGTTGTGCGAATGCCGACGAGAAACCCGTGCCGCATACTGAGCGGCGCGTATGTCCCCCTCCCCTGCCATTCCACCCGAGAGGCATTCGAGCGGCGTCTCTCGGTGGGAGTGAACGTATGCACTGATTTATAGCTGCGTATTATTTGCTAATGATCAGGAAAAGTCATCAGTTTTTACGGATTGCAACGAGAAATGTATAGAATACAGCACACCAATATAAAAGGCAATCAACAACGTGTAGAATTAAAGTAAGTTTATGATGATTTTTGTCATTAAAAGCTTAGTCAGTCTATCCAATCTATACGAGTATGTGCTTATTAGGACTATTAAATGTAGCCAACACTAAGATAAACCTAATACGATAACCTAACTACGATGATACAAACAAAACTATTATTAAATATTCTGTGCGCCAAAACATCCTTTGTTTTTCTGACAAGACAACACAACGTAAATATAAAGTAAGAGATCAACGTTAAAAAAATACAGTAAATACAGAAAGGAGTCTCGATGCGTCTACAAAACTTACTATGAACTTCATGTAGATCAAGTGTAGATCCCATTGAAAAAGTTTTGATCAATGAGTTGTTTGCAATATTAAACCAACAAATATGAATGTGAAACAGGTATTACGACTACTATTGAAAGATATATAAATAAACCCATCAAAAACATAAATGTGAAATGAGGGCCAAGTTCAATATTAATATGATATATGCTTTGGTTGTTGATTTCAACGACAAAAGAAGTGAGATCTAAATGGGTGCCAAGCCAAGTTCAATGGCTACTCCTGAAATTTATTTATAATAACATAAAATATTTTATAACAACTTAAAATATTTCTTCTTATAACTTAGGATGAGTCTGACTTGGCTAACGCTTAAACTTGGCTTGACACGCTGCCGCGTGTCTGATCTGCCATAAAATTGATAACTGCAACGGTGGATGACGCAAGCTCCCAGGAACGTGGTGGCTGACAGATGGCTGCAGGAGTCAACACTAAGACGCGCAAAACTAAAACAAACACACCAACGTTGCCGGCGTATGTAAACGCGCGCCTGTTGACGGAGAGCTTGGCTTGGCATCACCACTAAATAAGGACTGCAGAGAGTAAGCTTCATACAAACACGCTCGAACAGCGCACACATAGACAACCTTTCACGGACACGGAAACTCGCGACAGTTGCGCTCGGACTTTTAAGGCGACGCATTAGAAATTTACGTGGCGGGGATCTTGATTTTTCCGAACAATTACAAAACATTCATCATCAGCTCATAAAGTCCCCACTGCTGGGGCACGAGCCTTCCCTATGGATGGATAGGGAGAACGGGCCATAAACCACCACGCGGGCCCAGTGCGGATTGGTTGGTTATTAACGACTGCTAATGCAGCCGAGACCAACGGCTTTACGTGCCTTCCGAAGCACGGAGGAACTCGAGATGATAAATTTTTGGTCACCCATCCGATGACCGACCTTTGCAAAAGTTGCTTAAACCTCAGCACTCGCAGACCGGGCGCGTTAACCGCTGCGCCATCGAGCTCCTACAAAACATATGAAAGTGATATTTGATGACATGATTTCTCATTTAATTGACTTCATTTTGCTAGTTACAGAAACACGATTTATCAACTTTTATAACAGAGAAAAAAAATATCAAAGTAACCTCTTTTAAAACAAAGATTTGCATTTTACAGGCTAACCAGACCGATTTAAGCATCTAAATTTTCTTAGTAAATTAATCTTAACACACACTTCAATATTGTAGTTCATTTTATACGTTGTTGTTGTATGTTCATAGGGACACAGCCAAAGCCTTTCTATAATTAAAAAAAAAGTAATTAAATCGGTCTAGTTTTGGAGGAGGAATCAGGGGACTACGAAACGTTGATTTTGTTTTCATACATATTTTTCAATTCAGTCGCCCTTAGTGTTTCCTCTTAAGTTGGTCTGAAATGCTGTGTCCGTGAGAAGGGTTAAATGTGCGTTGTTCGAGCGCAGTATATAAAAATAGATTAGAATTAAATACTTTATTGTACACATAAAAAAACCACATACATGTTAACAAAGAAATAATAATTTAAATTGGAGTCGTTCAAAGAGCGGCCTTATCACTAAAAGCGATATCTTCCAGGTAACCTAGGGATGGAGAGGATTGATAACAAATAAGATGGAGGCGTTGAAAAAAAAGTGTACAGTAATAATTTATTACATAAACATAAATACACATATACACACATACATAATACATACAACCATATTATAAATATGTAGACCATACATACCATTTAAGAACAAAAAATAAATAGTGGACTAACAGTAGAATTACAATGACAGATAGTGATCTTTGACGAGTTTCTGAAAACTACTATTATGATTACCTTCTGGGGCCAATATTTAGTGGTATAACGTACGCCGCACATGCTACAGGCTACAGGACTACCCGCAGTCTATAAATCCATACCCCGCGGTACCAGGCCGTCTGTTAACACCACATTTCCGTAGAATAGCGTGTTATAGCATTTCCAAGGAAAATTTCAACAGTTACGTTTGTGTAAACATGAGATAAAAGTGTACGTTTAATCGTGTTTTGGATTCGTTATCAACGCTGTAGGTATACATGGTATACTCGTATGTTGTATTTAGAGTTATGACATATAATAAAATTGGAGCAAGTCACGAATAATAATGCATTTATAGAAATATATTTAAAAATAAACTAACGAGCAACATAAGTCTGAGGTCACTAAATGTCAAGATTTGTCCTGGCAAGTCAGGATTTTAGGCGTTTGTCAATTTCCAGTTGGCCTTAGAATCAGGGGATGTGTCGTCATCATTAAGGCGGAATAACTTCTAAATTTTAAGAAGTATTTGTTACTCCTACAAACTAAATTAGCTTTATTTCCTTATGGAAAACAAGCACTATAAAATGTATCGAAATACACTAATAAAAGATTTATGAAAAAAAAATCGCGATATTATTTATACAAAATCAAAGGAAATGTTCGTTTTTGGGCCCTTATTTTATTACAGTTTTGAAGTGATGCTTTTCTGATAGATCTACCTTCTGAGATGATGTTTCCAAAAAGAAAAAAATATATAAAAAGGCCCCAACATAATTTAAAAAATATAATAAAACTTGAAATCTTGTTTTCTTCATCGAGCTTTTCTTATTATTTTTGGGTTCTAATGAAAGTTTTAAGTGTTTGTTATATAATGCTGAACTTATTTATACTTACATTCTAAAAGGTAAAGTTAAGGTTTCAATGCAATTTCCTAAAAATGAAACCATGCGGTTGCTGGCTGTAATGGATAGTACCATTTCATTACTAATTTGTGACGTGACATTCTAAATGACGATTATATTCCTCCTTGCTGTTCTGCCTGGAAACAATATGCTCGTTGTGTTAGTTATGTACTGTTCCTGATTCCTCGAGGCCACTTTTAACTGAAGTATACTTGCGCCTGCGCCTTAACCTCGGCAGCCAGCTGCGGCGGCAGATGTTCGTGAAGTGGCGTCAGCTACCATTATCATCACAAAGAACACTTTGAGTACACAATATTCTCATACATACATCGCCGCTACACCTTGTAACAGACGCTGTGCCTCAAATATTATTTCCAATGACATAACCAACTTGCTAACACGTTCTTTATTATTCAAATTAAACGATTTATAACTCGATATAACATGTAAATAAATATAGGTACGACACGTGTAAGAATGAACAAAAACGCCAAATATTATTTCCGTTCATCTTATTTTTAGTTTCATACAGTTAGTTTTTATGATCTCGCCGAGCATCAAGGTCATTTTTAAGTAATCGCCAAAATAAAAAGCAATCATATTTTGTTGGTTTTGGCATATTGACCTCACAATTGGTCTTAGTGAAGGAAGTAAACTGTTTAATCGGTTCCTGTACGGTAACGTGACGTCACATCCTGATTTAAGACCTTAAAAGACCTTTGCGGTCTTTGTGTTACATTCACGTTTCTTGATCTCATGATAATGGCAATGTTTGTTTACACAAGTCAACTCAAAATGGCTTGATTAATAAAGCCTTACCTTTGATTGAATGAAGCATCTTGAAAGCAATTTATGATTCTCGTTTCAATCTTCGTGAGTCCTCCTGACTTCCTGCCCGATCATCGGCGTTGAATTGACGTTCATATCATTGTTGCTCCGTTAGCAGCGGTAGTGGTCGTCTTGTATCACCAAGAACAGAAATGTATGATTTTCAACAGGTCTATTGAACAAACTATCATGATCATCAGTCTATACTATAAACGTCCATCTGCTGGACCCAGGTCTTCTGACATGAGCACTTGGAGAGACCAGTTCATCGTTCACCATACTGACCCAATGCATGGTTGGTGGATTTTTAACGACTGCTATCTAACAACTACGAACGGCTATACGTGCCTTCTAAAGCACGGAAACAAATTATATTTAAAAAAAGCAAGATGGTGCATCATCGTAGCACACTGTGACTGTGGCACAGTTCGCCTCATAGAGCCTAGTCCAGCTCATTGCGCAAACAAGGATGTTGGCTCAGGTGCGTTTTACGTAACGACCCGTATTACAACTAATATGCTTTGCTACAATCGTGTGTGATTCATACTATGGAACACTTATACCGTACAGAAGAAAACTACCACGCCGTCTAATGGATGACTAACAGCTAACAGCACATACATTATATTCTAATACCATAGTTCAAAAATTTACCTCCACACACTATTTAAACTAAAAGAATAGTAAAAGTGAAATTCTTTACAAAAACTCTTAGGGGTATCTTACTTTTGTAATCTCTATTATTTACTGATGGGCTGAATGTTATCTGGAACAACAAAGCAGTCATGAACCGTTTACACTAGAACACACAATAAACAAAAGTGAAAGTTCCTCGAAAGCTTCCTTTCAAACTGTTTTTACGACTCCCGTTATCCTTTTCAGTCAAGTGTAAGTTAATGTTCGTTTCCATATTATTATTATTGGCTGTAAAGGCATCTGCTTCTTTGGTAGATAGATGATGTCTTGAACTGTTAAAGTTAAATGTAAACACTTTGTTATTGCAGGTTATTACTTCGCAGTTTAGGTATATTTTGCCAGCGCGCCGCCCGAAGCGGCGTATGGCAGTGGGGTGTCGCACGGCTTGCACGACAGTCGCAGTTGCGTCGCGCTCGCGCATATTTGAAAATATTTTTTTTTGCTTTTCGACACCCGCAATGTCTTCTAAGCGTAAACGTCAATATAATCCGTATAAAAGATATTGCTGTGTTTACGGATGTCTGAATAAAACGAATAGTGAATCAGAACTAACATTTTTTAAAATTCCACACGATATTGAAAGGTAAGTCATTTTGTTGTATTTAATTAAACCATAACATAAATCTTAATCAGTAACTTTTTGATTAAATTTTGTTTTATTTGCCTAAAACTAAAACGCTTCAAAATAAATAATAATAATTATGTCTTTACCATGGGTATGTTAATAGCGTGGGTAAGGTGTAGTAAGCACCTACTAAATTATTCCTTTTTATTAACTTATACATACCTACATACATATCTCTACAACCAAATAATCCCTTATTTAAAATATGTATCACAAATACAAAAAGGTAGTTATGATTACGAGGTCAAGTAAGTTCACGATTGATATTTCCAGTATGAGATAGCTCTCAGACATATATACCTAGTGACATTTTCGTGAATAGATATGTAATGTATTTCCTATTTAACAATTTCAACATTCATGCAACAAAAACCAATTCTTACCCGACTGACCCACTTAGATGGAGGGTAATGTTTTTCGAGTATTTGTATGTATATATGTATGTAAATATGTCTGTTCCTTTGTTACCACCTGCAGGCCAAACGGCTTGACCGATTCGTATTCTTCTCCGGAGTATCATAGGCTATAATATTAAAAATATATAAATATGGCCGACGTAAACTGCAACATAGTTTTCGTCAGTCGGGTTCTTTGGATATTTAATGAATTCACTTGTTTGCATTTATAATAAAGTTATATATATACAGAGTGTAAGGGGCAGCGTCCCGAAAAAAGAAACCACATAATCAGTCCACGAAACTGCCCTCTGACTATGAGCTTTTATAGCAGTATTATTGCAGTAGTGGAAAAGAGACGCGAGTATATTCGCCGCTACACGCGTCTCGTTTTCACAACTGCAATAATACTGCTATAAGAGCTCGTGGTTAGCCCCCTGAACTACTTTCCTAAAGAAACATTTTCAGGAGACGACAACACTTTTCGACTTCTCTATACAACCAATTATTATTATTTATACCAATTGGCAAATTAAAATGACAATTTTGTATTAAACAGTAATTTTGTAAGATTGTTTACGTCTCCTGAAAATATTTCTTAGGGAACGTTGTTCAGTTTTATTGAATGATCTTGTGGTTTCAGTTTTCGGGATACCGTACCACACCCGTTTCTTATAAGAGATAATGTAGCAAAAACATTTATATTTAAAATAATAATAAGTACATAATATTTTATTACCTTGATCTGATTTTAAAGTGGTATTATATTATGTTGCAGACGACAAGAATGGCTTAAAGCAATCGACAGAGAAGATTTACTCGATGAAAATAAATTAAAGAAGGCCAAAAATAACTACGTTTGTGCTGCGCATTTCGATGACACTGCAATCATAACTACTACTATGAAGCGGCTGAAATGTGATTCAGCACCCACAAAATTATTACCTCATAAATCTCACAAAAATATTCAACCAAACGCTAGTGATTTAATCATAACAACTAAAAAAACATCCACTCAAGCTCTTCTACAGACATCTAAAGATATTTCGTCTCACTTACAAAAACCCACAAACAAAGATAAAGTATTGGTATCCACTTATAGTCACACCCAATCACAAACCGATACCCAAGAACAAAAAGAAATAGAATCTGAGATCGCCCAACTGAATATAAGTAAATCATTTAATGAGTTGAATCCCAAATCAACAGTTCTATCTGAACCTACAACAAGTACCTCACAATCTCATACAAAAGTACGTATAGAATCAAATAAAAAACTTAAAATTAAAAAACCTAAGGTGACTTTTACTTCAACACAAACAGATTTGATAGAAACATCAAATAAAATGACACAGACAGCGTCAGCTTTATCTGAAAATTTCCCACGTAAAAGAAAACTGAAAAAAGAACTTGTGACTATCAAAAGCAAACGTAGGCGATTGAAGCAAGAACTTAAGAAATAAAAAAGAGTTAGAAGCAAAAAAATGCATCTTTATTCTCCAGTTACGAAGACAAAGTAGCTCAACGATTTATGAAATTGGTTGAGTGGCAAAACAAAATAAAAAACAAATTCAAAGGTAATCGCTACGATGCTGAATTCAAAATATTTGCTTTGAATTTACACTACTCTAGTCCACGTGCATATCGTTACCTCCAAACTGTTTTAAAGCTTCCCAGCAAAAACACATTGAACAGGTTAAAATTGAAAATTCCACCGAAACTTGATGACCGAGTTATAAATGTATGTGTTTTTTTTAATGTGTACAATAAAGTATTTTATTCTATTCTATTCTAAATAGTATCTCTTTAAAATTTGAATCACTCTCAAAAAACGCCAAATATTGTACAATTTGTGTTGATGAGATGGTACTCAAACGCAATTTGTATAATTATACAAAAAAGGACGAAGTGGTCGGATTCCATAATATATAAACGGTACTATATCACCAGAAATAGCTAGCAGTGCTTATGTTATAATGCTACAAGGGATATACTGTAACTAGAAGCAGCCTATAGCCTACGCTCTTCTAGTAAGTACTAAACATTATGCTGAATTAGATTCGTGGATGAATGAAATAATATCAAAGCTTTTTGGTGTGGGTATAGAAGTAAAAGCCATTATACCCGATCAAGGGTCAAACTTTGATAAATATGCCAAAGTCATTAAAAAACTGACTGTAGAAAAGTCATACTTCTTTGTTGAACAACACATTTTTTTTACATTTTTGATGTGCCACGTTTAATAAAATATTAAATATAATAATATTTAAGATTGATACCTAAAATAACAAATACTCACGTGGAACCAAACAACTTCCAAAGGATGAGGGTGAAATATGCAGCTCAAATATTTAGTAACACGGTATCTGCTGCGCTTGAGGCGTATATTTATTTTAGTAAAAATCTCTGAGGACGCAAGAGGAACAGCATTTATCAAAAGAATGGATGACATATTTGATGTGCTAAATTCTTCAAAAATTAAATCTGCCAAAGAGTATCAGACAGATTATAGAATGACTTGGCAATAAAAAATAATTTTACAAGATGCTTAAGAAATGTTTGCTACTATTAAGTCCAAAAATCGTAATACACAAAAAAAATCCGAAGGATTCAAGTACTTATTTACAAGACGGCTCAACCAAGGCAGTTTAGATAATGTTTTCGGGTCTATTAGACAACGTTTACTCCCTACTTCCATTCGATTTACTCGAGCATTTTCAAAATTGTTTTATGTCAACATGCTGAAAAGTGTTAATGCTAACTGCGAGTTTGACATTTATGATATGCTACTTAAAGCTGAGGATATAATTAACAAAGAAAGTGCAAATCCATCTAAACAAGTCAGACCCTTTCTCGCTGATAGCCTTAAATGGTGATATTAATCATCGTATAGATTTACCTGAAGCGAACGCCTACGTTGAAGGCTTTTTACTTTTCAAATGCTCTAAAAACATCCAAGTTGCAAAGAAATGTTTGTAATGCTCGACTCGTCACTGAATTTGGACCATACGAGATTTACTCAGTACAAAGTGTATAATAAAAGTAAATCGTTTTATGGAAATTTAAACATGCCTTCTCAGGAAATGAATGAGTACGTTAAAAAATTAGAGACTGCGTTTACACACAATTTTGAGCACCATTTACATGGAAATCCTGGAAGTGTGAAATATTTAAATTACTACAAGAAATTTAATTATACATTGCCATGTTCGTGTTTCCCTGTAGACTATTTGTTAAGGTTATTCGTGAGACTACGTATATTTTCGACTGGGGGATTTAATAATTGAAATTTTAATTCTGAAAAAAAAAAAACAATCAAACAATACTTAAAACTTAAGCAATTGTAAGATAATTTTTTAATAAACACATTTTATTTCTTTACTTATTTATATTTTATTTTGTTAGAAATACCCATCGCCCATCTGTGCAATAAACTAACTTAACATAAATATTGTAGGGGCTTAGCACTGAGCGAGCTGAATTTCTACTTTATTGCGACGTCAAAGAGTCGCTATTTATTAAAATGTTTTTGCGGCGTGATCTTTCTGTACCTGTACTATTAAGTATTCTGTGCTTCAACCTTGTACTCTGTTTATTATGAAATTTTAAAATGATCCCAGAAAGATGTATAAATAAAATACGATAATCAATTTTCTTTTCTCTCAATCTTCAGTGCTCTTCAATTTCAATAGCTATTGGTTAGCCAATGACCTCACTCCGTCTTTAACACTAAAAACACTTTCTATGACTTCAGTCAAAACCGACAGTTGTAAATGGCCAATGTTACAAACTTGTTATTGCATTAACTTGTCTTTGTTCAAGTTCCAAGGGTTTTTTATTACGTTGCCGCCTTCTTATTATGTAACTTTCATTGGGTCGTAAACTAAATTAACGGAATATTTTAGTCCTGTGAAAGGGAAACTGGCTATTGTTTGTATTTAAAGTTCTTTTAACACTCTTATTGCCTATAAAACTGGGTGACTCTAGAACTGTTATTTCTAGGTATATAGTAACAATGCTAATGTTGTGAATTCGTCTATTGCGCACTATGATGTGCATGCAGTTAGCATCAAGTTGATTGAGATATGGGGAATATCCAAATATGGATAGCTTAAGTTTTAATAAAATATATATAATATATTTTACATTTTTTTTTATTTAGTTCACAAAACCGACAACAGTCATAATGACATAAATTTATGAAACATTAAAATAAGATCTAGATGCGAACCTAGCATGTGTAAGTTTACATTACATAGAGTTAAATTTCAAAAAATATTTAAAAATATTTTGACTATATATAAGGGTTTTACATATTGTTCTCTATAGTTTACGCTTACGATTTAACATTTGAGATTGACTTTAATTTAGATTTAAAAAAGGCTTCAGAACTCGTAAATATATCAATGTCGTGGCGAATACTGTTAGCGTAGGCTAGCATTCGTTATTTAACAGATTGGTGACCAATGTTTGTTCTCACGAGTGGCAGTTCAAAGGTTTTACGGTTAATCAGACGGCAGCCGGGACGAGGCATAAGTAGAGAAAGTAATAGACTCAAGTAAATCTGGTGAAACGACTTTACCATGCAAGATTTTGTGTAAGAAGATGATATCGGCCAATTTTATACGTGTACATAAAGGATATATTTTATAACAACTCAACCGCTGGTTATAATAATATGACCACAAACTTCGTCCTGTATTAGCTTATTTAATTAATGTATCTTTAACCACTGGTACTTTCTTTTTATACAATGTGTAACAAAAAGCTGTGGTCAAAATGAAAAGATCCAAAGTGTATCCCATCTAGAACTTGAATGTGTTGTTATTAATACATAATTATTAACTTTAATTTGTCATTAAATATTTATATCTGTGAAGTGATGCGCGTCAGGCGTGCATAAGCTAGCAGCAGTCATAAATAAACTTTACCAATTATCTAGCCCAAGAAAAGGTTCGTTATGAAACTCGTTAAATGGTTACTATACAACGGATAAACATACTTAAAATACTTAAATACATACTTATTATACATAGAAAACACCCAGACCCGAGACAATTTAGAAAAACAATAATTTCTAAATTGACCCGACCGGGCATCGAACCCGGGACCTCAGAGATGGCGACACCATGAAAACCGGTGTACAAACCACTCGACCAAGGAGGTCGTCAAAGATAGTACACAGAGGTTACTAAACCACTAGGGCTGAGACTTGTTTATTTTGATATGACGTCACAATAGAAATATTAAATTAAAAATTGCAATAACACATTAAAGTTAATAATCATGACTTCGTAACTCTGCATACAAGATCTAGATCGGATACACTTTGGATCTTTTGATTTTGACCACACCTTTTTTTTACACGTTGTATAAGAAAAGAAGAAGAAGAAGTTAGACAGGAGGATAATGTTGGCACTCGCCGATATAATATGACGTCAGCCAGCAGTGTCTGTTTTTGATTAGACCAAACATGTTGAGACACAATAACAAAACAAACTTACCATTTTACAATAAAATAATACAGTAAAAATAGTTTTCAAAGTTGTTAGTTTAAGACAAAGTAGTTCTTATACAACACGTAAGACATCCATCTACCAAGTGATTACGCCTTTTGTCCACCCACGTGTGTGCCCGTATAGGAGCTCGCGTGTAAATTATGCGATGTGTACAGTGTATTCTGAGTTAATCGATTCCTGTTCAGCGGTATCGAGCGGGCTATCACCGTATTTACATGATGCGGGAGTGCGGGAGCGATCGTCTGACACTGCGCAACCTTGGCTCTGAGCGTGGCGTGACGTCAACGCGAAGCGCGAGTACGACGGCGGCTGAGGCGGCTGCGACACGAAAGGAGAGAGACTACAGAAGGATAGCTTCATACAAAGGCACTCGAGCAACGCATACAGACCCCGATCCGATCCAAACCTTTCGGAGAATCTAGTAGGGCACGAGGACATGCACTAGTGCGTGATGCCGTTCCCTCTACAAAACCTCGAAAGTTTCACACGGCTTGAGGAACGTGCTTTAAGTTTCTCGCCGCTCGCCCCTACAAAAGCCTGTTGAAGTTGAAAATGCCGTTAAAGGCAATCAGCAAAATCTCTCAAATAAAATAAAACGTACAAAGAGACCTCATGCGCGGACACAGATCTCGGAGCCGCCCGGTTCAAAAATATGATAAAAAGGATGGGTCCAAAAATGGATCCTTGTGGAACACCTCTTCTTAACGTTGTCAACTTTGACTTATATACCTACTGTTTCAACATTATCATCACTTATGGTTGGAACAGTCCGACCGCAGCCGTTGCCAGATTCTATGTCCGCGAGGTGTATGCGTGCGTAGCTCGTACAGTCAACATCAAGGTAACTGATGATTGGTCAAGTTTCAAAATATGAAATCAGTATGAAAATCAAAACTTTTTAGACGCATATCGAAAAACCTTCGAGTGTCTACTAGTACCTGCAGACTTTGACTGTAGTTATATAGAAAATACCGACTTACACTATCGAAACTTAATTTTGAAATCTAGTTAACATCATCTACTTTTGCTGTTGACTGTACGCGGTATGTATCAAGCTTAGCTTTTGGGTCCCCTTATTTTGTGGCTACGATGTGTTGTATTAAACTATTTAAGGTACGAGTTGTCATTGTACTTGTCTTTGACCGGAATATGGTCCTACCTTGCGCACTGTTAACTGTAACCGATTTTTTCGATTTCTGTCAATGAAGTTTTCTGAACCATGATTGAGAAGTTACAAATTGTTGAGCTGATCAAACAAGGAATCGATTGTAACATTACAAACCATCGAAACTTTTGCAATAGAAGCTGTGACTTTTATGAAGCTTTGTTGTGTTTTTGTTCAGTGCATATGGACATATTACTTTTAACAAACTCTTTGCATAATAAATGAAATGAAACATGACACGTTTTAAGTACCCCAATATAACCCCAACTATATAATGAGAATGACATCATTTTTTTCCGTGGCCCAGCCATTATGACAGTATGTTAAACCTTTTCTATTTAGCAACCTTAGGATTATCTTACGAATGTTGTTTGAAGTTAAAGCACAAGTGTGTGTTTATCTGATTGCTGAAGTGTATTGATGAATGAATGCTGAAGTGATTCTAAGAAGTGGTGTTATTTTAGAAGTGGTCAATGTCAAACGTGACGTGATACTATTGAGTAGCCTTAACTTGTTGAAATGGTAATTGTTATTCCAATGTGTATATTTACTTACTACTTACTATCCTGGTGCTGCAGCCCCAGTGACCTCCTCTAATACAAGTCGGCGGCGCCACAGCCCCCGATTCCCATAACAAAAACCGTTACCACTAGGTTCCATCCAACCGTATTTTTTTGTTGGAACTCCGTTCGAACGGCTTTAAAATCTGCTTGATTGACAGATGTGAATACGAAAATCTAACAATAACAACTAAGTTGCTACGATATCGGTACTTACGGTTTTTGTTATGGGAATTGTTCATTGTTCTCGGTTCTGGGCTGCTTCCTGCTAGTTGTCTACATGAAGCTTTTTCAGGTCCATAGAACTTCGTCCTTTCAGCGGTAACGCGGAGTTAATAATCCAAGTTTTTATTACAGAAATTAAATCAGATTTCAATACCACATACAGTAAATTTGTTAGAGCCGGTGCAGGCTCTCGCGTAGTGTTAGTGACCTGGAAGTACAGTCGGTTTATCGACCACCAGCCTACAACCGAGTTCACCCGACACCTGGCGAAGTACCCGTAGCAACCTGCAACTAAATCGTTGTAGTACCTACCTACAGTCAGTGTAATCACTAATCACACCACAGCTGCCACGATATCCTTCATAAAATGCTTACAAGCAGGTGTACGTATTCACATTCAGCCCGTACTATTAAACAGTAGTTACCGATCATTGAATTAGTTTAGTAGGCCTTGACAATGGCTTTGTTTGACGTCACCTCACGGCTATTTCTGACCTACGACTGTGTCTTACAGATTGTGTAATAATCATACAGGTGAGATAAAGGCTGCTCTGTACGTTTATAGTTTGTGTAAAGTACGACACATTTTAATTTTCAAATGTTGATATCATATCAGCCTAGTTTTATACTTAATTAGTAACATATGTTCATATTCTCACTAAATATTCAAAGTTTTTTTGTGATATTAATATCCTCGTTTTGTCATTTCGCCTAAGTCTGGTGCATAGAAAGTCCGGTGCATATGCAAGCATACATAGATTCCGCATGAAGGTCACCTTAGTCTATAGGCGCCTTCAGCATCATGTGTATAACTTGCGCATTTCCTAACATTCATTCTTATTTTCAAATACTTTTATTGAATCTTAAACACTTCAAACCACAGACCAAATATAGGTCTGTCCTTCAAACCGAAATATAGCAATACAGGACATTGTTGCTTGGCGGCAGAACGACGGCTCACGGCTTCTTTATAAATATATTACAGCTAGGATACATACAATAATATAAACATTTAAACTAAGTATTTCCCACGAAGACGGCATATGACGCTGAGGTGATGTCCATCCAGTAGCCGGCCACCTATCAGAGCATGACATCTTTCTGTCGAAACTCCTCCTTCACGACGACCAGATGGTCTGTCGTTCGTTACTCTCACCGCAAATAAATTAAAATTTACATTGTGGCAAGACTCCAAAAGTAAACCTTATGTACTCTATTATCTCCTCTGCCCTAGTAGAGTATTAACGCCGGGACACGTATAGCAACGTCGACGTCAGTAGTCAAGTAGTTGGAGCTGGACTTAGCAAATGGTTCTCTCCAGTCTGTACAACGAACAAATGAAAAGTTGGCTTCCACTTAATCATTTCCATTATGATAAAGCCCTTCTCGTCACACATAATAATATATAAATCTGGTAGCAAACGCAGATGCTCAACATTACCCAGTAACATACCAAAAGGCATATTCTATTATTATTTATGTCTCACTGAGAATGCACTGCTAGTATTAAAGTGGTAACGGTACATGTTGATTATGCTTATCCTTATTTTATATCTAATAAAATAATGTCCGACTGACGTCAATGTAGGGCTATTTGTAGATTGTAGCAGATATTAGTATATCCACCAGATAACAGAGCCGTTATATATGTATCTCTATGTGGCATCATGACACCAATACTTACTTTAATGAATTAAGAGTGAATAAAAAGTAGCATGCTCAACATATTGTTATGTAATCTTCTGAAAATTCCTTTATCTTTGCCAAATAACGTTACTATAGCAGTAATTACGTCGTCGGTTTTATGTATATGGTACCTCGAGCTACCAATTGTTTCGTCTTTTCGTTTATGCAGTCTATTGTAATTCATATCTGATGGATCAAATCAGAAACACGTGTGAATACTGATTCTTACGTTATTATGATCTGTAACGTGTTTATTATGTAAATACTTTATTTTCATAATTATATAAATTGGGTCTAATTTTAACACACATGAAATATTTTTTGAAAAGAAGATGTCTATATCTGATACATGTGTTCATGTTCACCATAAAGCTTCATTACGTTGAAGAAAATTTATTTGCCTAGGTTTCTTTTCATCACGCTGTTATTTAATATTTCCCAAAAGACTCGCGTTACGCTTGGAGTGCAGTCCTTGACAGTGGCGTGACGTCAGCGGCTATTTCGGGCGCCCACCGATCAACATTTTGTATTTCCTAGTACCATATGTTTGGACTCCGCTGTATCAATATTTTAAGACGCGATATTTTCATTGGACGCTACGGACGTTATTAGATATCTGGCTGAGAATATGTATTTTAACATTAATATCTTCGCGGTTTAGTGTTCGTTTCATATTTTTATTCAAATGAATGCATTCTACAAACAACTGGAGCGAAAACCTGCAGGAAACGTAATTCTGTTTATTGTGATTGAGTTCATTTCTTATATTCATACATTACATACATTGCAATGCAATAATGGTCCAATATTATCTATTTCTATTTGAAAAACATATTTTTTCGTTATATCAACACCAACCAACGTACTACCTACCAATCAGCAATCAATACTCGTGGTGTTATTACTCAGATCTGCGAAACACATTTAGCAACGTGCAACGTGGAGGTTCTGCTTCTTAGTCACAGCATCTACGTACGACGTAACAGTCTTTAACCTTTTGACTTTTATTTCATTCTATAGTCACACAATCAATGTGTTATGGCCCTCAACTGTTGTACTCGTACTCGTAGATGTATCTGTGGTCACCGGCGGCGGGTAGATATCAGTAACTAATCTAGTTTTAGTCTCAGCGGCGTATACGAGTAGCTCCAGTTCTGGACATTCGCAAGCGACAACTCGTTTTTTTTCTGAGCACAAAACTAGTTTGCTCGGAGTGGTTCGTGGCCTGGTATGGTATCGCCGGCAAGGACAGCGCATAAAGTCCGTTTCAATTCGACAGCAAAAACTATTTCACAACGTCCGTCGTCGCCACGACTAACACTCAATTTACGTGTCAATATTACGCGAGTAGATTTTATGTCATTTAAGTATAGATAGATATGTAATTGGTTGACAATTATTATGGACATTGCGAGAATGTTTATTTATGTTCTGTCGTAGTAGTGCAATACAATTTGCAATTCGATTTATACTAATATTCACACCTCTAATTAATTACATGTGTCATAGTCCTCCGATTGATTGAGCAATTTTCTATAAAATGGCAAATCTGCTAGCAAAGCATTTAATTAATCACTGTAAGTTTTTAGTAGACACTCAAATTTAGAACGAAGATATCCCCACACGTTAAACTAAACGAATTGTGAAGCTACAGTCACGTGCTGTTAATGAGGATGTGACAGATAAGTGTTTTTTCACAACGCATGGTGACCGACCGACGCGTACGCAGCGGGGTCGTGCCAAGTGACGTCAAACTTGTGTAATGTCAGTTATTGAATGACCACACAAGATTACTTTCAAAAACTCAATCAGTACAATTGGCAGTGTTCGTTGTACAAAACTTTACACGATGTAGCTTCTTTTAAAGCAACGAATTGCTACAACGTCGCATTGTATGACAAAATCGGTATATTCCGCTGGCGCTTTGATTCGCGGTGCTGTGCACAGTCCCGGTTGTGTTTGATAAACGTTTATTTTCTTCGCTGGCACTTTGCCCGTGGGCAGGAGGTTTGAATGATACAAATGAACCGAAATGCTCTCCGTTGTTTCGTGATGCATGGGAACTGTTACAGATTGTTTCGTTACTGTAACAACATTTCAAACGTTATTGTCTTAAAATGCTGTGTGTATTGCAGAAGAATAACGAACTGTTGTCGGACTATCTGAATAGGTATTGAGTTCTAGAAGTTCTAGAAGCTTTCATACATTATTTATCTAAAACCCAACATTATACTTAGGTAAATAAAAAATAACTAAGCTAACTTTGAATATATTAAATTCTACTTAACATAGAATACAAAAAGGGTAGATTTCTAAAAATGTTTTGAACGGTGAATCTCAAACACACAAAAATCCTAACTATGAATAATGCGAAAGTGTTTTTGTTTGACAACGGATTGCACTGAAAATGAATTTAAGGCCTTAGGCTGTTTTTTAACCTAAAAACTCATCTCATTCCTTTCGAAAACAAACATCAAAAAGTAGGAACAAAGAGTCATTTTTTGCACCGAACTTGGCGTGGGCGAAGCTGCGGTCACATTCTAGTAGGTAATACATAAACATCACGTCTCATAGATTGACGGCATCGTGTGGAAGTGGCTTGGGCTGCGGCGCGCGGTCCGCGGTGGCCAGACCAGCGATAAGCGTTTCATGCATGTGCTCATGTCCCCATGTGGCTCTGACGTCAGCAGCGCCGTCTTATCTGGCTTTAATTACACAAACGCTCTTGTCTGCTACACACGCCTGTGTTGGGAAATTAGTAGAAGAGTGGATGTACTAACGACTACTTGCTATCATAAGCTAATATAGTGCTCAGTGGTGTGCACTTGAAGAGGCTTATGTCCAGCTGTGGACTAAGACTGAAGAGAATGATGATGAAGTAATCATAAATGGTTGGTCTTCAAATACATTTCTATCTTCAAGATTTGTCTAATTTTTTCAAGGAGTTTTTTTTCAATGCAAGACTTCTATTCAGCAAAATGTATATTCTTGAAATTATTATTATTAATGTAGAACTTTTAAGAATTTAGCGAAGTGATCCAACTAAAAAGTGTTTTCGATCCAAGTAGATTCTACTTGCACGGGGCAACGATCGGTAGGGAAGCGATCGAGCAGCAGTCGCGGCGGGCGCGGTGGAAAAGATGTAGGGCGAGCGCCATTTAGGTTAGTTTGCGCTCTCTATTCAGGTTCAGGGTGCCTTACTGCCTGGTGCTAGTTTTATTTGACATTCTATCACGTTAACTAAAACGAGATTTTGTATGCTTATATTCAAAATTCAAAATCATTTATTCAGTTTAGGCTACAAATAGCTCTTATGAACGTCATTTATGCCATCGGTTCGTAAGTCTATCTACTCTGGGCGGGAGATCTTGTACTGAGAAGAACCGGCAACAAATTCAGCAAGTGTCTAGCTCTTTTCTCCCTTACAGCGTCATAAATATTGGAAAATGCCCTATCATAAAAGGACACTTTCCATCACAAATAAAAACACAAAATATAAAGAACAGTCACAACATGTAAAAAAACACAAAAAAAGAAAAAAATAAATAAATTAAATATTTAAGTTTGCAAAAACATCATTTACCAGTATAATTTTTTACAATGTCATACAGTACTAGTAAAAGTCAAAACCTGTCTTAGAAAAAAAAAATTAAACTATAGTTAATAATAGTAAAAATAAGTACGCAGCACAGCAGCCCAGCCAGCAGTAGACCAGCCTCCACAGGCGGCACCCGTTCACGAGTATGACATATGAATCAGCCATCGCTTCACTCAACCATATTTTAGGGATATTGTCATTTGTCACCAGGACGCATTGCTTCGATGCCATTCAAATTCTGTTACCGTAGACTTGATAGAATCTCAATTGAAACTGGAACTAGCCAAATACTGAGGAGTACGTCCGTAGGCACTCATAAATTCATGTTTGTTAATGGCTCATGGTGATTGTTCTGTTTGCCACTGTCGTGATGCCACTGTCGTGATGCCACTGTCGTGATGCCACTGTCCGTGTCCATCACCGGCGAGAGTAAATAAAAAATATGGGTTAGTTTCGTTTCGGCACCTTCCCAATTCGGCACCTATGATTTTATGAACTCGAACAGTCGCCAATAATAAAGAGTGATGCAGCTTTTACCTTTTTCCACGTGGTGGCTATAAGTTTCTTCTGCTATGCGATTCAATTAAAATTTTATATGTAATTTAATTATGCATTAAAACTAATTTAGAATTAAAAAATTTGCGAAGAAATGCTTTTGTCTACAAATCTTTTCTTACTTTTGAATGTAGAAAACTTTTTAATTCTCGGCTTAGTCGTTGTCAACTTCTTTTCCGGGATGAAAAAAGGCTTATTGATCGTGAAAGATGCGTACGGTCGAGTTCTGGTACTCTTCCAGTCGATTGAGTTACTGTGTAGATATGAATATCTAGTTTACTTTTCAAAATACAATGTAATACAATGTAGTAAATGAGCAGCCCGTCTAATGCTTTGTTCTATTTCTAGTCGTAACTTCTCCCTGACCTTTGACTATTTACTTAACAAATGAAACTGAGTCTTGTGCCCAAAGGCGATGGCAGATATCGCTTCGTGATCGTGACGTCATTCTGTGACGTCATAGGTCGCTGCGTAGGAGGGGGTAGCGCCACTAAGAGGTTTTTTTATGAAACCTAATCCTAAACAATAGGATTACGTCGTTGTAGCTTAAACTTATTTAATTAATTGGTTCTAAGTTAGGCGTGTGACCTTTAAATAATATAGATGTTATTTATATGTATATTTGCCAGTAGCCGCCTGCAAGATTATTGATATTTTCCATTCAGTTTATGCGTTTTTTATTTATAGGAATTCTTGTGTAAAATTACAACTTGCTTTAATAATTTCTCGTTACCATGATGACATGCTGGAATAAATCTCTTTTTAAAGATGAGATTTAGTGAATATGCATATGTGTATATACCTATTAACTAAAAAGAACATATAGTATTAATAATTTATTCTCTTTGATGTTCGTTAAAAACTAATCTAAAACGAAATTTAAATAAAAAAGGTTGTAAAACAAATGTTTGGTATTTCCAGTACCAAATACCTATTGTTACTTATGTTTCCATTTTAGAGGATGACCTTGTTGTTCAATACGCAAAATTTACACTTAATTTGCAAATTCGAAAATATGTCTAAGTAAAGTTCGCATGTATCTGTAAGCCCATGTGATCTTTGCCTCTGAACTTTATTGTTTTCAGCATTATCATTATTACCTAAAATATACTAGCACGAAGAAGAAGAAATGTGAACAAAATTACAATTCTTTTGGTGATATTATTTTCTAATATTCTGCTTATCATATCAACATATGAGTATGCAGGTTTCTCTTTACGCTTTTCATTCAAATGGGCAACGTCATGCATTCTTCTGTGATGCAGCTAAAACTAATAGCGAGCGGCAATAAATTATTCACATTTATTCTGTATTTAAACATCAACGTAATTATATTTACCTACAACGACGACCACGTAACTGCGCAAAATATATAAATGTTTATTTATGTAGATAGGTATATACTCGTTTATAACCGCTCACTATCAGCAGCATACGCATGTGTTTTGACATACGAGTCCGATAAACCGATGATGTCGTAAGCTATTGACCCCTTTTAATATCACCGTACGGTTGCTAACGTAATTAATATTAAAAATATTGCAGACGACTCGAGATCGCGTAGTATTTTATTTGTGGCTGTGACACTTGTGTTGCTCGTGAGTCGTGATGATAACATTGGATTTCGTCATGTGTGCCACTTACCCGACTGCTATTATTTGTAATTCCATCAATGAAAGAACCTCCGAGCGAGCTTTGACTGATAAAGAGATCGTTATCTTAACAGAAACATTGTTGTATTTTCCCTATGAACCAATCGTTGATCAACGTCACTGTCAAATGTCGAGCATCATACTCATGCTGCTTGCTAACTTGCTATCATCATCATCATCGCGGTTCATCATTTGTCCAGCTTTTGACATAGGCCTCCTCTCTTCCTCTCGTCTTCCGGCGGTCTTGCGCCCTCTACATCCCATCGGCCTCGATATATTCGGATATCATCAACCTAACCTAACCTAACTATTGTTAGGCTAACTTGCTATAGTGATTCTCAAAGTAGTTATAGGACTGTGAAATATAAGTCGTGGTCGCTGCTACGGCAGCCCAGGCATATCTCTTGACACGTGTTCTTTTTAACCCCCGACGCAAAAAGAGAGGGTGTTATAAGTTTAACTTGTCCTGTCTGTGTATCTGTCTGTGGTATCGTAGCTCCCAAACGGATGAACCGATTTTCGTTTAGTTTTTTTTTGTGTCATATATAATTTTATCCCGAGTGTTCTTAGCCATGTGTCATGAAAATCTGTTCAGTCATTTGAAGATCATCAGTTTTTTTTCTAGTTGATGAGGGGATCTGACTCCTTATGTCCGATCGATTCGAAATTTGGTACCGTGTTACTTCAATGATATTGAAAGTATATAGTAAGGTAACCATGACCTGATCAGCCGTTTGAAGATCATCAGCTCTTTAATAGTTGATGATGGGATCTGACTACCTTCCATATGTCCTATCGATTCGAAATTTGGTACCGTATTACTTCAATGATATTGAAAGAACATGGTAATATTTTACCTAACCTTAGAGTAGGTAGTCAAAACTTAATCTAGTAAATTAAAACTAATATGATACCTTATACCTAACTAAGTTACTAACACAACTAACTAATCAGAATCACTATATATACCTTCCTAATATTTATACCTACTTTAAAAAGGACAAAATAAAAGTAAAATTTAAAATCTAAAAACCCCCCGACTCAAAAAATAAACTCTAAAAACTAACAAATAATAGTTTAAACCTATTATAATTATTTTGTTTCTATTTTACAACAGGGAAGCACTTTGCTTTCATCTCTTCAGTCTGATGGTAAGTAACGATAAGGTGGAAAGTGGAAACGCACTTCTCCCGGTATCCTCGACTACTGACTCATTCATTGCTGAGTCGGTAAGCCAGGAACAGAGTCCGTATGGAAAGCCACACTAGCCTATATTTCTGTTGCCAAGTCCAGAGAGCAAGTGCGAGTTTCATTCGCAACTCGATCGCGTTAACGAAAACGAGAATTTGTATGGCAAAAGTCGCCAGGAGGCGCTGCTTCAATGCCATTCTAATTTTCGTTTTCGTTTTCGTAATCGAATGAATGCGGGTAGTAGACAAAACTTACACTAGGCACCCTGAATTTAGGGCTCCAGTTTAAATGGTATGTGTTCCAGCAATTTGACACACAATCAATAGACTGCTTACTAAAGGAGATGTTCCATTTTTGTATGGGGGCTGGGGCTAATTCTTACAGTGATGAAATTGTATTTTATGAAAAGAGCACAAAATAAGAAACCTATCCATGTATTAATATATTTTTTAAACATACCCAAACATTGTATTATATAATAAAAAAGGTCAGTAAAAAACATTCATAAAATAGCAACCCTAAACTTTTTCTATCTTGGCAACTTCGCTTTTCTTGACAACTTTGTGAAGTGAACTGTCAGTGTCAGATGTCAAATCTTACTTTTTAAATTAGTAATGCAATGGTACTATCCATTACAGCCAGCAACCGCATCATGGTTTCATTTTCAGGAAATTGCATTGAAACCTTAAAATAAATAAGTTCAGCAATATATAATAAACACTTAAAAGTTTCATTAGAACCCAAAAATAATAAGAAAAGCGTGATGAAGAAAACAAAATTTCAAGTTAATAATATTTTTTAAATTATGTTGGGGCCTTTTTATTTATTTATTTTCTTTTTTTTTTTTGAAACATCATCCCAGAAGGCAGATCTATCAGAAAAGCATCACTTCAAAACTGTAATAAAATAAAGGCCCAAAAACGAACATCTCCTTTGTTTGCTGGCTCCGAAAATGAAGATTGTCAGAAAACGACTTTTACCACGCTACATCAACGCAACGCCTACAGTGATGAATAGGAAAAAAAAATTACAAACAACATTAAAACAATTAAAAATTACAATTTATAATTGTGTTGTCGATTCATCGCAACGCTAACGCTAGCAAAATTGTAAAATAATGCATATCTTTATTGTTTTCTTAAATTAATGTTCTGCTCTAAAATTCTTAATAGTTCTTAAATTTTGACCACGCTCAAATACATGACGCCACCCGATGGGCGAGTCGGCTCCATTAAAAACTCATTGGGTACATGTTTCGCTCTTTTGTTCCATTAGACGTTACATTATGTACCACTTATATATACTTTCTTTTCATAATAAATTGTACAGCTATTAACATATTTTATTAACCACAAGAAATTAATTTAAAATCGCATGATCGTCTTGTAAATTGACATGATGGTCTGACCTAAGTATGTAAATTATATCTTATGTTTTTTAAATTGATAATTTCATATAATGTTGTAGATATACACAGTCACTTTTCATAAGTCAAAAAACCAGATTTTTTGACATGTTTCTTGGGAAAAGTGGTTCAGTTTCATGGTCTGATCAACCCACCTGCAGGATTAAAACGTTCAAAAAGTGACAGTATATATTTATGGATAATATAATGAATTGGGCGATTTCTTCAAGACAATCAGTATACCAGAACCAACCCGAAAACAATGATTTTCGTATGGAATTGACATAAGCCATACAACGTCTGTATAAAATGACGTTTGGCCTTTTGGAGAGAGATTGCTGATTGCCTCAAACGGCATTTTCAGCTTCACCGGGCTTTGGATGACGTTTAGTTGGTTTATAAATATTGATATAAATATCAATCCCATACGTTTATCATTATATTCGATGTCTATTTTACTAGGGTATGCCACTATTTTAGGACCCCAATACTTAATAATATTGATAATAATACTATATAATTACTATAAAATGCGGTGAAAAAATTAAATGCCTACACGACCCAGCCAGGAATAGAACCGGGTTCTTCCGCAATCCGGGCTGCTGCGGTTTATCCTGCTGTTTCTAGTTTTGTTTTAACTATCCAGACGGCACATGTCGCGAACTTATATAGGTACCTACGAGTAGTTGAATCGCTGTATTTTTCTGTAGATGACAAAAACTTAAAATCAGTTACGACGCCTACCCGACCCAGCCAGGAATCGAACCTGGGTCTTCCGCAATCCGGGCGGCTGCACTGACCGCTATGCTACCGGGAAGGCATGCTACAGGGAAAGATTTCCTGCTTTCAAATACCAAATTAAACAAGGTTTTAATGTTGTTTAAGCGTTTGTTTGCGATGTATAGGGAGAACGGGACATAAACCACCACCACGCGGCGGGCCCATTGATGGTAGTTAACGACTGCTAATGCAGCCGGGACCAACGGCTTTACGTGCCTTCCGAAGCACGTTGGAGCTCGAGATGATACATTTAGGTCACCCATCCGATGACCGGCCTTTGCGAAGTTGCTAAATCTCAGCACTCGCAGACCGGGCGCGTTAACCACTGCGCCATCGAGCTCCTCGATAAGCCGATGTGTGTGCAGATCACAACTGCCATAATTGATTCTGGATAGGAACTGTTACGGACAGAAGTCTCATTATTGTATTGTATAGGATTAGTTAGCGAATATAACTTTATAATTGTAATACGGTTAATATATGTAGGTTTATATATGTTATTTTAATAAATATTTCTTATGTTTGTCTTTTCATTTAACACAAGGTAACTGTGGTATGTTTTAAAGAGGGCCAGGTAAACGTGCCCTGAGGCCTAATGCCTCACTAAGTAGAGATAATTAAATAAGTTAATTAAATCTTAAAGTAAATATAATATTTTAATATTGTAAGGTATCCAGATTACGAGAGATACCGTAGGGTAGATAAAAATACATGTAAGAAAGAGAGGTCCAACACGAAAGGGACAACTGCAAATTACGACGGTTCATGTGGGTAGTGGAAAAAATTGTATACCTACATGAGCCGGCATTTGCCCCCACCACGCTCACGGGCATGACCCAAAGTGTATAAATACAGGCCGGTCAGAGCAAATTTTTGTAAGCTCTCCGGACCCCACCTATGAAGAATAAAGAAGAAATAATCAAGAAACGAGTTTTAATACAGTCCACATCGAAGCACAACGGCTGACTTGTTTGTAGCTGCAACCAGCCACGAATAGTTCCTTTGGTCCTTCTGAGCCGGATTTAGAAGATCAGCGGACGATTTGAAGAACAGAAGCTTTCATCCATTAACGTCGGCTGGAAGATTCACCAACGCATTTACGTAACCACCAACGCATTTACGTAACCACCAACGCATTGTACCACTTGTGTTCTGTCACAAGTCTAACGCGGGCGGACCGCGGCTCAAGAACGTCCCACCACCTAGCGGTGCCAAACGGTGGGTGTTCTGAGTAAACGCCGTTCAAGGCGGGACGACTTATCGGACGGGGTCGTCAGTTTGCCTTTTTCAAGGCAAGCTTAAGTCCGGCTACGCCAGTACGGTTTGTCGTGGAGCGGGGGTCCTTTCTGTAGGCACTGCCTAAGCAGTCGGTCACTCCAACCGATGCGCGAGCGCCCCGTTGTCCACGTCGACTCTCTGCTGGGTAGGTCCTTCCTTTCCACTCCCGCACGAACTCCATCCTTGGACGGGCTCCCCACATAGCGTGCCCGTTTGAGATTGGTAGGGACAGCAAGAAAGAAGATGCCGACTACCCGAAGACAAGGTCAAGCCGAGGCGACAGCGGGACTACGAACACCTGACAAACCACCAGAATCACCCTCAAACAATGCCTCAACCGTGACGCCATTGGAACCGCCCCCAGAGACCGCTGAACGCGGCATCACCGCCACTACGGAAATTAGACGCAACGACGACGCACCCCCACCCGACGCGCCCAGAGCCGGGCCACCGTCGGTACGATCAACAGCGAGCGTCGCCTCACGAATTAAGCACGCGCAATTTCAAGCGGAGATGCAACTCGCCGAAGTACGTCGGCGAGAGATACAATTGGAAGCGGAAATGATTAATAAGAGACTTGCATACGAAATCGCCGTTATCGAAGATGATACGGATATAGAACCGGAGAGCTTACCCGCCGATATAACCCAACTGAAACTGGATGACTGGTTGGATCGGCGTCGGAACGTGCATGGACCCGATACAAATAAAGTCGGAAATGTACGACAAGGACAAAAGGATGCGCGTGCAAATGAGATGGACAGAGGTCGCCACCTCACTGACTCGCCATATGTCGAAAACGAAAACGCAGTGAAAGAGGCGGAGCCCCGTGACCAAACGAACAAGGACGACACGGGAATGGTTAAGCTCGCACTCACACTAGAGAAAATGATGCAAAATCGACCGATTGCACGACAAGCACTGGATTTGCCTATATTCAGCGGCTCGCCGGTCGAATGGTTGCCTTTTAAAGCGGCAATGCGCGATACGACTAGACAATTCAACTTTAGTAAAGCCGAGAACTTGGCACGATTAAGAAGCTGTCTTAAAGATGAAGCAAAGGAAGCGGTGTCCGCTCTTTTATATACGGCCGTGGACCCGGAAGTTGTAATGAAAACACTCGAGCAATGCTTCGGACGGCCGGAAGTTATAATCGATCGAGCGCTGGATGACATTAGAAGACTGCCGCGACCCGGCACGACGGCCAGCGAGTTGAACACGTTCGCAATCAAACTGCAAAACATTGTGTGCATACTCGATAATATCGACAACAGAGGCTACTTACGGAACCCGATGTTGACGCGAGAAGTTGTGGACAAGCTCGGACCGCACCTACGCTCAAGGTGGTGCGACTATGCAATTGATTACGGAAGCTATGCCGAGCCTGAGATCGTTACACTATCCCACTTTCTCATGAGAGAAGCCGACAGAGCCCTACAGTACGCATACGTGAGCTACAACCCTACGAGAAAGAACGTTGTTACCGAGATGAGAGCGAACGTGAAACAACGAATCGAGCGAAAGAAAAGCACAGCTGTGTACGCAACGAATGATGACGTCATAAACAAAGAATGTCTATGTTGTGGAGGACGTCACGACGTGCCGCAATGTGATCGCTTTAAAACCATGACGGTTAGACAACGATGGGATTGGGTAAAGAAAAGCGGAGTGTGTTTCCGTTGTGCCAATAAGAAACACCGTCGCCTACAATGCGATAAACGCGATCTGTGCGGCATTGATGGTTGTCGCCATCCCCACCACGCCTTACTACACGAGCACCGCACCAGGCCGAATGTAACCGAGATGGTAGCGTCGGTTAATCACTCGACCGATGCTACTAAGGTACTGCTGAAAGTGTGTCCCGTTACCATCAAGGGACCGAAGGGGTCAATCGACACATACGCCCTACTCGACGAGGGGTCAACTGTCACACTAATCGATCAAGACCTGGCGGACCACGTAGGCGCGGATGGGCCGGCGAACGATTTGCAAATACGAAGCGTAAATACACAAACGACGTGCGAAACCAAGACGGTGAATATAAAGTTGATTGCTACTACGAATAAACAACGATTCGACATAAAAGCTAGAACAATGAAAGATTTATCACTCAACGGACAGACGGTGCACAACGATTGTTTGAAATACGCACACATGAAAGAGCTATCAAACAGCGACGTCTGCTACGGATATGTCAAGCCTCAAATATTGATTGGGGCAGACAATTGGCATCTCATAGTCACACGAAGATTGCTACAGGGCAAGCGAGACGAACCGATCGCATCGCTCACGAAGCTGGGGTGGGTAATACACGGATCAGCGCCACGGTCAAGCGTGCTGATGGAGAGTAATACGGTTGCGGTGTTATACGTAAACACACCGCAATGCGCGACGATCTCGCGCACTCTCTCACCCGACAACGAACTCCATGCTATGGTAAAGAAGCACTTCGAAATCGACTCACTGGGAATAACGAAAAAAGAGCGAGTGAGCCCGAGTGATGCTCGCGCCATAGAGCTATTTAACACGACGACAAAGAAAGTCAACGGAAAATACGAAGTTCGCTTACCGTGGCGACGTGATGACGTCACGCTGCCGCCGAGTTACGAATCAGCACTGAGACGATTAAAATCCATAGAACGGAAGATGGACAAGTCTGACGAATTCAAGCGAGCTTATACGAATCAAATAGAAAATCTGTTTGATAAACGCTATGCCGAGGAAAGTAGCGAGAGCGATTTGATGAGCCCGCATTTATGGTACTTACCTCACTTCGCCGTAACGAATCCGAATAAGCCCGGAAAGCTACGAGTTGTTTTTGACGCGGCCGCCGAAGCAAATGGAGTTTGTCTGAATGACGAGCTTTTAGAAGGTCCCGACTTACTACGCGACCTGGCGGGCCTGCTACTACGATTTCGCGAACGAGCTATCGCGATTACGGCCGACATACGAGAGATGTTTCTTCAAGTTAAAATATGTAAAGATGACCAACCCGCTCAGATGTTTCTATGGAGGGGCACCGACCGAACGAAGCCACCTACGCGCTACAAGATGACGTCGATGATATTCGGAGCAAAAAGTTCACCTTTCTTAGCGCACAGCGTAAGAGACTCGAACGCTGCAGCGCATGCTGCCGAGTATCCACGAGCATACGAAGCGATTACGAGAAACCATTATATGGATGACTACGTCGACTGCTACGACACCGAACAAGAAGCGATTGCAACAATAAAGGAGGTCGCGAAGGTTCACGCGCAGGCAGGATTCACGCTGGCCGGTTATAACTCTAACGGACCGCGCGTGTTGCGTGAGCTGCCAGCAGAAAGCCGTGACACAGCACCCCGACAGCTCGGCGCTAGTTATCAGCAATGGGGAAGGACACTCGGTTTACTATGGGACGCTGCTACAGACGAGTTGGCGTTTAATACTGAGATGGTTCGCGTGTGCGACGACGTGAAGCAAATGAGGCGCGCTCCTACTAAACGAGAGGCGTTGAGCGCGGTTATGTCAATATTTGACCCGCTTGGCATACTGAGTTATTATACTATACGAGCGAAGATCATCTTACAAGGCATATGGCGGTTAAAAATAGAATGGGACGAGGCCTTACCCGTTTACGAGGCCGGCGAGTTCCACGAATGGTTAAACGGTTTGAGAGCATTACGTAGTCTGCGTCTACCCCGGCGTCTACATACGGGGGGAGTGACGAGAAAGCAGCTACATATTTTCTGTGACGCCAGCGAGGTCGCTTACGGCGTTGCAGTATACTGGAGAATGAAGGGTGAAAATGGCAAAATAAGAGTCGCACTTGCCGCTGCTAAGGCCAGAGTGGCACCGATAAGGCAACAAAGTATTCCGAGAATGGAGTTGCAAGCGGCATTGATAGCTACGCGACTAGCAAGTTCAGTATTGAATGAGCAAAGATGGCAACCTGAGAGAGTCGTATATTGGACCGATTCACAAACAGTGTTAAAATGGATTAACAACGACACGGTGCGCTACACCCCCTATGTAGCGCATCGCTTAACTGAGATCACAGAAACGACGATGCCGTCACAATGGCGATGGGTCCCTACGGCTCACAATGTCGCGGACGACGTAACGCGCGGCAATGAGATTACGAAAACGAAAAATGATCGGTGGTTTGTCGGACCGGCATTTTTATACGAAAACGAAACTGAATGGCCTGCGAGTGACGACATCAATAACGAACACAGCGCGGAGAGTGAACACTGCGTAACGCACACGCATATGTGGCAGAGTGATAGTAGAGTAGTGCCCAACGCTAAACGCTTCTCCTCCTACGAGCGTTTAGTAAGAACGATGGCGAACGTGCTACTATTCACTCAGAGATGCCGCCGCCGCGCTAGTAAAATGACGATTGAACATATCAACGAGGCCGAGCGCCTACTAATAATTGAATCGCAACAAGAGAGCTTCGCAGACGACATCGACCGCCTCGAAGCGTCCCGCAAACTACGCGCGGGCAGCAGACTACGGCGACTCGACGATTATGGCTCTAAGAAGAATGGCGGCCAGGAGGGGATGGCCCCAGGTTATATACAGTGACAACGCTACGAATTTTAAAGGCGCGGAACGAGAGCTAAAGGCCGCATACGAACAATGGGAGCCAGCGCTACGAGAATATGCGCTAACGAAACGCACAGAGTGGCGCTATATTTCACCAGGCGCGCCGCACCAAGGCGGCGCATGGGAACGGCTGGTGAGAACCGTAAAGACGGCGCTGCGAGCTACACTCAACGAGAAGTCGCCGCGTGAAGAAGTACTTATAACACTACTGGCTGAAGTCGAGCACACTGTCAACGCTCGGCCTCTAACACACGTCTCTGTGAGCATCGACGACCCGGAAGCGCTGACGCCCAATCACTTCCTTTTGGGCAGCTCGAGCGGCCTGCCCACCACTGGGCCGTGCGAGCGCGCCGACCGAAACACATGGCGGGCGGCGCAGGCGCTGGCGGACGAGTACTGGCGACGATGGCTGCGCGAGTATCTACCACTACTCATACCGCGCGGCGGCACGCGCGACTCCGAGCGACGCAATGTACAAGAGGGCGACGTGGTCATAATTGTGGACAACACACTACCCCGCAATGTATGGCCCAGAGGCGTCGTTACGAAGATATTCCTTGGACCTGACAACGAAGTACGCAACGCAGAGGTGCGCACCAAGGGCGGCACGTTCCGACGACCGACGACGAGACTGGCTGTCCTGCCGATGGAGTGAAGAGGCTACGCGGATGCTGCGCCGGGGGGAGCCTGTTACGGACAGAAGTCTCATTATTGTATTGTATAGGATTAGTTAGCGAATATAACTTTATAATTGTAATACGGTTAATATATGTAGGTTTATATATGTTATTTTAATAAATATTTCTTATGTTTGTCTTTTCATTTAACACAAGGTAACTGTGGTATGTTTTAAAGAGGGCCAGGTAAACGTGCCCTGAGGCCTAATGCCTCACTAAGTAGAGATAATTAAATAAGTTAATTAAATCTTAAAGTAAATATAATATTTTAATATTGTAAGGTATCCAGATTACGAGAGATACCGTAGGGTAGATAAAAATACATGTAAGAAAGAGAGGTCCAACACGAAAGGGACAACTGCAAATTACGACGGTTCATGTGGGTAGTGGAAAAAATTGTATACCTACATGAGCCGGCATTTGCCCCCACCACGCTCACGGGCATGACCCAAAGTGTATAAATACAGGCCGGTCAGAGCAAATTTTTGTAAGCTCTCCGGACCCCACCTATGAAGAATAAAGAAGAAATAATCAAGAAACGAGTTTTAATACAGTCCACATCGAAGCACAACGGCTGACTTGTTTGTAGCTGCAACCAGCCACGAATAGGAACATTATCACATCATGTGTAGGAAGTTATGGTTCACTTATAAGATGATTGCATCAGTGTGGTTATTTTATTATTTTCTGCATTTAAAATGTCATTGTAGCTGGTTGTCCTCAAATAAATGAAGATTTCGCGACAAACTTACATGTAGCACGAACTCCACGAACCCCTTTTCAAATTGCGACTTAGACAAATTATGTAAGGCGGTTCCAATTAGGTCTTTGGGCGGTTCGTGCAATAGAAACTAGACTAGAGTAGTAAGGGGATGATAACCCTTTTTAGTGTTAAACTCTGACGTAATCTGTCAAGAAAGAATAGTTCAAAAGTAAACGTGATACAAAAGGATTTTACTGCCTAAAATCACGGAAGATTACCCATTGTACACATGCTAATCGTTATGTGACTGCCTCATCACCGCAGTCCTAATCGCAGTGGAAGATTCCCTCGGGTCAGCGCTGGGGCTCTCGCGGCTCTCGTCCGTCGCCTACGGGCTAACACGCAGGCTAGGTCCCCGAAATGTGTTAACATACTGTGCTACTGTATCTTTTGAATAGACTTCCTAAAGTGTCGTTCATATGGAAGTGTTGTCCTGCTCTTTTTGACTCATATTTTCTGTAAAGCGCATTTAGAAAACTACATTTAAGCTTTGAAGAATATAATTGACGTTTTTTTAAAGAAAGGATGACAGTGCAGTTAATAATTCATTATGAATCCTTTAAACAATACCATTATTGTACAAACTTTTTGATTTTTGATGAGCACCTTACTCGGGACCGTTTGGTAGCTGATTATCAGTACCACAGTGCTTCTTTTTTTCCCTTTATTTGATGGCTTCGTTCGATTAGCACATTTAGCCAGTGTCAAAGTAATTTTTTTTACAAGTAATATATAAATAAACAATATTTCCTTTTTGTATAGATGATGGTGAATGATAAGATAATAGAAATGAGAAGTGAGAAATGATATACCCTCCAACCCCTCGAGTATTTCATTAAAGATGTGGGGCTTTACTAAGTCCTCGGGCGGACTTCTTGAGAGAATTTGAAAAGTGAAGTTGCACTGTTTTGTTTCATTTGCCAACACTCATGCGCACTAACGAACACTTAACAGTTAATAATACACCATTATTTCATATTAATATTCGACATAAGTAACACAAATTTTAGAAAATAAAACAAAACCGCAGACATGACTCTTCACTTTCCCGCCAAGAAAACGCACCGTGCTTCTTAAAAATAATATTTTTAAATTAATAAGTTGTTAAATTGATAGGTTCAACCGGCTCTGTTTCTGCCCCATCCACATTTATAGCGGCACCATCGTTTCAGCCAGCGGAAGCGAGGGCCAGCGTGTCCCGTTACGCTACAAAATAAAGATACAGCAGAAGGTCAACGCACACGCACACCTCTCACGGACACGGTATCTCGGAACAACTCGGAGCAGTCCAAGCGCCCCCGCCCGATCCTCTAAATGCCACTACACATTTACAGAATACACTAAACATGCACACTAGTTTAGACCCAAGACACCGTACTCGTAGAACAATGGTACGACGAACCGGTTCACACGCGCGACATACCAGGCACAGCCGTGTACCTCGGCGCTTCTCTCCTCCACCACGGCCCGGTCAACCCGAGCCGAGGGCCGAGCCTTCAGAGGCGTCCTCGGGTTGTTCCGCTCCCCGATCCGATCCGAACCCTTCGGAGAATCTAGTAGGGCACGGGGACACGCACTTAAGTGCGTGATGCCGTTCCCTTTAGAAAACCTCCGAAGGTGACTCGTTTCACACGGCTTGAGGAACCCTTTAAGTTCCCCAAACAAGCCCGGTGAAGCTGAAAATGCCGTCGGAGACTATCAGCAATCTCTCTCCAAAAAACAAAATCCGAGTGAATAGCTGGTGCGAGATTGTAGCGCTGCTCGAACGCGTTTGTACGAAACTTAGCTTCTGCTGTCTCCTTACTTTGTGGTCACGCTGAGCACCCGTCACTCCGCTCCAAAATAAACCTGTCGTTGATTACGAGTTAATCCGCCTAATGAGCTCATGCACCCGACTAATGTCCTATTGATTCCATTCGCGTCGCCAACTGCCAGGACACCACTCTGCCAAAGCTTACGGACGATCATACTCAACGTTCATTAGTCATTCGTTATGACGTCACACTTATCTGTATTTAAAGAACCTGTTATGATGATGTCGACGTGAGAAGGCAAATAAGAACCATTATAAATCCATGATCGTACGCGAAGACCAATTTTAAACATGGCACATCGCATGTCGCAACCAAATTGCTGAAACCTTTCGGGTTCTTATGAAAGTTTGAATGGTTTAACTGTTTTCATCACGGAAGCTCGGCAACATTGGAGGCGAAAGACACGAAATGCCAAATACCACTCATAGGTCAACCTCACAACGAAGTAGGTAAATAAGGTAAAAAGGCTCACTATACAATTAAATGTACCGTTGGTCGTTTTCTTTTGTGTAAAAGCCTATCAAAATATAACATTGCCTCTCTTAGCGAATTCCCTATATAAACTAGTGGTCACCCAGTGGTCGAAATTCATCAGTAATTTTATTAAGGCTGCACGGATTGTATCCTAAGCAATGAAAAATTAAAAAAGATGGAATGTGAGTTTGGATTGGCATTGACAAATTTCGGCCGGAGTGGCCGAAATTTGTCAATGCCAATTCTTCCATTTTTGAATTTTTTTAAAAGAGTATTTAAGCGTTTGTGTCAAATACATGGTAGTGTGTGTAATGTTTGTTTTATTGATTTAATGTATTTTTTATGCATAATTTAAAAAACAATAAACATTATTAACTCCTTTTCAATATAAACTATAAGTGTGCGAAATTTCATACTCCTCCGTCCGCGCAATTTTCGTAAAAAGGAGTACAAAGTTTTTGCTTCACGTATTAATATATAGATATTATCTAAACACTTATAATTGTTGCTAGGAAATCTTTAAATAAAATAAGTGGACTGTAGGCGAAATTTGTTAGAAAACATGTGTTATGCTTACTTCCATCAATTATAAGTTCCATTCATATTAAACCAAATATTACCTATTCCCCTGGAAGTGTAGCTTAAATGTTTTCTGTAAGCGGGAGTTTTGTAATAACTCCTTGGCTGTGTAATGTCAAGTAAACAGACTCGCAATTTCTGAAGCTTAGACGAAATCTAATCAAAAAAATCTTCCGCGACTCATCAGGCATCTTCGGTCGAGACTCCGATCCTCTCCGAAAAACAACAAAGTTCATTTGAAAAGAGCAATCTACTCTTATAGCCTTAGTTCTATGGTTCCTTCATAATCGGAGCTGTACATTACAGCTTTATACTTATGACCGGATTTCGTACAGCTTCTGTTAAAAGTTAAACCACTTGAATTAAAAGTAGGTAGGTATAAGACGATTTTTTACTTATTAATAAAATTTAAATACTTAAAGCAGTGTCAGAAATAGTGTTAAGTTATGCCGTAGCTAGTTATTTAGCGGTTGAAGAAGAATGAATTTTTAATTTGGTTTACAGAGTCTAATCGCTTTTCATACCTACTTCCAATTTAGGTCAACACAGTACAGTACCTAATACCTATGGACTACAAATAAGTAGGATACTGGTACAAACATACACTAGCTGAAACAAAAGTTCCTGCTTGATTGAATCAGCTCTGTAAATGCTGACTCACCATGTGAATTGTATATTAACATTATTAGTTATTTTATGAACCTACTACGAGCAATACCATAGTTCACGTTTTTTCGTTATATCATTTCTACTTTTTTGTTAAACGTTCTTGCTTTGAAAGTCGCTATTTCGTGACTGACAGACATGTCTTAGGTTTTAGAGCTGTGCGGGTTAGAATGGCTCGAAAGGTCAGGGTCGAAAATATTTGAATTTGGTACAAATACGTTAGATTCGTTTGTGATGAGTCACGAGTGTAGGCTAAAGATTTTATAATGATATTTAAGGATGATCATTGGGTTAGTGGCATGTTTTGCTAACATTAACGTGAACAATAGGGACCATTGAGCAATGTTCATCGGGTAGAGTATACATTGTTGATATGCATTAGCCCAAATGCACTACCTTCGTAGGTAATTTACGAGTACTTTGGACTTGTAGCATTCGCTGTAGATTGTTGTACGTAAAATATTGTTGCATTCTCCTTAATTTATTTATTTATTTACAAGTTTATGTACATTTATAAAAGGGTAACAAAATAAGTTCTATCTACGGGTGAATGCAGTACAAGGGCTTATTTCAGTTCTGTAATATCTTCCAGCAGGCCCGCAAAAGGAAACGTTATAAATAAAGGTAGATCTAATGTGTACCTCCTGCAATTACTAAATTAAACTAACTTATATATTTATAATACACATATACATCTATATATTAATACGTGAAGCAAAAACTTTGTACCCCTTTTTACGAAAATTGCGCGGACGGAGGAGTATGAAATTTCGCACACTTAAGAAGTACAGAATGTTAATGTTTTTTAAAAATTTTGCATTAAATCAATAAAACAAACATTACACACACCACCACGTATTTGACACACACGCATATGTATTTGACACACACGCATTTATACTTTTTTCAAAAATTTCAAAAATGGAAGAGGAGCGGCCGAAATCTGTCAATGCCAATCCAAAGCTTCATGATCCAAACTCACATTCTATCTTTTATAATTTTTCAGGAGGAAATTTAATATACAAAACAAAAATAAAAGGAGAAAAAACATAGGACGACAGAGTCAACTGAATACTTAGGTAGTGTTCTTTCACACGTTTTTTAAATTTATATTGATTTTTCGATAGAATTTCCGGTTCACTACAGGCAGATACATTTTGTCTTGAATCATGTTAGGCATCCATGTTCTACAAGGCACCTTCCGTATCAGATATGAGGCAGTAAGCCAATTCCAGGTGGAATCTCTCGCAGCCACCGATGTGCATCTGGCTGGGCTTACGAGTGCTATGCGTGTCCAGGCCACGCTTTCTAGCCCCGCTCGCGTGTCCACCAACCACCGCCAGCCACGCCATCCTCCAATTTGTGCTAACGTCGGCTCGCGTGAGGCGCTGCTCGGCTGCCTCTAACGTCCCTCGGACACGACACCGGCCTCTCCCCGCCAGCCGTGCCGCCATGCTAGATGGCGAACGGAAATGGTGTTCGTCGTCCGAAACAATGGCATTAGTAACGTTTGTTTAATGGTACACTAATGGAGTTTTTGTTGTTTACGAGCAGCGTTTAAGGCGTTTTATACTGTATTGTCTAATGAAGGACATTTGCTTTCTTCGTAGATACTGGAACTTTTTTCTTTATTTATAAGTACCTACCTGTTCTACGCTAGTTCGTTTAAGTGGTAAGCGGACTTGAGTGGCTCTTGCCTTCTACAAATTTTGTGTTAACTAGATCTGCAAGTTCTAGATATAAAGTATACCGTACTTTAATGTTTGCTAAAGTTAATACGAGCTCTACCCATTGAAATGTAACATTTAAAACTGATATTTAGGTACGTGTTTATTTTTTTCTGACGACGACGTTGACGACATTCGCCGATCTCGTAACATTCGCAGTTCTCTAATACCAAACAGACGTTTTATGATGCTCTGTTTCGAGACGTAAAAGAAGGGTGAATTTGGTCAGTGATGTAGAATGCCCGTCATGTATAGGATGACTAAGTGGATACTACTTACTCCTAGCGCTGTAGTCCCAATTGAGCTTTGGCCGGCAAGTCGGCGCCACTGATGGTCCCGGTTCTGAACTGCTTTCTGCCAGTTGTGTACATGACCAAGTGGATGGCTAACACAAATCTATTTATGCTGCTAAGTAGGACTATGCCGTGAATCTATACAATAACATTACAGAGCATAAGTTATAGCCATGTGGCCATGGTGTTACAATCGTCAATAAGCAGCGGTAATTATCAAATCATCGTTATCGTTCACTAAATGCATACATTAGCATATTCTGAATTCGTCTTGGCTTATCTGTACCGTGGAATAATAGGAGCAGTTCTTTATATTTAGCGTGGTGAAGGATAGAAATGTGACAATGCCGTGCGGCACGCGAGCCTCGGTCGGAAGCCGGCCGGTCGCGTGAGCGGGGCGGCGGCACGCGACGCACGCGACCTGCTGTTTCTAAGTGATGAGCCTTACGCCAACACGGAATTCCAGTATTAAACTAACTCAGGATAATAAAGGAGCTTGTAGGGAGCCCGGAAGGTGCGATAGAATGCTGCCAGAACTTGCACGATTCAATGAAAGCTTGCACTATTATTTATTCTGTGATGGAAGGCGATTTATTTGGTACAATTTGTAAAGAATATTGTTTGGTGAGGAGCTCGGTAGCGCAGTGGTTAATGCGCCTTGTCTGAGTGTTGGTTGAGGTTAAGCTCTCGCAAAGGCCGTATCGAATAGGTGATAAGATAAATAAACTTTATTGTACTTTAACCAAAAAACATTTGACAAAAAAACTCCATAAAAATACACGTACAAAGGGCGGTCTTATCACTCTTTGTGATCTCTTCCAGACAACCTTTGGATGGACAAAGAATATTTGAGTTTGAAGTGGGCTTGTCGCGTCGGCGCACCATAAATAATTATAGTATAACTAACACAGTAATAAATGATAATAAATACTTAATATACTATTAATACAAACTTAACAGTTATAATTATAAGTACATATAAGAATGCATAATATAATATAAATGCATAATTTACAGTGACGATGATTTTTGGGACAAGTAATGATCCTTCAGTAGCCTCTTGAATGTTGCTAACGTTTTAGCATTTCTGATTGATAAAGGCAATGCATTCCACAATCGAGCAGCCAGTACAGATAAAAGATTTATTGTAGAATTTTGTGGAATGGATTGGTATCTCAAGCGTTATGTTGAGGTGACTAAAAATTTATCATCTCGAGCTCCTCCGTGTTTCGGAAGGCACGTAAAGCCGTCGGTCCGGCTGGATTAGAAAATCGTTAATAACCACCCATCCGCAATGGACTCAGGTGGTGACTTATGGCACGTTCTCCCTATCTATTCATAGGGAAAGCTCGTGCCCTAACAACCCGCTATACACTACTTTAAAGTTTATACTGACACCCCCTACCAACCTTCCGGTTACAATGTAGGTGTCAGAATAACCTTACGCAAGCGCAAGGGACCATCTACGTCAGGTCATAACGCCAGATCAGAACACGCCGGTACGCATCCTTCATCCAGTACTTTTAAGACTAGTGTCTCAAGCTAGTCGCCCCGTGGACACGTATAGTCCACTACCTAATATCCAGATAGGTCACCGGAGCTGTAAGCTCGCTCACTTCTCGTTGCACTAAGAGCACAACTCGCAATATACCACTGCTTGGGCCGTCAGCTCTAAAGCCGACTACCAAATGTCCTCTTTGGTGGCGGAGTTGTAAGCACACTCACTTCTCGGTACCCATCTAGGCACCTGATCAGTTTCAAATTCCTACGCGGCTGATTAAACCGGAGGCCTTTGCATCTAGCGGGCACCTCTACTGTTCTCCAGACTAGTACCGGAGATGTTGGAGTAACTACTCAGTGAAAACCACCGAGCACCACACCAACTAAGGGTAACTCACGTACCCCGCAGATCTTTTCGCTTCAGGCCCCCACCGGAGCGCTACTAAGACCCGCTCGCTATGCACGAAATGGAAGCCTGGCCAGACCAACCAGGCAGACGAACATTCCCACATCTATAGCTAACCACATGCCACCACGAGTCCAACCCATGTCCGGGGTCTGCCGGAGACGCCCGCGAAGGCATAACCAGCAGGGGGCCTAGGATCCGGAACTCTCGTTGTTGAGAACGCCGAGTTTAGCTAGTTAGAACCTATGTAGAATAAGAATATTTGATTATTTTGTTATTATTTTGTATGTAAAACCCAATGTAGAAATAAGCAATAAGAATAAGTTAGGTTTGATCTTGTCAAAACACGTCTAAACATGAATTAGCCAATCACGTTAAAGTACACTTATTTGTTTGTCTAGTTAGTATGGGATTTTGTAACGGTCGCAAAATCAACTGTGTCAACGCGTCGCTAGTTGCCATACGTCCAAAACGGACATAAGTAGCGCAGTTTTGTATGAAAATCATGTTCAACGTTCAGTATTCAATTGTAACCTGGGAAATAAAGAAGATACTAAATACATCGAAGAGGAGTTTTTAATTCAACAAAAATACAGTCCACCACACTCGTGGTACCCTTGAAAAGATAGCCGGACCAGCTACCATACCCTACCTATCAGGGTCAGTAGATAGGGACAACTAGGACTAGATAGGGACTCGTGCCCTAACAGTGGGGACATAAAATGAGCTGATGATTATGATGATGATTCATTGGTGAAATTCTTAACGAATACTTACCAAGCCTTTAGAAAACGGCTGGCTTATGTTGGATTTCCCTCTCCACCAGATGTTCTGGAGTGTTCTACTCACTAAAACAATGGGTTACTTTTTGTGGCCAGGCGGGCCACCGGAAGTTCTATTTGAGTAAAACCTCGATAGCTTTTTAATTGCTTTTATTAAAAGCTGTAATGATTTGAAATACAAACTGGTATTTTTTAGACAATGTATATAATAATTAATTAATTTAGGATCTTATTTCAAGTGGTCGGATGCGAAGTGTAAGTCCGTTGGATGGCTGCTCTCCTGACGGACGTCACACTCACAACCGCTCACCGCGACGACGACGTTCCGTTGTACGTGGCGCAGACACCCTCGTTATATCTAAGTTAGCCCTAAGGTTGGGGCACACATCGCTGCCGTATTTAAATCAACTCTTATTATTGTTTATACAACAATAATTTTCTAAGAATGCATTATAGTTTTCTGTAAACAAATTTAAGTAATGTAAGTTCAAATCAAACATTTTACTAGACACTTTTAACGTTTTATACGTAAAATTATTTCACGTTTATTCAATAAATAAAACAGAAACTGTTACATACCAGTAAATTCCCGTTAGAGCCACTTAAACTAAGTTTGATGCGACCACCCAAGTGTTTAGAACCTTTATTGTTTTATTTGTTTCTCTTTCATTTTTTTTCAACACCTTTTTCTATGACGTCATTATTTTCAATAGATATTAAGCCTGCTCTATTGCTTTTTGTTCTTTTCTTTTGTATTTAAAAAGCTTAATTTTATCTCTTATCTCGTCTAAAACCTTTTACTATACAAATATACGAGTCAAACCAATGATAAAAAAGAAGGTGTGTGTATTTGAGGTAGATTACTTGCAACAGCACTTTTTGCGTATTTTACAATATCTGTATTATTAAAATATCTTATTATTTCTAACACCCTTTTCAAGAAAACAGCAATTTAATAACTTATGTATTAACAAGTCACTCCTTTTTTGTTCCAGGTAACCCGGAGGAAGTTCTTTGTTCAAGTACTTTTATTCAGCTGGTATTATATCGCCGTATTTTTTTTAATTTATTTATGATCTTGCCTTTCTCAGTCCCCCTCGGTTCTGTTCGGTTTATTTTTACATCCAGTTCCATTTGAGATTTCTGTTTTGGCTCTGGATCTCGTGGCTCGGCAGATGCGTGGTAAATTACGTTCTTTTATAAATTTAATGTTGCTGGAATTATTTCAATTAGCCATTTAGATGTTGATGTCTCAAATATATAATTATCTGAGTACTAATACTATTCAAATGAACGCCCGGAAGAACAATAGGCTGTAGCTATATATGGCGGCTAATGGCCCGGTGACTATTATCTGAGCCGTAAGCCGTGGAAATCGACAAAAAACCACCATTTGTTACGTGGAGGCATTACGAGCGGTCACGTCACGTACCAACTCCCATTTTGACGTTTCTTTTCGCTTCGCCGAGCAGTGATGTTTGCGGTGTCCAAAACTGGTCCCCCGAAGGTCGTCCGCTCACACGCTCACAATTTAGGTTCGTGTGTTGAATACATCTACCCACCTTAACCAAACTCAGCCGTTGTAAAAACACGTCTTATATATTGCGAAATAGATACGGTTTCGGTAACAGCTTGCGCTATGAATTTTAATGTACACTACTGGAAGTAAACGACGACACCAAATTCATAAGAACCAGTTTAGTGTTTAATTCTTTATTTCTATTTTGAAACTGGTTAGAATCTAAATCAGGCGCCAAGGTTTTCAACGTTTACGTTACTGGTGGATGTGCGCGGTTCTCTGAGTCGGGGACCGGTGCTCACACAAAAACTGGTCTATGAAATCACCAAGTGTAATGTATAATTGTGGGAATCTTCGCACGGTGCTTCAGGGAACTCGGTGTGCTAACTGCCGCCCCTCCCTCCAGCTTATTATCACTTTCAGATTCCCATGCTATTAGACTTGATGTTGGGTTATTAGAGCTTGTAATGCTACATTCTACTTTTTTCATGAAAAACTTGCACGAGATCGACCGTAAACAGTTCAGTCATACATAATATTAACTAGAATGTATTAAATGAATCACATAACAAGATGGGCTTTGATCGGAACGTATTAGTCAATCTTTCCAAAATGGAAGTTGTATCGTATCTTTTTTATATTTGTTTATTTAATTTACATGCTGGTGTTGTTCCTGTTTCTGCAAATTAATTAAGTAAGTTAATAAATAATGTGTCTTGCATTACTTGGCATTTAGCTTAACGGTGTACTACCGTACTTACAGTGAAATAAAATCACTTAAACAAACGATTGTTCGAAATCAAGTCTTCTTCATTTATAAATTTACAGCTAACTTTGGATTAAGGAAACCTAACCTCGACGAATTAGTCTAATTTCGACACGATTGTTTCAAAATAATGACGTAAAGTTGCTGTGAACGAGATAGCTATACCTAATTAAACCGCTATTGTAAGTGGAATAAAAAATTCACTTAGGTCGTTTCGGCGGTAATTGGTGTAAGATTTTCCAGTCGGCTTGGCCGTCACAATGGCTCGGGAACTGTTTAACATTTAGACCGAACTGCGCGCACGCAACGCTCGGTGCCACGCCGGCGGCGGCGGCGGCGCCGCTACGTGAGAAAATCTTCTTGTCCGAGGCGCTTGACTTGATGCAATCTAATACGTACTAACTTGTTCTGCTGCAACTTTCAGCAGGAGTATATTCTACGATTGGTAGAGACTGCTTTCAAAATTAACACAAATTCAAGGCTATGATCATTGATCATACTTGGAGGTAAGTAACTATATTCAATCCGATTCTTCCCTAATGTCTTTTGTTAGTATGTAGGTATTTAGGTACCTATTTCCAATAATGACGTGCCTGTTGCTGACGCAATGTGAGTTTAAATTAATAATTCAAAAAAGTTACTGTTATTTACTGACACGACTAGTCATATTTTAAGTTTGCGTCACTTTTGTTTACTGTGCTTTTGGATTAGGTATTTAATATTTTTATATACTTAAAGTAACTTGTTGATTCATCAAACAGATTAACGCAATCTGCAGAAACTTGCTGATTGGATACTATGGTTTAATAGCGTTAGTGTAATCTGTAGGTACCTATTCGGGAGTTCGGGACCTATACCACCTTATATCCTTCACAAACAGAATAGGAATAAGAATTGTAGGTAGGAGGCAGCTGACATTGGTCTTTAGTAATCTATGTCGCGCCGCGGTCGCTTTGAGCGATCTTGCCTTGCCAGTAATTGTTTGTGCAAATTATTGTCGGCAGAAGCAGTTCGACGGTGCTTTATTTAAGGCGGATGTCCCGCAAGCCGACGATAACCCGCGTCTCGTAATCACTTATATTTAGAATACAAAGCAATGAATGAAAGTTTGCAGAGCGATTATCTGAAGTAAAACTAGAGAGGGGTATGGTCGCGGTAAGATGGCGGCGCCCGCCGGGCGGTCTGACGTCACCGTGCGTTTCCTTTCGCGTCGCCTTCACCTTGACATTTGAATTTGATTGTTGAACGTGTCGCGCGCCGCGCCGTGCGGGCCATACGCGACGCGCGTTGCATAATTACATCTATTCGCGGACAATTTTATGGCACACTTTATTAGATAGTTTATAACACGGAGCGATAAAAGCACACTAAATTATAATGTGTGTAAAACTGTACACGTCCGTCACCCGACGACTCTATGTAGCTGGCAAATTTATGATACTGTTTTTATTGTGGCAATATTTCAGTGAGAAACATTACAACGGAACGGATACCGAAAGTAGTTTGTTGTTGTTAAAGAAAATTTAAACGCAGTAACTGAAGTGATGACCTCACTATCTCGCGTGAACTTAACTTAAAAATACGTAACATCAAATAAACTGATGTTCGAGATTCATTCCATCATTCGATGGCACGTCGTGGTCGGGCTGCCGATGCCGAGTTATCAACGCGACACACGTAAGCAACTGCGCTGGAGCGGAGACACGCCGCTCTTCTTATTTCGGACCGTGATTATAATTAATCGTCAATTGTTACCCAAACAAAGCTACGATAGTTAATTATAAATTAGTTCGTCTAGAACAAATACAAGTACAGATATTCTTGAGAGTTGAGAGCAATATAATCATGTGCGGTTACTGAATCTGAGTAAGAGTATTAATCTCAATTTTGAAAGTATTACTTACGATAATTAAAGTTAAACTGAGAGATATTCATAGATTGAGAGAGAGATATTCGTAGATTGAGAGATTACATAGTGGCATTGTGTTAATTGTCGGCCACTTAAGTAAGTACAAAATTGCTCAAAATGTTATATCCCAATATGTTCTCAATAGCGGTTGCTGACTACTGTTTCGACAAATAAGGATCTTGATAAATGTAATTTCGACATGTATCAGATATATCCCTTAGGTGTTAACAAAACCGAGTCTTACCGTTATTTATTGGACCTTGCCGGCATTTACGAATTACAACAAATAGTAGCAGAAACGTGAACAGCAATGTTTAACTATTCAAATGTTATTTCATTCTTCCTTCGGACTTTATATTAGCACAACTTATCACTCTCTTTTGATTGTTTATCAACAATTACAATGATACAATCAACATTGAAAAACACGACTATTGCTAACCTAATATCAGACAATAAAAATAATATAATCCTATTCCCGATGATATATAAAATGAAGTCAGCCTAAATATTCATGCAATGTGGCATTAGAACTACTCTTCCTTTTATGATATAAATATAATTGTTGTATTTGTTTGCGTTACTAGGTAGAGCTTCTTCTTCAGCGTCTGTCTTTCTTTCTTTTTGTCCTAAGTTATTTATTAGATTTTTATGAAAACAAACTGTCACTATACATACATATAGTTTATATAATTCTAAAGTATAAAACATAACTTTCCAAAGTACTTCTTCGCAAAAAACTATTTTAAACTTACCGAAACCGAGCCGATCTCTGAGCCCGAAACCTTATTGAAAATCGGCAACCTTTACGTACTTCAAATTGTATATCATCATGCAAAAAGGCCTAACAAATTTAAGCCTAAAAGATACCTCTCCTGTAGTTATCTAAGATATTTGCTTTACAGCGACTCTGTGTGCAGTGTTGTAACTGTACAAATTGTATTAATAAATATGAGAGGTGTCCCACTGATAGCGATAAAATGGCCTGATGTTATACGTTAGATAGCGCGCAGACGCACTCGTGTGTTGCTCGACAAACAACTGATATGGCGTCGATACCGGCGATATATATTTGCGTATCTCGATGTACCGGGATTTGTTTCTGGGATTATTATTACCCTTGTAGATATAGATATCTGCTTAGTACATATACAATTTAAAAGAAGTTTAAGCCACACGTAATGGCATATGCGGATTATGATTTTTTATATGGAGCGTAGGGAATATCACAAGATTCACAAGAGTTATTAACGTAGTTCTGGTATTTAAAAAAATGTCCACTTGTATTTTCCTTTTTTCTGTTACAACTATATATTGTTTTTCATACATTTCAACACGATAATAGTGTAGAACAAATTAATGCCAATTAAGTTACTAACTAATTAATGAGCGCAGCCTTGAGTAAGATATATCCATAAAACACTGTAGGGTCACTGTTGTTTTTGTTGCAGATATAAATTATTTCAATGTACTTAACCAAATGATAACCTATTTTAGAAGCATCGACTCTGCTTATGTTTATAAAATACCAAAGAAGGAATGGCGTAATGATTAGACGAGTTTAGAAAGCCACTGCAAGGTTTAGCAGTATTCGGCGAATAATACTTTAGAGGCATTTAGCGGCTTTTGCGCCGCTTTCGGGTTTTTCCTGGTCCTCTCTCCGTTTTTGATTCCCCCCTAAAGTTATCAAAAGGATAACGTTATTCCTGCCTCTCCTCGAATTTAATTGTAATTAATACAGTTAAGTGAGACAGTCAAACCACCGAAATATTTGTTATGATGACAATGTGGACATCCTAAAAACTTAAAACAAATAAATAATCATTGTTTACCTTGTACATTCTGAATTATAGCTCTGACTCTTTATTAAAAACTTAAAATCTACGAAATACCAGAAGTAGAAACCACATTATTAAAATTGTAACTTTTTCTAAATAAATTTTCATGTCTTATCAAATTATTAAAAAGTTTATTTTCATAATCGTCATAAACAGCCCGGTATCAGTTCACTGTTGGACACAGACATCGCCTTACCTAACGCATGCCACTGGCTGGGCCCGACCCTCGGCTTCTGTCTTTCAAGTTCTGCCAACCACCTTGCGTATGTCGTCGCTCCGCCGCGCCGGAGGGCATCCTACACCTACTTTATTAGTATATTATTATATAAAATCTACTCATAAAATATTCAAAGATAAAGTGAATTCTCTAATAAAAATAAATATTTGTTACAATTTTTAATAAGCCAACTAGCGACAGTTGAGTTCGGTCGTCTGAGAACCATGCCTATAATCAGCCACTATTTATTTAGTAGTATCGGTGCGATTCGCCAGCGGTGTAGATTTCACACTACCTTATCCGTTGTGAGCCGCGTAAACATCCGGCTACGAAGTTGTACAATCATTAATTGTAATTGTACATTTTGTTTACTCCAACTGCGGTACTGGAGCAGTCTTATCAATGTATTTGTTAATAACAAAATTGCGTTACGTTTATAAGTATTTATATTTCGGAGATTCAATATAAGGCCTGTCCTTAGGTTAATCTGTCTCTCAATGTTTTTGTAAGGGAATTCCAGCAAGTTCCCCGAACCACAGGCTTACTTAGCAGAAATGATCGATGGTTGATAAGACAGGTAGAGGCCCCATGGTGTGAATGGATCTTCGTGCCAGATAAGACCGATGCGGAGTTCCTGCTCCAAGTCTAAATTATGCCAGATGTGATCCATCATTTTACAATTATCTTGTTTTGCCAGAACTTGTAACGAACTTGTTACACCCAGTTTTTATTGTGGATCAACAAGAAGACTGTATAGGAACGATGTTACGAGATATACGTCCAAATATTGATGACTGTATAAAAGTAACAGATGAATTCAGTATGTAGACTAACTCAAATAAGTGCGATATCACAGTGGAAAGTTTCCTGGCGGCGGAGTGATAGCTTATCAGGCAGCCACGCGGAGTGGTCGTGGCTAATGTGGGCCCAGGTCGGCGGCGTGACGAGAATCAACGCGCGCACCTCGCGCGGGCCTATCAGTACTCGAACTGCGCCGCTTGACGTCAGTGCTGGCTGATAGTGTTCAATGATTAATGATAAACACGATGTCAATTAGATCACATTAAAAAAACAATGTCGAAATGTCTCGTAAATCCTTAAACAAAAGTTAAAAAAGCGAACGAAATTTAGCATTTTTTTTGGTAATTGGGAAATTTTAGTAACTGCCTGCTTTTGAAGAAAGGAAGGAATAGTGAAATTTTCAGTCGATAATAGAAATAAATGAATGAAAATAGTTTATTTAGAACACAAATGTACACAAACAGAATTCCTTTTAAATGTAGTCTACAAAAAGTTTGTCCTAAAACGACTTAACTCAGCATTTGTAGCAGTAATTATATCACTGTAAAATTGGCTGTTGAGCAAAATTCCAGCAGTACTCTCATCAATTATTCCACTCCTACAATTTAGTACAAAACTACGGGAAATCCAAAATGACTCTTCATTTCTGTACAATGCCCGCCTTTAATAAACCTATTTTTTTCGAGCTGCCTTTCATACGAGCCTCTGACATGACTAGGTTTTACGACTGTAACCTTCCGATAGCAAACCCGACCTACGTACGGCTTGATGACATGCCTTTCTATATAAGTACAGTGAGTAAGAGAACTCATTTACTCGTCCAGACAAGAAACACGCCCAATATTGCGAAATTTATGCAACCTGTGTCACGAAATCTGGGCAATACCCCAAAAAGGCTCTATAATCTTCGATACCAGAAAGACCAACAGCAATATACCAACAGATGCTGCTTTTGTTTATAATCTGACGATGACGAATTATATTTATTTCGGAGAACAGACAAGTTTTAAATTGGCTAAGTTGTGAAAAGGAAACAAGCATCAATATATATTTTTAAAGTTTTTCTATGTGAAATTGTTTTAATGATTTTAATATTCTTTAATTATTGTAATTGGTGTGTCCGTAATAGATAAGATAAAGTAAAAATAAATAAATAAATAAATCACTTCGGTATTCAGTTGGTTTTCCTCGTAAATACGATTATTCATACAAGCAATTTGCATGTCTGGGTATTTTATAATTATGCTTAGTTGATTATTATAAAATTCATTGACTATGAGTAAATTAACGAATGCCTCCAATTTGGTTTCAAAAATTCTTAAAGATCCGGTTACCTGATACGAGTTACTGGAACCCTTGGAGCATCGTTGTTGTCGGGTCGGTTGCATCATTGAATCAACTGTTCGAATATAAACAATGATATCGCGACATGTGGCTTGAGCCACATGTTACTGTTCTGGGAAAAGGCACGTCGAGGTATCATCGCCTAACGTCGGTAACAAACAATTTTAAACCCTACTGCCGTTAATCAAAGACCATAGGTGTGTCGGTTTTTCCGTAGCAAGTTCATGTTACGATGCGCGATAACCAAGCCAGCTGGTGTAGCCTGAATGTCTGCGAATGTTGTTCAATGAATAATATTTTTGTGATGTTCAATTTTGAGTTTTGACCTTCGCACAACAGGTTAGTTGGTTCGATTAGAATTTTATTAATATATGGAATATTTTCCACAAGTTATCCGACACGAGGCAGAACACATTATTGTAGATTTTTCTGTATTCACAATATCGATCGCGTTCTTTTGTAATATTAAAAAAGACTAATGCTATTTATAAAGAATTATTAGTGCTACAAAAATCGACATTGACATTTTATTCAAAGATAGCTTGAAGTGTTCAATTCTAGTGTAGATATACCTGCCTTATCAAAAAACTGCGCACTATATGGAAATGTGTAAACATGGCACTCCTGCGACGAGTGCCTGCCTACTCGGGATTACATAACAGCGCGTTACATAACTGTACCCACCACCCACACCCACACACGCTTACTTACTTCACGTTTGTATCTACGGACGCATCAAGATATGACTGGTCACGCTGATTTGATATGGTTGGTATGTTTATTTACACACGAAAATTTGATCACAGGAATATTAACTGATATTCTACCATCAGCAGCGATTAGGTGTTGCCTCAATACCTCATTCAAAGTCGGAAATAAAACTTTTACATCGATATTTACTAGTCCAATGGTAACTATTATCAATACACTAAATTGAATCACCTCTCAACATAGAAACTTATACTCGTATATACCGCATGTCTAGGGAAAATATGAGCATGACCTCAATGATATAATCCCGAGATGATTGTGCACTACGATGACAATTCTAAATTGAATAATAATGTAAATAATGGTGTTGTGAGTTCGTCATTGTTTGTTTTGTAGCAGCAAGTTCATTGACGTGCGGCGGCGCGGCGGGCGCGGCGGGCGTTGCGGCCGGTGCGCTGCCAAGATTATGTGACGGCACATGGACGGCACGTAAATAGGAGCCATTAGAGCCGCCAAATGATAGCCATCGGAGTTCCCCAACCATTCCCCGAGTCCGACGTCCGCTTTAAAAATATCTTACAACAACATAACGGGCCCGCCTTTTGTACTATAATGCTACTTACGCTTTGATCAATTCGTCTCCATCCATCCAAGCTTCCAACATTTTAATCTAGTCATCGCTGCACCTGATGAGTTTTGGGAAAATCACCTCGCTTGCCAAATGCAGGTTGGTAGTCGGTCACAGACCCGGGCTGTGCCTAAGCATGCAGATCAACTTTTTGCTTATCATAAATACTTAGCTGTGTAACATATAACATCAATATACCATAGGTATTTGTTTATTATTATGTGCTCACTGTATTAGTACGTGTGGTAATGAAGTAAGGATGAGCTTTTATTGAACTTGACTATACTCGTTATTGATTGGATATCAATATTTTATATCCATATTAAATATCCTCGTATAAAATGATAATAATTGGGCACTTAAGTCGCTATAATATTTATTTAAGTTTCATAAGATACAGAACCGCTAATATAAGGAGCGGCTCTATTCAATATTTCACACAAAATAACGCCTTTTAAATGACAACTTGTATATTTGTGTTTAAATGATTTGCATATTTGTATTTCAATTTACGTATTTGTCAAGCAGGTTTTTGGCCTCTCATGTTCACTGTTAAAGCATTGAGAGATTTGCCGATAGCCCATTACTCAACCAACACCTCTATTTGGCAGCCGTTCATACTCAAAATCCACGGATATTTCAACTATGAATGTTTAATATTTTTTTGGTTTTATACGTCACATTTGATTTGTCCCTTTAAAAATATATTATTGATATCGTTATCTAGTGTTTGCCGAGCAAACTTTCCGTTTCCAAAAGGATGTGACTGTTTGCCAACGGACGGGACGGACGAACGTTCGTTATCATTATCACATAACAATATTCACATGCGATAGTGGGCTTAAATTTGCCAATGTCATGTTGTGCAAATATTAAGCTATACTGATGTCTGTTGATAATCATAAGTAGGTAACACGTAAATAGATATGCATTTTCGTAGTATATAACATTAACAGATAAAATAAAGAAGTCAAAATTTAGGCAAGCAAGCAACCAAACGAAAATACTAAATTTAACTAGACGAATCGAGGGAAATCATTAACAACTGATTTAAATGCGTGGCTTTATGGTATTTGGATAACTAGTTGCTTGCAACCAGATTACCTGCCTACATCAACAAACAGTCACCATGAATCATATGTATTTATAATAGCTTTATGAATAATGAGCTGTGCCCACGACCCCGTTATCACGTTTAATATTACATATATTTTACATTATATGTGTGGGTAGGATATAAATCAAAAATAGGTTTTTGAGTGGTGTATTCACGCACATTTTGGACTGAATGCTAAGTGATTTTGGGAAGTGTTTCCGATATTTGATTCTAGAAAGTAAACGTTCCTCTATTTCTATAATATAGCAATTTAAATCTCACTAACCCATAAATGCGCTAGCATAAACGAAATTGTCATAAAATCTTTCAATCCCCGAATCTTTTTTTATTTCCGTGATAAGAAATATCCATAACGTTACTTATGTACTACTTTTACAAGCTTGAACTAGGTAGGTATGTTAAGTTTTATTCGATAATCAAAATAATATTTCAGGTTTTTAATGATTTAATAAGTGATTTAGTAAGGCACGTAAAACCGTTGGTCCCGGCAGTATTACCAGTCGTTAACAACCACCGCACCGCACTGGACCCGCGTGGTGGTTTATGCCCCGTTCGCCCTATCCACTCATAGGGAAGGCTTAAAATGAGCTGATGATGATGATGAATGATTTAGTAAGTATATAAATATAAGATGCTTGTATCCTTAAAAATAAATAGGTCATAGGTAGGTAAAGATTATTCGTAGCCAAGCAACTCTAAAAATTGTTCCTTTGTTATCTGTGCACAATGTGTTTACATAGATACATAAGGCACCTCTATGTCTGTGGATCCACATATATTTGCTCTGCACTTGAGGATATGAGCCGTCGAAAACTTGGAATAAACTTTTTTTATCAGTTATGCAATTTTACTGTGCTAAAATATCCGCTCTTTTCCTCGCATTTCATTTCTACTTACGTCACAGAATAAGTAATAGTATCTTACGTAGATGTTTGATGACACCGTATATGAAACAGTATTAAAGTCTCGTGGTTTTGCTCTAACGTCGTAAAAGATGGCGAAAAATAATTTTACAGTTTTTTTAAGTTTACACCATGTAATGTCATGTTTACTTAAGGCGACGCATTGGAAATTTACATGGCGGGGATCTTGATTTTTCCCAACAATTACAAAACATATGAAAGTGATATTTGATGACATGATTTTTCATTTAACTGACTTCATTTTGCTAGTTGCAGAAACACGATTTGTCAACTTTTATAACAGAAAAAAAAATATCAAAGTAACCTCTTTTAAAACATAGATTTGCATTTTACAGGCTAACCAGACCGATTTAAGCATCTAAATTTTCTTAGTAGATTAGTCTTAACACACACTTAAATATTCTAGTTCATTTTGTTTTAAATAATTTGTTGTTTTAATTTGAAGGAAAAAAAACAGGTTTTCTTATGGTGCGGGGCGCAAACGCTCCGTATGAGATTTATTGTTTAGCGGTGCGTCGCTTTAATAAGGTTTTGCTTTTTTAGACGAGTTCCTTATACAATGATCACATATTTTTTTAAATAAACCTCCTGACGACCTCCTTGGTCGAGTGGCTTGCACGCCGGTTTTCATGGTGTCGCCATCTCTGAGGTCCCGGGTTCGATCCCCGGTCGGATCAATTTAGAAATACCTGTTTTTCTAAATTGTCTCGGGTCTGGGTGTGTCCTATGTATAATAAGTATGTATTTAAGTATATTAAGTATGTTTATCCGTTGTCTAGTTAACCATTTCTCGAGTTTCTTAAGGAAGCTTTTCTTGGGGCTAGATAATTGGTGCGAGTGTGGGAAACATTTATTTATTTATTTACATTTTTATTTATTTGTTAATTAACCTAGAAGGCGTAGTTATATAAGCTCATTACAGTCTGTGTGTAAGATTTACAAATGGTACCTACAATTAACAATACTGCGCAGTAAATGCAATATTTTCCTTTTAGTCACCGTACCCAGACCCACTCCTCATTAATTAATCGTGTTCTAAGGAAAAGGCCCCGCTATTTCCCCTTTCGTCCCAACAAAACAGGCAAACCGCAAGCTGATCGTTCGTGATCGGAGTATTACTTGTGATTAACACCACACAATAGGACTGCAGAAGGTACTTGTCATACATATCGCGCTCGAACAACGCCGCACACATAGACAACTTCTCACAGACACCGGTATCTCCCAACAGCTGCACTCGGACTGTTCCGAGCTGTCCCCCCGCCAGATCCTCTAAATGCCACTACATATTTACAGAATACACTAAACATGCACACTAGCTTTTGCCAAAGACACCGTACTCGTAGAACAAGGGTACGACGAGCCGGTTCATACGCGCGGCATACCAGGTACAGACATGTGTACCTCGGCGCTTCTCTCCATCTCCACGGCCCGGTCAGCTCGGGTCAGAGGGCCGAGCCTTTAGAGGCGCTCTCGGGTTATTCCGCTCCCCGATCCGATCCGAACCCTTCGGAGAATCTAGTGGGCACGGGGACACGCACTTAAGAGCGTGATGCCGTTCCCTCTAGAAAACCTCCAAAGGTGATTCACACGGCTTGAGGAACGTGCTTTAAGTTTCTCGCCGCCCCCAAACAAGCCCGGTGAAGCTGAAAATGCCGTTTGAAGCAATCAGCAATCTCTCTTAAAAAAAACTCCAAAAAAGTTCGGAGCTGTTCCAAGATTCCGTGTCCGTGAGAGGTTGTCTATATGTGCGTTGCTCGATCGCGTTTGTGTGAAGCTTACGTTCTGCCTCCTTGTTTTGTGTTGACACATACGTGGCTTATTGCCTTCTATGTAAAGTTGAGAATGGAATAGTTATTGCTAAATAAAGTTTTAAGTTTTAAACATTTCTTGTGAACTATCTAAAATCTTGTCGGTCCTGATTTTAGAATAAAATAGAATAGAATTTTTTTTATTAAGATACACACTTAACAATTATACAACAATAAAGGAAAAAAGAAAAAACAGATAGACAGAAAAAGAAGAACAGATGAGAAATAAAAAATAGGTAGGTAGTGTGTGAAGTTTAAGGGCCCTGTCTCAGCTTATGCTGCTGTGTCATTCATGGATGTTCAGAATGACACAGAAGCGCTGTATTTTGATACGTTACAATTTTTTATGCACAAAAAATGGGTAAATATCAAAAACACGAAAGTGAACTGATGCTTTATAAAAGGTATCATTTTATGTCGGTCACTGAAATTTATCTAACATAATTTTTTTAACAACAAATTAAATCATACGTATAACTTAAATAATAATAACACATCAGCGAAGCACTTGAATTCAATGTTATCGTAAAAGTAAATTCATCCATCCAAATACTTTAAAAACACTTAAATTTTACAAAAAACTAAAAAATAATTTCAGTTAACGACCGGTCGTTGTGCAGATCCTTGGGGGAGGCCTTTGTCCAGCAGTGGATGTCTATTGGCTGAGATGATGATGATGATGAAGAACGTGCTGTAATTTAAAGAATTTACTTATACCATTTTGTAGTAAGACCCGTTGACTGACTCGCTTCATTATATTTCTCAAGCACTCAGTAAACAAAGGCTTCAATATTATAAATGATGGGTGATATAAAGAGAGACCTCAGTAGTGCGGGTTACCCAGCATCCCCGGGCTGCGCCTCAACCGGGCCAAGGACCCGGCCCGGTCGCCCGGCTATTGATCCCTGACACGGAACGCTGATGCTGCGCTATATACTAGCTTGAACTTTCCTGTCAAATTAGACGCATTACATATTAGCTAGGTACATAGTTATAGTGCTGTATTAAGTACCTTCAGTATAGAGATCATGGAATTTTGTGAATAAACTGAATAAAACCATTTGAAAAAGCGACTATACTTCGAGTCTAAAGAAGCTAGGTATTAGAATTTCGAGCTTAATAAAAAATGAATACTTTTTTTAACGTTTAAATATTAGACGAAATTTGGTCTGTTTACATTACACAATCCATACACTTTCCCATTCACTAACTATTCTCGGTCTTGTATAGGGAAAAATACAGAAAACAACACCTTCTATGTAGGTATATGCCACACGTGTTTATCCCATGACCTATTATTATTTATTATTGATACAATCAATTTAAAACTTCCCACGCCATTCACCATCTTTCTGCCCCATCATAAGCAAAGAAATTTTTTAGGCTCATCAAAAAGCTTTCTGTTAACAGGTAGCCTTCGGAAATAGGCAACGGTGCCAAGGACCACACTTCGGGAACACTGTGTGCCCAACGGGGGCCAACCTCATTCCATGGCAAGGGAACTCCGCTTGCTCCTTGATTTATTTTGGATGCTCAATTAGATCATACTGTCCTTCATCTTCCAAATATCTCGAGAGTATTTAGGCAAAATCAGATATTATGTATTTATTATATAAAGACATGGCAGTGTTAGTGGCATCATGTCATGATTCATTTAATTGTCATTTACGTAATTAACAATTATTACGTACTTAATATAGTAAAAATGATAAAATAGTTTAATAATAGCTGATGACTGCTTTGTTATTTAATAAATGTTAACTATATCAGCATTTAGTCCGTATTTGGAAGCAACCAATACTCTCATATTAAAAACTTCACTTCACACGGTTCTACTCGCTGGGTTTCAAATTTTTTTCGGTGTGACTGACGGTTCAATCATTTTTTACTGAAACGTTGGCATAAGATAAGAACTCTTCCCTTGTGCGCAGCTTCACCTGTTTTTCATTAATTGCAAACTTTTGCGTTTCCAAGGCGTGAAGAAATACTGTAGATGCACTCCGTTGGAGGCGAGTAGTACAGTATTACATAGCACTGGCGTCCAGTCTCCACCTTCCATTAAAACAAGTGACGTGGGGGTAATTTACCGAGCTCTTAAAATAAGAAAAATATCGAATGCCATCGGGTACTACTTGGAATTTTTAATAAACGTGAAAGCTGCCAGGTTGACTGCGCTGTTGTTGGCGGGGTTAAGGAACGGATCACGTTGCTAACCGGGCCAAGGACTGTGGAGCTTCTGCAGTTGACACTTTGTTAGTAGCTACTCTTATTAAGTTTTTTTTAAATATCCCTCTGCTGAGACTATTTTATTTAATGCCAAGTTATTAACGCCTCGGTGGCTGATACCCGAAGGTCCCGGGTTCAATTCCCAGGTCGGGCAAAATGTATTTCGGATTTTTCTATGCATATCCCGGGTTTGTAATCACCAACCCGCATTTGGCAAGCGTGGTGATTAAGCCATTACCCATCAATTGTAGCGATGACTTGATTTCAATGATGGAGGCCTTTGCCCAGCAGTGGGACAGTTATAGGTTGTTTACTACCTACTTTATTATAAGCCTGTTAAATTCTGTGTCACTCGTCTAGTTGAAAAATACATGCAAACATCGATGGATATTACTCGTATTATTTGTAATTGTCAAACTACTTGTAGAGACGCCGCAAACGATTTCACTTGTAATGAAAATATGTGTGCTATATTTACAAAAGGTTCAGCTAGAGTGTTTTAAAAGCCGATGTGGAAGAACACGTGCAATCCGCGAAGGCGGCTGTAGGCGAGGCGGCGGACAAAGACCGGCGCGGCGCGGCGGCCCGGGAATGGGGCCAAGGATCCTTCGGTGCAACTCGCTCCAGAACGCCGCAGCGCCCGGCCTTCCCTTTGTTGTCAATACGATACTTGTTAAGAATTTCCTGAGGGTCACTTGTGATGGGTCCTGCCAGTGTGTGCTCTAATGAAGGATCTAAAATGAAAAACACAATCTTACATGGATATTTATCCCTAAAACCAATATGAATATATTGAGTACGTAATTGTTAATTGCGTAAATTACAATTAAATGAATCATGACATGATGCCACTAACACTGTCATGTCTTTATATAATACATACATAATATCTGATTTTGAATTAAGGTCGAGTCAATGTACTTTTGGATTATCTAATATTATCTTTAGATGACGTGTTTCAACGAGTTTATTTTTCTACTTAGTAAACGAATACTATGAGTACGAGTATAAGTCATTCAGAACGATTAGTGTACTCGCTCATTTGTGTATAGATCGTTGGGTTGGGGATGTTGGGTAGCACCGCAGCCCGCCCGATATCGATCGCCGGCAATGAACTGTCGCCGTTGCACTGTGTTGCCCGTCCGCATACTGTTGCGGCTGCACTCACGTACTACATATACAAATTCATTAGCCGAGGTCATTCAACTAATCGCCGCCCACGCCATTCAACACAAGTTAATCGTTTTGCATCAGTTTAGATAATTAAAAGGTTAAACATTATTGTTTGTAGTAAATTGTAGTTCTATAGCATCCTTATCCAGATCTAATTCAGCTGTGACGCAACACACACCCAGTCATCAAACTTCATCTCCGTAATTGGAGAAACAGCTCCAAGAATAAAAAAAATCGATTTCATTCAAGGTTTGCTCTTTATTGTAAGCGTCATCTTTGTCATAATTAGCAACTTCTGTTCTCGTTCGTGCTCCGGGGATGGCGCAGACTGACTTATGAGAGGGTGGTTCTACGGCCGGATCGATGTGGCGACGCATGCGCCTGGAAACGCTCGATAAAAATGGAGAACACACGTCACCCCGCCCGCCGCCTTGCACCGCGCGGCAGGCGCCGCGTCGGGGTAAACGACTCGCCGACGCGGACGTTATCATAGGTCTTGTTAGCTTTTGTTTTAGAGAACGCTCTGCGTGCTTTAGAAATCGGTTAGGAGATTACTGTTGCATTGGGGTTTGTTGCTAAGACAACTGTCATTCGATTCCGGCGTTTGATTTTGTGAGAAGATGGTTTTCTTTTTATCTATATGTGATAAAACTTTGGCGTTTTAATTAATCTCTATTTTGGGAAATAGGTTTCTTAATGCTTATATTTATACACTGTTGAGAATTTTACTTTAGTCTCTACATTTTCGAAAAATTGTTTTTGGTTTATCTTTCAAGAACTCTGTTCCTTGTATAACTACCTATTCTTATCCGCTTTTACTGTAATACCTTTATGTATTTGTTTATCATGTTATGTACATGTAGTTTATATAGATGATATAGAAAACTCTGTCTTAATTGTAAATATTATGGCAAACTCCTCTTCTGGGACAAATTTTTACCTCCATTTTGAAATGTGCTTCTTCTCTTAGCTAGCTTAGGAAAACGCCCGAATCCAAATCGATACTCAAGACAGTAATGTGTAAGTCGTTGGTTATAGCTCCGATCAGCGTCGGCCAGGGGTGAGGTCTAGTGACGTCACCGATCGATGCTCGACTCCCCTCGCCAATCCCGGGGTTACGGAATGATGTTAGCATTGTATTATACTGCGGTCTACACCGAAATATTTTCTGTGCGAATTCAAGGGTGTGGAAGGTTAACTATTCACTACCTACAACAAATCGAATGTTATTTTTAAAGTTGTTTCCGTTTAACGACATTCAACATTGAACCGGTTGAACTACATTTATAAAATAACACTTTGTGTTGACTATTTTTGTGCAGATTCAGATTACAAGTTCTCATAGGCATTTTCCATTAAATACGCAAGTTGTCGAACATGTTATAGTTTTTTTTTAATTATACAACTGGCGTAGTTGGAACACCTGCGCTTTCAACGATAGGTTACAAATACAGCAATCAGTTCGATTGAACACCAATATGAGACGGTGCATCTTGAATAGTCTTTCAAATTGAATATAGAAATTCACTAGATAATTCCATCATCATGATCAATCTACTACACACCTATAAACGTCGCGTTGCTTCTCGCACAATCGACCAATAAAACGAATAAAGGACTAATGATTTTAAGATAGGCAACCGGAATATGCCATATCTCTACATAGAACTAATAGAAAAAAGCTTTAAGTAATGACTTCATCAGTTTGTTATCGAGTTGGAATCTTTGGCAACCGCACTTCTGGCATCTGGTAGAGTACCTAACACCTTATTTCATAGGCCAAACATACGAGATTCTTGATCAGTAACTACTGCTGAGTCTTGGGATGTAGTGCTAATCTTAAAGTTGTTCTATAGTGATATAGAGCCAGGGACGAGTCTGACGTTGTTAATAATACGTGCACGCAACGTAAATAAACATTGACACGTGTTATGGGTGCGGGCCGGCGCATGCGCCCGGACCTTACGCTCATCGATTCTACCCCTCCCACCAGATATACGTGATGACCCTATCAACCCAGGCACCTTTAGGAATCCCAAATAATTTGAACATTCGAAAAATTTCTGTGAGGAAACAATATTTCTAACAGGTCTAAAAATATAATAAACAACATCAGCATGGATACGGTGCTATCTATCTAAAGATTCCGTGACGACGCAGGCAAAGTAGATACAATTAATTTACATACTTCAATAAGTATCGGTAATAAATAACAGTAAAAACCAATCTCCAATCGTAGGATAACCTTCGATAAACTCGCTTTATGAATGTTGTAAACAAAAACTTAGCCAATTAAAGCTGTCGACGTAACGAGTTGTGAAGATGTTACATTTATCGATAACACAGACGATGCCAGAAAATCAATAGTCAAACATAATAGCCCTAGGGGTAGAGTCGTAGCTGGCGCTCCCTGGTCGATTGAAATGTTCATGCGCTAATTGATGCGGCTATGAATACAACTCTCGGGACTGTAGTGTTACGTGTCGCTTCTGCAGTAGGCGAGATGTAAATAAACATCGTTGACACGAGCCTCTTGTGTGTTTTCAAGGGGGATCCTCGCGCAGGCGTGCTCACGGTGCTCTAATGATTGGGCCTTGACTCTTGAGCCTTTGTCACAAGTATTCAATACTTTGAAAATTAATACATCAGTGTAAATAAGCTCTCAAATTACGTATTAAGACAAACTTTATCACCTTCAGCGTCTACTCCTTTAATCTTAAATATATTATTATGTATTAGTTATTTAAGTGTTAACCATGTTCTCGTGGTTAGCTTCAGCTAAAAGTTTTGTAAACAGACGTACAGGGACCAGAAATATTTTTCAAAATCGCATTCCGCGAAAATTGCTGTAACAAACAACCTTTTTTTTAAAAGTAGACATCATGATCTACGAGTACAATGATCTGAGGATTTGTTATCATAATTTCCATCTGAATAATTCCAATTAACTGATGTCGTACCTATACAGAATTTTACATTTATAAAAGTTATCAATCGTGTGATTCATTACATCAGTTTGATCTTCTATTTTATTATGAAAATATAGGCATAGGTTTGTTTCTGGCTACATAGCTTTATTTGGCCGCAATTCTTATGCCTTGAATGTAAACCAGATGAAGTGATCGCATGCGCCAAAAAGCTTTTAAATTTGTTTGTAACGTTTTGAGCTTTCGACGTTTCGGTCGCGGGTACTTAAAATCTACAGTTACATGGACTATGTTTGACCAAACTCCGTATAGTGAAAACTTTTGTTATACTGAAGTAATTTTTCTAAAATTTGAATTTTTACGTGCACCTAACTTTCAAACACCTGAAACCATTTGAACTATATAGAATGAACCAAAAACGGTTTCACTGTTACTAGAATTGTACAGTTACTGCCATATTCTGGATCAATCAAATCCTGATCAGCGAACAATATAGAATACTGACTGAACCAATGAAGACACGGTAAACAAACAGTATTTCGACAAATTTATGCCTGCTTGATTCTGTAACTACCTACTCGTTTAACAAAGTCAGTTCTAATTTACTTGTCGCTGAATCTAGTTAAATTCTTTGCTTGTAAAGGAAAACTCGATTACTTGATTGCAGTTTGCGTAGCCATTTAAAACTCCGCAAGAGGGACGTTCTAAAAACAATACCGTCCACCGAAAAATGTGACAGTGAAGAGAGGTAGGTAGGTATAAATTGAATTGATTGCTTAGTGATAATTAAACTTCTGATGTATTTGAATAGTAAAATATTGCTACAAGTTTTAGGTACCTATGTCGCCGTTTCTGTTTTGCTTAATCGTTCGACCAGCGCACCGGTTCGTCATCTACGTTTTATATGGTACCTGGTCTTATAACTGTTTTTTCTCCGATCCTCTGTCGCCTACAAAAGCGATGAACTGCCTTCATCATTATTATTATAAAAGCACACAACACAACTGAAATGAGCGGCAACATTGCACTGTTAACAACAAGCAAAGCGACGTTGCCACACCGCACGCTCGGCTGACTCGTCACGTGACGTCACGTCTCAAGATGGCCGCCACACCGGTCGCGTCCCCCCGCTCCCTTCTTTCAACCGGATCCGTTCGTGTTACTCAGTAATAATAATTTAGAATGCAGCCGGCCGAAAGGAAACCGAGCGAGAATAGATTGAAATTTAATGCATCGAACACGACCAACCAGCAACTACATACGTTTGCACATATTGCACGACAGCAGCAATTTACTTTCGTTGAATACTGTACGTTAGGTACTTATGTATCTAGGTATCGATCCATTCATTTTAAAGTCTAAATTTTTACCAAATTATACATTAAACGTAATCATAAATATAAATTGTAATTTCAACTGCAGTTGATACAAAAACTGTTATAATGAACAACAATTTATTACGTTTACCAAGTTTATCACGTTACCTAGATTTAAAAAAAAGGTTTAAACATCAATTCAATTCATACAATCATAATATGAATTGAATTATAATGCTCTCCATAAGTATACATGAGTTGTTATGGTACAATAATGGTTAGATTAGATAGAACGTTATGGGCCCGGATTGGGCACGACAATATTTTCAAACTATTTACAAATAAAAATTTCAGACGCATCTGCCGTGTTGCATTATTTTCTGTAAGTAATGTAGTTAGTGCATACAGCATACATCAGTTTTGTTATCGTGCGATAAGCGGGCTTGTGTGTTTGAGTGCGCTGGCGGCGCATCCGCGTCGCGGCTAACGGCTCGTCCTCAGCATGTCGCGCGTCGCCACTCGCCGGTCGCGGTGCGCGCGCTGACGTCACCGCTCGATAATGGCTGCCGCCGCCCCGACCCCCGCGCTTGCAGCCGCTTACCGCGCGCTGAGCTCAGTCTCTCTTCGGCCAGACACCGAAGCGAGTGCCTCATAAGTTCTGTAACTCCGGTGCTTAACGTTTTCGAAGCCGAGTGTGAAACGGTCTAGTGATCTTTTGTGATATTTTGGTGATGGTGTGTTTATTTACAAGTGAAAGAAATCAGTGACAATTTTCAAGAGAACCGAGGAAAACCGATCTCTCGCCCTCCGTACTACGTCCGGCGGCGAGATGTCGGTGATGCAGAAGCGGCAGCACTGCTACCTCTGCGACTTGCCCCGCATGCCATGGGCGATGTTGCATGAGTTTTCGGAGGCAGTTTGTCGCGGTTGTGTAAATTATGAAGGCGCAGATCGTATCGAAGTAGTGCTTGACACTGCCAGACAGTTGAAACGCGCCCATGGTTTCCAGGAGGGTCGTGGTCCGACACATGCAAAAGGAGGACATCGCACTCCTTTAGAAGCTCATCAAAATGGAGCTGAAACTGCTGCTAGAGGACAACCCGCGCCTCCAGCTCATCATGCACCTACTACTGGATTCACATTACACCACGCGAGGCCGACGGCTAGTGCTGGCTTACTAGCAGAATACGGTGGCCGCCGAGAAGAACACGAAGGGCGACGATTGGCGCACTTGCCGACACACCACCTGCCAACCCACGGAGGCGCTCGCCTAGCTCCTGGCCTCACCCTCAAGCGGCCGCTTGATGACGACGATCATCAAAATCACCATGAGCCCGCGAAGAGGATGCTAGAAGAGCATCCTAGACCTCCACTAACTCGTGGTGATTCGCTACCAGCAGTTTCTTTGGCAGCTCCGTTTGCACCAGACCGCGTTTTCAAGCAAGAAAAACATCCACTTCGCACTCCGTCTTTCGATGCATCATCTTTCAAATCAAATGGTAAGTTATTATTAGTTAATAATTTGGTTATTTCTTTTATTTTCGAATCGGTATTATGCCAACATAATGATGGATCTTTGTAACCACTAAGCTAAATCAATATCTACATCTTAAACAATTGGCAACAGAATTTGTAAATATTTCTTAAAATCTTAAATCAAAGTGGTAAATAAAACTAATAAATATTATTATGAAGATTTCTCTAACTTTTCGAAACTATTACAAAAACTTGTTTTCTTAGGTAAAACCAAAACACTAAAAGATTCTAAGAAAAATATGCTCTTCTAAAACAGGTGATTTCTGATTAGTTATGATTAATCAATTTTTTTTATTACGAATACATTTTAATTGTTAAAAGTAAATTACTAAATACATTGCCCGTAATTTTGAAAGTTTGTTAATCTTTTATAGTAGTAATTTCAAATGTTTACTTTAAACGTGCTGATATGATGTAACACAATAAGACATTCCATTGTTTACCAATAACAATGTAGGTTAATATTTTAAAAATAGTTGTGTGTAATGAGTCGTAGCGATAATATGAACGATAGCCAGAGAACGTGAACGTGCTCAGGCGGACAATCGTGTGTTTTGCGCAAGCGTCCGCCACGGGATTCATATCTAGGTAGGTGCATTAACTGAGTCCATAAATACGAAACCGGTCTAACTGGTTAAGCGTTCTCGAAAGCGAGCCCGTGCTCGCGGCCTCTCGCACACAACCTCGTTACGTACAAACACCCACGTAATGTAAACGCGGCACCGCGCCGTGAATGCATGCACGACACAGCGGTATGGCAACGTCGCGTGACGACATTTTCGCTCGCGTACGTATGTAGGTAGGCCGGCGGGCGAAAAAACATAGCGCCTGCCTACGCTTGGCAGAGTCGCTCGACCACATTCCGCTGGCGTGTGTGTAGGGAGCGCGCGGCCGCCTGCCACGATGTGCCGGCCAAAAAGGTCACTGTGCGTGACGTCACCACTGCCATATGGGCCGTGCCATCCAACGGATCACTCGTGCCCTTTAGCATGATTGTCTAATAAATACTCTTCACGTCCTGGTTGAATAACATTTTGTCGGTCGAAACTACTTTGTGTTAATGATAAAGTCATCTATATACATGAACTTCCCTATTATCGGTGTCATCATTATCCATTATATGACTAATCCAGCCTACATTACGATGGGGCACATATAAAACCAAAACACATATCTAAGATTAATTTGAGTGACTACTATTGTAGTACTCTAGGCGAAGTATTGCATTATATTGTGTCATTATGAATTTACATAAAAGCCTACGGTAAATTTAATTTCTCATAATCGTTTCACAAATAACATAACGGCTATCACAGAGTAATAGAACCTATATCAATGGACGTTTGGCAACGTCGCAGCAGCTTGGTCACGATATGACTGCTTTGTAGATTGATAAACATATGAATGCGGTACCTACTAGTAGCAACTCAATTTTACAAAGTTAGTAAAAAGTAAGATAATAAAATTTACACTTTTGATAGATTTATGAAATATATCCCATCCCAAAAAGGTCAAAGTGTATATAACACACATGCCTGTACTTACGAGTTAACTACCCTTCCACTACCCGAATTCGCGTGCGCTAGCGCCACGTCGTGTGACCACGCTGTGACACATTGCCGTTCACTACGTAAGCGTATATTAACACAATGCTATTTATAAGACATTATATGCGTGTGTGAACATGTTTACTATCAATCGCTCCACCAGAAACGATGTGTAATCCAACATTGAGTATATAACGACGACGCAGTCCATTTAATCCCGAAGGCATTGGTTGCGGTGCCAGATTATTTTAAATTAATATTTTACAAGTAATATATTAAATAGAAACTAAACTTTTTGAAGCTTTCGATTTATTTATTTCAATTAAACTGACTTAATTAAATTTAAAGAATTAACTTGTGACACGCACCTTTAGATCTAAATACAATGAATGCTATAAGAATAGGTCCTAAACGCATTAACACTCTTCAAAACACGCCTGGAACGCACAACATTTCAAAATCCGATTGGAGGGTCTGTTGCTGGTTCAAATTATTTATTTATGTTTGGCTATACCGATTCTGCGTTCAATGTCTTAAAATTATTTAAAAAGTTAAATTTTAATGTATCTATTTTTACAGGTTATGGTAACAGTGCGCCACTAACAAATGGTTCAGCTAATTCGCCACTGGGAAGATCAGCAGGCTCACCACCAGTGAGTGGTGCTGGTGGAGTTGGTGTCGGAGGTGCAGGCCCCTCGCCCATGGCGGCGCTCATGTCCGTAGCAGACACGCTACCTCCAGGCTCACCACGCTCCGCGGGTGGTTCGCCACCGCAGCCCCCGCCTCAGCGCTCAAATAGCCGCTCCAGTCAACACTCGCCTAATTCGTCAGGTAAGCAACTCATGACGTAAAAGTTTCGCTGTGTTCAATTTAAATTTGTCATATTGACTCGTTGAATTAAGAACATTTGATTTTTTGTGAATCGAACGGTAATCGAAGACTGATTTTCTGCCAAGCGTTGTCGGAATAAAACTCGTTATACTTTTATGATGCGACGAGACCGATGGGTAGAATCCGGGCGGGGCGGCCGTTCGCCGCGCCGTCCGCGATCGCAGCGGCCGCCCGACGACCGCCTGCGCCCGCTTCGAGTTTCAGTTACAGTCTGCTCGGTTTTCTCGCGAATTTTTTTCACTGGTAACGTTAGGATTAGTGCCCAAGGGCTCCACCGGCAGACGGTAGCTAACAGTATCCTCCGGTCGCAGGGTCAAATGGCGGGCGGCGGTCGTCGGGCTCGCGGCACGTGTCGTCGACCACGTCTGTGTCGTCGACGGAGGCGGGCGACGGTGCCGACGCAACTGCGCCCGCGCCCACCCCGCTGCTGAAGTGCACGCTCTGCCAGGAGCGCTTGGAAGACACACACTTCGTTCAGTGCCCTAGCCAGCCTCACCACAAGTTCTGCTTTCCCTGCTCCCGGGATTCTATCAAACGACAGCAAGGATCTGAGGTTGGTTCCTATTCAAATTTTGTATCCCCAATTTTGTTTTTATTTGCTTTACGTTCATGACCTGTTGTGGCATATCAATATTTATGAAATGCTTCTATTTCAGGTATACTGTCCGAGCGGGGAGAAATGCCCATTGGCAAATTCTACAGTACCTTGGGCATTTATGCAGGGTGAGATAGCGACAATCCTGGGCGAGGAATTCAAGCCGAAAAAGGAGCGGGAGACCTAGAGCAGCGCAGTATCGGCCCGACTCTACCTCTTGTCCCTCTCGCTGTGAAGAGCACGGGAGCATTAGCCGCGGCACGCGGCCGCAAGCGCACAGCGCGCGGCTCCGCGGCGCAGCAGGCCGGCGCCTGCCGCCACAAACCGACACTTGTATATATACCTTTGTAAATAGTTTTTATTTTAATTCTCTCGCCGACGTCGTCCGCCGCAGCGCGCGTCATTCCCTTGCTTCGGTGTGCACTTTGTTCGGGGTGTCGGCTCCGTTGCCATCGAAGCGTTAGGCGGTTTCAATCGGGGTTCGCCTCGAGCGCTGGCGCATATTCGCCTTGGTTACTCTCGCTATGTCAGACGCGTCTTTCGCGGGGACGGCGTGTCGGTCCGATCTCTGTCGGGAGTCGTTGTTTCGAGGACGGATTACCGCTTTGTGAGCGGTGTTTCTTCGGATGCCATTTTCTTAGTTACCTTTAGGTCCCGAACCATAGTGAACTTGGCATTTATTTATGTGATTCTTGTATACTGTACGAGTATTATACGATATACGATCATGACATGTTATGTAGTCGAGATTACTGATTGAGATGCGTCACACCGTGTACAGACCTTAGCTCGTTATATATTTGTATTTATCGCATATGACGCATACTAAATATTCTTATTTTACTATTAAGCGATTTATCCAGAGTGGCTCGAGTTCCGTTAGTGTCTTGCATTCGATGACAAAATTGGACTCTTTGTATTTTTATTAATTCCTAGTGAATATCGTTCAATGTTCTATTTCATTGGAAATCGTTCAAAAATATTTTTTTTGGCATTTTATGTGTATATGAAGTTGATTTGAGTTGATTATTTTGTAAGGATAAGTTAATCTGTAAGCTTGATGTGGGCTGCATTCGGCCGAGCCCCGCACTGGCGGCTGGCGGCGGCAGCCAGGCCGCGCCGGCAGAGTGGGGCGCGCGCGTGGATAGGCTGCAGTATTAGCGAGATCGCTTTGCATACGCTGGGAGCGTACCTAGTCATTTTGTGAAATGTCAAATTGTCAGAACCGCATCCAGGCGGCCGTTATAGGAACTCTTAAAACTCGCTGCTATATTTGTATAAAGTGAAGTAATTTATCATTATATAATTGTCATTATATATGTCATAATGTTAAACAGTTCGTAGTGTGTGTCCATTTTGAAGGCTATCAGAGGACGGCTGTACAGTTTGGGTTTTGCTATCGAATTTGTAAAGTTAGGTCTGTTCAATTTCGAAATCTATTAAGATTTCTGTTGAATTATAGCTACATCATTATAGTCATCTACTCATGACAGTTGATTTTTTTTATTGCTCAACTGTCATGAAGAGATTATGATGTGAATTTGTTACACGATAGAATTCTATTGAGTCTTCTTCGAAAAATTCGAATAGCGATTGATATCCATATAATTTCAGACTTTATGTCTTTAAACAGTACATAATAGAACATTCAATGAAATTGATATGTCCATTATTTATTTTAGATATATCTTGTGTACATACATACGTACGATGTATAAACTGTCTATTTGTAAATAATGTTAGATGGCGTGGGACAGTCACTGAAATTGTCGAGAACTCATTCAGTATTACTGGAGACTTACAACCTTATGTAGACGATTGTTTCATTATTTTATGTTCTTAATTATTTGTGAATAATACTGATTTTTATTTCAAACATAAAACAGGATGTTTCTTTTGATCTGTCGATATAATTTCGTTATTACTTGATAGCACATCATAATCATGCTCTTGGAGTGCTCTCAGAGTATTTTCTTTAGTAATGAATTGTTACGATCTGATGGAAGGCTGGTGTGTGACATACAACTACTCGTTAAATCCACATGCTATTTCTGATAGATTCGAAATTGATGATTAATAATTATCAATGGAAACACCCAAGATATCGGTTTTACAAATATTGGTTCTCGTCAAAGTGGCAAAAATGCAATTGTGAGCACAAAGTGTGTGCATTTTACTTTTTTGGCTCATTAAATGTACGTGGTTTTGTATTAGTTTTATGTAACATGGCTAAAAGGACATTACACTACTGTATATATTATATAATGTAGCAGATGCATGGCTGGTAGTTTCTGGACTTAGTATTAATCTACCTAACTCCAGTCGTCGAAAATATGTTATCGTTTTGTGTCAACGAAGCAACTCGTAGAATCCCTTTAATCATATTTATGTAATTGCTGTATTGACACAATTCTTGGTAGAATAACGATGATGTACCAAAGGTACTTTCAAGATCACTTTTATATAAACGTTTGTAAATTTTAATAGACCATTTTAGCTGTGTGTACTTATTGTTCTCAAGCGTACATTTAATGTGTCAATTTATTATAGTCCGCCTGTACTTATAGGCTTGTTCGTAGATGTCGAAGGCAGTCGACAGAAATGTATAATTTGAGACTTGTCTCTTTCTAACTGTAAGCAGCAGTGACATGCTTCGTTTAAGACGTTTATGTACATGTTGGTGAAATACAATTGATGTGATTTTGTAACAATGAACTTTTATTTTACTTGCAACCTCCTTTTAGGTTTTGGGATTACTACTGGCCTTTAAAGCTACTACTACTACTACCTCTATAATGGTTTACTTAAAAACAATTGGTCCTGACCATGTATTACTACAACTACAGCTCTATAATCACATACGCTAAAAAGTACAGTCATTTGGTTACCTGGAAAGTTTTCCGGGAGTTTTGAAAATTGGTGATTTTATAGATTTTGACGTGCTCTTTTCGAATTTTCACTTTGCCACCTCGTATCTTTGCCGCTCGCGCCGCCATATTAGAAAAATGACTCACAAAAACAGTTTTTTGTGAATAACTCCGTTCCGACTCATTTTACGAAATAAATAGAATGTAATAAATTAAACTAGAGAAAATTTCCTACAGTTTATGTAGTTGAAAACCCGGTCTACTACTGCCGGTAAAGTTCATTGCAGGTATAAAGGGACACATAGCCTTGGCGTCGGCTCTTCCCCCCCCCCACCCCTCCATTATACTTGACTTTGCGGCTCTCGTACGCTGAATTAATGATTATACAAAAGAAAAAAAAGGAAATTTTCTCCAGATTAATTTATTACATAACTATTTTTATCATAAAATGTTAACAGAGTTATTCTCCAAAAACTGTTTTTGGGTGCCATTTTTCCAATATGGCGGCGCGAGCGGCAAAGATACGAGGTAGCACAGTGAAAATTCGATAAGAGCAATTCGAAATCTATTGAATCACCAATTTTCAAAACTCCCGGAAAACATTCCAGATAAAACTACCAAATGACTGGACTATAAGTACGAATGGGTTCAAGAACGGAGCTATGGGCATAGAACCATGATTCATCAATCAGGGATCTAAACGTTCGGCTGCTGAAAAATGCTTTAAATTTTTTGCCTCGCTCCAGATTTTCCATGATTGATCAGTATCTCATATCACGATCTTTGAGTACCGCCGTTTACTGTTAAACTAAGACAGTAGTGCTTAAAAATCCCGTCCTCGTCGTATAATAAAAAGTCAGCATAGAGTAATTAATGTTGTAGGATTTATTTAGGATGATTTAATTTACTTACATCATGCCTTTTAATTATATCTACCAAAATAATTAATATAATAGTTAATATAAAAGGGTAATATAAATTATGTTTTAAGTAAATATATATAGGGCAAGAATTAGTTGTTACCCTTGCATATTACCTAACATATATTCACTTACTCGCGAAAATAAGTAAGACGAAACGCTTTATACAGAATTAAAATAAAACAGTTTATACGAATTTAATCGCGTTTCTTCATAGTTTATCTTGACGTTTTAGATTCATACCTTTATTTTGAAAAAATAAGTAAAATTAAACTTGAGTTAATTCGTAAATAGTAATTAATCAGGCACATGATTTTTAATCAATGCGCAACGTCTAAATTTCTATAAGATGTTCAATATTAAATTTAAGCAGTTGCTCAAAGGTACAAGGATTGAAATACTTATAATTGTTTTGAACCCTCTATACAAAAGGGCGCGATCTGCTGACCGCCTAAGTATAAGAGGCCCAAAGTTTCTTGCCGTATTTCGAGCCATGCTTCTTGGGCAAAGTTGTTCAACGCATAATTAGAATATTGTATCGAAATTTGGACGGTGATTTAAGAGTCGTCGACTCGTGTATATCGTTATAAGATAATATAGCGAAGTGCTGAATTCCCTGCTGGAATACAATGGCATCTTCAAAAGCTTACGCCTCTATGACCTACTCAAAGGCTATAAAGGCATCCAAGTAATTTCCAAAGTATCTTCTTCAGTAATCTTCTTCAAGAAATGCCATAGCTACAGAGCTATGGCATTTCTTCTTGGTTTTTTCCTTAACTTTTACATAAATCTGGATCTTTTGGTGTCTGTTCTCCTTCCTAAGTGTTAATTATAATTTAAATTCCACAAAAATATGCTTAGGTTTATTTTTTTTTACAGAACGCAACAGCGGTGCGACGGAGAGGATGCCCGAGCCGCTGTGCCTGACCAACAGATGAGGCCCGCTCGCCCACGATACCCAGTCGATAGATATTTGGTGAGAAAACTCCTCTTTGCCTTGTTTCTTCCTACAACTTTAAATAAGTGAGAAATTTATATTTATTTAGATATTGAATAATTACTAACGTAGGTATCTTTATTCTCATTACAGGTTGAAAGCAACAAAAAGGTTGAAATTGTTAACATCATAGATGAAGAGATTTGGAATCCAGGACCAGCTTTGAGACCTGAAGATGAAATTGTTCTGAGGAAACTTCACGACATGCTACAGTCCACCGCAGACGATCTCAAGTTGCTTTCTGGAGAGTTGACTAAAATTAACAAACCAGGCGTTCAAATAAAATCACAGCCGACGCCGCTAGATGAGGAATTTAACGAAAAAGTACACATTGAGGAAATTGTAAACGCCAAATTTTATGGTCATAAACTTGTTGATAAATCGTTGCCATTTTCACCTGAGTCTAAACCAAATAAAGAATTTGTTAAAGAACTGCTAGCTAATAAAATCCAGAGGCCTAATGCTAGTGTAGAAGTAAATTCAGCACCTTTATTAAAGAAAACTATTCCTATTAAGAACTTACAAGTTACACGACCTAAAGTTGTTTGTATTAAGGAAAATAAAATAGAAAACATGTCAATAGACACAATGTCCGCAAAAAAAATACCAACTGTGTCATATAATGAAATAGCTCATCAATATTCCGAACTTAAAGAAGAACAGCCCGTAAAACGATTGCAACTACAGAATATGCCTGGAATAAGTATAAGAAGCGAATTAAAAGAACAGAAAGTTTTACAATTAGATATTTTACCAGAACTTATAACCGAAGATAACGCAAAAAATGTTGAAACTAGTAAAAACGTTCGTGTAACTGAAGTTCAATTTGAGTCTTCTGATATTCCACCAATACTTTCTCCAAAAAGAGACATCAATGTTGCGTCTAAAAGGTATAAAATTATTGATAAATCAAATAAAAAGCCTATTAGAAAAATATCTAAAATGTCTACGTTTGAAAGTAGCGGATCTTCCAACAACGATAATTTCAATGCCCGCCACAAACTGAATTTACACAATAAATTAAGGCTTGCTCTTAAAACTTCGCCAAAACGATGTGAGCGACTTGAAGCCAAAAGTAAAAAAAAAAGTTATACGAAGAATCCAGAAAATCGAACGAGTTCAAATTTAGACGAATGGAAAACAAAACTTAATTATGTCTATGGTCATCCGTCAAATTCTCATAGTAGGGGTACGCCCACTAAATCAAAAAGAGCTTCCGCAAAATATTCCAATATTTCTAGTAAAATTAAGCTAAGTACGTTAAATAATGCTGAATATATACCATATGCAAAATTAACATTAGGCGGAGTGAGAGTAAGCGACATTGAACGTGAAATATCTGATATTCCCAATAAAAATGATTTTCAACTAAGCCCAATTTTAGACAAAATATTAAGTAGCAAAGAAAATTCTTTACAAAGTAGTCCTAGGAAACATAAAAAAAGTCCAAAAATTCTTACTACGTCAGACGAAAATTTGCTACAAGAAGTTATTGACATTGAAAAAACAGTTAGTGTAACTTTGTCAAAAGAATTCAAACAAAAGACAGAAAATATTCTATTGAATCTTCAAAATGAAAACGAACCTAGTAGCGATAGTTACGCTGATGATTTTGAAGAGGTAAAATCTGATCAAACAGAAAATTCACGGCAATCATCAATAGATAATGACCATATCGTGTCGTCAGACGATGCAAATGAATTAAGTCATAATAAAAATATTAATGTTGCCAGCCAGAGAGAAATATCAAATACAGGCAACCAACAAGAAAATATACACAATATTACATATGCAAAGGTATCTAACCTATCATTTAAAGATTCTGTAGATATTTTTGAATTTGTTCACTCAGTTGATACTCAAGAGACTGGTACACAAAGTGCTTCTGCAAGCAAAATATCTTTAAAAGAAACCCAAACTTCGCCTAGGAACGATAAATCTAACATACAACCTATACGCAACGATTTATGGCCGTCCATTGACCCTAAAGGAGAAGTTGAAAAGTTGTTTGAATTAGAAAAAGAGTTTATTAAAAAGTTAATTATTGAAGAATATGGAGAAGTAATAGAAAGTAATATAATGAAACCTTCTACGTCAAAAGAGAAAGACAAAGAAGACAGGAGGAACAACGTAGCTGCGTTCCAAAAAAATACACAAACTTCACCGGCTCATGTGAAATGTGTAATGACCTCACCGACCAGAACAAAAACCAGAACGACTTCGCCATTCTCGCTCTCCTTGACCATCGATCGCCAGACAAGTCCAATGATACTGTCCACAAACGAAGAAGACTTCAAAATTGTTATCGACAATGAACCCGACGATCTTGGTATTTCCATTAACTTATCTTCCCCGAGGTTCAGTTTACGATTACCGCAAAATTCTCGAGAGGTTTTATCAAATCTGGATAATCACAATCAGACCCCGTCTAAAATAGACCAAGGAAACACGTGCACTGTAAATGATCCGAAAACGTTTAGAAAGTATGCCGTCAGTAGTTCAAGTTCAGAAGATGCTGATAAATCTTCTTCGGAAATTAGTAGTTTTGGAGAAGTCAAGTTAAAAATGAAAAGAAAGATCAGGAAAAGTAAAGTTGTACATGTTTCAGCATCGAGCTCTTCGTCTATATCACGGCGTAGTTCTGAAATAGTTTCGGGAGAAATACTGCCATTGAAAAGTGAAGGGGAACTTAGTTTAGGACAAACAAACAGAAAGCCAATGCGTAAAAGACGTAATGACAGTGATGGTGAAATGAATTTTGGATCGACGTGACCCTGATTCTATTATCAAATTAGTGCCTTGAATTATTGATGTTTTGATGTTGAAATTAGTTATAATTAAATTTTAGTTAATCAATTGCGTATATATATTATGTTTGCCTACTTTGTTGCTAACTCACCTGTAGTACAAATCTGTTATTAATATCACACTATAGTTTGTGATATTTTACTTTATTTTAAGTGTATAAATAATTGTAATTTTATTTTAAAATTAAGTATATTTTTTTACTGTGACTTAAATAAAATAGTCAAAGAATTACTAAAATGTTTTGTTATTTATTGTGATGAACCATGAACATGAGCGATGAACCACCAAACCAAACCGAGAACAATAATTTGTAACCCCCATTGGGAATTGATCCCGAGACCACGGGTTTAAAACTAGAAAAAACAAATATTATAGGTAAGTATATCGTTAGTCTTAAACTTTACACACTGTTTATGGTAAACTTGATCTGCCATGATAAGTTAATGCTTCAAGTTACCTAATAAAGCATTATCATCACTGTGACCTATAGTTACCGCAAATAAAATAAAAAAGACGACTTCCTCGTTGTGGGTTCGCGTCCCAACTGAAGCATCCCCGCTAACACACGACTAAAGTTTATACTGACACCCCCTACCAACCGTCAGGTTACAAAGTAGGTGTCAGACAACCTTGCGCAAGCACAAGGGACCATCTGCGTCAGGTCATATCGCCAGATCAGGACGCGCCGAAGCACATTCTTCTTCCGGTACTTTTAAGACTAGTGTCTTGAGCGAGTTGTCCCGTGGACACGTATAGTCCGTCCACTAACTAATATTCAGATAGGTTATCGGAGCTGTAAGCTCGCTCACTTCTCGTTGAGTTGTTTTGTTATTATTTCTGTCTTATTTCTTAACCTTACAATATTAACAACTTCATCATCATCATCATCATCTCAGCCAAAAGACGTCCACTGCTGGACAAAGGCCTCCCCCAAGGATCTCCACAACGACCGGTTTTGTGCTGCTCGCATCCAGCGGCTTCCCGCGACCTTCACCAGATCGTCGGTCCACCTTGTTGGAGGCCTGCCCACACTGCGCTTTCCGGTACGTGGTCGCCACTCCAGGACTATCCCGCCCCAGCGGCCATCAGTCCTGCGAGCAATGTGACCTGCCCACTGCCACTTGAGCTTAGCAACTCTTCGGGCGATGTCGGTTACCTTTGTTCTTCTGCGGATCTCCTCATTTCTGATTCGATTACGCAGAGAAACCCCGAGCATAGCCCTCTCCATTGCTCTTTGAGTGACCTTGAGCCTTTTTACGAGGCCCATAGTGAGCGACCACGTCTCAGTCCCGTATGTCATCACTGGCAACACACACTGGTCAAAGACTTTCGTCTTGAGACACTGCGGTATATCGGACGAGAAGATATTTCGAAGCTTACCGAACGCTGCCCAGCCTAATTGGATTCGACGATTGACCTCTTTGCTGAAGTTGGACCTACCTAGCTGGACCGTTTGTCCCAGGTAAACATAATTGTCCACAACTTCAAGGGCAGAGTCCCCAACCTTCAGAGGAGTGGGTGACACGACACGTGAGTTCGACATAACTTTCGTCTTCTCCATGTTCATTTTAAGGCCCACTTGTTGAGAGACTCTGTTGAGGTCACCGAGCATTGCGCCGAGGTCTTCCAGGGTCTCAGCCATGACCACTATATCGTCAGCAAACCGAAGGTGAGTGATGTATACGCCGTTGACGTTGATGCCGAGTCCTTTCCAGTCCAGAAGCTTGAAAACATCTTCCAGTGCAGCAGTGAACAGTTTCGGAGAAATCACATCTCCCTGTCTCACTCCTCGCTGCAACTGGATAGGTTTCGAGCTCTGGTCCTGAAGACGGACTGACATAGTGGCGCTTTCATACAAACACCTCAACACTTCGATGTACCGATAGTCAATTTGGCACCGCTGGAGAGACTGTAGCACGGCCCATGTCTCAATCGAATCGAAGGCTTTTTCATAGTCCACAAACGCTAAGCAAAGAGGCTGGTTATACTCTTCGGTCTTCTGTATAACCTGCCGCAGCGTATGTATGTGGTCTATGGTGCTGAAGCCTTTTCGGAAACCGGCTTGTTCGATAGGCTGGAAGTCATCAAACCTGCGTGCGAGACGATTCGTTATGACTCTCGAAAACAGCTTGTAGACGTGGCTTAGAAGTGAGATGGGCCTGTAGTTCTTCAGCAGGGTTTTGTCGCCCTTTTTGAAGAACAGTACCACCATACCTTCGTGCCACGTCTCTGGCGTTCTGCCCCCCAGTACCACGGAATTAAATAGCTTCTGAAGAGCTACGAGTACCGGTCTTCCGCCTGCTTTCAGAAGCTCGGCCGTAATTCCGTCAGCACCTGGTGCCCTGCCATTTTTGAGCTGTTTGAGAGCCATACTAATCTCGTATAGGCTGATGTCCGGGATGTCTTCGGTATAGTGCCGGGTTAACTTAGCTCTAGGGTCTTTAGCTAAGCTTTGTACAGGTGGCCGTGTGGATGTGTAAAGCTGTCCATAGAACTTCTCGACCTCTCCCATAACATCGGACCTGGTCGTGACAGTTCTGCTGTCATCGGTTTTCAGCGTCGTCAGTTGGCACTGCCCAATACCCAGATCTCTTGCGAACACTTTTGAGCCTTTGTTCCGCTCAATGGCCTCTTTAATACGGTTAGTATTAAATTGGCGCGTGTCGCGAGTCATAGACTTCGAGATCTGCCTATTTAGCCGCCGAAACTGAGACGCATCACCTGAGGAAAGCAGAACCATTGCGCGCCGCTCTTCCATTAGTTTTAGGGTATGGTCTGAGAACTTTTTGGTTCCTTTTGCACGGTGGGTTTTAAAGAACTTGGACCCAACCGTTTGGACAGTTTCCACAAACCTGTTGCTGTATTCGTCCACATTTTCACAATTATTTAGGCGCTCGAAGCGATTCTGCAATTCGAGCTGAAAGCTTTCGGGGTTTTGGATTTGGATGGGTGCAGGACGGAGCGTAGACCTTATCAATCGACGTCTTTCCAGCTTAACGTTGATATTCAATGTGCCTCTTACCAACCGGTGATCGCTGCCAGTTTTAAACGCATTGATCACAGTGACATCATTGAATATTTGCTTCCTCGTCGACATGATAAAGTCAATCTCGTTTTTTGTTGCACCATCGGAACTCATCCAGGTCCACTTGCGGTGTTCAGCTTTCCTGAAAAAGGAGTTCATCATAAAGAGGCCCTCCCTCTCAAGAAAGTCCGCCAGCAGTTGGCCCCGGGAGTTCCGATTACCAACCCCAAATCGTCCCACTCTCATCTCATCGCCGCTTCGTTTGCCCAGTTTTGCGTTAAAGTCTCCCATGACAACGGTGTAATGAGTTTTGGAGGCTTGTATGGCTCTAGAGATGTCCTCATACGTAGCTTCCACCTCATCGTCAGGGTGTGTCGTAGTAGGAGCATAAACCTGTATGACCTTCAACGAATACCGTTTGGTTATTCTGAGTATAAGGTACGCTACCCTAGGCGACACACTCCCGGTCTCGACAACGTTGTTCACGAGGGACTTGTGGACGATGAACCCGACACCACCTTGGGACAGTTGTTCGCCCTCCCGGAAATAGAGCAAGTTACCGGACTTGAGGATTATCGAGTCCTCCCCCTCTCTTCGGACTTCAGATAATCCAACTATGTCCCACCGTATCTTGCTCAATTCTTCCTCCAGTTCGTAAATCTTCTCGTCAGTCCGTAATGTGCGCGTGTTAAATGTTGCCAGGGCCAGAGTTCGTTGTTGGCGGTAGCCAGGTCTCTGCCGGAGATTCTTAGCACCCCCTGCCCCGTCGCTGCCTTGGCCGCTACCGTAGCTAGGGCGAGCGGGGCCGCCGGGGACTAGGGGCCGGTTTTTGCTGGTGTGCATGTCATGGGGGGTATTTGCCATAATCGCCACGCTTGGCAGGCGGGTTGGCGATCGCAGTAGGTTGAAGGTAACCTCAGAGAGATGCTGCTGCCCATCCTCTGGAATGGTCCCTTAGTCGCCTTTTACGACACCCACGGGTTGAGATGGGGTGATGCAATTCTTTATCCCCGGCACCACACGGGGAATGATGATGACACGTCGTAGTCTGGTTTTCTTTTTGAGTTTATAGCGGCCTCCTTGGTCGTCTCTCTCGTTTCCCTCCTACCCCGCGTGCGCTTTGATCCAGTATAGAACAATTGGTTTAGACTGGTTTTTTGCCATCAAAAAGTTTCTGCGCGTGTTCACTGAGAGGGGGTGTAGGGAAGTCATGTTTGTGACTGTGATGAAAGCTGCCATGGAGTCGCTATAAATGCCAAAAGTACCCTCCTTCCTAGTTAACAGCACTTCCGAGGCTTTGTGTATTGCGAGGAGCTCAGGCTTATATACGGTGGCGTAGGACGGCAGTACAAGCTTTACGGCTTTAGTTTCGCCAGCGCTACACCAACATTGCCGCCAATCTTGCTGCCGTCCGTGTAGATGGGGATGTCGTGCATATGCGTGTGTAGCTGTAGGTCCTGCGTAATAGACGTGAGCTCGATTGTTGTGTGTTTGGTAATTAGGTATTATTTTTGTACGAACTAAACATTTTGGCATATTGAACCGTATGAAGTAAGCCCAACAAAAGGTACCTGCTGTAAATCGTTGAGGAATTCCTTCGACTGTCTATGGTCTCCATCAACAGACCTGTAATGGCACTTATAACCCATATGGGTGCAAAGTTCTTATCAATAGAAATTAATTAAGACCAAACACAAGGTAGCTCAAATTCAAATTCAAAATTCAAGCTACTGTAAAACGTTGAGGAGTTCCCTTGACTGTCCTTCGTCTTCATCATCAGACCCCTAATGACAGTCACAACCCATCTAGATGTAAAGTTCTCAACAATATAAATTAATCAAGCCCAAACACCATGTACCTAATTGCTGTAAATTGTTGAGGAGTTCCCTCGACTGTTGTTCGACTCCATCATCAGATCGACTCTAGACCTTCATTAAATAGTAGTGCTTTAAAATACTTAATGAAAACATTAACAGACGCTGTTGCGGAAACCCACAACACACACTATGCTACTGTTTAAAATTAGGTTACACCTTAAAATCTACAAAATCCACTCACAGTTCCATGCCGCTCCCGCCGTCCAGAACGGGATCCATATGGTCCGATGGGGCCCGAATCCGAGTCCGGGTCTTCTAGGGTTCCCTAATCACACCCAAACTACCCCAAGTGCACTTTTCCCCCGAGGAAATACCTGTTTACTCCAGCAGCGGTGACGCCGACATCCAGGCGAATTGTACTCCCGATGCGATTCGCTTACGACGTACACACTCACAAAACACAGGTTGCACAATACACTTAATTAAAGTAATACGGCTCCAAATGCCCTAATTACTACATAAAATCTATTTAATTATCAACACACGATAACCTATCAACCAGCCATATTGCCTTCCAGAGACAAGTGTACCAACAAAGAAAAAAAGAACAATTAGTGATGGGGCCATTATGCCACCAAACAAATTGAATCTCGATAATCGATTCGTCCATAATACAAATCAAAGTTTTATTTCCAACAAAAATAAATGCCTGTTTATTTGCAACATCCCGCCACCCAAAGCGGACGTACCGCTTTCTAGCCTGAAATCTTAAACTAGTCAACCGGTAATCGAGCTAAGGTCGCGACTGCGCGATTTAGCACCGATCCATCAACCAACACTTGCGCCACACGCGGAGTCCCGTCCGCGCCCCAGATTAACTTTAAAATGCGACCTCGTCTCCAAAATAACGATGGCAAATTAGCCTCTTTTAATAAAACCAGATCCCCCTCCGAAGGGGGCGATGTCTGGTCTGTCCACTTTACACGCTGCTGCAATAAATGCAGATACTCCAGTGACCAACGACGCCACAAGTCCTGACTCATTTGTTGTATCATTTGAAAACGAGACATCCGGTGTCTGCGTTCATCCTTCCAGGGATACTCAGGCAGGGCAGTGAGTGGCTGACCGACCAAAAAATGACCAGGGGTCAGGACTTCCATGTCATTTGCGTCAGAGGAGAGTGGACAAAGCGGACGCGAGTTGAGAACCGCCTCAACCTTACAAAACACAGTTGTAAGTTCCTCATACGTGAGGGTAGTTTCCCCGACTACCCGGCGCAAGTGGGTTTTTGCCGATTTTACCGCGGCTTCAAATATCCCGCCCCAGTGGGGACAGGCTGGCACACTAAATCGCCATGTGATTCCCCGCTGTGCGAGAGCTTGACTTATGCTATTACAATTTTTATCCAGAAAATCGTTCACATCTTTTAAGTAGTTGGCAGTGCCTCGGTAGTTGGTACCGTTGTCGGACCGAATGAGAGAAGGTAAACCCCGTCGCGAAACAAAACGATCCAGCGTGGCGACAAAGGCTTCCGTAGACAGAGCCGAAACCACTTCCAGGTGGACGGCCTTAGTGGCCAGGCAGACAAAAACGCACAGGTATGCTTTCGTGACCCTAGTGTTACGATAGGCTGTGGTTTTCACCAGAAACGGTCCAGCAAAATCCGTACCGACCCCGTCGAACGGCCTAGTAGTCTGACAAACCCGGTCAGAAGGGAGATCCCCCATCTGTGGCTGCATAGTGGAGGCCTTCACCCGATAACAAGCCACACACTTAAATAACACGCTGCGAACCACTCTCCGAGAGGACAAAATCCAGAACTCCCTCTGTAATATCGCCAGTAACGCATTACACCCCGCGTGAGCGTTTTCCAGGTGTCTATCCGAGACCACCAGTTCTACCAAAGGTCCTCCTTTGGGGAGTAGCAGAGGATGACGGCTACCGAAGGGCAGGTCGGCATTTTTGAGGCGACCTCCAACGCGTAACAGTCCATCCGTCAAAAACAGTCCGTAGTTTTCCAGATGAGGCCTTCAACACCGCGTGGTGAGGCAAGAAAAAATGATCTGTCGTTGTCCAGTCGACAGTCACCCGCGACATATGCCCCAAGGCCTCGTATTCTCGCATGAACTCGATATACTTTTCCCGAAGCACCGGATCGCGAGACATACGACGCTCCATGGACAAGAGTCGTTTCTCTGCCAACGCCCTCGATTTTCCCAAGAGAGGGGGACAGTCGATAAAGGGCAGTTGAGTTTCGATCCTACCCGACGCCATCCGGCGTGTGTGATCCTTATAAAAGGTTTCGCACTCCACATGCTCCGGATCCAGACGGGAGACCATGGGAGGCTCTTCCAGTTCCCAGAATTTTTGCATCGTCCTAGCGATGGAGGTAGTAGCGACGATAGGTGAGACATCCCGCGTCTCCTGGTCGAAAACCGGTCCCATTAAAACGTGTCCAAAGATGGTAGGTATAGCTACCAACGAAGAGCGGCCCAGACTCCGCTGAGGCCCTAAAAGGATCCAGCCTAGTACATCCGCTCCCAATATGAGGTCCACCGGAGCCGGCTCCTCGAAATGAGGGTCTGCCAGCATGAGACCTGATGTGTCAGACATTGCGTCCCGCGGAATGTCTGTCGGTGGATGCCAACCCAGCAGATTGTCGAGTACGATCGCGGCCGCCGCAATCCGTATCGAAGCGGAATGCACAGGAGAGAAGGAAATGTGGGTCTGACCGGACAGACCCCCCACTTCTGTATCTCCGACTCCCCGAATCGGAACTGAGGAAGGCGCGCACTCCAGACGTAGGCGCCTCGCTACCCTCGTAGTAATTAAGCAGCCCTGTGCCCCAGTGTCTAGGAGGGCTCGTATCCGGACGAAGTCCCCCCTAGGTCCCCAAACGCGTACCTGCGCGATGGGCAAAAGAACCGTCCTCGGTTCCGACGTAGCCCGACCACGGGCTAGTCACGCGTCAGAGCCAGCAGCCGACCCTGTCGAACCGTGATGACTCGGCCAGTAAGTCGGACGCGTGCAGGCCACCATCCGGGGTGGTGCGTATCCAGCTGCCCTACCATACCGGTGATAGGGTGGGTGGTATTCCAACCTCGGGTACTCGTGCAGTACCGGTGAGAACTGTTGACGGTTCTCATGTCGTTGTTGTTCCGGCAACGGCGGCGGAGGATACGCGTACGAGTATCCGGGTGTTAGGGCCGGAGGTGGAGCTCCCTGTACCCTGTGGCCCTTAGAGGCACCAACTCCAGGTGTTGGTCGCGCCGGGTGCCGGGTTGTAGCCAGAACCTGGCTCCGTTCCGGCGGTCCCCAACTCACCTGAGCCGGGGTGTACGAAAGGTTGTAGTGTGGCGGCCGTGGCGGACTCCGTCTTTCCGGAGGCGGAGTTGACCCCGGCCCCAAACCGCCACCCGTGGGAGATCCCCTCTCCCGAACTTGTGCTGAGCCCTCAGCACTACGGGTGCACAGTAAGCGATGGTGCGGTCCGCCGCACACATCGCAAGGCCTCGCCTGGGGACACTCATTATACCTATGTCCTCCCAGGCAGGCATAACACAATCCTCGTGTCCGAACGAGGTTTCGGCGCTCTTTTGTGGGCAGCCCGAGAATTGCTGGACATAGCTGTTCCAAGTGCTGCTGTCCGCAAACCCGGCATCCAGAACCGGGGTTGATGGCGGCCGCAGCCACCGGCCTGCCGCGACCCTTCCCTGGGTTGCGTGGCGGCTGGGCGCCGTAGACTCCGGAAGTGCGGGCCGGCGGGCTGGGAGGCTAGCTGGTTTTCCAGCAGGCCAGCCTCCTCTTCCAGGAACTCCAGAAGTTCCCCTATCGAGGGCAGAACGCTGCCGAGATCCTTGTGGACCAGTCGATTCCGCTCGAACTTGTCCCTCATCTCCTGCGACAACTTGGCCAGAACGATGTGCAGAAGAAGGAAGGACCACTGGTCGACGGGCAGTCCGAGCGTCCTTAACCCGTTTTAGGACACGGTGAGCGGGGTGATCAGCTGCGCCCTCAGCTGAGCCCTATGGTTGACCCTCGGCAATCCCAGCAGATGGGTCACGTGCGCGTCCGCCTGAAGACGCGGCTTTTCGTACCGCTTCTCCAGCAGCTGCATGGCGGTGTCGTAGCTCGCATCCTGCAGCTCCAGATGCTGTACGAGCTGTCTGGGTTCTCCGTCTAGGAAGGAACGGAGATATGCCAGCTTTTCGGCCTTGGTGAAATCCTTCTGAGTATCCACCAAGGCCAAAAACATGTTCCGGAATCCAGCCCAGTCCCGCATACATCCGGTGAAATGCGGGACCTCCAGGGCACCCAATCTTCCCATAGCGCTGGGTCCAGGGGTGTGGAGCGAAGCGGGGCGCGCAACAGGCTTCCCCTCCCGCAGTCGCTCGATGTCCTTCACCCGCTGAAGGACCTCATCGTAGATGTCTTGAATGTGCTCCAGATCCTTGACATATTGGGCGTGGAGGGCCAGCTAATTCTCCCCGACCGGGTCGGTTGACAATAGAGCGGTTACCGACCGCTCGGCCAACAAGAAACGACCCTGCATTTCTTTCGAACGCGTCTCCAAGGCGTCCTCCCGGTTAGGCCGATCTATTAATGCAAGCAGCCCGGTGAACCACCGGAGCTGCTGAGCCAACTCCTGCCGTGACGCTGTCATTATAAATAATTTAAACTAAATAAACCTAAATAAAACCTAATAAACCTAAACACAAAATTAAAACGAGTCAACGAAAACACGGAATCGATTATCCCGAATCGACTCGATGCTTTCAATTGAAAGAAATTAAATAACAATTAACGTTCCGAGAAATGTCCCAGCCCAAATACAACGGTACTACCAACCTTACAATTCAACCGCACCTGTCCCGGAAGTGCGATTTTACACGAAATGAGCTTAACCTATTACGAACTAACAAAATACACAAAATTACACCGATTAACCTAGAGGTCCGGTAGTAACCACGCTCTGCTACCAAAATGTTGCGGAAACCCACAGTACACACTATGCTACTGTTTAAAATTAGGTTACACCTTAAAATCTACAAAATCCACTCACAGTTCCATGCCGCTCCCGCCGTCCAGAACGGGATCCATATGGTCCGATGGGGCCTGAATCCGAGTCCGGGTCTTCTAGGGTTCCCTAATCACACCCAAACTACCCCAAGTGCACTTTTCCCCCGAGGAAATACCTGTTTACTCCAGCAGCGGTGACGCTGACATCCAGGCGAATTGTACTCCCGATGCGATTCGCTTACGACGTACACACTCACAAAACACAGGTTGCACAATACACTTAATTAAAGTAATACGGCTCCAAATGCCCTTATTACTACATAAAATCTATTTAATTATCAACACACGATAACCTATCAACCAGCCATATTGCCTTCCCGAGACAAGTGTACCAACAAAGAAAAAAAAAGAACAATTAGTGATGGGGCCATCATGCCACCAAACAAATTGAATCTCGATAATCGATTCGTCCATAATACAAATCAAAGCCCTATTTCCAACAAAAATAAATGCCTGTTTATTTGCAACAGACGCACTAGTCGCCACTGCGATTTTCGAAGGTTCCCCTCGATTTCTCTGGGATGCCATCATCAGATCCTGGTTTCCTTATCATGGTACCACCCTTGGGATATCTCCTTTCCAACAAAAACAAAAACAGTTCACAGGCGTTAGTTGCCTTCACCTTGCCGAGGACGCTTCTCCACGACTCTTGTCAAAATCGGTTCTTAAACGACGAAGTTACCCGCGAACACACAAAAAAAAATTTACGAATCGAATTGAGTAACCTCCTTTTTTGAAGTCGGTTAAAAATAAATTTATGTTTTTGTATGGCAAAGTAAATCTTCATAAATAGTCTTTTGTATGTTACTACGGTGTTATTTATACTTGATCGCATGGCTATGTTTCGGGATTATACACATATTACCAAACAACCTGTATATAAGAAAATTATTTTGGAAAACACCTCGGCGGCATCGGCAGAGTGGCAGAGCGCTCGGCCAGATACCCTAAGGTCCCAGGTTCAATTCCCAGGTCGGGCAAAGGCTAAGTGTTTCGAATTTTTCGATGCATAGCCCGGGTTTGTGATCACCAACCCGCATTTGGCAAGCGTGGTGACGAAGCCTTTACCCATCAATTGTAGTGATGACTTGATATCAATGATGGAGGTTTTTGCCCAGCAGTGGGATAGTTATAGGCTATTTACTTAGGAAAACACTTAAGTAAGCTATAAAAACCTCCAAGTACCTATTTTCACATGATCATTTAGTTTGGAGCTATAAAAAAGGACTAACACTGACTTAACACAAATACCCAGAACGATCCACGCGCACTGCACTCGCCAAACTTAACAACTTCACCCTAAATCTGCAATAGCGAGACTAAATAGATAGTTCTAATAGAAATTCATAATTTATTGAAGAATCAGATCTACGAGGTATTCAACGAAGCACACCCAAACGAAGCACACCCAGACGAAGCAGACCTAAAGTATTCCACGAAGCACACCCATAGGTGTGCTTCAAATCAAATTTTAAAATTTACAGCTTATCTATATTCTTGCGAATCAAATCCTAAACAAGCCACATTTTCTTCTCATGTGCCATCTTCTATCAGAGGATTTATAAAAGCAATACAGGACCGAGTAATTAGTATGAAAAACTACAGAAGATATGTAATTAAAGACCCTTCAGTTACAAACGACAAATGTCGTACACCAAAAGTTAGCACACACACACAAACTCATACTCGGACCAGGCACAAGTATTCCCTATTATAAATCAATTACCTACTTACTCCTAACAGCTGTCGTAGAAAAAACCTCTCACAAACAAAATATATTACGATCGCACTATACTCACTAATAGAACCATATGCTTCAATAGACCGGAAATAAAACAACTTAACTGATAGATATCACAGTCCCCAACACCCTTATTATCCAAATAAAAGAAAAGAAAAGATAAGTGTATATCGTTGATTCGTAGGTTTGCTAAGTGTACTAAAGATGTTAAAATTACGTTGTTTAAGGCATACTGCCAATCATTTTACACTTGCAGCTTATGGATCAACTATACTCAAAACGCTTACAGCGCCCTACGCGTCCAATATAATAATGCATTCAGGGCGCTGTTGGTGTTGCCGCGTTACTGCTGTGCATCGGGGATGTTTGCTGAGGCGCATACAGACGGGTTCCATGCCATCATGCGCAAGCGAGTTGCATCTCTGATGAGGCGGGTGCGCGGTGGTACAAACAGCCTCCTGAAACAGCGGACAGCCCAATCCTGAGACACTGGGTCACGTTGCACGTGATGCCAGGGGTTTGGGCTGCAAATTAAATTATGTGTTAAGTTATTATAAAATTACACTAACATAGAATATAAGTTTTTATTGTATTTTGTATTACTAACACACTATGGATGTATATCTGAAAATAAAGATTTACTATTATTATTATTAATATACGCAGAAAAGGATTGCCACCGATATTGTTGTCATCGTTTTGAGCGTGTCGGACTTATAGCTATTGTTCTGGGTTCAGGGTGCCTAGTGTGAGTTTTGTTTACTATCCGTATTAATTCGATTACGTTTACGAAAACGAAAATTAGTATGGCATTGAAGCAGCGCCTCCTGGCGGCATACGAGGAGAGTTAACATTCTGCCATACAAATTCTTGTTTTCGTTAACGTGATCGAATGGCGAATGAAACTTGCACCAGTAGACACCCTGATTCACTAACAGTCATGGCGCTGGCTAGATCCTGGCAGCAGCACTGGCTAAATCCTAACGAGCTATTATGTTTGAAATTGAACTTGCCTTGAATTGCATTCATACAAAGTAAAAATTAAACGAAAAATAGTTACATCATCATAGGGAGAACGGGCCATAAACCACCACGCGGGCCCAGTGCGGATTGGTGGTTGTTAACGACTGCTAATGCAGCCGGGACCAACGGCTTTACGTGCCTTCCGAAGCACGGAGAAGCTCGAGATGATACATTTTTGGTCACCCATCCGATGACCGGCCTTTGCGAAAGTTGCTTAACCTCAGCACTCGCAGACCGGGCGCGTTAACCATTGCGCCATCGAGCTCCTACACACGTTAAAATACCTATAAAATTATACCTAATTAATAATACCCCGTACAAATAAACAGTGTTTAACTTCGAACAGATAGGTACCTACTCCGTGTTTTGTTCCCGTCATGTAAACTCATATAAAATTTGAGTAAAATAGAAAGAAAACGGAATAACTTTTCGAAGCTTTTTCTATTTTGTTTATTTGTAAGGTATATATTAAAAAAAACCAAAGTATATATAAAAAAAAAATACCTAGTATATTAAGTAATAATAATTATTAAAGAATATAAACGAAGTATGTTTTTCATTCTTGTTCTGGACATACTTCATAAAGAAGGTCGAATTAATAAATACCGTATGAAATGCAATGTTATTAACTTTGTGAATTCAAAAAATGGTATAAATCATTGTCAAATGTTATTTCATTAACCACACATAGTTACTTTCAAGATAACAGCATTATTGGAATATATAAATCTATATAAATATTAACATGAGCAAAGGTCTGCGGGTTATTTGCTTCCGGACACAGTGCATTGACACTTGCAATTTGTTAAGTTTTTTTACCTTATCGTCATGAAATTTTATTTAATAGTTTTATTGATGTTAGGAGTGACTGGGTCTGAAGAGATAAATGAGCCTCCAAATTATTACCAACCTGAGCAAATCCACCTCTCACTCGGCTGTAAGTTGACCGAGCACTCTGTGCTTGTAAATTGTATTATTTATGTCAATAGTGCAATTTATGTTCGGAAGGCAGTATGGTATTTCGGATGCGGGCCGTGGTCTACACCAAGCTATATTTCTGCGCTTCATAGCACGTTGACTGAACGCGAGCCGGACCTCTGCTGAACCGTCATCGGCCATATTTGTAAGTAGTATGAGGATAGGATGAACGCACATGTCCAAAAGTTACTTAATAACCGATAGTGGCAAGTACAAACATATGACATCTTCATCATCATCATCATCTACTCATTATATGACCCCACTGCTGGGGCACGAGCCTCCCTTAATAGATAGGGAGAATGGGCCATGAACTACCACGCGGGCCCAGTGCGGTTTAGTGCTTGTTCGGGATCAACGGCTAAACGTGCCTTCCAAAGCACGGAGGAGCTCGTGATGAAAAATTTTTGGTCACCCATCCGATGACCGCCCTTTGCGAAAGTTGCTTAACTTCAGCAACCGCAGACCGAGCGCGTTTACCAGTGCGCCATCGAGCTCCCAGTATGCTATTCCCTATACTATTTGTCTATTTTTAAGTAGTATGAGGATAGGAAGAATACACATTTCCAAAATTTACTTCCTAACCGATAGTGGCAGATACCTATATAAGTTCACATATTTCAGATAAACCAAGCCACATGGTAGTGACATGGTCGACCTTCAACGACACGGAGTCGTTGGTGAAGTACGGAATCTCGGAGCCGGACCAGCAGGTCGCCGGCGCCAGCACGCTGTTCGTAGACGGCGGCGCGGAACAGAGGCCCCAGTGGATCCATCGCGCCACCATGACCTTCCTCACTCCTAACACTACTTATGGTAAATATAAGTAAGGCCACACCGGTAGGTTTTCAATACTGATCATTCTCATAAATTTACTGGGCCGCGGTGCCTCTGTTGCCACAGACTCCCTAATATCGCAAAGTAAGGAGGTCCACAGACCAGAAAGTAAGCTTCGTACAACCTCTCACGGACTGGTTTGAGCTGTTCCGAGATCCTTGTCTACGGACAAGGATCTCGGAACAGCTCATAGGGTATATTCGTGCGCTACGCGAGCGCGGTATGTGTTTATTTATTTATAATTTTTTTAAGGAAGGCTTACACCTATTTATACAAAAACATAGAACTAAGTATGTATGTTAAATCTTAAAGCTTATTACAAACCCCCACAAGTAAACATTTGGTAAACACAACATTATAAAAAAAGAACTACTATAACAAATAATATAGAAATATACAACAAAGTACACCACCATGCCAGTGACAAATACTGCTAAAATGTTTTTTATAGTCATAGTCATAATTATTTATTGCATCATGTTGGTATGGTACAGATCTTAACTTATAATTAACTTATAATTTTTAACGCAAATTTTGTTGCGAACAAATTACAAAAACACAAATGTTGAAAAAATTTCCACGAGCAGGATTTGAACCCGCACCCTTCTGACATACCGGGTCAGGTGCTCTCCCAATTGAGCTATCGTGGTTCTAACCAGCACGCCGAAATTATTCAACACTATTTACTTTTTACTTTGAAAGCCAAAGGCGCCCATTCATATTTTATAAATAGCTTGCCTACTTCTTAACTGATCTTTAGTATTTGTAAAAATATTATGATCAGATGTTAATGACGGTAGTTGTTGACATTGAATGGGCGCCTTTGGCCATTTTATTTTTAACCTGTACTTGTACCTAGGACCTACCGTATTAGTTTTTAGTACAATTTTAAATAAAACCGATTAACTTAAAAACATTTTTTTACTCACTTTTTTACTTTGAAGTTTTTAGTTTTTAATTTTTCATTTTAATTTCGTAAAGATCTATTCTACTAATCAAGCCCTTTCATTTGATATCCATATTGAGGAAGTAGTGATGTGTGACATCACAAAAATAGTGTCCAGCGGCGCGTTTGACATTAAGTCTTGTATTGTTTTATGTCAATTTTAGGTTACATAGCTGTTTCTAGACTTTGATTTGTTTGTCTATTTCAAAAAAAAACTCAAGATGTTTCGAACAAACATAAAAGTTAACCTTAAAATAGACTAATAATGAACACATTACATAAATTTTTCATTGAAATTAGTGCTGGGACATTTTTATTTTCTCCTTCAAACTTGCCAACTGCACTAAATGGACGCGAACAGGCGAAATGACCCTATATTAATTCCTTAATTATTTAGATTCATAGAATCTAATATGTATTCCAATTATTAGTGCACACAACATTAATAATTATTATTGACACTACAAATTACAATTATTAACAAATTAAAAGATTATAAGACAAATTGTAATAAATTAATCAATTGTCAATTAATTAAAAAAGGATTACAAAAACAATTTCATAAAAAAAAAACAACGACAATAATAATAATTATAATTAAAACAAAATTATATAAAATGTATTTCACATAGGTACCACAATCTATATTAACACAATAAAAATCAAATAAAATCCATTATTATTATTATATATTCGACGAGCTCCTTGGTCGAGAGGGTTGTACACCAGTTTTCATGGTGTCGCCATCTCTGAGGTCCCAGGTTCGATCCCCGGTCGGATCAATTTAGAAATTGTTGTTATTCTAAATTGTCTCGGGTCTGGGTGTTTTCTATGTATAATAAGTATGTATTTAAGTATTTTAAGTATGTTTATCCGTTGTCTAGTAACCATTTAACGAGTTTCATAACGAAGCTTCTCTTGGGCTAGATAATTGGTGTGAGTGTAGGAAAGTTTTATAAGTTTATTATTATTTATTTATTATTAACAGAATCAAATAAGATAAAAGATATCGCCACGATAACTTAATTATATTAAATTAAATTATATTAAATACTTGTAACAATCGACAAATGTTACACATAAACACAGAAAATGAGGCAGGTAATTTAACAAAAGCATAAAATTGTAACATGTTGGTGCAGTGTATCAAGTGGGCTCGGAGAAAGGGTGGTCACAGCAGTTCTCATTCAAGACGCTACACCGCCACACTCTAGGCGACCAGACTGCGCTGCGCGTGGCGGTGTACGGCGACATGGGCCTCAATAAATCCTTGGTCAGTAAGTTATGGGTACGCCCCATTTGGTAAACCTTTTAAAAAAAATGTGTTTTGTAACTATGCAACTGTAATGACACACGGGGCAAAAACGTGGACACTCACGATAGGGCTGGTCAGCCGGTTCAAAGTCGCCCAGCGTGCGATGGAGCGAGCGATGCTTGGGATTTCTCTGGCGGATAGAATCCGCACGCAACTAAGTTATTCGACAGAGAACTAAGGACACCGACATCGCTCGCAGAATCAGCACCTTGAAGTGGAAGTGGGCTGGTCATGTTTGCAGAAGGACCGATGATCGTTGGGGCAGACATAGAGCACTAGAGGTGGAGACCGCGTTTAGGCAAACGCAGTGTAGGACGCCCTGTGGCGCGGTAGACCGACGACACCAAGATCGACTGAATTGAAAAATATGTATGAAAAGTAGACAAAATCAACGCTTCGTAGTCCCCTGATCCCTCTCACAAAACTGGACCGATTTAATTTCTTTTTTTAACGTTGATTTTGTCTACTTTTCATACATATTTTTTCAATTCAGTCGACCTTAGTATTTCCTCTTAAAGGAGATTGCAGGCGGTGGATTGATACGGACAGCGCAGGACCGGGATGGTTGGCGTTCTTTAGGGAAGGGCTTACGTTCAGCAGTGGACGGCAATAGGCTGAAGAGATTCAACTGTGAAAATGGTTTCCTGGGAATTTCACCATATGAGATGTATGTAGCCTTATCAGTTTTTTCTCTTGCACGTCGCTGTTATAAAACGGATAAAACAGGCTTTATGAGGGTTATTGTAAACTCGCCTTAAAAGTTATTTCGCCATCGAAAAAACACAAAAAAAACATGTGTAAATTCGCCACCGACCGGTAGCTTTTAAAAAAAAAATGGATTATCTGGTAAACTTTTATACAGGAGAAAATGCATTACCCGACCGCCTCAAGGGGAAAGAAGGATTTACCCACCCATTTCCTGCCTGTAGTCGTTGGTCAGCCGTACTTTGAAAGCGCTTTCGTACGAATTTCACTAAACAAACACGTACGACGAGTCGACGACGTACACACGGGGCGGCAGATCAACCTACCCAAAACTGTCAAATTTCTACAATCAATTTTAAACTTTATCGTTTGGTTATAAGGATCAATATTCATTGGAGAAATTTGAAAGGTTGGGGAGGTTGATTTGCCGCCGTGTGTACATCCGGCTCCGCCGGCTGCTGCAGTGCGGCTAGCCCTGAGGTTGAGGGATTTTCATAAGTAGTTGTAGGTATAATAGTAGCGCAAACTAGCGCGGGCACTTCTGACGGGCTCGCACATACAATACCTATTACATACCTACCTCCACAATCGGGCGTAGTCCACTAATTTGCTATAAAATTGTATATCCCCAGGCGCTCCCGTTCTTGGTAAAGGACGTCCAGGAAGGAATGTACGACCTGATCTTACACTTAGGTGACTTTGCATACGACATGGACGAGCAGGAGGGCCGCGTGGGCGACGACTTCATGAACCTCATCCAGCCGCTGGCCGCCTACGTGCCCTACATGACCTGCCCCGGCAACCACGAGAGCGCCTAGTCAGTACAAATATTAAGCGCATACGTTTACTTGCCAACCCATAGTAGCCTCCACACAGCCATAGGTAAAACACATAATTGAAATTCTCTCTTCTTAGGTACCAACAAAGGTGCATAAGAGCGATTAATGGTCTTAAGTCAACTGAGCTGTAAACCGTTATTTAAAAAGTTGATTACTGACTCTACCATTGTTATACATCTATGAAGTAGCAGTCTTCGTCATAATGCGGAAGAGCCCCCGTAACCCCCCCGAAAGTAGTCGCTGGGTCCCACCATCCGAGTATTGATTTTATATGAATTGTTAATGTATTATTATTGTTTTTTTTTGTAATTCATTTATTTAAGATTTGTCATTTTACTACTAACCTACATCTCACAAATAAATATGTAATTCTCATTCTGATACTAATTTTCGTTCTTGTTCTAATTCTTCAACCTTTATTTGACTGTTTGCTTTACTGAGGCTTTTTCATTTCCACATTTTCCTTTCATGGGTTTTGGGTTTTCTGCATCCTGCTTATCCAGGTTACTTTAACTATATTGCACGCCCGTCTAGCCTTCTGGCATTCTACGCAATTAGCGTCTGTCCTCGGTCCATTCCATCTCTTATCGGACAATCCCATCGCCATTCCCTTTACGCATCGATTCGCCCCGTTAGTTACCTTTTATCTGACTTTTATATAATATATAAAATGTTTGGTGCAGCAACTTCTCGCACTACACGTCGCGCTTCACGATGCCAGGGCCGTCGAACCTGTATTACAGCTTCGACGCGGGCTTCGCCCACATTGTGTCGCTGTCCACCGAGGTGTACTACTTCACGGAGTACGGGATGAAGATCATGGCCGACCAATACGCCTGGCTACGGCGTGACCTGTTCATTGCCACGTTGTTCAGGACTAGGTGACTAACTTGAAATACGATTTTTTTTTTTTTTTTTACACTCACACCAATTATCTAGCCCAAGAGAAGCTCCGTTATGAAACTCGTTAAATGGTTACTAGACAACGGATAAACATACTTAAAATACTTAAATACATACTTAATAAACATAGAAAACACCCAGACCCGAGACAATTTAGAAAAACGATAATTTCTAAATTGACCCGACCGGGGATCGAACCCGGGACCTCAGAGATGGCGACTCCATGAAAACCGGTGTACAAACCACTCGACCAAGGAGGTCGTCCGAGATTGAGGCTGGCACTGCCTGCCCATTGTGCCGATGGAACGTTTTTTAAGGATCATCACCTATTCAACCGGCCAGACTTATCTAAAGCGTAATACGGGTTCCGCTCCGAACGCTCGACCATTGTGCTTAGGCAGCCCCATGGTGGCCCGAGACAGGCACCATGTCAAGTGAATCTGCCATTAGGCAGCTTTTTTCAACACTATCCAAAGAGCATTGCGGGGTACACTGTCAAAAGCCTTTTCCAAGTCAACGAAACAAAAACACTGAGGTCGGTTGTTCAAGACTTTTCTTCTGAATTTGCTTAATATTATAGTAAAAATAGCGTCTACCGTTCCTCTGAATGGTCTAAAGCCACACTGCGACTCCGGGAGTATCAGCTCCGCAAGGTTTGTCAAGCGGCGATTTATGATTTGCGCTAGTACCTTTCCAGCAGTGGAAAGGAGAGAGATGCCCCTTATAGGAATCGCAGTCCGATAATTCACCTTTACCTTTGGAAAGTTTCCAATCCAATCCTAAGGTACTATTTCTGCTTTCCATATCTTGAGAATTAAATCATAAAATTTGTTATGTATACATGGGCCACCATATTTGTAGATTTCCGATGACAGACCATCAGCGCCTGATGTTTTTGCGTTTATCAGTCTTTTGACGGCCGATATAAACTCATTAAAAGCCCTCGTTCGGTTAAGGACAGATTCTGGTTATGGCAGATTCTTCTAATGGCAGATTCTTTATAAGGCAGATTCTTTATAAGGCAGATTCGTGTTAGGGCAGAAGTACAGTCATCATAAAATTGTTAAAGTATATTTATCGTTCAATCTCAGAAGATCCATTGGCCAGATCCATAATGGATCTAGTGAGGTTTTTTTTTCTCATTGGATCCTGATTTCGAAGTGTGGATCTTTTGAGATTTTTTTTGTCAGTTGATCTATTGGCCAGATCCACGATGGATCTAATGAGATATATATTTCTCATTAGAACAAGTTTTGAAGTTGTGGATCCACTAAGAACTTTTCTTCTCAGTAGATCTATGCTGTGGACACGATTTTCGTTGGGTCATTTTTAAAGTGCAGTTACACTTTCATAGTTATTTTAGTTCGCTGCCAATACATCTATTCATGGTAAAAAAAATATATTTTTTTTACATAGATAGCTCAGCAAATGACTCCATCCCACCTGATGGTAAGTTGAAATGGAGTCCAGACATGAAGATAACTGGTGCAGCGTGGAAACAAACGTAGCATCAGTTAACCTCACTCTGCCGGCCCACAAGGTGCTTCTTCACGCCTCTTTTGAAGGACCTCATATCATAAGAAGGAGGGAAAACGTGTGCTGGTAGACTATTCTATCTTTTGGAGGTGCGATAAAGAAACGAGTCACTAAATTTCTCTGTACGCGAGGGGATATTTGAGACAGTGAAGCAGTGACTCCGAAGAGCAGCACGTGTACTCCTATGAAGGAAGGGAGAAGGTGGAATGAGGTCAAAGAGCTCTTCAGAGCACTCGCCATGGTGTAAGCGGTAAAACACGCATTTGCAAAAAACGGGCAGTTGTAAAAAAGAACTGCACTTTAAAAATGACCCAACGAAAATCGTGTCCATGAATCGTGTCCACAACATAGATCTACTGAGAAGAAAAGTTCTTAGTGGATCCACAACTTCAAAACTTGTTCTAATGAGAAATACATATCTCATTAGATCCATCGTAAATCTAGCCAATAGATCAACTGACAAAAAAAATCTCAATAGATCCGCACCTCGAAATTAGGAACCAATGAGAAAAAAAAATCTCACTAGATCCATTATGGATCTGGCCAATTTGTAACTAAGAAACCAAACTACAGAAAATCAAACAAGTAGACTATTTCAGGGTTAAGTAACAAGTTAATAAAAAAAAATCCATACCAAATGATAACCTAAGTATCTCCCATCCATCACTTCTTATATATTATTATAGCTGCTAATTTAGTTAAACATTCCATGAAATTTTGTTTTCTTCGAGATTTGTTAATATTTTTTTTTCGTTTTGCCAAGTACCTACCTACGTAAAGAAGATTGCTAACCTTAATATTAGAATAAAGCATTTTTATCTATGTAGTTATACTGTTTTAGTATATTAGTTTGTATAGTATTCGGCAATAAATAAAAAAAAAGATACAAGAGTGACAAAAAAAAGTCTTTCAAATGCGGGATTACAACTTATATTGTGAACTGTCCTTCTTCTGCCCTAACGTGAATCTGCCTTATAAAGAATCTGCCATAACCAGAATCTGTCCATAACCGAACGAGGAATTAAAAGTTGGTGCATCCAATCATCATCATCATCGAGATCTATCCAATTTCAAAAACAGATCTAATTATCTTAATATGTTAGGAACTCATAGCATTATGCAGGGACATAACTTACCTACCAGAGAAAGTAACTCACTAGACCATATCATGTTAAAAATCGACAAAAATAAAATAGTTGCTAAAGTAGCAGTTCTAAATACCTCCATTACTGATCATGCTATGACTTTGGTCCACTTGTCAGGTCTAAATAATAAAAGTAATTATAATAAAACGAAATTAGTCACAGATTATGACAATGCACTAAAAAGTTTAATGGAAAAAAAATCTAGCTGAGTTGTTGTTCTGTGACGACTCGAGATAGTAACGCAAAGATTATTAAACAAAATAGTAGAATCTCTAAAGGAAAATACGAAGAAAATACAAATCCCTAAATGCAAGCGTATTACTAAACCGTGGATAACTGCAGGTGTACTGAGATGCATTCGAAATAGAAATAAGATGCAATACAAACTTCGGTCAAATCCTCATGATGAGGTCCTTAGAGTTACATTTACATAACGAAAACTGAAAAGGAACTACGAGAAGAAATTATTGCGCGATTCAAAAGGAATCTCTAGAAATCTCTGGAAAAATATAGCCACTATTGCAAATCTCAAACAGGCAAAATCAGATAACTCAAAACTACTTGGTATTAAACCCTCCCCACTGGAATCTATAAATTTTGTAAACAACTATTTTAGTAATATAGGCAAAAAGCTAGCTAATGATATAGACCAGCCCGATGGTACTCAGCAAAATAATTTCTCTTCTTGAAACTGATGAAGATGAAGTTCACTCCGTCTTACTGGGGTTGAAGTCAAACAGTGCTCCGGGTTGGGATAACATTCAAAATAGCTTCTTGAAACTCGCCAATAATGTAGTGGTCCCTATCATCACCCATCTAACAAACCTTTGTATCAATAGGGGTAAATTTCCTTCCTTATTGAAAGAATCAATCATAACCCCAGTTCACAAGGGTGGGGAACTGGATGATGCTAGCAATTACAGGCCTATTTCAGTCTTGCCGTCGATATCCAAAAATATAGAAAAAATATTAAATAAAAGACTTTTAAATTATTTAAATAAATATGAAATTTTGTCGAACTCACAATTTGGCTTTCGTTCTGGAAAATCTACAGTGGACGCTGTTGAGGCGCTTACTACAATTATTACTGAAAATCTGGATTGTAAAATGAAATGTTTGACTGTATTTTTAGATTTTAAAAAGGCGTTCGTCACTGTTTCTGTCCCTATCCTGGTAAAAAAGTTAGAGAATATAGGCATAAGGGGTACTCCTCTTAATCTTTTCATGGACTACTTAACTGGAAAGACGCAAAGTGTAAAAGTGTACCAAACTGTTAGTGAAAGAACTCATGTTACCTACGGTGTCCCACAGGGTAGTGTGTTGGGCCCTACCCTGTTCTTAGTGTATATCAATGACCTATGCAACATGAAGATTCGGAATGCTAAACTTTTTTCATATGCAGATGACACTGCCGTTGTATTTACTGGAAAATCATGGAGTGAGGTGAGGGTATTAGCTGAGCAGGGTATGGCTGAAATTGCTGGATGGCTAAAGGCAAATTTACTCACATTAAATACATCAAAGACCAATTTCATGTGTTTTTCAATAAATGATAGATTTCAACCCAAAGAGACGTATGAAATAAAAATACATAACACCAAACATGCTCAAAACACTAGCTGCTCCTGTCCCTCTATAGAGAAAGTAAAGTCAATAAAATACCTCGGTATATTAATTGACCAGAGAATGTCATGGCACCCTCAAATTGATCTGGTTGCTGGGAGGCTACGGAAGCTGATGTGGGTTTTTAAAATACTTCGACACGTAGCCACCAAGCAATTAGTCAATCAGGTTTACGTTGCTTTGGCACAGTCTGTTTCAATATACTGTATAGCAATATGGGGTGGAGCATTAAAAACAAAATTTTTAGAGGTGGAACGAGCGCAAAGAGAATTAATAAAGGTGATGTTTTATAAATCTCGTCAATTTTCAACTCATTCTCTCTATACAATAGCTGATTTACTCACCATGAGAAAATTGTTCATTTTGCATATTGTCCTTCAAAAACATGCTTCACTTGAATTCAATTCAAATGCTTTCACGGGCAAAAGGAGGAATTATAATGTAGCCATGACAAAACGTGCATATACCCATTTTTCCCAAAACCAGTATTTGCACCTATCCTGTCATCTATACAACCGTATTGATAGAGATCATAAAATATATTATATGACCTACCGAGTCGGTACTCTTGGACACGGCGCGAATAGTCCGAAGGTTCCTGTCTCTGCAGCCCTAACCACCGGCAGCATGAGCCCTGCCCTGTTGCCGGCGGTACCCTAGGCTAGGTTTTTTATAATATTTTTATGTTTTGTATGTGCTTTTGTATTTTACTTTTATATTAATATTATAACAAACCTAGGCTAAGAAAAAAAAGAAATAAAGAGATAATAATAATAATAATAAATCATTTATTTCAGGCAACACACAATGTACAAGGTGGTAAAAACTCAAAGGGGCCCATATAATAAATACCTTAGAGACTAACATACATACAATATAAAACAATTTTGTTAGTTATATAACTTATAACTATGTTAGTATATTAAGCACTAGCTTGTGCTGCTCCGGTGGTGTGGACGGGTAATCGTCCGCGGAAACGCCGGTACACCACGCCCTTCGGCCAGAAGTCTTCCCTCATAAAGGTGTCGACCAGCTTGGTTGTCGGGACTCGCGCCACAAATGCCTTAAAACTGACATTGTGTCGCGACTCCAGCGGCTCCACCCTCACAAGAAAATTTGTCTTTGTCTTGATGTACTCTATCACATCCTGCTCTGTGATGGTGTGATGCAGGCGCGAGAGGTACATCGGCGTAGTCGGCGTCGCAGCGCGCAACAGGAACTGGGGCCCTGCCAGTGCGGTACCGCAACGGTTCTGAGTCGGCCGGTGACGGCGTGCCCTACTATAAAGATGTTTTGCATAAGAGCGCCACTCTTCATCAATGTTGGCGTAGTTTGTATTGCTTGTCTTGGCACCGAAGTAAATGTCCAAGTCCCGCCTCAGATCTTCAGAGCGGACAAGTGGGCCGACATTGAATTTTGCAAGCTTATGCGCTGCACGTCGCGTCGTGGAGGCTTTAGTTTTAGATGCATCTTAGACCGAATCTCTAGTAATATGCAGCTCTAGTAATAATAACATCGCTCAGATCTTTTTTGTGCACTATAATGTATTCCAATAGGTGCCAGTGCCTGGATGTATCCACAACGTCTTATGTTTTTCTAGTAAGCGGATGAAGGTATTAGTAAGGCATAGATCATACTCTGCACACAGAGTGAGAAGCTTCAGACCATTGGAATTGCAGTTCCCAACTCCATGGCACCCGAGTAGGCCACGCCATGCTTCTTGAAAAGAGCCAACGCGAGCATTGAAATCACCCAACAGGATAATTTTATCGTGTGATGAGATATCAGCAAGTACACGGCGCACATCTCTACAAAATTTGGCCTTCTCATCGTCATTAGCTGTTAAACTAGGTGCGTAGATACTAATAAGGTGAAAGTATTTAGTATCATTAATAGGGAGACGTAAGATCATCAAACTGTCATTGATCCCCGTCGGAAGCTCTGATAAGGTGGTTGCCATTGCATTACGCACTGCAAAGCCGACACCACTCGCAGATCTCTCTCTCCAGGCCTCCCAATCCAGAAGTACGTGTATCCACCCAACTGTTCACTGAGACTTCCATTGCCACTAAGATCTATCTCATTTATGGCGGCAAGATCCACGTTGTATCGAAGCCATAAAACTATTCACTTTCTGTTTTAATGTTTTTTTTTTTTTTTTTTTTATACTTAGCTCGGCAAATGACTCCATCCCACCTGATGTTAAGTGGAAATGAAGTCCAGACGCGAAGACAACTGGTGCAGCGTGGAAACAAACGTAGCATCAGTTAACTTCACTCTGCCTGCACACAAGGTGCTTCTTCACGCCTCTCTTGAAGGACCCCATATCATAGGAAGGAGTGAGGAGTGATGGTATACTTGAGACAGTGAATCGGTGACTCCGAAGAGCAGCACGTGTACTCCTATGAAGAAAGGGAGAAGGTGGGATGAGGTCAAAGAGCTCTTCAGAGCACTCGCCATGGTATAAGCGGTAAAACACGCTGAGTGACGCAACGTCTCTACGCAATTGCAGAGATTCGAGAGTATTTACCACTTCTGCATTGTCGATAATGCGTTCAGCGCGACGCTGCAATCTGTCCAAGGCATCGAGAAGGTACTTAGCGGAACCGTCCCAGATGTGCGAGCAATACTCCACGCAAGACCGTACCTGTGTCTTGTACAAAAGGCACAACTGGTCCGGCGTAAAGATACGCCGCACTCTGTTCAGAATTCCGAGTTTTCGTGAGGCTGTTTTGATCACGGCTTCGATGTAGTCCCTTTGGTTCAGATCGCAGCGTATCGTCATACCGAGCATGTTGATACTGCTCTGCAGGCGTAGAGATGTACCCTGAAGAGATGGAAGGGGAAGGAATGGTGACTTTTTTGCCGTGAACGCGCACACCTGTGTTTTCTTGGCATTGAACTCAACCAGATTATTGGTGCCCCAATTAGATATGAGGTCCAATACCCGATTGAGCTCAATGACAAGATTAACTCGATTCACTTCGGTTTCGACCCGCCCAGCCGCTGGGTGACCGTTATATCCTCCATGGACCGTACTATCATCTGCATAGCAATGAATATTTTCAAGTGGAAGCATATCATTGATATGCAGAAGGAACAGCGTGGGGGATAGAACGGACCCCTGAGGGACACCAGCGTTCACTGACATGAGCCGCGAAGCGCATCCATCAGATATAACACGAATTTTACGCTTATGCAGGAAGCCAGCGACCCAGTTGCAGAACTGAGCAGGCAGACCGTATGCCGGGAGCTTGGAGAGAAGAGCTTTGTGCCAGACCCGATCAAAAGCCTTGGCTATGTCAAGGCTAACAGCCACCGACTCACCACGCTTGTCAATAGCCTCACCCCAAAGATGTGCAACGTACGCTAGAAGATCACCCGTTGACCGTTTCGGCCGAAACCCGTATTGGCGATCGTGAATTATGGAGTGTTCTTCTAGGTAGTGGACAAGTTGTTTATTTAAAATGCGCTCCATTACTTTGCACAAAACTGAAGTTACGGCTATGGGGCGGTAATTCGATGGATCTGACCGATCTCCTTTTTTGGGGACCGGTTGCACATTAGCTTCTCTCCAAGATTCCGGCACACAACCTGAAGAGAGCGAGAGACGGTAAAGGCGCGTTAACACGGGGGACAACTCCGCTGCACACATTTTTAGGACTATTGGAGGGATGCCATCAGGACCATTAGCTTTCCGGACATCGATTGACTGCAGCTCCGCACGGACGTCACGCTGCCTGATTTTAAAATCGGGCATTGTGTGGCCACAGTGAGAAATTGTAGGTGGCTGTGCATTGCAGTCATCGACTCGGGAGTTAGCCGCAATGAGTTTGGCCAGGAGATCGACTTTCTCCTGCGGCTTGTGAGCTAAAGTTCCATCAGGACATCTCAATGGTGGCAGCGAGGGTTGGCAGAAGTTCGATTGCACGGCTTTGGCCAGACGCCAGTAGCTACGGCTGCCCGTAGGATGCGTCAGTAGTTCTTGGCCGACTCGTGCAACGCGCTGGGCATCCGCTCTAATGTAAGCTCTTTTGCAGGACTTGGTGGCATTATTATAGGCTGCTTTCAGCGAGCGGGTTTCGGGATCCCCAAGAGCTTTACCCCTGATCCAAGCGCGGTATGCCGCCTGCTTGTTATCAGCAGCGTTGGCACACTCGCGGTTGAACCAACGGTTGCGCCTGCTTTTGCTGATGAGATAGGAGTGCGGAATATAGTATTCCATCCCTAAAACTATCTCATCAGCAACTGCAATCGCACTAGCTGTCGGGTCCTTCCCACTGAAGCAGCGCTGCCCCCAAGGAACGGATGCGAAATAGTCCCGCATACCATCCCAATCTGCCGACGAGTAGTGCCAAATCTGGCGTTTCGAATGTTTTTTGCAACCGCGAAAAGTTGGTGATCGAATGACCGCGGTTAGCCACCCGATTTGACGAGAGACGGACCATGTTTAGGCCACCTTTTCTAGGCTGTCTTCTGATTGGAGAAAGCAGAACGATCCTAAAGAGGCCGTAGGCCATAATATGACCGCTTGCGTGCCGTGCACTAGCTAAGGCCGATAATTCACCAAGATCCCGACCCCACTATTCTTGTATTCCACTGAACGTAGTTAGAGTCATCTGCGCGGTAATATGTTATAGTGGGCAAATAGTTGCGCTATCTATAGGTAGCGCATAGGTTGCGGTCCATTCTCTCGTCTTCAGCATACGATGCTAGTGGATCGGAGGACCAATACGACTGGCGATATGCAGAAGATGCATTGAATGGCCGCATGAAATTATAAAGACTTCTTCATGCGTCCTGTGCGTATCTGGGTGGGTTGTCATACCGACGGTGCCCGCCTTTCACACCGGAGAAGACTTTGTTTGCTAGTCGGGGAGTCAACCGTCAAAGAAACTGTACTTATGTAAAACAATGAGCACCAGCCTCATGGTGGTTTTCCAGGGTGTGGCCACTGCGCACAGTACAGCTACTTGAAGCCACTAGCGAAGAAATTATAGAGGTTTGCCGATCAGTCAGTAGCTGCCGCTTGCTATTGCAAGCCGACCTGCAACTCTAAAGGATAGATACTAGTGCTAAACTCTCCAATACACACCAAAACTTTGTACTAACTTATTTACGTACCTTGTAAAAACTTTTGTACCTAGTTCATTATGATGATGGCCTAATACAGATTTATATTCCGTCCGTGGATCATCGTGGTGGGGCACCGGCCAATGTACTGCAGCAACTCCGACCCCGACTGCGCGATGGAGTTCACGCGCAAGGGCTTCCTCGGCCTATACAGTGAGTGAAGCACCTACATACAAACGTGCTTTCTTACCCTACATACAAAGACGTAACAAGTACCAATTCCACATAAGCTGAAGCTCCACTATTACGTATGGTAGCGACGCCGCTGACGCCTGCACATCAACCTACCACAAACTGTCAAATTTCCTTTTAAATAGAATAAATAACTTTATTATTAACGTATATGGTTGAAAATGTATTGAAGAAATTTTACAGTTTTGGATAGGTTGATGTGCTGGCGGCGGTACATGATGAATGACGTCTCTTTTTTTTACTTTTTTTATTACTTTGCACAAGCATTTAGCCAATGAAATATTTTTTCTTACAAGTGATACATAACTAAACAATATTTCCTTCCTGTATGATGATGATGAATGATAATAGAAATGGGAAGTGAGAAATGATATACCCCCCAACCCCTCGAGTATCTCAGTAAAGATGTGGGGCTTTACTAAGTCCTCAGGCGGACTTCTTGAGAGAATTTGAAAACTCATGCACACTCACGAACACTTAACGGTTAATAATCCACCATTATTTCACATTAATATTCGACATAACACAAATTTTAGAAAGAAAAAAATACTGCAGACATGACTCTTCACTTTCCCGCCAAGAACCTCGACATGTCTCTTATGAGCAGTGGTCGGCGTAGGTAAGGTAGTGCTATTTCACGAGATTCGTCGATCGTGGCATAACGTGGACATACTCGTACCCTCTCATCTCAAAATTCCGGGATAGTGAAATTTTTTAATCAAATATTGCCTACATTTAATTTATGTAAATTAAATGTAACCATTTTCAAAATATAAAATAAAAATAAAAAATTCTAATCATAAAAAATACTATTAAACATCTTGCAAAATCTTTGATAAATATAAGCTTTTATTAATTTTATCATAGATGCCTCTTTATTTTAATATACATTTATTATGCCATGACATTGCAGCAACAAAAAGGTAATAGTAAGTATCATTAAAGTAGCCAACAATCTGCACTTGGCCCTCGAGGAGGGTCATGTCAAGGCCCATTCTCCCTATGGTGTTTTCTTTCTGCTATAGGGAAGGCCAGCAGTGCAGTGTAGATTGCAATTATTCGTAGCTATCGTAAAGAAACCAATTAATTCAAGTGCCTAGTTAATAATTAATAGCAATGATATCTGCAAATGCAAACAGTAAAATTAAATAAAAAATAAAAGGCACTAATAGCTTATCGCCTATAACTTTTCGACCGGTGCTTTACATGACACTAAATCTAGATATCATAAAATTACCACTAAAAGCTATTGTATGACATAGACCTGCATTCTGGGCGCTTCTGGGGCTGAGCTCCATACTAATTTGTGCATTGTTCTTTAGAACAATTTACGAATGTTACTAGTATTATTAACTCATGTGAATTATGTAAAAAATGAAGTATGACAGGAATCCTATAAAACCAAAAACTTTAGTTACACAAACTCAAACAAAACCCTTTCAAGAACTCTTTATAGATTCATTTTCGATAGAAGGAAAAACTTATCTTACCATTGTAGATGCTTTTTCAAAATTAGGTAAAGCAATCGAAGTTCAAAACAAATCAACACCAGAGACCGTAAATAAAAAATAAATATAAATGCATTAACAAAATATTACAAAAAATGTTACCATTTTTTAAACTATAAATACTTAAGTAACTTGTTAGCAATAAGAGAACAGCAGTTTCATAAAAACAATTTCGTTGCTGTTAGCGTTACGACCAACTTGTACTACTACAAACACTGTTTTAAATCTGTAGTGATTTCTATACTCTTTCTTGACAACGGGGTCGTAATTGTCTAAATGTACACTAATACTAGTTTTTGACATGTCTTTACCCGCGTTGTACTTGCTAAGAAAACAAACTTAATTGGGATTTCATATACAAGCATCGACACGTTGCGATGTAACCACTCGTGCAAAAGAGACATCATGCTACTGTCCCTTTACACTTTTCACTATTTTAGAATAGTGCATTTAACAATGTCCGTGTGTCGTTATGTATCGATAAATCGTATTGTATCTAAGTTGATTCGTTATTCCACACCATACAAAAATACTGAAATGGTTACATAACACAAACACCACATGTACAATTTCGACGGTCTTACCGCTTAACGCGATCTTTTCCAGAGACTAACAGACAAAAAACAGCATAATAAATATTAGTTTTTACCTATGTTAAAAATAAGTAAACTCAATATCGATTTTGAAATCTCGAATCCCGGGGCAAGTCCATGTTAATATATATAAACTTCGGTTTCCTTAACGGCCGAAGGGATATATATATATATATTTTATTGTGGCACGCCAAAATGGCCTCACCCTGCCTGATGTAAAGCAGCCAGTGAAGTGATATACATTTGTGGTCATTCACCCCATATAACACTACACTACCTACGCCGACCACTGCTTATGAATCATTAGTATAGATGAAATTAAATTGTACGGCTATATTTATAGGTTTTACAATGGGTCAACAAAATTAGGCCGAAATGTTTAATAACTTGACCAAATGGCCTGAATACGTAATGAGTGCAGTACACCTTACTCAGCCATGTCCCGCCCGCAGGCCTGGAGCCGCTGCTGCAGGAGTTCGGCGTGGACCTAATGATCTGGGCCCACGAGCACTCGTACGAGCGCACATGGCCGCTCTACGACAACGTCGTCTACAACGGCACTGACGAAGATCCTTACTACAACCCAACGTCAGTACCTACCATGAATGACGTTAGACCATATTTATGTCCCTGAAAATATATAATTCTAGGAATAAGTTAGTCCAGTAACATTTTCCTGTTTACCAAGTAATTTCGAAAAAGTATTCGAAAAATTTTCCACGTTCTCATTTTGAACCCACGCCCTTGCCATACCGGGCGAATGTGCTTAGATAGCTAGATTTTTTTCACGAGCTCCATATGTGTGAATGGATTGCGCATGCGGCATGCCTAATCGCAACTGAAAGTGAACTGGAAAAGGAACTATTTTAAAAGGTGGTGCTGTGTGAAGGGATCTTAAGGCTTAAGTTTCTGATTATTGTAACGAGTGCAAATTCGAACAATAAAGGAAAGTGGAAGATTCTCCAAGACAGCAAGGATTCATGGATATGAAGAGCAAGAGTCCTGTCCAAAATCGGGCTAGGTCGTCCACCCTGATACCTATTTCTTTCGCTAGACTTTTTTTGACTGACCGACCATTTCTTGTTTATTACCTTTAACTACACTGAAAATGTCATATACCTTTCCCAAAGCCGGATAGTCTTCGGAAGAAGACTCAGCGCCTTCTTTTCAAAAAGTTCCATCCAGATATTGGCAAGTACCAGGGTGACTGGGCTTCTCATTGCAACATCATCCATCTGTAGGCGATATTTTAACAGTACCTAAGGAGTGTTCAAGTAGATCTTCATGATTTCGCAGCCATTCATTGAACTTTCATATCTCCCTGACTACGTCCAAACACTCCTATAATTGGAACCGTAATGTTTGTCGGTTCTAATATTAGATTTTTATAGGTATATTAGACTGTACTACATGATATACTTAACAATACAGGGTTTCCCAGAAGGGTGTCCCTTTTTTCGCATAACATTTTCTGTCCTAATATCGAATAGCATAAAATGTTTAGCACAATAGTCACTTGGCATAATGGTTTTTTGCATAATCGTCTTTACGCATAATTATCAATTGCCCTAATTGTGTGAACCATAACTTTGTTATTCATAAATTTTAAAGTCATAATATCTTAACGCATAAACTACAGAAGTAGTAGGTAATTATTATACCGCGATGAGAAATGAAACTAATACGATAAATCAAAGTGTGTAATGTCATTGTCATATGCATTTCGAAATTATGAATTTTAATTTTATGCGACCCAATTGGACCCTTTTACTTTTGCCCTAATCCTGTAGGTCACGTAATAGGTTAGAAATTTAACACAATCGCGAAGCGCAGGTTCATGTGAAAATTGTGTTTAAGTAAAAAAAACATTTGACAATTCAGAACTTTTTATTGACTTGACTAGTGGAAACAAAAATAAGGCTTACCAAATCGAAACAAAATTGGGACTTAACTAATTATTACTTTTGCATTGCATTGCTTTAAAATTTAATGTGTTTTACTTGTGAACGTTCCGTACATTATGCTTAAATATCGTTATAAATATTTCTATTCTATTCTTATACGATAAACCATTATGTTTTATAATTTTTGGTTTTAGATTATTATGACTAAAGTAAATATGCTAAAAAATAGGGCGTCACAATTTTATGCCGAATTAGCGTTATGCGAAAAGATGATTATGCCAAAACCAGTTATGCATTTCGGAATTATAAATTTTAATTTTATGCGACTCAATATGGACCCGTACCAGAACTCAACGTCAAGCCGTAACGGGGTGATAGGATAGATGTTAACCATCATGAGAAAAATCAGAAAAAAAATCCATCCTATGTAATTTGTTAAATATTCAAAAAAAATATAAAATACTAGCGGTCAGTGCAGCCGCCCGGATTGCGGAAGACCCAGGTTTGATTCCTAGCTGGGTCGGGTAGGCGTTTAGTTTGTTAAAATTATTCGTTTAAATTTCAAAATTTGTCGACATTGACAGGGCCTGCTTTAAAAAAAAGTATAGAGCGCCTTAGCAAGTGCCATCAAAAGTTGGCGCCTTAATTAGGATTCTAAAATGGTACAACACTTGTTGGTCTTTACTCTTTAGTCATAACTAAAAAAACGAGTAAAAATAAAAAATAAAAAATTCTGATTTTTCTCATGATGGTTACCATCTATCCTATCACCCCGTTTCGGCTTGACGTTGAGTTCTGAGACACCCTGTATAATGTAGCAATGTCAACATATTCCCAGAGCGCCCGTGCACGTCGTGACCGGCTCGGCTGGTTGCAGGGAAGGCGTTGATCCGTTCGTCAGTAAGTTTCATTTAACAATTACCTGAAATAAGTAATAAAGTTGAATATCGGGAACATCCGCGCCGCGCGCGTCACACACGGGTAGCTGTACATGGATCGTGTACGCAAGGCTACTTAGAGCAAATAACACCCCACACGTACAGACTATCATTACCTGGATTTTGCAGTGATAACAGTAACTAGTGAAAATAAGTAGTTAGTAGTGAAGTGACAAAGTGATAAAAGTTCAACCACTTAGAACTAATACAGAGCTCTAATCTTAAGTAGATAGATAGAACCTCATCTAATATGAGGTTCTATCTATCTTATCTATCTAAACCCGATTTGTGAAAGACTGCCTGATTTTATGTAGGTATGATATGATATGATATGATATATTGTGGAGAAAGAAACAATAGGATATTACTAACCTAACCTGAGGGAAAATACATATTGGGCAAAGGCCGATTCTCATGTCTTCACGCTGCAGATAATCTATATCTATACTACTATATACCAGAGCGGAGGACCGTATTGTCGAAGCCGGAGATCACCGCCGAGATAGAAGATTTCTATGGCCAATTATACGCTGCACTTGCCCCTCGTTCCCGATGAGACGACCACGATTCCAGAGCCACCCTGACACGCCACTACACCGACGAACTGCCAGACATCAGTCAAGACGAGATCGTGTTAGCTCTTAGACAGCTTAGAAATGGAAAAGCCCCCGGTGAGGACGGAATTACATATGAGCTTCTGAAAGCTGGAGGAGCCCCTGTTATACAGGAATTGCAGAAACTCTTCAACGCCGTCCTTCACAGTGGGAGAATTCCAAAGGCGTGGAGCGGGAGCTTGGTGGTGCTCTTTTTTTAAAAGAGGGAGATAAAACTCTTCTTAAAAATTACAGACCCATCTCGCTCCAGAGCCATGTCTATAAGCTTTTCTCACGAGTGGTCACGAATCGTCTCGCCAGGAGACTTGACGAGTTCCAGCCACAGGAATAGGCCGGGTTTCACGGAGGATATGGTACCATAGACCACAGCATTCACACAGTGAGGTAGATTATACAGAAGTCTGAAGAGTATAATCAGCTCCTGTGTCTGGCCTTTGTGGACTATGAGAAGGCCTTTGACTCTGTCGAAACCTGGGCTGTTGTTGTGGCTGGAGTCCTTACAGCGCGATGCCAAGTGGACTGTCATTATATCGAGGTGTTGAGATGTCTTTACGAATCCGCCACCATGAGTGTCCAAGTACAGGGCCAGCAGTCCAAAACCCATCCAATTGCGCAGAGGAGTGAGACAGGGGGATGTCATATCCCCGAAACTGTTCACAAGCGCGTTGGAAGATATGTTTAAGACGCTGGACTGGAAAGGAAATGGCATTAACATAAACGGTGACTACATCTTATACCTGCGATTCGCTGATGACATAGTTCTAATGGCGGAGTCGCTAGAGGAGCTGAACCAGATGCTGGACGGCCTAGTTTCAGACTCGCGACGCATCGGTCTTGACATGAATTTGGATAAAACCAAAGTCATGATCAATGGCCACATTGATCCGATACCGGTCGTCGTACATGGTCACCTTCTTGAAATCGTTTTCGAATACACGTACCTCGGGCAGATTCTGCAATTAGGTAAAAACAATTTTGAGAAGGAGGCCAAGAGGAGGATCCAGCTGAGCTGGGCAGCGTTTGGGAAACTACGTCGAGTCTTCTCGTCATTCATACCGCAATGCTTGAAAACGAAAGTTTTTAATCAGTGCGTCCTACCCGTCATGACCTACGAAGCTGAGACCTGGACACTCACGGTAGAGCTGGTCCACCAGTTTAAAGTCGCTCAGCAAGCTATGGAAAAAGCTATGCTCGGAGTTTCTCTGAAGGATAGGATTCGTATCGAATACATTCGACAGAGAACCAAAGTCATCGACATAGCTCTAAGAATTAGCAAGTTGAAGTGGCAGTGGGCCGGCCATATCTGGCGAAGAACCGACAACCGCTGGGGTGAACGTGTTCTTGAGTGGAGACCACAACTCGGTAAACGTAGTGTAGTGTTGTGTAGTGTAGGACGCCCTCCGGCAAGGTGGTATGATGACCTTAGAAAGACTGCAGGCAGATGCTGGATGCGTCAAGCCGAGAACAGGGCGTTATGGCGCTCATTGGGGGAGGCCTATGTCCAGCAGTGGACTAAGATAGGCCGATGATGATGATGATACTACTATATAAATCTGTAGGCTCTGTGTGTACTTGCAATTTTTCTGACAAATTTTGGGATAAATATTCATTTTATGACTCACTGACACCAATTCTACGATTTTTTGTCTGTCTGTCTGTCTATCTGTCTGTCTGTCTGTCTGTCAGTCTGTCTGTATGTCCACATTTAACTCAAAAACGGCTTGACCGATCTTGATGAAAATTTGTATGTAGTAAGAACATGCGATTGTGCAAATGATAGGCTATAAAAAAAAGAAAAAAAAGAAAAAGTTTAAAAAAAAGTTTACGCTTAAAATTTGTATGTTGTAAAAACATGAGATTGTGCAAATGATTATTTAAAAAAAAGGATATTTTATTCACAAGTTTAAGCGGGCGGGTGACGGCTCTTGATGAAAATTTGTATGTAGTATGAACATCATCATCATCAGCTCATTTTATGTCCCCACTGCTGGGGCACGAGCCTTCCCTATGGATGGACAGGGAGAACGGGCCATTAACCACCACGCGGGCCCAGTACGGATTGGTGGTTGTTAACGACTGCTAATGCAGCCGGGACCAACGGCTTTACGTGCCTTCTGAAGCACGGAGGAGCATCGGATGGGTGACCAAAAATGTATCATCTCGAACATTTTTGGTCACCCATCCGATGACCGGCCTTTGCGAAAGTTGCTTTGCCTCAGCACCCGCAGACCGGGCGCGTTAACCGCTGCGCTATCGAGCTCCTCTGCGCCATCGAGCTCCTCAGTAAGAACATGAGATTGTGCAAATGAAAGAAGACTAAGCATATAGTCTATTATATATAAATAAATATATTGTTTGTTTAAGTATGTATGTAAGTGTATGAAAGGTATTATTTATACTTATTTATTTAATGTTAGCGCATTTTCTCTATCTCTTTCTTGGATTCTCTAACTGAAGGTTGTCTCGAAGAGATCGCTTGTAGCGATAAGACCGCCTTTGCCCATATACTTACTACACTAGCTTTAAGTTTTTGTTTAACTGTTGTTTCCATTTGTGTGTGAGCAATAAAGAATTTATCTATCTATCTATCTATACATATATGATGTTGGTAAACCTAATAATTATTTTGATTAGCACTCATTGATCCCTTATATTCGCACAGCGAAGCGGGCGGGTGACTGCTAGTAACACTATAAAAATATTACACCCTTATTACTTCGACTTTCCACTTCATTCCTGCTTAATGCATACTCCCACCCAAATAAATAAAAAGGCCTTACGCCATTACACAGGTGTACATTAGGGCTGGAGTGTGTCCAGCGAAAGTTAGAAAAGACGTAAGACGCAGACTTTCATACAAAATGTATAGAAGCGTCGCAACGCAAAACGTTTAGAAAAGACAGGGCGCGAGCACGACGCTTACTCGTCTGCGCATATCTATTGTAAAAAATACAGAAAGGACAGGGCACGGGCGCGAGCGGACGAGGGAGCAGAGTGGGTGGGACTGGCGTGTCGCTGTTAAACACTAGGGTTGCCACCCGTACTATATTTAAAGTATCGTGCTATATTTCGGTAAATTGTAGGTACTATACGTTATAGAAAAATAATATAGTATACGAATAATACTATATTTTTATCGGAAATTCAGTTGTTGCGTTTTTTATATATTATTAACTTTGACTGGAACGCACCCGCAACGCAGTATTGGGAATTTCAGAACGAAACGCATTCACGTCGTTAGTTGCTCACACGTCACGGCAAGAAAACGTCAACTTCTTGGCAGTATTGGGCTTAGTTTCCTTAGCCTTTAAAAGGGTAAATTCAAAAAACAACAATTAACGTCATCTTCAAATTTGTTGATGAATGCCGCCAACAGTTGAAAAAAGTTTAATATATTTAAATGAATTGTTTGATTTTAACCCAACTAATTGGCTCAACCAATGCCAATTTCTGAATTTAAGCACGAAAATTTAATTTAAACAAATCGAGGGCATATTGGATCCTTTAAATTTAGTCACTAAATTAAATATTAAAGTCAACAACTTGAATTCAAAAATAATTATGGTTATTGAAATTATTTCAAAAATAAGCAATGAACAAGTGTTTAAACCTAAAAATACTGCTGAAAAGTGGCAAATGCTACTAAAAAACTCAGATACAAACTTAACAAATACATTTAAAATTATTTCCTTTTTACTTAAAAGCGGAAGTTGCAGGTATGGAACCTGCAACTTCCGCTTTTACGGAAAAAAAAACCGTAATTAATATAAAATGGCGAGAAGAACGGAATAGGGCCTCTATTAATTTAATGAAAAACGAATTGTTAATTTATTTTAATATGGATCTAAATTGCTCAGATTCCTGTAATCATTTTTAAAATAATAATACTTTTGAGATGAGATGAGATGAGATGAATAACATTTATTGGTAATACACGACACATACACAAAGTCAAATTGAAAAAAAAACAGGAACTAAAATATCAACTAAAAATACAACCTTAGTGAACATGTATGTGTCGAGTCAACCAAAGACTAAGTTTTTTTTTGTCGCAACCAAGATCACAACACTAATATTTTGACGAAACCCGTGGACAAAACGCGCAATGTGCCTTGCGTTTGTTGAATAAATAATTACTTACTAAAAATAAATGTGTACTATTTTTTTCTTGAATTTCCCAATAATACTATATTTTTAGCAATGTTTTGATAAAAACTATTTTACCTTCAAAAACAGGTGGCAACCCTACGCGGCGCCCAGCGTCACGTCCGTGCCTCGTCTTTTCTATATGTTTAAAAAAGTCGCGACGAGGGCGCGGCGCGGCGTCTGCGCCCTGTCTGCGCCCCGTCCGCGTCTTACGTCTTTTCTGTGTGTCCCGCGCCTTACTTTAAAGGACAGAATGACCTACAAAATATTTACATTCATTTTTATAGCAGACTCGTTTTTGCTTAGAGCAAATGATTATTATGATTATAATGACTATTCTATTCAGGATGGCTACAAGTCGTGATGCTTTTAAAAAGAAAGTCCGCGAGCTCTTGTTTGATAGAATCATTGCAGAATCATCTCAATAACGTCCTATTAGAATTATGTATTTTATGTATGTTTATTTATTGTAGTTTACGTAGTTACAATACACATAGTATATGTTTATGTATATATAATATTTATGCATGTATTATATAATTACATTTAAATTATTTAGGTTGATTGCACTTACCAATAATGTTATCTCAGCACTACCCTATGGTTGACTGGTAGAGAATGTCTCAGGCATTAAGTCCGCCATGTAATATTTATGTTGCTAAAGTTTAAATAAATAAATAAATATTCTAATTTGATTTATTGAGTTATTGTCGTTGTTTTAATGTGTGCAATGCCCGTGTCTGGTCTGATGCAGAGGATCCCAAGCCGTGGTCCGCGTTCCGCTCCGACGACTACGGCTACACCAGGCTCACGGTGCAGGATTACGGCCACATCCACATCGAGCAGGTAACTGAACACATCGCTTAATTTCATTACTAAATTAGTCTCGTGTGTGGCTTATCTTTAGCACTACATACATAGGTTTTCTCACTCAATGCCCGTAATAAACTTGACTGGATAGCATATTCTTCAAACCAGAGCACAGCAATGCAGGATGCACAAGGGAAAGTGGCCTTACTCCTAACTGATGGTAAGTGATGATAATGCCGAAGGTTTTATCCGCGCGGTGACGGAGAAAGAATACAATTCTCCGGCCCTCTCCTCAGGTGGGTGTCGTAAGAGGCGACTAACGGATTTCAGAGCTCCCATATGCTCCACTGCGTGGTAGGGCTTGCCCCGTCTGGTTAGTGACCACCGTACGCATGACATGGTGTAAATCTCGTCTAGTGACCACTTGTCGGTCGGTTTCGGGATCAGCCAGCGAATAACCACAGCTCGAGTGGATGGTGCTGCGATGAATTTGGTCTGTGGAGGCTTCCCTCGAACTAGTGCCAGGAAGACCTTGTTAACCCGCCGACCAGGGACACCCGTAGAAACGGCTGTCCCGCTGGCTGCCTGTGGCACAGTACAGGGGCCCAAGCGAGCCTAATCAGCTCGTGAGGCTGCCTCACCATGCCACGCATAATTTCGGGATGGGCCGTCGTGCCGGTTGGTGACTGGAAGGTGGGGTCCCGGCCGCCATTTCCGGGGGGGTTCGGAGGCCCTTCCGTTCGACGGATTAATGATACTCTCTTTCTCCACCATGACAGCGCCTAACACAAAAACTGGTCCTACAGCGGTGCACACCCCCACCACAACCATACCGTTTGAGGTCGAGTTCGCTAACATCCGCAGACTCCATGCATACCTCAATGCCGTACACCACCATCTTGAGACTGCACGGCCAGCAATGTTGTTTTTGACAGAAACACAAATAATTTGTCCGGTTGACACCATCTACCTGCACTATCCCGGTTTTGTGCATGAAGAATCCTTTAAAGCCAAAGCCGGAGTTTGCTTGTTTGTTCGGACAGATGTTTGCTGTCGCCGTCTGCGCTGTCTGGAGGACCATTCCTTTTCCCTCCTTGTGGTACACGTCGACTTGGGCTCTCATAGCCGTGTCTACGTCTGCGACTTATGGAACACCTTAGTCGGGTGGCAGATGAAGCGCAGGAGCGGTTTCCTTCGGCGGAATTGATGTTTTTGGGAGACTTCAATGCTCACCACGAGTTGAGGTTAAGTTCCTCTAAAACTGACCATATTGTTAGAACGCATTCGCTCTTACGCACGAACTGATTCAACTGGTGAACCAGCCCAATAGGATCCCAGATATAGTCGGTCACGCGCCCTCTTTGCTGGACCTTCTACTGACGAGCCGCCCAGCAGGTTACCAAATGGAGATTCGAGCTCCTTTAGGCTCTTCGGATCACTGTTTGGTATCCAGCAAAGTGCCTCTGACCCCGTTACCGCCTACAGCGGTATCGAAAAGTCAGATTTGACATTACTCGTCAGCAGATTGGGATGGTATGGGACTATTTTGCAACCGTCCATTGGAGGCAGCGCTGCTTCAGTAAGAAAGACCCTACAGCTAGCGCAACTGCAGTTGCTGATGAGATAGGTTTAGGAATAGAATACTATATTCCGCACTCCTATCCATCAGCAAAGGCAGACGCAACTGATGGTTCAACCGTGAGTGTGCCAACGCTGTCAATAACAGGCAGGCGGCATACCGCGCTTGGATCAGGGGTAAAGCTCTTGGGGATCCCGAAACCCGCTCGCTGAAAGCAGCCTATAATAATGCCACCAAGTCCTGCAAAAGAGCTTACATGAGAGCGGATGCCCAGCGCGTTGCACGGGTCGGCCAAGAACTACTGACGCATCCTACGGGCAGCCGTAGCTACTACTGGCGTCTGGCCAAAGTCGTGCAATCAAACTTCTGCCAACCCTCGCTGCCACCACTGAGATGTCCTGACGGGACTTTAACTCACAAGCCGCAGGAGAAGGTCGATCTCCTGGCCAAACTCTTTGCAGCTAACTCCCGAATCGATGACTGCAATGCACAGATACCTTCAATTCCTCACTGTGGCCACACAATGCCTGAGTTTAAAATCAGGCAGTGTGGTGTCCGTGCGGAGCTGCAGTCAATCGATGTCCGGAAAGATGATGGCCTTGATGGCATCCCAGCAATAGTCTTGAAAATGTGTGCAGCGGAGTTGTCCCCCGTGTTAATGCGACTTTACCGTCTCTCGCTCTCTTCTGGTTGTGTGCCGGAATCTTGGAGAGAAGCTAATGTGCAACCGGTCCCCAAAAAAAGAGATCGGTCAGACCCATCTAATTACCGCCCCATAGCCGTTACTTCAGTTTTGTGCAAAATCATGGAACGTATTTGCTAACGCGGGAGATTCTAACCAGGGTCAGGGATTGGAAGACTTGATGCGATGCGTGGTATGGAGAAACGAAGGTTTCTATGCGACCTAGGGTGAAAGAGTGAGGAACAGCCACCAGCGATAGTGGACTGTATTAAATAGTGGATATGGTATGCTAGACGATATACGTTGGCAGTCAGTGGAAGATGGAAAGCACGCCTACCTTGAGAATCCTCGCACAGCTCGCAGTATCCAAGATCCAGGGTCCAGGGTCGAAGTGTGGACCGGAACAATCCAGACGGGCGTCGCTCGTCACCCACCACAAAACCAGCAGTAATTGTCTGTATAAAGTCTAAATAGGTGGCCACCTCAGCTTTCTTTTAACAGATTAACACTCGCGACGAATCGAGAGGTAGAAGGACTCAGATTTAAGCCCTTATTTTCAATTTTTATAACAACAAGCACCTTGCACGTGGCTCGCTCCAGTTAGAACTCTTCTTCATCTTGGACGGCGCTCGGCGGGCGATGTTCAAACCATCCAATCAGGTGCGCGCTTATGTCGCGCGCGCGATAGAAGATGTGTAGGCGTGCGGGATAGAAAGGGATAAAAGGTATAGGGTTGTATTGATTGCCAACTTAACAATCTAAAGAATTTTGCACGTATGCAGGAGGCGCATTAAAGGCGCGCGAATAAAAAGGTAACTATTTGGCGTTACCAGTATATTAAATAAACAACTTGTCCACTACTTGGAAGAACACTCCATAATTCACGATCGCCAATACGGGTTTCGGCCGAAACGGTCAACGGCTGATCTACTAGCGTACGTTGTACATCTCTGGGGAGTCGGTGGCTGTTAGCCTTGACATAACTAAGGCTTTTGATCGGGTTTGGCACAAAGCTCTTCTCTCTAAGCTCCCGGCATACGGTCTGCCTGCTCAGTTCTGCAACTGGGTCGCTGGCTTCCTGCGTGAGCGTAGAATCCGTGTCCTGTCTGATGGATGCGCTTCGCGGTTCATGACAGTGAACGCTGGTGGGGACAACAGCGTTCAAGGAACAGCGTGGGGGACAGAACGGAACCTTGAGGGATCAAGGTTCCGCTCTGTCCCCCACGCTGTTCCTTCTGCATATCAATGATATGTTTCCACTTGGAAATATTCATTGCTATGCAGATGATAGCACAGTACATAGGGGATATAACAGTCACCCAGCGGCAGGGCGGGTTGAAACCTAAGTCAATTGAGTGAATCTTGTCATTGAGCTCAATCGGGTATTGGACCGCATATATAAATGGGGCTGCAATAATCTTGTTGAGTTCAATGTCAAGAAAACACAGGTGTGTGTGCGTTCACGGCAAAAAAGTCACTATTCCTTCCCCTTCCTACTCTTAAGGGTACATCTCTAAGCCTGCAGAGCAATATCAACACGATTTGAACCAAAGGGACTACTCATCGAAGCTGTGATCAAAACAGCCTCACGAAAACTCGGTATTCTGAACAGGGTGCGTCGATTCTTTACGTCTGAACAGTTGTGCCTTTTGTACAAGACACAGGTACGGTCTTGCGTGGAGTATTGCTCGAACATCTAGGACGGTTCCGCAAAGTGCCATCTCGATGCCTTGAACAGATTGCAGCGTCGCGCTGTACGCGTTATCGGCAACGCAGAAGTCGCAAATACTCTTGAATCTATGCAATTGCGTAGAGGTATTGCGTCACTCAGCGTGTTTTACCGCTTATACCATGGCGAGTGCTCTGAAGAGCTTTTTGACCTCATCCCACCTTCTCCCTTCCTCTAAGAGAATCAACTTTTACGAATCCAGCCGCGTCTAATATTGACGAGAAGACATGTGGGCACGGACCCTGTGAAGGGTTTTAAACGTCAAGATAACATTATATTATTTAATGTAAAACGCGAGTAAATTCGTGTTTCATTAAAATAAACTTTTTCATCCAACCGAACCGAGTACACGTGTATGTGTAATGCCCGCTGGGAATCAAACCCAACACCCACGGGTACACCCAGGGGAGCCCTGGGTATGATCGTTGTGTGTAACCACGAGCCTCCGCAGGTGTCGGTGCAGGCTGTGGAAGACGCCGCTACCGTCGTGGATTCCTTCTCGATCTTCAAGAATACTCACGTCATGAACTAGCGCCGCCAGCCGACCGCCGGCGCCGACCGCCCGCCGCCACCGCCGCCGCTCCGCACACAATTGTATTACATGCCAGGTGCTAATACTGTTGCATCAAGAATAACAGTGTCCCAGCATCCCTAGTTCTAGCCCAGGCACTACCCTACCCCCACTATGTAGTCATAAAGCCCCATATAGTCCCCCAGCACAAAAAGGACCCCATCTCCGTGAAATTGGTACGTTTCGAAGATAAAAAACAAAAATCTCCTAAAAATAATAAGATGCGTCTTGTTTCTGTTTCTTGCTTACCTAAATGTTGTCTAAGCCTATCTATATCTTATATATATAAAATTCTCGTGTCACATGTGAGTTGCCATACTCCTCCGAAACGGCTCGATCGATTTTTATGAAATTTTATATGTACATTCGGTAGGTCTGACAATCGGTCGTAATTTATTTTTATACCCCTAAGTGATAAGGGTGGTCCAACTCAAAAACATTTTTTTAGTTTTTGGATTTTTTTTATAAAAAATATATTATTCGTTATATAAGTTTTAACAATAAATCTTTATTATAACAAATTATGACTAATTATTTCTATTTACCAAATTGCGTGTGTGAGATGTAGGTCTGTACTTATACGTACTAATATAATAGTAGGTAGTACGGTACTACCTACTATTATATTAGTACGTGCTGGCGTGGGTACCTACTAGGTACCCACGCCAGCACATCACACTACAACAAACTGACAAATTTCCTCAATAGATTTTGTACTTCAATGTACCTACCTAGGTATATGGCACAGGTATGGTTGAACTTTTATGCACCCAGGTGATAACTATTTTTTTAAATACTGCTAAACTTAGAAGTATTTTAAAATTGTTTATGAAAATAAGATTTTTTTGTTTTTTATTACCTACTTCGAGTGCAATTTGTGTATGTTACACATTAATATTGAAATAACCACCTACCTGTTATATAGGTACGTTTTTCTATTGATTGTATAGTGGACCATGAAATTGCTTTAACACTTTTGACTACAACTTCCAATAGTACAATAAAACTTCGCTAAGGCTCATTATTTTCTGAGCAGATACTACTTATAAAATACTAATACTTTTAATAAAAATAATTGTGCTTGACTTTTGAACTTGACTGTAAGTAAACAGCCTATAATTGTCCCACTGCTGGACAAAGGCCTCCATCATTGAAATCAAGTCATCGCTACAATTGTTGGTAATGGCTTAATCACCACGCTTGCCAAATGCGGGTTGGTGATCACAAACCCGGGCTATAATCGAAAAATCCGAAATACGTTTTGCCCGACCTTGGGAATTGAACCCGGGACCTTCGGGTATCGGACCGAGCGCTCTGCCACTCGGCCACCGAGGCGTTAACTTGACTGTGTTTACATCTTAAACAGAATCTGTCTTAAACAGAATCTGTCGTAAACCGAATCTGACCTAAACAGAATCTGTCCTAAACCGAACCTTGCTCCAGGTGAATTCAAATCAAAAATCAAAATCAAAATATTTATATAAAGGTGGACTCCCTCCTTTTAAGTTAAACAATAACCTCTATTGGGAGAGAGCCGCCCTTTACTAAGAATAACTACACAACTGTATTAGTTTTAATAAGTCAATTTATCTAACGAAATCATTTTTTTTTTAAATACTTTTTCTTACTTTTATTTTAATACCAATACTTAAATAAATATGGAATACATGGATAAAATATATACATAATATAAATATAATATACAACTTGTTGATTTGCATTCACGCCATATTCATAGCAGCAGTCGTATTGCTTATACTTATTACAAATAAATTATAAAAAGAATATGAAAAAATAATAATCATATTTTCAAAATCTGTAAATAAGAATCGCACGTCTGCGTAGCACTAAAAAATAAACGCTCGTTCGCGTAAGCCCGCTCACCCGACCACGCGTAGGTAGCAACAAGCTCGAGCTTCGCGGCGCGCCCGCAGCTTTGTCGGCGCGGCGAGCGCCGGCGGCCGGCGGGCGGCGGGCGCACGCCGCACGCATCAAAGCCAGTGTGCCGCGCAACCCCGAACGAGTGACACATTTCTTAGCCCTAGCGAATTTGGAGCGAAACGTGTTCTTAGGTGTGTTGTTTGTGTGTGTAAAAAAAGTAAAATGACGGAAAATTATTCTAACGTAGAACTTGTGGAGATGGTGCGATTATACGCAATTAGTGGGAACAGTCTACGTCGAGCCGTGGTCATGTTTGTGGAAATGTTTCCAAACAGACCAACTCCATCGCGCGAGGTAATGCTTGCTGCCACGCAACGACTGAGGGATCATGGCCAGTTCAACGTTCCTCGACATGCGCAGGGTCGCGGCAGTGTGGGCCTCTCAGTCGATTTGCAAGAGCAAATACTCGAATACTTCGAGAGGGAACCACGTGCCAGTACTCGTGATGCTGGCCGCCACTTCAATGTCCACCACACAACAGTCTGGCGGCTTCTTAAGTCGGAGCAACAGCACCCGTTCCACTTCAGAAGAGTTCAAGAATTGAACGAGCAAGATCATGCCGCCCGGGTCACTTTTTGTCACTGGGTACTAGAACACCGAGAAGCCAGCATTCTATGGACGGACGAGTGTATGTTTACGCGCATCGGTGTTTACAACGTCCACAATGAACATTGGTGGGCTCACCGCGAACAGAACCCGCATAAGACCAAAAAAGATTCGTTCCAGCATAGGTTTAGCATCAATGTGTGGGCTGGCATTGTTGGTGGACATTTACTCGGGCCCTATTTCATCGAGGGTTATCTCAACAGCAACTCGTATTTGCAACTTTTGCAGCACGTAGTTGACGTAATGCTTGACGACGTGCCACTAGCTCTTCACCGGAATCTCTTTTACCACCAGGACGGGGCGCCTCCGCATTATGGACGCCAAGTGCGCGATTATTTGGACGAAGTGTTCGGAACCCAGTGGATTGGTCGAGGTGGGCCAGTGCCCTGGCCTCCGAGGTCGCCAGACTTGACTCCATGTGACTTTTATTTGTGGGGAGACATAAAAAGAATGGTTTATAAAGACGAAATCACGAGTGTTGTGCAGTTAAAACAAAATATTTTAATGGCTTTTGAGAGTGTAAGGTCAAATCGTAGTGTGCTGCAAAAGTTACCTAGAAACTTAAGGCGCCGTGCTCATTTGTGCATAGAACGTGAAGGTGCCCACTTTGAGCAGTACCTGCGAGTATCTTAAACATGATCAGTAAGTACCTAATAATAGTTTATTGCAACAAAGTATACTTATGCGTAAGAGTAAGCCACTTTACCACAGAATACATAATAGTACCTACAAGTTTACGTAAGTTCATCGACTTAATGTCCGCCCGCTGCGCTCTTATGTACCTACTACGGTCTGCACCCCTATTCTCGTCAGTCGACGGTCGCTATTCTAATTTACACTGAGATCATTTTATTAATCAATCGGTTCCTTATTACTTTCTCCGTGTTAAAAGTGTTTTTTAGTCATTAGGTGTACCAATTACGATCAGCTGTAAAATTATGGCGGGAATGCAAATCTACAACCTGTATAGTTTTTAGATACAACCAACTATTTACAAAACAATGTCAGTAAATACTGAAAACTTACACCAACCAGGGATTCATAAATAGACACTTTACTTGGTAATTATTTATTATTTCGTTACCGAGACACGAAAATGCTTATCTATTCAACCACAAGTAGCGCCAGAATGGCGCCTTCACTGCGTTAGTCAATACACTGTCCTTTTAATTTTCTTTTCAGTAACATTATTAATTAATTTAAGTACAATAAATTATAACATAAATAATGATAAAAATATATATTTTTAATTTGTTAAATTTCAGCATAATTATTAATGTTAATCGTCATTTGCTTTCATTCGGCCTTTTCTGACCCTGCACGCGCCCTCGCGTGTTTCAATATAACAATTTGTTGAAGAATATAATAAAAGAAACATGTACCCTTAACATTCTATATATTAGTTTATATATATATATATATATATAAACTATTATATAGATATATTATATATATATATATATATATATAGAGATACCATTACGGTAAATGTTGATCAGACGCGACTTCACGCGAGCACTTTGTTGATCCGAAAATGTATGTTGATCTGGCGCCTTTTGTTGATCCAATATGCATCTCTGGTAACTAATGTGGCTCCGGCCGGATCAACATCTTTACTCAAGGGACTGCTTACTAAAGTTCGCCGAAGTTGATCCGATATACAAATCCACCTTGCGATAGTTACGGAAAATGTTGATCCGATTTAAATGAGCCAATCAGAGCACAGCAAATGATCGGATTGGCTGAAAGCAGCCGCGACGTTGCCGTTTCGTATCTTTGGCCACAAAATACAGAATAAAAGCTTCATACAATGTGCGCTCCGACAACCACTCACGGACACGGAGTCAGTCGGAATCAAAGGCGGTTTCTGGGTAGTGCGAGCGCGAGTGCCGCCCGCTGCGTTGTAAGTCAATTGTGAACTAGTTTACGTTATCGGCATAGGCTGACATTTTGTATACTTATGTAATCTTGATGACAATGCAATAATGTGGTGACCTTGACTTGATGCTGCAGCCAGGATCGTCTCTCACAAGGGAACTCCTCAATGGTTAAGCGTATAGAGTTGAAATTTTGGTACACATATGTACACCCGATGACAATGCAATAATGTGGTGACCTTGACCTAATGCTGCAGCCAGGATCGTCTCTCACAAGGGAACTCCTCAACGGTTAAGCGTATAGAGTTGAAATTTGGTGCACATATGTACACCCGATGACAATGCAATAATATGGTGACCTTGACCTGATGCTGCAGCCAGGATCGTCTCTCACAAGGGAACTCCTCAACTGTTAAGCGTATAGAGTTGAAATTTGGTACACATATGTACACCCGATAACAATGCAATAATGTGGTGACCTTGACCTGATGCTGCAGCCAGGATCGTCTCTCACAAGGGAACTCCTCAATGGTTAAGCGTATAGAGTTGAAATTTGGTACACATATGTACACCCGATGACAATGCAATAATGCGGTGACCTTGACCTGATGCTGCAGCGAGGGTCGTCTCTCACAAGGGAACTCCTCAACTGTTAAGCGTATAGAGTTAAAATTTGGTAAACGTATGTACATCCGATGACAATGTAATAATAAGGTGACCTTGACCTGATGCTGCAGCCAGGATCGTCTTCTCATGAACAACTGTTAACTGTCTCGAGTTCAAATTTCACAGAATGCTGGTTATGGTTTGTGTTTCTTACACAGTTTGGACCCTCCAAACCGGCGGATGTCCAACAGTGGACTTCAAATGTTTCTTGAGCTATAGTTTGTCAAAACAAATCTAATGAGCACAAACACGACGAGGATATTGCTTAGTTGAAGAGTTCCTATGGCCAACTTCCGGCTTCCATCATCAGACCAGCTCCATGGTACCATATTATTGCATTTTCACCCAAGATACCTCATCATCATCATCAGCCCAAACTAGTCCACTGCTGGACATAGGCCTCCCAACAAGGCGCGCTACTGAACCCAATCCTCGGTTCTCCGATTCAGTCGCTGCCAGCCACCTTACACAAGATACCTAGGTATGCCAAATTTTATCTCAATCAGGCACCGGAAAGTAGGTCAAAATTAATTTACATGATTTGAACCGGAAAGACATACAGACATACGAACGAAACTAGTTAATTAATAAAAGCTTGTATTAGGCAATCCATACTTTCATATTGCATACCTACTTATATTATAAAAGCAAAAGTACTATGTCTTTCTGTTTGTCTGTTACCTCTTCACGACTAAACCGCTGAACCGATCTTCATGAAATTTAAAATGAAACAACTTTTACGGATCTACTCGCGTTTATTTTACACATTCATCATCATCATCACCATCAGCTCATTTTTGTCCCCACTGCTGGAGCACGAGGCTTCCCCATGGATGGATAGGGAGAACGGGCCATAAACCACCACGCGGGCCCAGTGCAGATTGGTGGTTGTTAACGACTGCTAATGCAGCCGGGACCAACGGCTTTACGTGCCTTCCGAAGCACGGAGAAGCTCGAGATGATAAATTTTTGGTCACCCATCCGATGACCGGCCTTTGCGAAAGTTGCTTAACCTCAACACTCGCAGACCGGGCGCATTAACCACTGCGCCATCGAGCACATTACACATTACTTTTAGTTAACGTTTATCCTGACGTTTCGAACCCTAAAATAAATGCGAGTAGATCCGTAAAAGTTGTTTTATTTCAATGTGTAGTGTTCACGTAAACTTTAGAAAACAATTCATAAGTTTAATTAGTTTTGTGTAAACCTGTTTTAAAGGATAGCGACATGAGTAAATAAAATAAAAAAATGAATGCCTCAAGCTTTTAAAATTGAAATGTTCGTGCTCACCTTGGCATTGGGTCATCCATCTTATTCATCTAATCAAAGACAGAATCCATATTCATAACAAACTGAACGTACGAACGTACGAACTTATTTTCCCGAATTTCTTATGGCCATCTTCCAGCATCATCAGACTCTGGTTACCATCTAGCACCAAAGTACTCGTCAAGACGAATCATACGAGCCCAAACTCGATGGGATTGTGTCGTTTAATTACCGAGTTCCTATGGCCATCATCAGACCCTGGTTACCATCTAAGCAACAAAGTACTCGTCAAGACGAATCATACGAGCCCAAACTCGATGGGGTTGTGTCGTTAAATTACGGAGTTCCTATGGCCATCTTCCAGCTCCATCATCAGACCCTGGTTACCATCTAGATTCAAAGTACTCGTCAAGATGAATCATACGGGCCCAAACTCGATGGGGTTGTGTCGTGTAATTACCGAGTTCCTATGGCCATCTTCCAGCTTTATCATCAGACCCTGGTTACCATCTAACACCAAAGTACTCGTTAAGACGAATCATACAAGCCCAAACTGGATGCGGTTGTGTCGTTTAATAACCGAGTTCCTATGGCCATCTTCCAGCTCCATCATCAGACCCTGGTTACCATCTAGTACCAAAGGACTCGTCAAGACGGATCAAACCAGTCCAAACTCGATGGGTTTGTGTCGTTTAACTACCGAGTTCCTATGGCCACCTTCCGGTTCCATCATCAGACCCTGATTACCATCTAGCAACAAAGTACTCATCAAGACGAATCATACGAGCCCAAACTCGATGGGGTTGTGTCGTTTAACTACCGAGTTCCTATGGCCACCTTCCGGTTCCATCATCAGATCAGCTCCATGTCATAATAATTTTGCATTGTCGTCCGATTCACACATGCATGCAAAATTTCATCTCAATCGTTAACCGGAATTTAACTTGCCAGATTTAATTACAGACGAACAGACAACGGGGCAGGTGAAACTAAATAAAAGCTTGTATTGTAAAATAACACAAATTCACTCTATATTCTACTGGGTTCTCTCTCTGTCACACTCAGAACGCGACGTTGCCGCTTTGTGTTCGAGTACCTATTCGTCCATTTTGGCTCCGGATCAACTTAGTCTAAGTAAATATGGCATATAAGTTAAATATATTCTAGATCTAAGAAATCATATTCAGTATGATTTTTTTGAACGTTGCTGGATCAACAAATGTTGGTAAAATCGCTGACGAGTATGTCGAAAACCTGTAAGTGCAGCTCCACCGACGTCACACGCGTATCAAGGACGGATCAAAGTATATCAGTTTGCGCTACGGGGAGCCGATACACGTAAATTAGGTGGATCAACAATTGTTCTAACTTCACACTGGAGCAACATTTACCGTGAAAGGTTCATTATATATATATATACCATTATGGTAAATGTTGATCAGACGCGACTTCACGCGAGCACTTTGTTGATCCGAAAATGAATGTATATATATATATAATGTATAGTAGTATAGTATGTCGAAAACCTTTAAGTGCAGCTCCACCGACGTCACACGCGCATCAAGGACGCGTTTTCTTTTCAGTAACATTATTAATTAATTTAAGAACAATAAATTATAACATAAATAATGATAAAAATATATATTTTTAATTTGTTAAATTTCAGCATAATTATTAATGTTAATCGTCATTTGCTTTCCTTCGGCCTTTTCTGACCCTGCACGCGCCCTCGCGTGTTTCAATATAACAATTTGTTGAAGAATATAATAAAAGAAACATGTACCCTTAACATTCCATATAATAGTTTATATATATATATATATATATATAGAGAGATACCATTACGGTAAATGTTGATCAGACGCGACTTCACGCGAGCACTTTGTTGATCCGAAAATGTATGTTGATCTGGCGCCTTTTGTTGATCCAATATGCATCTCTGGTAACAAATGTGGCTCCGGCCGGATCAACATCTACACTCACGGGACTGCTTGCTAAAGTTCGCCGAAGTTGATCCGATATACAAATCCACCTTGCGATAGTTACGGAAAATGTTGATCCGATTTAAATGAGCCAATCAGAGCACAGCAAACGATCGGATTGGATGAAAGCAGCCGCGACGTTGCCGTTTCGTATCTTTGGCCACAAAATACAGAATAAAAGCTTCATACAATGTGCGTTCCGACAACCACTCACGGACACGGAGTCAGTCGGAATCAAAGGCGGTTTCTGGGTAGTGCGAGCGCGAGTGCCGCCCGCTGCGTTGTAAGTCAATTGTGAACTAGTTTACGTTATCGGCATAGGCTGACATTTTGTATACTTATGTAATCTTGATGACAATGCAATAATGTGGTGACCTTGACTTGATGCTGCAGCCAGGATCGTCTCTCACAAGGGAACTCCTCAATGGTTAAGCGTATAGAGTTGAAATTTTGGTACACATATGTACACCCGATGACAATGCAATAATGTGGTGACCTTGACCTAATGCTGCAGCCAGGATCGTCTCTCACAAGGGAACTCCTCAACGGTTAAGCGTATAGAGTTGAAATTTGGTGCACATATGTACAACCGATGACAATGCAATAATATGGTGACCTTGACCTGATGCTGCAGCCAGGATCGTCTCTCACAAGGGAACTCCTCAACGGTTAAACGTATAGAGTTGAAATTTGTTGCACATATGTACACCCGATGACAATGCAATAATATGGTGACCTTGACCTGATGCTGCAGCTAGGATCGTCTCTCACAAGGGAACTCCTCAACTGTTAAGCGTATAGAGTTGAAATTTGGTAAACGTATGTACATCCGATGACAAAGCAATAATATGGTGACTTGGACCTGATGCTGCAGCCAGGATCGTCTCTCACAAGGGAATTCTTCAATGGTTAAGCGTATAGAGTTGAAATTTGGTACACATATGTACACCCGATAACAGTGTAATAATGTGGTGACCTTGACCTGATGCTGCAGCCAGGATCGTCTCTCACAAGGGAATTCCTCAACGGTTAAGCGTATAGAGTTGAAATTTGGTACACATATGTACACCCGATAACAGTGTAATAATGTGGTGACCTTGACCTGATGCTGCAGCCAGGATCGTCTCTCACAATGGAACTCCTCAACGGTTAAGCGTATAGAGTTGAAATTTGGTGCACATACAGGTTGTAGATTTGCATTCCCGCCATAATTTTACAGCTGATCGTAATTGGTACACTTAATGACTAAAAAACACTTTTAACACGGAGAAAGTAATAAGGAACCGATTGATTAATAAAATGATCTTAGTGTAAATTAGAATAGCGACCGTCGACTGACGAGAATAGGGGTGCAGACCGTAGTAGGGACATAAGAGCGCAGCGGGCGGACATTAAGTCGATGAACTTACGTAAACTTGTAGGTACTATTATGTATTCTGTGGTAAAGTGGCTTACTCTTATGCATAAGTATACTTTGTTGCAATAAACTATTATTAGGTACTTACTGATCATGTTTAAGATACTCGCAGGTACTGCTCAAAGTGGGCACCTTCACGTTCTATGCACAAATGAGCACGGCGCCTTAAGTTTCTAGGTAACTTTTGCAGCACACTACGATTTTACCTTACACTCTCAAAAGCCATTAAAATATTTTGTTTTAACTGCACAACACTCGTGATTTCGTCTTTATAAACCATTCTTTTTATGTCTCCCCACAAATAAAAGTCACACGGAGTCAAGTCTGGCGACCTCGGAGGCCAGGGCACTGGCCCACCTCGACCAATCCACTGGGTTCCGAACACTTCGTCCAAATAATCGCGCACTTGGCGTCCATAATGCGGAGGCGCCCCGTCCTGGTGGTAAAAGAGATTCCGGTGAAGAGCTAGTGGCACGTCGTCAAGCATTACGTCAACTACGTGCTGCAAAAGTTGCAAATACGAGTTGCTGTTGAGATAACCCTCGATGAAATAGGGCCCGAGTAAATGTCCACCATCAATGCCAGCCCACACATTGATGCTAAACCTATGCTGGAACGAATCTTTTTTGGTCTTATGCGGGTTCTGTTCGCGGTGAGCCCACCAATGTTCATTGTGGACGTTGTAAACACCGATGCGCGTAAACATACACTCGTCCGTCCATAGAATGCTGGCTTCTCGGTGTTCTAGTACCCAGTGACAAAAAGTAACGCGGGCGGCATGATCTTGCTCGTTCAATTCTTGAACTCTTCTGAAGTGGAACGGGTGCTGTTGCTCCGACTTAAGAAGCCGCCAGACTGTTGTGTGGTGGACATTGAAGTGGCGGCCAGCATCACGAGTACTGGCACGTGGTTCCCTCTCGAAGTATTCGAGTATTTGCTCTTGCAAATCGACTGAGAGGCCCACACTGCCGCGACCCTGCGCATGTCGAGGAACGTTGAACTGGCCATGGTCCCTCAGTCGTTGCGTGGCAGCAAGCATTACCTCGCGCGATGGAGTTGGTCTGTTTGGAAACATTTCCACAAACATGACCACGGCTCGAATAGACTGTTCCCACTAATTGCGTATAATCTCACCATCTCCACAAGTTTTACGTTAGAATAATTTTGTCATTTTACTTTTTTTACACACACAAACAACACACCTAAGAACACGTTTCGCTCCAAATTCGCTAGGGCTAAGAAATGTGTCACTCGTTCGGGGTTGCGCGGCACACTGGCTTTGATGCGTGCGGCGTGCGCCCGCCGCCCGCCGGCCGCCGGCGCTCGCCGCGCCGACAAAGCTGCGGGCGCGCCGCAAAGCTCGAGCTTGTTTTTTTTTTTTTTTTTTTTTCTTTTAACTTGGCATCGCATTGTTTGTGCATTTGCCACAACGAGTATAATTAAAGGTAGGGAAACCAATTTTTGAAATACAATGTTAAAGGAACGGAATTTGGAAAAAAGAATAATAGGATCAAAGTTGGTGGTTACAATATAAATGAATGGATATACTACATAAGGGGATACTTAGTTGGAGTTAGGAAATAATACTTTTTACACTACATACACACAGTACATTATTTACAAATTACACTTTAATATTATTGTTAATTAAAAAAGTTGATAACAAATTATATATATCAAAATTTATAGAACTCAATAAGGTAGGGATTGATGTAGGAAGAGGAACACGGAGGACTATGAGGGAATTTAAGAGTGAGGAACTGTCATGGAGGGGGCAAGTAAAAAAGATATGATTTAAATCTTCCTCACAGGCACCACAAGCACATAAATTGCTATTAATAATACCAAGTCTTGCAAGATGAGAGGCTGTGCAGACATGACCCAAGCGCATTCTTATTATACTGGAGGTTGCAAGCTTAGAAAGTTTTAATTTTGTGAACCATACTTTGAGTGGTATTTTGTGTTGAATACGTTTGTAATATTGACCTTTATGACAACTTGAAATATTCCAATGGGTATTCCAAGCATGATACAAATGATCTTTAGGAAGAGAGAGAAGGTCGGCAACCACAACAGGTTTATGCAAATTAATGAGATAAAGTAAATCACTTTTTTTAGTATTAATACTGCGACAATTCCACTGAAGGATTGTGGACAGATGATCCATTATTAGAGATATTGTTATTTATGAGTTGATTTATACTTTGTACAGCAGCGTTGGACGGTTCAGACATATTCTTAGTTAATGAATTAATTAAAATAATAATCAGTTCTCTAATAGACATATTTGTTAAAGAGTTATTATTTTCACTAGTAATTGTGCCAATGGATGGTAATGGAATGTTATAATCTTTAGTTAGGGCAGCATGTGTATATTTGTCATAACCTTTACTATTATATTTTGGGGAGCTATTTGATTTAATATAAACTGTTTTTTTATATGAAGTGGAATTTTCATTATTACTATTGCCTTTAGTTGAATTAAAAGTTTGTCTTAAAGGAGATGAAGGTGCTGCAACAGATGTCAAAACTTCAGAGTAAGATCTAGTAACAGGAGGGTGCAACTTAAATGCTTCCGCATAGGAAATGCAATTATTAGCCATCGACTCTTTGATAGCTTTTTGTCGACTATATTCAGGGCATTTTCTGTTGGTAGCAAAGTGGGATCCAGTACATATAAAGCATACAGCATCATCTTCATCAAAATCACAGCTGTTTCCTGAGTGGTTATTACCACATTTGAAACAGCGTGGAGTTGACCTGCATTGTGATTTTATGTGACCATAACGGCAGCAGTTGAAACACTGTACTGTTGGGAAAATGTATAGATCCACTGGAAGGGAATTATAACACAAATATATTCTTTTGGGTAACACCTGGCCATCAAATGTGACTACCACGGTCTCAACAGGAATATAGGTAATTTTATCATCTTTAAAACTTTTTCTATTTATGCGTCTTACTTTTAAAATTTTTCCACATCCAAAAGGTACAGACAAGTTATCTAATATGTCTTCTTCGGACCAATCAGTCGGTACTCCTCTAACAACACCCATTCGAGTAACTGATGAGGTTGGAATGAAAGCTTTGTAGTTAAATTTTTTTAATGTTTCATTTTCTAAGAAAGAATTAGCATCTGTGTAGTTATTGAATGATATTACCACTCTATTTCTTCCAATTTTTTTGAGACTGCCATTAACTATGTTCTTTATAGAATTCTTTTTCAAAAAATGCCCAAATGAAATGGGGTGTATAGATATGTTGTCATTCGGACTTGTCTGGATCTTTTGGATGTGGATATTATAGGGTGCAGAGTCATTAGTTTCATACAGCTTTCTACCTACATATGTGCCTGGGTCAGCCTGTTTGGCTTCATCATTGTTTGGTTGGGAGGGTTGAGATTGTGATACTGAGATAGGAGTTACTTCCGGAGACTTAAAAACTTTAGGTGGCTGGATTTTTGAATTCGATTCGCATTGGCAGTCACTCTCACAAAGAACGACAGAAGACGACTTATGACGCCTCCGTTTTTTATTACAGTGTCTACATATTTTTCGAGATATTGTACGTTTTCTTTTAGAATTACTACAATTATTGATTTTACTCTCGGAAGCATCCGTATCCAAGAGAGAGCCCTCCGTATCCATCTCCAAACAATCATGAGGTACCGTCACAACCAGAGCTACCTGAGAAGGTGTCCCTCCACCAGGGTCATCTGGTTCGTCGTCCATTAGAAAAGACAAAAAACTTACCTACAGACTGCAAATATATACAATAATAACAATAAATAAACTAAATTTTAAACACAATGATCCTATTTACACTTAAAATCAAATTAAAATTAGAGAGGCTAAAATATTCGACCGCCAATTTTAAGGTTTCCCGCGCTTTCCTCGAGCTTGTTGCTACCTACGCGTGGTCGGGTGAGCGGGCTTACGCGAACGAGCGTTTATTTTTTAGTGCTACGCAGACGTGCGATTCGTATTTACAGATTTTGAAAATATGATTATTATTTTTTCATATTTTTTTTTATAATTTATTTGTAATAAGTATAAGCATTACGACCGCTGCTATGAATATGGCGTGAATGCAAATCAACAAGTTGTATGTACAACCGATGACAATGAAATAATATGGTGACCTTGACCTGATGCTGCAGCCAGGATCGTCTCTCACAAGGGAACTCCTCAACTGTTAAGCGTATAGAGTTGAAATTTAGTACACATATGTACACCCGATAACAGTGTTATAATGTGGTGACCTTGATCTGATGCTGCAGCCAGGATCGTCTCTCACAAGGGAACTCCTCAACGGTTAAGCGTATAGAGTTGAAATTTGGTGCACATATGTACACCCGATGACAATGCAATAATATGGTGACCTTGACCTGATGCTGCAGCCAGGATCATCTCTCACAAAGGAACTCCTCAACTGGAGTGTGGTGAGTGGATGTGTGGAGTTTAATAGCTTTGTAATAGTGTGTGTATACGACCCCCATCGGGCAATTTCGGTATTTTCGAATCTGTAATGGAAGACGTACTAAGAAAATTAAAATTAAAAAATAAATTTGTTTTTGTATGTGGCGATTTTAATATAAATATTCTAGAAAGCACTTCAATGAGTGTTCGTCTTGTTGCCTTGTTTAAATGTTTTAATCTCATTAATCTATTTCTCGAACCCACTAGAATAACTTCACATTCAGCCACTTGTCTTGATAATGTTTTTACAGACTATGACCCTGTTTCTAAGTCAGTCATTAGTAAGCTTACGTCTGACCATTGCGGTTTAAAGGTGACCTATGATTTTAATGTTAAGGATGAGCCAAAAATAGTGAACTGTAAACCAGTTACAAAGGAGCGAGTAGAGCGTTTTAAAAATAATATATCGAGTAAAATTAATGCATTGCCATTTGGACAAGATGATCCAGATGTATTATATACTAATCTTTTTAACTTCATAAAGACTGAATATGACCAAATGTTTACACAAAGAACAATCAAAATAACTCATAAACTTAAGTTCTGTGACTGGGCCACGACTGGTATATATAAAAGTAGAAATAAATTGTATGATTTATATAGTCTAAAACAATATAACCAAAATTCTAATTTTACGGAATATGTAAAGAATTATTCGAAAATATTTAAGAAAATATGTATAGTAGCAAAATCTAATTATATTAAAGAAAAAATTAAAAAGTCCAACAATAAAATTAAAGCCACTTGGGACATTATAAACCGTGAAACAGGTAAATTTAAACCACGGGATAATACTTTCACTTTAAAAGTAAACGACAACTTAGTCAATTCAGATTCACATATTGCTAATATTTTTGATGATTTTTTTGTAAATATACCTGTGCTGACAACCTCAAATTTGGATTCATCACCAGAAGCTGCACAAGCATTACTCCAAAAATATGTACCAAAATGTAATGTTTCTTTTCAATTTAAATATATTGATTCAATGGATATTATAAAAACATTTAAATCACTGAAAATGAAAAACACAAGTGATTTGTGGGGCATCTCTATAAAAGTAATTAAGAATATTATACATTCTATTGCACCATATCTTGCTGAAATTTTTAATAACTGTGTGAATAAAGGTATCTTTCCCGATCTTATGAAGTTTAGTAAGGTCATACCTTTGTTCAAATCGGGAAACAAAGAAGACCCCAGTAACTATCGACCCATTTCAATACTACCAACTCTAAGCAAAATTTATGAAAAAGTTATATTGGAACAGTTGATGTCGTATTTTAACATAAACAACCTTTTACATAATAAACAATATGGATTTACAAAGGGTCGTTCTACTACTGATGCAGGTGTTGCTCTATTAAAACATATATTTGATGCCTGGGAGAAGTCTCAAAACGCCCTTGGAGTGTTTTGCGACTTGTCCAAGGCTTTCGATTGCGTTGAGCACAAAACTCTGGTGATGAAGCTAAATTACTACGGTCTCAAAGATTTCGCACTAAATTTAATTCAGTCGTATCTTAGCTCTCGAACACAAACTGTCGATATTAATGGAACTAAATCATCTGGTTCTCATGTAAAAATGGGAGTTCCACAAGGGTCCATTCTTGGTCCTTTTCTGTTTTTGATTTATATTAATGACTTGCCATTCTTTGTAGAGAACTTCTGTGAAATCGTATTATTTGCAGATGATACTTCACTCATTTTTAATGTAAGTAGGTGTAAGAAAAATTACGACGATGTAAACAAAGCACTCTCTGATGTACTCAGTTGGTTTACTATTAATAATTTGCAGCTTAATGCTAAAAAAACAAAATGTATTAATTTTAAATTACCAAATGTCAAAAATGAACCAACTGATATAAGAATAAACGGTGATCGATTAGATTTGGTAGACTCAACAGTTTTCTTAGGTATAACCCTTGACTCAAAACTTCAATGGAATCCTCACATTTCGAAACTGGCCGGCAAACTCAGTTCTGCTGCTTATGCCATTAGAAAAATAAGGCAGTTAACAGACGTTGAAACTGCTAGAACAGTTTACTTTAGTTATTTTCATAGTGTCATGTCGTATGGCCTCTTACTGTAGGGAACAGCGGCTGATTTTGAAACTATATTCATTTTACAGAAACGAGCAGTAAGAGCAATCTATAGACTAGGTTCACGAACTTCTTTAAGAAATCTTTTTAAAGAAATTGATGTCTTGACAGTGGCGTCTCAATTTATTTATAATTGTATAGTTCTTGTACGTTGTAATATCAATTCATTTGCTAAACTCAGTGATGTACACAATTTTAATACTAGAAATAAGTCAAAACTTGCAATGCCACTGTTCAGGTTACAGAAGGTGCTTGGTTCTTTCTTGGGGCAAGGTATACACTATTACAATAAAATACCAAATACTGTACTAGATTTACCTTTAGATAAGTTTAAAAAACATGTAAAGTCTTCTTTATTAAAAAAAGGTTATTATACAGTCAAAGAATATTTAGAAGATAAAACAGCCTGGCTATAATAAAAAACATACATAATACTACTTATAAATAGTGTCCTGCAGATAACAAAATAGCGTTGCATTGAACATTACAATTAGTTTTATTTTTATTATTAATAACTATAGTTTTTTTTTGACTTTTACTAGTACTGTATGATATTGTAAAAAATTAAACTGGTAAATTATGTTTTTGCTGACTTAAATATTTTATTTAGTTATTTTTTATTTTTTGTGTTTTTTTACATGTTGTGATTGTCCTTTACATTTTGTGTTTTTATTTGTGATGGAAAGTGTCCTTTATGATAGGGCTTTTTCCAATATTTATGACGCTGTAAGGGAGAAAAGAGCTGGACACTTGCTGAGTTTCTTGCCGGTTCTTCTCAGTACAAGATCTCCCGCCCAGAGTAGATAGACTTACGAACCGATGGCTTAAAATGACGTTCATAAGAGCTATTTGTAGCCTAAACTGAATAAATGATTTTGAATTTGAATTTGAATTTGAACTGTTAAACGTATAGAGTTGAAATTTGGTAAACGTATGTACATCCGATGACAAAGCAATAATATGGTGACTTGGACCTGATGCTGCAGCCAGGATCGTCTCTCACAAGGGAATTCCTTAATGGTTAAGCGTATAGAGTTGAAATTTGGTACACATATGTACACCCGATAACAGTGTAATAATGTGGTGACCTTGACCTGATGCTGCAGCCAGGATAGTCTCTCACAAGGGAACTCCTCAACGGTTAAACGTATAGAGTTGAAATTTGGTGCACATATGTACACCCGATGACAATGAAATAATATGGTGACCTTGACCTGATGCTGCAGCCAGGATCGTCTCTCACAAGGGAACTCCTCAACTGTTAAGCGTATAGAGTTGAAATTTAATACACATATGTACACCCGATAACAGTGTAATAATGTGGTGACCTTGACCTGATGCTGCAGCCAGGATAGTCTCTCACAAGGGAACTCCTCAACGGTTAAACGTATAGAGTTGAAATTTGGTGCACATATGTACACCCGATGACAATGAAATAATATGGTGACCTTGACCTGATGCTGCAGCCAGGATCGTCTCTCACAAGGGAACTCCTCAACTGTTAAGCGTATAGAGTTGAAATTTAATACACATATGTACACCCGATAACAGTGTAATAATATGGTGACCTTGACCTGATGCTGCAGCCAGGATCGTCTCTCACAAGAAAACTCCTCAACTGTTAAGCGTATAGAGTTGAAATTTGGTAAACGTATGTACATCCGATGACAAAGCAATAATATGGTGACTTGGACCTGATGTTGCAGCCAGGATCGTCTCTCACAAGGGAACTCCTCAACTGTTAAGCGTATAGAGTTGAAATTTGGTACACATATGTACACCCGATATCAGTGTAATAATGTGGTGACCTTGACCTGATGCTGCAGCCAGGATCGTCTCTCACAAGGGAACTCCTCAACGGTTAAACGTATAGAGTTGAAATTTGGTGCACATATGAACACCTGATGACAATGAAATAATATGGTGACCTTGACCTGATGCTGCAGCCAGGATCGTCTCTCACAAGAGAACTCCTTAACTGTTAAGCGTATAGAGTTGAAATTTAGTACACATATGTACACTCGATAACGGTGTAATAATGTAGTGACCTTGATCTGATGCTGCAGCCAGGATCGTCTCTCACAAGGGAACTCCTCAACGGTTAAGCGTATAGAGTTGAAATTTGGTGCACATATGTACACCCGATGACAATGCAATAATATGGTGACCTTGACCTGATGCTGCAGCCAGGATCGTCTCTCACAAGGGAACTCCTCAACTGTTAAGCGTATAGAGTTGAAATTTGGTAAACGTATGTACATCCAATGACAAAGCAATAATATGGTGACTTGGAACTGATGCTGCAACCAGGATCGTCTCTCACAAGGGAATTCCTCAATGGTTAAGCGTATAGAGTTGAAATTTGGTACACATATGTACACCCGATAACAGTGTAATAAAGTGGTGACCTTGACCTGATGCTGCAGCCAGGATCGTCTCTCACAAGGGAACTCTTCAACGGTTAAGCGTATAGAGTTGAAATTTGGTGCACATATGTACACCCGATGACAATGAAATAATATGGTGACCTTGACCTGATGCTGCAGCCAGGATCGTCTCTTACAAGGGAACTCCTCAACTGTTAAGCGTATAGAGTTGAAATCGGTACACATATGTACACCCGATAACAGTGTAATAATGTGGTGACCTTGATCTGATGCTGCAGCCAGGATCGTCTCTCACAAGGGAACTCCTCAACGGTTAAGCGTATAGAGTTGAAATTTGGTGCACATATGTACACCCGATGACAATGCAATAATATGGTGACCTTGACCTGATGCTGCAGCCAGGATCGTCTTTCACAAAGGAACTCCTCAACTTTTAAGCGTATAGAGTTGAAATTTGGTAAACGTATGTACATCCGTTGACAATGAAATAATAAGGTGACCTTGACCTGATGCTGCAGCCAGGATCGTCTTCTCATGAACAACTGTTAACTATCTCGAGTTCAAATTTCACAGAATGCTGGTTATGGCTTGTGTTCACTACACAGTTTGGACCCGCCAAACCGGCGGATGTCCAACAGTGGACTTCAAATGTTTCTTGAGCTATAGTTTGTCAAAACAAATCTAATGAGCACAAACACGACGAGGATATTGCTTAGTTGAAGAGTTCCTATGGCCAACTTCCGGCTTCCATCATCAGACCAGCTCCATGGTACCATATTATTGCATTTTCACCCAAGATACCTCATCATCATCATCAGCCCAAACTAGTCCACTGCTGGACATAGGCCTCCCAACAAGGCGCGCTACTGAACCCAATCCTCGGTTCTCCGATTCAGTCGCTGCCAGCCACCTTACACAAGATACCTAGGTATGCCAAATTTTATCTCAATCAGGCACCGGAAAGTAGGTCAAAATTAATTTACATGATTTGAACCGGAAAGACATACAGACATACGAACGAAACTAGTTAATTAATAAAAGCTTGTATTAGGCAATCCATACTTTCATATTGCATACCTACTTATATTATAAAAGCAAAAGTACTATGTCTTTCTGTTTGTCTGTTACCTCTTCACGACTAAACCGCTGAACCGATCTTCATGAAATTTAAAATGAAACAACTTTTACGGATCTACTCGCGTTTATTTTACACATTCATCATCATCATCACCATCAGCTCATTTTTATCCCCACTGCTGGAGCACGAGCCTTCCGTATGGATGTATAGGGAGAACGGGCCATAAACCACCACGCGGGCCCAGTGCGGATTGGTGGTTGTTAACGACTGCTGATGCTGCCGGGACCAACGGTTTTACGTGCCTTCCGAAGCACGGAGAAGCTCGAGATGATAAATTTTTGATCACTCATCCGGTGACCGGCCTTTGCGAAAGTTGTTTAACCTAAACACTCGCAGACCGGGCGCGTTAACCACTGCGCCATCGAGCACATTACACATTACTTTTAGTTAATGTTTATCCTGACGTTTCGAACCCTAAAATAAATGCGAGTAGATCCGTAAAAGTTGTTTTATTTCAATGTGTAGTGTTCACGTAAACTTTAGAAAACAATTCATAAGTTTAATTTGTTTTGTGTAAACCTGTTTTAAAGGATAGCGACATGAGTAAATAAAATAAAAAAAATGAATGCCTCAAGCTTTTAAAATTGAAATGTTCGTGCTCACCTTGGCATTGGGTCATCCATCTTATTCATCTAATCAAAGACAGAATCCACATTCATAACAAACTGAACGTACGAACGTACGAACTTATTTTCCCGAGTTTCCTATGGCCATCTTCCAGCATCATCAGACTCTGGTTACCATCTAGCACCAAAGTACTCGTCAAGACGAATCATACGAGCCCAAACTCGATGGGATTGTGTCGTTTAATTACCGAGTTCCTATGGCCATCTTCCAGCTCCATCATCAGACCCTGGTTACCATCTAGCATCAAAGTACTCGTCAAGATGAATCATACGGGCCCAAACTCGATGGGGTTGTGTCGTTTAATTACCGAGTTCCTATGGCCATCTTCCAGCTCCATCATCAGACTCTGGTTACCATCTAGCACCAAAGTATTCGTCAAGACGAATCATACGAGCCCAAACTCGATGGGGTTGTGTCGTTTAATTACCGAATTCCTATATACATCTTCCAGCTCCATCATCAGACCCTGGTTACCATCTAGCACCAAAGTACTTGTCAAGAAGAATCATACGAGCCCAAACTCGATTGGATTGTGTCGTTTAATTACCGAGTTCCTATGGCCATCTTCCAGCTCCATCATCAAACCCTGGTTACCATCTAGATTCAAAGTACTCGTCAGGATGAATCATACGGGCCCAAACTCGATGGGGTTGTGTCGTTTAATTACCGAGTTCCTATGGCCATCTTCCAGCTTTATCTTCAGACCCTGGTTACCATCTAGCACCGAAGTACTCGTCAAGACGAATCATACGAGCCCAAAGTTGATGGGGATGTGTCGTTTAATTAGTTTCTATGGCCACTTTTCAGTTCCATCATCAGATCAGCTTCATTGGGTCACTCATCTAATCTATCTAATCAAAGACAGAATCCACATTCATAACAAACGGAACGAACAAACGAATGAACTCATTTTCCTGAGTTCCTATAACCATCTTCCAGCTCCATCATCAGACCCTGGTTACCATCTAGCAACAAAGTACTCGTCAAGACGAATCATACGAGCCCAAACTCGATGGGGTTGTGTCGTTTAATTACGGAGTTTCTATGGCCATCTTCCAACTCCATTATTAGACCCTGGTTACCATCTAGCATCAAAGTACTCGTCAAGATGGATCATACGGGCCCAAACTCGATGGGGTTGTGTCATTTAATTACCGAGTTCTTATGGCCATCTTCCAGCTTTATCATCAGACCCTGGTTACCATTTAGCACCAAAGGACTCGTCAAGACGGATCAAACGAGTCCAAACTCGATGGGGTTGTGTCGTTTAACAACCGAGTTCCTATGACCACCTTCCGGTTCCATCATCAGACCCTGGTTACCATCTAGCACCAAAGTACTTATCAACACAAATCATACGAGCCCAATCTCGATGGGGTTGTGTCGTTTCACTACCGAGTTCCTATGGCCACCTTCCGGTTCCATCATCAGATCAACTCCATGTCATAATAATTTTGCATTGTCGTCCGATTTCCACATGCATGCAAAATTTTAGCTCAATCGTTAACCGGAAAGTGGATCAAATTTAACTTGCCAGATTTAATTACAGACAAACAAACAACGGGGCAGGTGAAACTAAATAAAAGCTTGTAATGTAAAATAACACAAATTCACTCTATATTCTACTGGGTTCTCTCTCTGTCACACGCAGAACGCGACGTTGCCGCTTTGTGTTCAAGTACCTATTCGTCCATTTTGGCTCTGGATCAACTTAGTCTAAGTAAATGTCGCATATAAGATAAATATATTCTGGATCTAAGAAATCATATTCAGTATGATTGATTGATATGATAAATTAAATCTGGCAAGTTAAATTTGATCCACTTTCCGGTTAACGATTGAGCTAAAATTTTGCATGCATGTGGAAATCGGACGACAATGCAAAATTATTATGACATGGAGTTGATCTGATGATGGAACCGGAAGGTGGCCATAGGAACTCGGTAGTGAAACGACACAACCCCATCGAGATTGGGCTCGTATGATTTGTGTTGATAAGTACTTTGGTGCTAGATGGTAACCAGGGTCCGATGATAGAACCGGAAGGTGGCCAGAGGAACTCGGTTGCTAAACGACACAACCCCATCGAGTTTGGACTCGTTTGATCCGTCTTGACGAGTCCTTTGGTGCTAGATGGTAACCAGGGTCTGATGATGGAGCTGGAAGAAGGCCATAAGAACTCGGTAATTAAACGACACAACCGCATCCAGTATGGGCTCGTATGATTCGTCTTGACGAGTACTTTGGTGTTAGATGGTAACCAGAATCTGATGATAAAGCTGGAAGATGGCCATAAGAACTCCGTAATCAAACGACACAACCCCATCGAGTTTGGGCTCGTATGATTCGTCTTGACGAGTACTTTGATGCTAGATAGTAACCAGGGTCTAATGATGGAGCTAAAGGATGGCCATAGAAACTCCATAATTAAACGACACAACCCCATCGAGTTTGGGCTCGTATGAGTCGTCTTGACGAGTACTTTGTTGCTAGATGGTAACCAGGGTCTGATGATGGAGCTGGAAGATGGTTATAGGAACTCAGGAAAATGAGTTCATTCGTTTGTTCGTTCCGTTTGTTATGAATGTGGATTCTGTCTTTGATTAGATAGATTAGATGAGTGACCCAATGAAGCTGATCTGATGATGGAACTAAAAAATGGCCATAGCAACTAATTAAACGACACATCCCCATCGACTTTGGGCTCGTATGATTCGTCTTGACGAGTACTTTGAATCTAGATGGTAACCAGGGTCTGAAGATAAAGCTGGAAGATGGCCATAGGAACTCCGTAATTAAACGACACAATCCAATCGAGTTTGGGCTCGTATGATTCTTCTTGACAAGTACTTTGGTGCTAGATGGTAACCAGGGTCTGATGATGGAGCTGGAAGATGTATATAGGAATTCGGTAATTAAACGACACAACCCCATCGAGTTTGGGCTCGTATGATTCGTCTTGACGAATACTTTGGTGCTAGATGGTAACCAGAGTCTGATGATGGAGCTGGAAGATGGCCATAGGAACTCGGTAATTAAACGACACAACCCCCATCGAGTTTGGGCCCGTATGATTCATCTTGACGAGTACTTTGATGCTAGATGGTAACCAGGGTCTGATGATGGAGCTGGAAGATGGCCATAGGAACTCGGTAATTAAACGACACAATCCCATCGAGTTTGGGCTCGTATGATTCGTCTTGACGAGTACTTTGGTGCTAGATGGTAACCAGAGTCTGATGATGCTGGAAGATGGCCATAGGAAACTCGGGAAAATAAGTTCGTACGTTCGTACGTTCAGTTTGTTATGAATGTGGATTCTGTCTTTGATTAGATGAATAAGATGGATGACCCAATGCCAAGGTGAGCACGAACATTTCAATTTTAAAAGCTTGAGGCATTCATTTTTTTTATTTTATTTACTCATGTCGCTATCCTTTAAAACAGGTTTACACAAAACTAATTAAACTTATGAATTGTTTTCTTAAGTTTATGTGAACACTACACATTGAAATAAAACAACTTTTACGGATCTACTCGCATTTATTTTACGTCAGGATGAACATTAACTATTGTGTAATGTGCTCGATGGCGCAGTGGTTAACGCGCCCGGTCTGCGAGTGTTGAGGTTAAGCAACTTTCGCAAAGGCCGGTCATCGGATGGGTGACCAAAAATTTATCATCTCGAGCTTCTCTGTGCTTCGGAAGGCACGTAAAGCCGTTGGTCCCGGCTGCATTAGCAGTCGTTAACAACCACCAATCCGCACTGGGCCCGCGTGGTGGTTTATGGCCCGTTCTCCCTATACATCCATACGGAAGGCTCGTGCTCCAGCAGTGGGGATAAAAATGAGCTGATGGTGATGATGATGATGAATGTGTAAAATAAACGCGAGTAGATCCGTAAAAGTTGTTTCATTTTAAATTTCATGAAGATCGGTTCAGCGGTTTAGTCGTGAAGAGGTAACAGACAAACAGAAAGACATAGTACTTTTGCTTTTATAATATAAGTAGGTATGCAATATAAAAGTATGGATTGCCTAATACAAGCTTTTATTAATTAACTAGTTTCGTTCGTATGTCTGTATGTCTTTCCGGTTCAAATCATGTAAATTAATTTTGACCTACTTTCCGGTGCCTGATTGAGATAAAATTTGGCATACCTAGGTATCTTGTGTAAGGTGGCTGGCAGCGACTGAATCGGAGAACCGAGGATTGGGTTCAGTAGCGCGCCTTGTTGGGAGGCCTATGTCCAGCAGTGGACTAGTTTGGGCTGATGATGATGATGAGGTATCTTGGGTGAAAATTAAATAACAATAAACGAAAATTTATAAGCAACGTAGGTATCGATTAATCATATTAATATTACAGTAACGCCACTTGTGGCTATTAACGCCACATAAGGCTAGTAACGCCACGCAGGGCTAGTAACGCCACATAGGGCTAGTAACGCCACGCAGGGCTAGTAACGCCACATAGGGCTAGTAACGCCACAAAGGGCTAGTAACGCCACATAGGGCTAGTAACGCCACGTAGGGCTAGTAACGCCACGCAGGGCTAGTAACGCCACATTGGGCTAGTAACGCCACGCAGGGCTAGTAACGTCACATAGGGCTTGTAACGCCACATAGGGCTAGTAACGCCACATAGGGCTAGTAACGCCACGTAGGGCTAGTAACGCCACGCAGGGCTAGTAACGCCACATTGGGCTAGTAACGCCACGCAGGGCTAGTAACACCACATAAGGCTAGTAACCTAATCAAACAATCAGCAACAAGATTGTAATTTACATTTTACAGGATACTAGTTTACGATTCAGTATATTTCAATTGACACTACTCTCACTCGAATCACTATCTATAGGGTCATTGGAAAATACTAGCCAGGGGTGTATTTTATCCACCGCGAATATAGCTTTATACATTGGTTTACCTGGTTTTTTGGTAATAGGGGTGTCTTCGATCTCGTACCTATCATTTTCTAAAATTCTAACCACTCTGTACGGTCCACTACATTTAGGTACTAACTTTTTAGATTGTCCAGGTAATGAAGATCCTATTTCACGTTCAACTCGAACAAGATCTCCTAATTCATAAGTATGGGCTGTTTTTCGTCTCTTATCAAAATTATGTCTTTGTTTCTCTTGCTGAATTTTATTATGATCTCTAACCTCTACCCTAATTTCGTCAAGATTTTCACACAAATTACCCTCCGACACGATAGAATTCATTGCCCCGTCCGAAACGCCAGTTGGTGCAATACCAAATAAAACCTCAGCTGGACTTCTACCGATAGCTTTATTTACAGTGTTGTTAAGGCCCCACTGAACTTTGGGTATCATAATGTCCCATTCGTCATCTGGTCGCTCATGATTTATTGCAGTGAGTGCGTCGACAATAGACCGATTGTAACGCTCAATCTGCCCATTGGCTCGAGGTGTTGCGCCCGCATTTATTATGTGCTTTATGTCTTTTTCTTTCATGAAGTTGCTAAATTCTCGACTTGTAAAACTAGTACCTTTGTCCGTAACCAATTTGTGAGGTACCCCAAAAAGAGAGAAATATTCATCAAAGACACAGATGGTAGTTTTACTTTTACAATTTTTTACAGGTTTTATATATATAAATTTTGTAAACGAGTCAATGATTGCAAGAATATAACAATTGCGTTTTTTACTTTGAGGGAACGGACCACAATGGTCAGCGTGCAACATTTCAAATGGCTTATCGGGTTTAGGTATTGGGTGAAGCATACCTTTTTTTGGACCACCTGGAAGCTTATTGTGTGCGCAGTTTAAGCAAGCTTTACAGTACTTTTTAATGAAACGGCGCATATTTTTAAACCAATATACTTTTCGTACTCTTCCATAAGTTTTGTCATAGCTAAAATGTCCTACATCATCGTGGTTACTCTTGACAATTTGCCATCTTACCGACTTAGGAACCACCCACAACAGCTTGACATTGTCATCGTTCTTCACGACACGGTACAATTTGTTGTTCTTAATGGTAAAATTGTTTTTAATTTCGATTATATTAGCAGTTTCGGGGTCTTTTAAAATATTTACGATTCGTTGTAGTTCACTGTCAGACTGCTGTACAGTCTGGAGCCACCTCTCGTCGGCTACGTCAATTTTATTTATATCCCAATGTATTCTAAAAATTTGATCGTCGTCATCGCGCGATGGTGGAATTTCTGAATCAATGGGATTCCTGCTCAAGGCATCCACGTGCGTCATTTTTGTTCCAGAACGATACTCTATCGTAAAGTCAAATTCTTGCATAGCAATCCACCATCTCGCGACCCGTGGTATCAAATCTCTCTTAGTCATGGTACTTTTAATTGCGTTGCAGTCCGTAACTAATTTAAAAGTCACGCCTAGTAAGTACACTCTAAACCTGTTTAAAGCTGTAATGGCGGCAAGAGTCTCCAGCGCGTAAGAGTGAAACTTCTGCTCTTCAGGAGAAGTTTGTTGACTATAGTAGGCTATAGGTTGGAGGCCCTTGTCACCATTTTGCAAAAGGATTGCTCCTATACCTAACTTGCTGGCATCAGTATGCACTTCAAGAGTAGCTTTTGGATCGTATAAAGCAAGAATTGGACGGCTAATTAATCTTTCTTTAAGAGTCTCAAAAGCTCTCATTTGTGCTTGGTCAAATCGCCACGGTTCGTTCTTTTTTGTGAGAACCGTTATAGGTCTTGCTATTGCCGAAAAATTTCGAACAAACCTACGAAAATAGCTTGACAATCCAACGAACTGGCGAACCTCGTGGACATTTCTAGGTGTAAGAAACGATTTTACAGCCTCAATTTTAAGCTTTCCTGGTCGAATGCCATTTTCAGAAATCTCATACCCCAAATACTCAATATTCTTTTGAAAGAAAACACATTTTTTAAGGTTTAACGTCAGTTTTGCCCCTCTTAACAAAAGGAATACCTTCTCAAGTTTCTCTAAGCCTTTTTGTACTGTAACAGACGGGATCAACAGGTCATCCGTGTAGGCCAATGCTAAATTCCGTTTGACGCCATTTAACATAGAATTTATTGCCCTTTGAAAAATACTGGGTGCATTAGCTAATCCGAACGGCATACGATTATATTCGTATAAACCGTCTGGAGTAATAAATGCCGTGAGATGTTTGCTATCCTCTGCTACAGGCACTTGATAGTAACCTGAAGCAAGGTCCAAACTTGTATAGAAACTATTCCCACCTAAACAATCTAATTTATCTTCAATACGAGGCAATGGATATTTATCTTTCAAAGTTTTGCGATTTAATGCACGATAGTCTATACATAAACGCTTCTGTCCATTCTTCTTGTTTACAAGTAAGACGGGACTAGCGTACGAAGAAGAACTTTCGCGTATTATCCCGTTTTCAAGAAGATCATTCAATATTTCAGACAACTGTTCTTTTTCCTTTAAAGACATGCGGTACGGATTATATACTACAGGTATGTCGTCTTTAAGTTTAATAACCATCTCCGCTAAGTTAGTCTTACCCAGTTCAGATAAGTTCAAAGCGAAACAGTCTCTGTACTTCTGTAACAGTTGGTAAAATTTAACTTCATCTTCGTCTGTAAGTTTAGTGCCTACTTAAATATCGTCCAAAGGTAAAGCATCTTTTTCTCGAGTTGTATTCATTGTCATGCCGATATAAGGTTCCACGTTTTCTTCATAACCTATGCCTCTAGCTAACGTCTGACCTTTAAAAAGTTCCAAGATGTTTTTACTAAAATTAGAAATCATGATATAGCCTTAACTATTTTGAAAATTGTATAGTCCCGGTAAAACAATGTATTTTTTTATGTCACTACAGCAATAACCAGTTGAAACAAGAAGGGATCCTGAATAATCTGTTGATGTGTTCACTTCTACGAGGGATGTTACATGAGCTTGAAGTAAAACTTTATCCAGCGAATTCAGTTTAATCTTCAAACATGTTTCTGTGCAACTAGCATCTGGTGCTTTATAAAAAATCAGGCTATCAGATGTTTTGTACATTACTAAGTTAGGCAATTCAGTAAATGTTTGTCCAACGATCATATCGCATGGCATGTAATGATCCGAAACTACAACTAAATCAATATTGGCACTAACATCATCAATAACTACTGTACCTTCAATAATCCCTAATGGTTTGACACTAGCGTTACCAAACCCCTTTAGATTTGGAAGAGTTTTATCACTTTGATAATTTCCATAAATTTCCAAAGCTAAACTTTCTTTTAAGAGAGTACAATTACTACCTAAATCCACAAATGCTTGTTTTTCGAAACCATCTATTTTTATATCTTTGAAATATTTATTGCTATCAATGTCACTTGAACTAATTCGCATCACAGTTTTATCACTAGGTGTACCAGTAACTGCTAAAAGATTATTGGAATTATTAATATTGTCGAAAGAGTTCATGAAAGTTTGATTTCTATTATTTCGGCATTCTTTAGCTACGTGCCCCTCCGACACAAATTACATCTCTTTATGGGTTTTGTACATTTAGTGCGAATATGGCCCGCTTTCCCACAGTTAAAACAAATTATACCAGGTTTAGATACTTCGGAGGTACTAAAGGACGAATTTTGCTGTTGTACTGAATCCTTATTCCACGGTACTTTACGTCGTTGCAAAGCATATCCATCACTTTGAACTAATGTTTTAAGATACGAAAACAGTTGCTCTGGATCCACGAAACGACAAGCATTTGCACTCATTCTAATAAATTTATCATTTATGCCGTGTACTAAACACCCTACGGCTTTGCGGTCAGTTATTTCGCACTTATTGATTAAAATCATCTTTTCATAATAATACACATCCAAGGGTTGACCTAACTTACAACGTAGTTGCAACATTCGTTGTAGTAGATCACCATAATTTTCAGTGGAAGGAAAGGCAGACTTCAATTTTTCTATCCATTGTTCCCAGGTAAAAAGAAGAGAAGGAAGCCCTTGATACCATCGTTTAGCCAGTCCAGTTAATTTAGCTAGTGCGTAATGACAAATCTGAGTTTCGTTCCATGAGTAAATAGTGGCGCATTCATTTACTTTATGTATCCAAGATTCTATGTTCTGTGAACCATCGTTAGGGTCAAACTCGGGAATGGCTAATGTGTGTAAGGGATTGTGTGGGTATTGCAAAATTATTCGTACTATTAACAGAGGTCTGAGCATTATTTGTCTCTAAAGTATTAGATGAACTTTGTTCGCGTAAATTAGTATTATGAACACTTATTACTTCTGATTGTTGGACGAGAGGAGGTGTTTGCGCACGTGGCCTACTAGATCTATGTCTAGACCTAGAAGATTTTGATTTCCTAATCTTCTTTGACCGTTTGTGAGACCGTTTCTCATCATAATGCCTAGATTGTCCCTTTGACCTTTTACTTCGCTTACCGCGTTCACTACTAACCGTTGAGGAAGAAACAACAGAGCTTGAATCAGTCGAGTGACGACGATGGCGACGATTTTTCGATATCTTACGCTTACGTGATCTAGAACGTCTTTCAGACCCCATAGTTAATGATTCGAATATGCCTTAGATTGTATTAAGGTATAATTTATTTTTATTTTTAATATAGAAGAGAACGCCTCTTTATTAAGAAAAACCTTGTTATGTCTCAGGCCTATACGCAAACGAAAACTTAATAAAATAATTACAAAATAATAATAAGAACATCAAACAAACCATACATAAATATCGCATAAACGCATCAAAAATGATTAAATTTTATAACAACATCCAAAACGTTTCGAATTAAAACCAATTATTCATTAAGCCACGTTTAACTCAATTAAACATTAAATCTTGCTAGTTATTTTTGAGAGAAAAACAAAAGAACTGTAACACTATAATAGAAAATAACACGGTAATTGTAAAGTATAACAAGTTTAAAGGTAATGGTCACAATTGAATTCTATTTCATTAAGTTTATCTTTGCACTTTTCAAAAACACTGATTGTATTTAGAGATTAACACCAGTCACATATTTATGTGTATTGTAACAATAATATTAATAATAATAATAATAATAATAAGGAGGAGAGAGAAGGAGGTTCCTGTCTCTGGAGCCCTAATCACCGGTAGTTTGGACCCTGGTCCCGATGCCGGTGGACCCCTATTTTTTATATTTTTAAATGTTTGTTTTGTTTTTTAGAAAATATTTAAAAATGTAAATTAATATGTAAAAAAATAAATAGAGAGATAATAATAATAATAATAATAATAATAATAATAACAGACGGTGAAGGAGCGCTTCTGCTGCCGCTTGACAAAAGTGCTTAACAGCCTTTTGTCAGGGGGTAATAAGGTGCGTGCTTTCAACGCCTGGGTAATGCCTCTACTCATATACTCCTTTGGCATACTAAGGTGGACCCAGACTGAGCTGGATGCCCTAGATCGCAAGGTCCGTGCATTGCTCACCACACACCGGATGCTACACCCACGCTCGTCTGTTATGAGATTGTACATCCCGCGAAGGTGTGGTGGTCGCGGCTTTTTAAATGCCAAAAGCCTCCACAACCGCGAGGTGTGCAATCTTAGGGACTATTTCCTCAACAACGACTGTGGGATGCATCGGGATGTGGTAGCAATGGACAGGGGCTTAACCCCGCTCTCCTTGGCAAATGAGAACTGGCGCAGGCCAGTGGTATTGACCACAGAGAACCGCAAGGCGGTATGGAGGAGCAAGGAGCTACACGGGCGGTTCTACAAGATGCTCACGGGCCCTGATGTAGATATGCTCGCGTCGGTGAACTGGCTACGATTCGGGGACCTTTTCGGGGAAACCGAAGGTTTTGTCTGTGCAATTGCGGATGAAGTTATCATGACGAAGAACTACCGGAAATATATCCTGAAGGATGGTACGGTCGACATTTGTCGGGCATGCCGCCGTCCCGGAGAATCACTCAGGCACATTATCTCCGGTTGTTCTCATCTTGCTAACGGCGAGTATTTGCACAGACATAACCTGGTAGCTAGGATTATTCACCAGCAACTTGCTCTTCCATACGGTCTTGTGGACTTTGAAGTGCCGTACTACAGGTACACACCTGCGCCGGTTCTCGAAAACGGCCGTGCCACGCTCTATTGGGATCGAGCTGTCATCACGGACAGGACTATTTTAGCTAATAGGCCTGACATCGTGCTGATAGATCGATCGCAACGCCGGGCAGTGCTTGTCGATGACACCATCCCACATGACGAGAACCTTGTAAAGGCCGAGAAGGACAAGGTCAGCAAGTACCTTGACTTGGCTCACGAGGTAACCACCATGTGGGATATTGACTCGACAATCATTGTGCCGATAGTCGTGTCTGCGAACGGTCTGGTAGCGAAGAGTCTCGACCAACACCTTAAGAAACTCTCGCTCAATGGTTGGATCAAGGGTCAGATACAGAAGGCGGTACTCTTGGACACGGCGCGAATAGTCCGAAGGTTCCTGTCTCTGCAGCCCTAACCACCGGCAGCATGAGCCCTGCCCTGTTGCCGGCGGTACCCTAGGCTAGGTTTTTTATAATATTTTTATGTTTTGTATGTGCTTTTGTATTTTACTTTTATATTAATATTATAACAAACCTAGGCTAAGAAAAAAAAGAAATAAAGAGATAATAATAATAATAATAATAAATCTTTATTTGCATAGAACATGGTATTAAAAGATGTTACAAGATTTAATGTGCTAAACATGAATTGCAAATTAATTTTGCATGCAAATTTTAAACATTTATATAAAACTAATTAATTAAATAAAATCATTGTAATAATCACAATCCATTATTTGTTATTGCCATCAAAAAAGAAAAAGTCCTTTATATCATAGAAATTATGTAACCAACTATATAGTTTCTTTTTGAATAGGTACGTGTTCAATTCTTTAATTTCCACGGGAATTTTATTATAAATTCGAACACACATGGTAAGAACTTTTCCCATATTTATCAGACCTCGGAATGTCCTTTAAGACAAGTCTCTGAGGATGTCTTGTAAGTCTGGAGTGAACCTCACATGACTTTTTCATTGACGAAATAACGTTTATTTTCATCTTATTTGTTGTTTTAAAAACTAAACGTTACGGCACAGAAAACTTTTGTTTAAATCATTACACCAGCCACGTACGTTATAAAATCTTATACATTCTCAATTCAAAATCACAACGAACTAGGGGAACTACAGCAAAACACCGGCAGTTAGATGAGTAGATAGATTTTGATAACTCACAGTTTTATTAGTCTGGCTTATTGGCTGTCTTCAGGTTTGCGTTGTGATCATCCCACTTCTGATTGAAAACTTACACCAACCAGGGATTCATAAATAGACACTTTACTTGGTAATTATTTATTATTTCGTTACCGAGACACGAAAATGCTTATCTATTCAACCACAAGTAGCGCCAGAATGGCGCCTTCACTGCGTTAGTCAATACACTGTCCTTTTATTTTTCTTTTCAGTAACATTATTAATTAATTTAAGTACAATAAATTATAACATAAATAATGATAAAAATATATAGTTTTAATTTGTTAAATTTCAGCATAATTATTAATGTTAATCGTCATTTGCTTTCAATACGCAAGAGCTAGTTTTAGATAGGTATAACTTTATATTGTATTGTTTTATTACTATATATACTGCCTTAAGCTACATAAATGCTTAGTTTGGTAGCGAGAATATATTTTACTTTATATTCTCTATCCAATATTTTATTTATTTAACTCGTATAACAGGTCTTCGGTATTATCATAATTCTGATTTTTCAACCATGCCGTAACAGTATTTTTACACTTAAACAGTGGCATCAATTATAAATGTTTAGAATTCTATTTATTTTATTGTAAAGAAACGCCGATCAATTTTGTAACTGAGTTGTTGCAAAAGTCTTTTTAACCTTGGAAAGAGCAACGACCGAATTGGGGTTACGTTTTATATTAGGATCTGCGGTTATAAAGGTTATACTGGCAGGAAATTTAGTATTTTTAAACAAGGCTATTTTAAGTAAGGAACGTTGTGCTCTTTCCAAAGTTAAAAGACAAGTTTTATGAGCACAACCCCAGACGGACAGGCAGTAACATAAAATAGATTGGGCTAAGGACTTAAATATATATAAAAATACCCGCCTAGAATCGTTAGAGAAGCGCCTCCCGCCGCTTCCAAGGGCTCGCCCGCTGCTTGCGTCTGAAGCGGTACGCTATTATGTGGCAACTGCCTCAGGCAGATCCTAGAGGCCGCCGCCGCAGCCTGGGCCAAGTCGAATTCCAGTGGAGCCAGTTGCCGAAACTTTTCCGGCATCTATGTCGAAGCGCACAGCGGCGAGCAAGCCGGCCAAGGAGGCCCCGGGCCGGGCCAAGACCAAAGCCGCGCCTGCGTCCAGGAAGGGGAGGGACAAAGCATCACCAAAGGTGTCAGTCCAGAAGGGAGCTAAAGGCAAGGCAGTGAGTTCTCAACCCGCCCAAAAAGCCAGCTCCTCCGCGGCATTACCATCGGCCACAGGGCAGACACAGAACCAACCGGAGGAAGGATGGATCCCTGTGTCCAACAAGCGCAAGAAGCGGAAGAAGGGGACTGCTCCAAACGTGGCCCTTAGTGCTCCAAAGCAGGGCGCAGCCAGCATGTCCAAAGCAGCCCCTGCTAAGTCAAAGGGCAAGATAAAGAAGCTCAGCCCCCCTAGATCTGCCGCGGTGGTCTTAACTCTGCGGCCTGAGGCTGAGGCAAAGGGCATGACGTATGCCCAGGCTATCCTTAAGGCAAGACTGAGGGCGAAGCTGGCGGAATTAAACATTCCTGCCCCGAAGTTCCGGCTGACCGCGACTGGAGCGCGGATGCTTGAGCTGTCGGGGTCCGCTGGCCAGAAAAATGCTGATGTCCTTGCCACTAAGATCAAGGAGATTATGGTGGACGTCATTGATGTCGCTATACCCACAAAGCGTGCCAATCTCCGAGTCTAGGGGATGGATGACTCCGTGACCAAAGAGAATGTCGTGGCGGCGATCGTTGATACGACTGGCTGCTCCCCTGCCAACGTCAAGACGGAAGAAGTCCGAAAAGGACCGGGACGGCACCACATGGGCTAAATGCCCTGTCGAGGCTTCCAATAAGATCCTACAGGCGGGTCAAATCGAGGTCGGGTATGGTTCGGCGTCAGTATAACCTCTAGAGTTCCGTCCTCAGAAGTGCTTCCGGTGTATGGAAGAAGGGCATACTCAGGCAAATTGTACGTCCCAGATTGACCGCAGCGGGCACTGCTACCGCTGCGGTAAGGCTGGTTATATAGCCGCGGTGTGCTCTGAGAAAGCGTACTGCCCAATTAATACCGAAGCCAAGCGGCTGCAGGGGCATAGCATGGGGACAAAACTCTGTGTCGCCCCTTAAAAGAAGAGGACCAAGACCGCGGCGAAATTCATCTCGGAACCGGATCCATCGGAAGTAATTGTGAACTCCATTAATGGATAGCATGCCCGGGACGCATTACTTCCTCCAGGCGAATCTCAACCACGCCGCCGGGGCGCAGGACCTGTTCTTGCAGTCCATAGCGAAGTGGTCGATCAATCTGAGAGTGGCTGCAGAGCCATACTTCGTCCCATCCAGGCCCAATTGGGCAGTAGACACGAAGGACACGGTGGCCATCATGGCTACCGTCAAAACATCTTCTCCTCCAATGTCTGTCAGGGAATCGGGACCAGGAAAATTTGCTATCAAGTGGGGCAAAGTAGTAGTCATTGGCGTCTATTTTTCACCCAACAGGACGCTGGCTGAATTCGAGGGGTTCATGATGGATCTTGGCGCCGTCGTGTGACGGTCCTCACCATCCCCACCAGGGAGAAAGAGTACTGCAACACGTGGAAACGCTCTCGGACCACCGGTACATCCGGTTCGAGATGTCTCCACCAGGGGGCGCGCAGCGTCGGACAAACAGCGAGCCACCATTTCCACGCTGGTCGGTTAAGAGATTGGATAGGGATTTGCTCATGGAGGCCGCACTAGTTCAGTTGTGGTTCTCCAAACCAGTTGTGGGAAGTATGGAAGAAGAGGTGGCCTGGTTTAGGGATTCGATGACCCGCATTTGCGGATGGTCAAACGTCCACCACCACGCAAGGCCGTATACTGGTGGTCTCAGGAGGTGGCCGATCTCCGCTTTGCGTCCATCGCGGCTCAAAGGGCCTACACCAGGCAGCGTCGAAAGCGCATCAGAGATCGTCAATTGGAGGAGGCTCTGAATGTGACTTACAAGGAGGCCAAAAAAAAGCTCCAGTTGGTGATATGTCAGGCTAAGGCCTCCTCAAGGGAGGATTTCCTCCCTTGAGGAGGAATCACGCTCGAATCAAGCTCTGTGAAACACTTATACTATCACAATTCAATTACGCTGATACAGTCATACATAGGCGAGTGCTTGTATAGATACGATAAACAAATTTATTCAGCGGGTTCAAAATTCGTGTGAACGATTTTGTTTCGGCATTCCACGCAGAGCCCATATCACTCCATTTCTAAATCAAAGTAATTTAATAAATATGCAGTCACTGCGTTCGCTCCGTTATGCGTGTCTTTTATTTAGTATAGTCCAAACTAAATAACCTTCATATTGGTATGACAAGTTGTTATTTTCTAATCGTGATAGAACTGCCTGAACGAAATGCAGCTGTTGTGACTCGGACAACCTAGATGAGATCATCTTGGTTGTCCAGTTTTCGGTACTCGGCCATGAAATGCCGGAATAACATCCCTCCACCTTTTAAAAAGTGTTACACATTATGCTGTTTTATGTACAATGTAAGAAATTTCTTCTAAACTTACAAAGGGACTCATTCTAGTATATCTAACAATTTAACAATTTAGTTGTGGAGGTATTGATATTGATATTTATATTTATTTGTATTTGTATAATTTATAAGACATTTAAATAAGAAATAGTTTGCCATGTTACAATAAATAATTAACTATACAATTATGAACAAAAAACGTATGGACTATAATTTGAGTTGTGTTTTGTTTTGTTTTTATTACTATTCTTAGTTTTAGTTAAGTTTAGTTCTAGTCTGGGCATCTTCGGAAGACCAGCGTCGTAGCATTACTATGGTGCTATGACACATGCTGAGAAGATGCCTTTTCCGTATCCTAAACCATGTATCCTAAATTGTGAATGTTTTACTTGTTTGAATGTTGTCTTGTGATACTGAATAAATATTTTTCTATTCTATTCTATTCTAGCTGGTGATGTGAGTAGATTAGGTAGTGAAAAGCTCCAGTAGTTGTGGACAGCGGGCGAAGTGCGCTTCCACCCTCGGCCTTATCATCACGGGAGATGAATGCCAGGTGCTAACCCGTAAGGACAAAAAGGCACAATCTAAGACCCTAGTATAGACTCGTAGAACAAGAGTTTAAAGACCCAGTCCACACGTGCTATTTTTCAAGTTTGGCAAATCTGTTTTTTTTCATTTATTCTGGCATCAAACAGTCTACGCAAACAGTAAGTAAAAGTAAGTATTGTCTTTATCTATCTATCTTAAGAGTAAAGACCTACAGTGCCAAATAATTAATATAACGAGTAGGTTACATAGGCTGAGTAATGGTGTGTGTCATTCTAGCACCGCCACACCACAAAATTGCGGCCACACTAAGTTTTTGAAATGGATTCAATTAACTCATTTAGTCACCAATTTGTCAATTAGCTACAAAATGGTGATAAATTGCCAAAGCAAGTAGTTTTGGAGATAAATGAAAGTGTGTGGTGCCGCCTGGGCTAACGTCAGCCCAACGCGCCACAGCTTTAACTCTGTCGTCCTCTGTGTACCTTAAGTTAGTAAAACCTCAAAAAACTGGACAGGCACAGGCAGTAAAGTCATCTATTTGTCAGTCTGGAACAAAGCAGTGATAAATAGCAAAAGTAAGTATTTTTGGAGATACTTAAGAGAGTTTGAGGGGCTGCTGGCACTGCTGGGCTGACGTCAGTACAGCAGTGCCACATATAACTTTCGAAGCTATTTTCTTAAAGTAATTTAGTGAGTTGAAAATCGTGACTTATTGTAATTTTCACTACTCTTTGACTACTACAGGCTGCGGCCGAGGGGAGTGTCAGTAACCACCATTTTAACAAAACTTTTCTAAATATTATAATATTCAGTACCTAGTTTTATATCGCTGACTGACTGAATATACTGTAAAAATAACCGTCGAAAAAACACGACTAGGTACTATGTACCTACTCTACAATCTCCTCAACCTTCGCAGAGCAATGGAGGCGGGACGCATACACACTTACGTGCAGCAGCTTCGTCTACGGCGCCGGCAGCGCGGCATTTCTTTATACTGTACTACAGCGGAAGCACATTATAAAGAATTGTATTACATATACAATTCTTTATACTGTGGCTGGAGACAGCAGGTAATTCGGTCAGGAGGCCGTGGACTCCACGCAGATCCGATCCGACATAGACGGATCGGTGAAAGGAGGCGACGACAGTTTGCCTGCCTTATTCCTCCATAAGAGAGGCGACGCTTAAGGGTACGGATCCCTTAACCGTCGAATGCAACAGACGTTTGAAGCACGCCCAGACGTCCTCGGACGTGCTTTCTTTGGCTAGCCGTTAGACAAGTTGAACCTTTGCGCAGTTTTTACATTGTTTGACCTGTTTTATTAACAAAAGAAGATAAACAACAGAAAGGACATAGTGTTTATGGTATTTTTAGCGTTATACGATGATCCATATTTTGAGGAATGTCACTAGTTCCAGTTATTACTCGATCTACTGTGCGCCTGGCAGTGTATGCCTGGCCTCGGTTATTGGTTATTACGGTTACTCTGCAACAATATTTAGAGGAAGTACACCCCGCTACACACGACTTTAAAGTTTATACTGACACCCCCCACCAACCTAACGGTTATAAAGTTAAAGGTGTCAGACATCCTTGCGCAAGCACAAGGGACCATCTGCGTCAGGTCATAACGCCAGATCAGGACGCGCCAAAGCGCTTTCTTCATTTGGTACTTTTAAGACTAGTGTCTCGAGCGAGTTGCTCCAGATAGGGTACCGGAGCTGTAAGCTCGCTCACTTCTCGTTGCACCAAGAGTACAACTCGTAGTTCCACTGCTCGGGTCGTTAACTCTAAAGTCGACTACCAAATAATGTCCTCTTAGGTGGTGGAGTTGTAAGCCCACTCACTTCTCAGTACCCATCCAGGCACCTCATCAGTCAATCTAAATCTAAATCCTACGCGGCTGATTCAACCGGAGACATTGCATCTAGCGGGCGCCTCTACTAGTTATCCAGACTAGTGCCGGAGATGTTGGAAGCCTACTCACTGAAAACCACCGAGCAGAACAACCAACTATGGACAACTCACGTGCCCCGCAGATCCTATCGCTTCGGGCCCCTCAAGACCGCTACTCGGACCCGCTCGCTGTGCACGAAATGGAAGCCTGGCCAGACCTCAACCAGGCAGACGAACATTCCCACTTCTACAGCTAACCACATAGCCACCACGAGTCCAAACCATGTCCAGGACCAGCCGGAGACGCCCGCGAAGGCATAACCGGCAGGGGGCCTAGGATCCGGAACTCCCGTGGTACCCTTGAGAAGACAGCCGGACCCGTAGTTCCAGCTGCCATACGCTACCCATCAGGGTGAGTAGATAAGGTTAGAGGAAGTACAGTGGATTTTATGGGGTATGGCCCCCCTTGACCCTTATTCCTATCTGAGGCCCTTAGACCTGGACGGAGAGAGGCGAAAGCCGGGAGCCCCACAACCATACGCGTCTCCAGACGCGGTGGTACGCGGAAATGCGTTTTCCACGAGCTAAAAAGGTGATTCTCTCATCCTTGCCACTTTGATGAAGATGTGGCGACACTTTCAGGAAGTTATGTCCTTTTTACTTCTCACTAGCTGTCATGAATTAGCAAAACATTAATCGATCTAGTTATTGTTTCTGAGGTATTATCGGTATGTATGATACTATATTCATAAAACCATAATATCGCCTGTCTGAAAGCAGGACACACTGGCAAAAAAACAAAGACAGACAGACAAAGAAAATCAAATCATCAAATATGATTTGATTGAATTGCCTTGAGTAGCATTTAAACAAAGTTTAATTTATTACGATTGATAAAATGACCATTTTATGAATTGATTCATTGATGGATTGACCAATTGGTGGGTTGACAAATTGGTGAGTTGACCAATTGTTAGGGGATCAATTGATGGATTGACCAATTGATAGGTTGACCAATTGATGGGTTGACCAATCAAATGCTGGTTGGACCAATTGATGGGTGGACCAATTGATGGATTCACCAATTGAAGAGTTGACATACTTTGGATTGTATTGACCAATTGATGGGTTGACCGATTGATAAATTGATCAATGGATGAAATGATCAATTGATGGATTCACAAATTGGTAAGTTGACCAATTGTTAGGTGAATCAATTGATGGATTGACCAACATTGAGGTATTAACTAATTGATGTATTGACCGATTTGAAGAGTTGACCAATTGACGGGTTGACATACTTTGTATTGACCAATTGATGGATAGGCCAATTGAAAGATTAACCAATTAATGGATTGACCAATTGATGAATATATTAAATGAAGGATTGACCAATTGATGGATTGACCAACTTTGGATAAACCAATTGATGGATTGACCAATTGATGGGTTGACCAATTGATGGATTGACTAACTAATGAAATGACTAATTGTCGGGTTGACTAATTAATGGATGGATGGATTAACAAACTAGTCTATTTATCAATTGGTTATTCTTTACAGACATGTTGTAAAGACACTGTATAGTCACTCTGTAGAGTTTTATGTCAAATACACTAATACATTTGAACATATGTAATAATAGTAATTACTGTACCGTGTATTCCAGTCCAGAATTATTCTGAAGTTTATTTAGGTACTTAAACCTTGAATAGCTGGTGTTCTTAATTTTATTTCATGGCTTACAGGATGGTTGTAGCTGTAAATTAGCAATTATTAATGAGCTGTTTTGTAATTCAAGAAGAGTTAAAATGCATTTTGAATATTTTTGATATTGTTCTAAAAGTTTTCGGGTCACATTAATACTACCAGCTCAGATTAGCACTTCTTGAATTGCAAATAGCTCAATGAGGCTGCGCCTGCCATAAGAATTTCAGTTTCATCCTTTGAAGCAATTTGAAGCAATTTGAAGCACTTTCTTTGCCTGGCTTCTCGAGCCCTTAATGGCAGCTACACTCTGATATTTCCGGTGACAAATGCATATAAACTGTGTCGCTTTTGTTTTTGCTTATAAAGAATCATACGGACCACTATTTTCTTAGCTTATAGTTTATTGTAATTTAGAATTACAGTAAATCAATATTTAAATAACGCTATTTACCTTTACCTAGCAATATATCACTGGATAACTGGAATAACAACTTTTACTTTTAAGACGGTGGTCAGAATGTAGAAGCAAGGCTGTATAGGCTACATTTTCTTTGCCTTACATATATGATTAAAGCAAATAAAATCTTCCGTCAAAATCCGTCAAATCATAACGTACAAAAATTTGAAGTTTGTTGTAGGCTAAAATTGTAAATGTCAAAACACTAATAACCTGCCCTAAAACTAGACACTGGCTAAATCGTAGCGAAAGCCATTTTTCAAGAAATTGAATTGAATTAAACATTGTACACTACAGTACAATTGTACATGAAGGTACTTACTTGTTTGTTTGTTTCATTCAATTCCGAACGAGTAAACTTCAATCATTAAAAGTAATTTAAATAATAAATTTAATTTTAATAAATCAATGATTGATAGGTCTTTGTAATGTATGTCCTAACATAGTTATAAAATTGTATTACAAAGGCAAAAGTACCTTTAGCTTACTTTTTAAAACATTACAATTTTGATTTTAAAGTTTTTCGAAATGCAATCATATTTCATACTTTTGTTGATGTCGGTAGTGACTTGGTGTAAAACAATAAATCAAATTGATAACTATCTTCAACCTGAGCAAGTACATATTTCCTTCGGAGGTAAGTTAGCACTTTTCTCTAATTTTTATGTATTATGAAACTGCTTTTTTCAAATAATTTAAACATACCTTTTAAGTTTAGGTACACTATACATTTTTATATTTTTACTTGCTACCTTAGAACAATATACCAATTGATCCTTAAATTATAACTTCCTGAACATTTTTGATTAAACTTGATTGTTGCAGTTTAATTAAATTTTATTAGTAATAATAATAGTAAGCCTCTTTGGTGGCGTGCACTTGGAGAGGCCTATGTCCAGCAGTGGACTAGTATAGGCTGATGATGATGATGATGATGATGAAGCCTCTTTATTCTGAATTACTGTATAAATATAGAATGTGAAGGTTTTATGGTTATATAATAAGTAATTCAGTGTGCCTCCTGGCATAGACCTTCTCTAACAAATGTATTTCTAGGCATTAAAAATAGAGAGGTATTTAACAGGTGGACCACCGCTGGGACCAGACACAATAGAAATTCAATTGTTTGTCGGTCTAATGGTGTTTAAGGTGTTAAATTTTAATGACCTGCAGAGTTGATAATGTATAGCTTTACTCGTAATACTGTGACATTATTTAATACTTTGTACGGTCCAAATTAAAATCAAACTTTTTTTTATAAGTTGTCTCCAGATTGGGTGTTCTGTGTTGGAATATAGGTTTTATAGAATTTTATGTCTATGGTAGTTTACTGGCTGGAAGTTATTTGAGTTAAAATAAATATATGTATGGAACATTTTGAAATGGTTTGAAGTTGTCGTCTTGTGGAAAATGTTGGTTGGTATTATATTTTGATACTAGCAGTAGGTTTCTGTCTTTTCTACCAACCGTTTTGATTTCTATTTTTTTTTTATCACATTTTTACATTGTTTTAGATTTATAATATTAAATGTTTTACAATAAAAATGTTTATGGTGCCAAAATTTAAGTAAATTGCGTAATAATCATTGGGAAAAAGAAAAAGGAGATCGAAAATTTTAAAAGAGAATTTGAAAATGACGGAAAATATTAATTTGAGAAGGAAAAATCGGCGTCAAAGAAAATAATATGTTGAGAAGGGGAATTTGATTGATACACATCAAGAGGGGAAATCCTATGATAGTGATGTGTATCGAAATTTAAAAAATAAATAATGAGAATGTATAATGTTGGAGATTGGAGCTGATGATGCTGGAGATTGGAGCTGATGATGTCGGAGATTGGAGCTGGTGTTGAAAAGATTTTTTAAAATGGTGTTGACAATGCTGAGAATTTTGAAGACAGCATTGCAGACGTTGATGATTTGTGTTGAAGATACTGATGATGAGTAATGATGATGAGTAATGATGATGAGTATTGATGATAAGTATTGATGATGATGGAGATTTTATAGTAATGAAGCTGGTTGGGAATTGATGAAAATTATTGGTCATTGGTGACGGAGTTTTTTCGGATAAAGGAATAGGAAGAATTATTGATGATGGAGTCGTTGGAAGTTATTGATGATGGAATTGGAGATGGAGTTATTAATGATGGAGTTGGTAGTTAATTGTGTGTTGAATTGGTTAAGTTAGTTGAGATTTGAGGTTAGTATCTATTCGAATTGTAAAGTTGGATTAGTATTGGGTGGTTTAGTTAAATTGGGTTTTAAATAAGTTATGGGAGTTATAAGAGTTATTATTTTAATTGTATTAAACATAAAATTCAGAGGGGATGTTGTAATATATGTTTTATAGAATTTTATGTCTATGGTAGTTTACTGGCTGGAAGTTATTTGAGTTAAAATAAATATATGTATGGAACATTTTGAAATGGTTTGAAGTTGTCGTCTTGTGGAAAATGTTGGTTGCTATTGTCTTTTGATTGAAATTGGTTTGTTTACATAATGTTTTATATATAGTCTTGGAGAATTGTTTATTAGAAATGTTTAGAAGAAAGGTAATAAATAAATGATGGTACTATTATAAAAAGAAAAAGGTTTTATTAAGAAGGATCCCAAGCAGAGAAGTTTTGATAATACATCATACACCACGCACAAGGGTAAGGATATATTCGATTTACACATATATCTACAACATTCTGGTACTGTTTTTTTTCTGATATCCATTTTAGAAATGCTGATTTACCTAACTGAGAATCAGTACTGAATAATGTTAGGTATAACTTTAAAACAGTATCATAAAATTATATTGTTTAATTATTATTTATCGTGTCCCCATTCTACATATAGATTATCTCACTTATAGCTTGCTATCCAAATGACATTAAAACGTGAATAACAAAATAGTGATAACACAATTTGTAAATTATAAACGGTTAAGTCAATAACAGTATGAAATTAGTTATTTGAGTTATTAATGTGTATATCAAACTATCGCATTCTTTATTTTTTTATTCCAAAATTGGGAAGCATGATGTAAATCTCGCCTGATTGGAAGTGTCAATAAGGCCTAAAGTGGAAGAGCACCATTTCACTCTTAATCATCAACTACTAAAGGATTGTTTAACTTAACTGTTAGAAGATAACAATATTATTGTTATGGTGAAAGACTTAGATAGACCAAGCATCAAAAAACCGTACAATAAGGTAAACCCTCACTTAGTCAAAGTCAAAGTCAAAGTCAAATATTTTTTATTCAAATAAACTTTAGAAAAGTGCTTTTGAATCGTCCATAATTTTTTTACCTACTACCCATTCAGGACGTCTATTTTTTAGCTGTGGAGAAGAATGGGCGCAAGAAACTCCACAGCTTTAATTCATTATGTAACGACATTTACAAAATTATATGCCGTTACGTTACCAAGTTATACAAGTTTAAAAACCTTAACAATATATTGGATTAGAAATAGATTGGAGCATTTTAAACCCATGCTGTTTTGTCTTCAATGTAATCAGACACTTTATAATAAGCTTTTTTATAAAGCTTTTCTTTAATAGCGATTTTAAATTTATTAATATCTAGTTTTTGGATATTACTTGGAACTTTATTGTAAAAACGTACACACAGGCCTCTAAATGAATTATTTACTTTGTGGAGCCTAGTATTAGGTACTGCTGTTGGAATATAGGTTTTATAGAATTTTATGTCTATGGTAGTTTACTGGCTGGAAGTTATTTGAGTTAAAATAAATATATGTATGGAACATTTTGAAATAGTTTGAAGTTGTCGTCTTGTGGAAAATGTTAGTTGCTATTATATTTTGATACTAGCAGTTGCTCTCTGTCTTTGCTACCAATTTTTTTGATTTCTATTTTTTTTGATCACATTTTTACATTGTTTTAGATTTATAATATTAAATGTTTTACAATAAAAATGTTTATGGTGCCAAAATTTATTAGTAAATTGTGTATTGTGCATTGAGAAAAAGAAAAACGAGATCGAAAATTTTAAAAAAGAATTTGAAAATGACGGAAAATATTATTTTGAGAAGGAAAAATGGCGTCATTTGTGGCGTCAAAGAAAATAATATGTTGAGAAGGGGAATTTGGATTGATACACAGCAAGAGGGGAAATCCTATGATAGTGATGTGTATCGAAATTTAAAAATAAAGGATAAGAACGTATAATGTTGGAGATTGGAGCTGATGATGCTGGAGATTGGAGCTGATGATGTTGGAGATTGGAGCTGGTGATGAAAAGATTTATTAGCTAGCTAGCTAGAGATAACTGCTAGTTTGTTTTTATTTCTAGTGTTTACATTGTGAATATCACTGTTTTTAGAAAAAGTTTCAATATTTTTATACACATACATTAGGTTCTCGTAAATATATTGTGATGCAACTGTCATTATATTAATATCTTTAAATCTCTCCCTAAGAGAATTACCAGCTTTTAGATTATAAATTGCTCGAATAGCCCGCTTCTGCAGCACAAAGATAGTTTGAATATCGGCAGCATTGCCCCACAGTAAAATGCCGTACGACATTACGCTATGGAAATAACTAAAGTAAACAAGTCTAGCTGTTTCAATGTCAGTGATCTGACGAATTTTCATTACTGCATAAGCCGCAGAGCTCAGTCTACTCGACAATTTATCTATATGTGGGCCCCACTGTAGCTTTGCATCCAACGTAATGCCTAGAAACACTGTGGTGTCCACAAGGTCCACATTGTTATCTTTAATTTTTACACTGGTTTTTACCTCCTTAACGTTGGGTAATACAAATCTTATACATTTGGTTTTTTGTTCATTTAATAGCAAATTGTTAACACTAAACCAATGAACTATCTTTGTGACAGCATTGTTCACATCGTCATCAATCGGCTGTCGTCGTTTCACTTTGAATAAAAGTGAGGTATCATCTGCAAACAATACTATCTCATGTTTGTCTTTTACAAAGTAAGGCAAGTCGTTAATATAAATTAAAAATAAGAAAGGACCAAGAATTGAACCCTGTGGAACACCCATTGTAACCACCGATCCCGGAGATTTTTTACCGTTAACATCAACCCTCTGAACCCTATCACTCAAATATGAGATAAGAAGATTCAGTGATGCATCTCTAATTCCATAGTGGTAGAGCTTCCTGACCAGGGTTTCATGTAAAACACAATCAAAGGCCTTGGATAAATCACAAAAAACCCCTACGGCATCGTGAGAATCCTCCCAGGCATTAAATATTTGAAGAATAAGCTCAACACCAGCGTCAGTAGTCGAGCGACCCCTAGTGAAACCATATTGTCTAGAATGTAAAAGTTTATTTCTATAAAAATGAACTTGAATTTGGTCTAGAATTATCTTTTCAAATATTTTACTAAATGTGGGTAACTTAGAATCAGATCTCTAGGTCTGAGTGTCTCAGAGACCACCTAGGCTGTCATATTCCTCTTATATTCCAGAAAAAGTGAACAATATAGTAGCGACATGGTCGACTTTCAACGACACGGATTCCGTGGTGAAATACGGTGTTTCCAAGCCGGACCAGCAGGTCACTGGCGCCAGCACGGTCTTCGTAGACGGCGGCAAGCAGAAGAGGCCCCAGTGGATCCATCGCGCCACCATGAAGGACCTCGAGTTTGACACGCGTTATGGTAAGTTTCATAGCATGGCTGAGACTTTCTTTACTTTAAAATAGGGAAGTGCCTGGCCCTCACTCACCTAAAGATATAAGGTTATTCCGAGACTTAAGTAAGTTGGTTACCACCAACTAGCTAGCAAGCCAGGTGAATTTAGTAGCGCTGCTTACTAATTCAAAAGTAAAACGTAACTTATATTTATAGGAGACAGTGTCACCGAAGATAGGTATCAGATATTCCTGATGTCTATAGTTTAAAAATAGTAGTACATTAGGTGAAAATTACCAATAATGCAGTTAGTGCCTAATAAATTGTCTGTAGGATATGTAACTGATAATATTGACAAGAAAATTATAATCCAGCCTTAAATACTATGCTTTTTTCCTCATAATATTGAATATGTATGAACTGTGGCTGCCTGTAATACACGGGTATTTATAACTGCTACACGCTCTTTAATCTGCAACATTCGCCATAACATTACTAATCAGTAATCGCACTTGTTTTGAACGCGGTCAGTTTTATTGGCGGTCTGTTGCGACGCATTACGTCCTTGTTTAATTAATTATTGGGTAAACATTATGATTATGCATAGTTCATGATAATGTACATCGTGTTTGTAATAGAATTTACTAGAAAGCAATAATCTGCTCTATTAGAAAAAGTTCAAAATTATTTTTATTTAAGTAAGATGACTCAGAAGTATTATTAAATAGTAATTCTACCTCGCAGTTCTAAAGTCTTCTATTGACAAGAACCCGACAATAAAATTAATAGTCATCCACTATAAAATTGCAACTGTTGCTCAAATCTAAGTTATCAAACATACAAACACCAACTATGCATCGAAAAAATCGAAACACTTTTTGCCTCACCTGGGAATTGAACCCGGAACTTTCAGGTATCGAGCCGAGTGCTTTGCCACTCGGCCAGTAAGGCGATTTGTAAAAAAAAAATTGCAAAGTTTAATAAAATTAATATAAATTAAAACCTGTATGGAATTGGAATCAGAAAAAATTATCAAATGAAAACAGTTTGGTGAGAATGAGAGCTGGTAACCTCACAGAAGTATTAAAGTATACCGTGTATGGTGCAGTGTACCAGGTGGGCTCGGAGGATGGGTGGTCGCAGTCGTGCTCGTTCAAGACGCCGCCGGCCGGCGACGACTGGGTGGTACGCATCGCCATTTACGGCGACATGGGGCTCAACGGCTCTTTGGTAAGTTGACAAATCATTTATATTTTACTCACCTGGTTGAAAAGATGGAGAAAAATAAATTTAGGCCTCCTGAGTTTCTTGCTAGCTCTTCTTCGCCCAAAATCCGTATTGGTGGTAGATTCAGCAGTTTAGTCCCTAAGGTTTAGTCTGAACTTTTTTTTAGTTTTTTATTTTTTGGATTTTATAGTTTTGACGTCAATAAGTGCCTGTGGAGGCTTATGTTGAATAAATGATTTGACTTTGACTTTTACTTTGTCCGACAATAGTTATTTATTTGACATACCAAATACTCAACCCATTTAAGACGTCTTTTAACTTTTGAGAAGAAAACTATACTGCTAAAAATAATTAAATAAATAAATAAATTTTCCTACACTCACACCAATTATCTAGCCCAAGAGAAGCTTCGTTATGAAACTCGTTAAATGGTTACTAGATAACGGATAAACATACTTAAAATACTTAAATACATACTTATTATACATAGAAAACACCCAGACCCGAGACAATTTAGAAAAACAATAATTTCTAAATTGACCCGACTGGGGATAGAACCCGGGACCTCAGATATGGCGACACCATGAAAACCGGTGTACAAACCACTTAACCAAGGAGGTCGTCAAAATAACGACATTTACGAACAATATCCCCCTTACAAATAAACACTATTGTTTGATGTTTTTCGGCAATAATTAAAATGTAAAAAGTAGTACGTTATTAAGAACCACAAACAGCTATTGAATAGCTATGCATGTATAGCAACTGCGCGCCGTACGCACGCCACCAATTGTTTCGCTATATCAAAGCCCGTGTGTCGATAGCACCACCAGTAGCAAATAAAATTCATTGAAGACAGACGTTGTTTACTTGCACTAAGACCACGCAACCCAAAATCGACCCTATTACAATGAACATATGGTCCTTCGAGCCGGATCATTTACCAGTTTACCTGAATGCATCGAGCGCCGCACGGTCGACGAGAACAATAGAACCCGACATTCCACAGCGTTAATGAGCGTTCGAGTCAGTGTTTATGCGTAAATAAAAGTTATTAAGTGAATTATTATAACAAAGTGTTAATCAAATTAAAAACTGTTGAACTTTGGGAACATAAACATTGCGTGATTACATATTACTGCAAGTATAGTGTAAAGTGACGAACAATGGCTACCTCGGAACAAATTACTAATATTTTAGAAGACACAGCGGAGTTACTAAAAAAAACTCATATAAACTTAAAGAAGTGTCCAAAACAGAGACTCACTAAGGGTTACATACAGAGTCGGATTCAGTGCATTGAAGAATACTGGGCAACTTTTAAGAAAGCGCATCATGATTTAGTCAAAATAACACCGCGCGAAAAACGTGGCGTTCTGCCATATTTCTTGAACGAGGAGTACTACATTCATGAAGAGTTATACTTGTCCATGCTCTCAGACCTCCGAGACTTATTACCTCAATTATCTTCGTCATCGATATCACCAACTACAATGGAGGTACAGGGCCATACACAAGTGAAACTGCCGCGTATACAATTGCCTGCTTTTTCCGGAAATTATGAAGAGTGGCCTACCTATAAAGATCTGTATGTATCTTTAGTCCACAACAACACGTCACTTACCAACGTTCAGAAGCTCCACTATCTGAAAACAAGTATTATGGGTGAAGCAGCAGCATTGCTTAAGCACATACAAATTACAGACACAAATTATGAACAAGCATGGGAAACACTAAAAAAACGGTTTGGCAATAAACGTTTAATAGTTAACTCCTTATTGAAACGGCTGTTCGCACAAAAGAAATGTACTGCACAGACAGCCGCACAGTTAAAGTGTTTATTGGATACCACCAACGAAATTATGAATAGCCTGCACAACCTTGACGTGCCAACAGACTCTTGGGATCCAATAATAATATTTCTGGTCGTACAGAAGCTGGACTCTGAGTCACACAAGGAGTGGGAACAAAATGCTTATACTGAAAATAAAGAAGAGTTATCTAAATGGAAAGACTTAAAGAAGTTTCTAGAATCTAAGTTCCAAACCTTAGAGCTTGTCACACCACCAGTGGCGTCTAAAGAGAGAACTGCACGAGAACGAGTCTTCCATGTGTCTAATACGTCTACGTCGGAGAAATGCTGCATAATGTGTAAGGACAATCACACCCTGTGCCGTTGTAAAGCTTTTGCAAAGATGCAACCTTCTGAACGAAGTCAATATGTACAAAGTAACAAACTCTGCTTCAACTGCTTGACCCCAGGGCATTCGGCGTTCAGATGTCGTGTGCCAATGTCATGCCGTATATGTAAAAGACGCCATCATTCACTTCTACACCAACCAAACAACGCAGATACGTCAGCCTCATCGTTAGAACCAATACAAGCTACGTCATCAACTCAATCGATCGTAGAAGAGAAATCAGTACATACCACAATGGCGTCTCTAAACCAAGATGGGCGTACTATCTGTTTATTGGCAACCGCAGTAGTCATATTAAGAGGAGAACATGGACACACTACTGTACTTAAGGCGCTCATCGACTCAGGGTCACAAGCATGTTTCATTAGTGAGAAGGCTGCTCAAGCGCTAAAATTAGAACGCCGACAAGTAAATCTAATCGTCACTGGGATGGAATCCATAAAGGTACAAGTAAAGCAACAAGTTAAAGTTCAAGTTCTGTCACGATGGGAACCTGATTTCGAGTTACCTATACAAGCCTACGTGATGTCGAAGCATTTGACAACCAACTTACCTTCAAATACAAAGCTGGTGAATAAATGGCCACATATAATGAGTCTCAACCTAGCAGATCCAAACTTTTATGTATCTGGATCCATGGATTTGCTTTTGGGAGTAGATGAATATTCAAAAATAATTCAACACGGACTGATCAAAGGTCCCCCGGGTACACCTTGTGCGCAGAGAACCAACCTGGGATGGATCGTAATGGGCGGAATGAATATGAAGCTAAACACACGTGAGAAGTCCTGTATGGCCATGACACATGATACAGAAATAGAAGATTTACTAAAATCGTTATGGGAGATAGAATCTGATACTAAGAGAAACCTAACAAGAGAAGAGCAGCTATGCGAAGAAATTTATGAAAAAACACATACTAGAAACAAGATAGGAAAATATGTAGTCAAACTTCCATTTAAGATAGAAAAACCAATATCACCTGATGGAAATACGAGAGAAATTGCGCTAAAGAGATTTATGCAACTGGAAAGAAGATTTGCCAGAAACCTAGAACTAAAAGATGAGTACACGAAGGTGATAGAAGAGTACATAAAGCTAGGACATTTAGAAGAAATACCTGGGAAAGAAATAGAAAATAGATCAGTTTACTTACCTCATCACGCCGTGATCCGTCAAGACAAGGAGACAACGAAAACACGCGTGGTATTTGACGCCTCGAGCAAGGGTTCCAACGGAGTCTCGTTAAATGACGAACTTTTACCAGGACCGGTATTACAAGATGATCTTAGGAACTTGATTATGAGATGGCGTAGTCACGCTATTTGTTTTATGTCGGATATAGTCAAGATGTATCGTATGATATTGGTACACCCAGAAGATACTGACTACCAAAGAATCGTATGGAGAAGTGATCCATTGCACGACATAAAGGACTACAGACTTCTTACTGTAACATTCGGAACAGCTTCAGCACCGTATCTTGCGGTTAAGACACTCAAGCAGCTGGCTGTCGACGAAGGTGAACGTTATCCAGAAGCTTCCAGAATACTAAACGAAGACTTCTATGTCGATGACTGCATGTCAACTTTTGACAATGTCCCAGACGCGATTCGAGTCAGCCAAGAACTTCGAGAACTTCTACGTCGTGGCGGCTTTGAACTAAAAAAATGGGCTTCGAATAACGCTGAATTTATGCAAAGTATAGAGCCAAGTTTGAGATCGACGAATGCACACTTAGAATTAAGTATGAATGGAATCATCAAAGCCCTAGGCATTCAGTGGAATCTAGGCAAAGACCAATTTGAATACAACCTAAATTTACCACCGATCAACGACATGATCACTAAGCGGAGCATTCTCTCAGATATACAGAAGTTATTTGATCCACTAGGATGGATTGCACCATGTTTTGTATTGGCGAAGATTTTAATCCAAAAATTATGGCTTGAGAAAATTTGTTGGGATGAAACCCTCAACAGTTCACTAAAAGACGAATGGGTGAAGATACGCTCTGATCTTGAAGGTGTAAATGAGATCCGCATAGACAGATGGATAGGAGCATCAAATGCTAACAAAGGTACGATACAAATCCACGGCTTCAGTGACGCCTCAATAAAAGCCTACGCGGCAGTAGTTTACTGTCGTGTTGAAAACCAAGATGGTTCATACAAGACGTCTCTGATCGCCGCATGAACAAGAGTAGCTCCACTCAAAACTGTCTCCTTACCGCGCTTAGAGCTTTGTGGAGCTGTGCTTGTCTCAAGGTTACTAAAGCAAATTGCGCAAGCGATGAAGATACCAGCTTCACAAGTCTTCGCATGGACTGATTCGTCGATAGTCGTATCGTGGTTATTTGGAGAACCTGGAAGGTGGAAGACATTTGTCGCCAATCGTGTCGTCGAAATCACCTCTAATGTAAACAGTAGTCAATGGCATCACGTCCAATCACCTGACAACCCTGCAGACATAGCGTCAAGAGGAATGCTTGTAAAGGATTTAAACAAGTGTGATCTTTGGTGGAAAGGACCAGAATGGTTAACGGAAGATGAAATACAATTTACAAGGCCAAATATCACACCTACAGACTTAGAAAGCAAAAATACAACTATACAATCCTTCACATTAATAAACACAGAAGAAAAAGATACACAAAGGGGATTGTCTGAAAGGTTTGAAGAATTTGATACATTGACCGAATTAATAAGAACAATCACGTACTGTAAAAGATTTTTAAATTACAAGACCAAAAACAAAAAAGAAAACATAGATCAAAACATTCAAACAGAAGAATTGGAAGACGCCTTGAATACTAGCATAACTATTGTACAAAAAAAAGAATTTAAAGAAGAAGTACATTATTTAAAACAAAGAAAACAGGTGAAAAGGACAAGCAAATTGAAGGCATTAGATCCATATTTGGATGAAAAAGGAATTCTCAGGGTGGGCGGAAGACTAAGAAATGCAAGGTTAGAAGATGATAGCAAGCACCCCATAATTCTTGGCAAAGACAATAAACTGACACCACTCATCATCGCTGAAGCTCATACTAGAACTTTACATGGAGGGATGCAGTTAATGCTATGCCATTTACGATCCAAGTATTGGATTCTTAAAGCGAAAGGTCTAGTTAAGAGACATATTCATAAATGCCTGATATGCGCTAAACAAAATGCAAAAGCAAGGACGCAAGTAATGGGTGACTTACCAACGGTACGCGTAACACCAGCACGTCCGTTTATGAATGCTGGAGTAGATTTTGCCGGCCCATTTCAGATCTTAATGAGTAAGGGCAGAGGAGCTAAAACGCATAAGGCATACATTGCAATTTTTATTTGTATGTCAACCAAGGCGATCCACCTCGAGTTGGTTGGGGACATGACCTCGGAAGCATTTATTGGAGCATTTAAAAGATTCTGCACTCGAAGAGGTAAATGTGCTCATCTGTGGAGCGACCAAGGAAGAAATTTTGTTGGTGCAAAGAAAGAGCTCGCAGACGCCTGGAAAGTAGCATGTCTACAATTTGACGCAGACATCGCTGACATGTTGGCAAATGATGGCACGCAGTGGCATTTTATTCCTGCATACTCACCAAACTTTGGAGGACTCTGGGAGGCCGGAGTGAAATCGGTGAAGTACCACTTAAAAAGAATTTTGACCACTAACCTGACGTTTGAAGAGATGACGACGGTGCTCTGCAGCATCGAAGCCTGCTTAAATTCACGTCCATTGTGCCCCATTGATCTCTCCGATAACAATACTGAACCACTTACACCTGGGCATTTTTTAATAGGGGAAGCACCTATCACGGTTCCAAGTCCAAATCTGAAGGATGTAAAAATTGGACACTTAACACGGTGGCAACATAGTCAAAAACTGCTAAATGATTTTTGGTGCCGATGGCAATCAGAATATTTGTCTAGGCTCCAACAAAGACCTAAATGGCTTAAAAAAGAAGAAGAGTTCAATAAAGGAGATATTGTTCTCATTAAGCAAGAAAATCTTCCTCCTGGCAAGTGGGCTCTGGGACGCATAACTGATAAGCATCCTGGACCAGATGGCTTTACTAGAGTATATAGTGTCAAAAGCGGTGATACGGTAATTAAGAGATGTGTCACCAAGCTATGTGCTTTGCCCATTGAGATTGATTAATTTAATGCATGTAGGTACAAATAATAGTAATGATATTTGTCAGGAACCACCATTATTATTTAGCATCTTGGTTATTAAAATTAGTATAAAATTTAGATTATTTACAGAGTATATTACTGTTTTTAAAATTAATTAGTATTAAACTTTGTTTCTAATAGTAATGAAGTACAATGTAGAATAACTTATAGTGTTGCTAAGCATTAAATCGATACTCTAACTGTTTTTATTTGAAAGGACTAGTGTGAAGTCCTTTGGTGGGCGGTATGTTTGATGTTTTTCGGCAATAATTAAAATGTAAAAAGTAGTACGTTATTAAGAACCACAAACAGCTATTGAATAGCTATGCATGTATAGCAACTGCGCGCCGTACGCACGCCACCAATTGTTTCGCTATATCAAAGCCCGTGTGTCGATAGCACCACCAGTAGCAAATAAAATTCATTGAAGACAGACGTTGTTTACTTGCACTAAGACCACGCAACCCAAAATCGACCCTATTACAATGAACAACTATTTAAGCATTTATTTAGTTAATCATTGTTTTGTCTCTTTTTCTCAAATTGAGAACGACGTTTGTGTGACGTTGACAAAACAATGATTAACTAAGTAAATGCTTAAATAGTGTTTATTTGTAAGGGGGTAGGTTGCAGGTCTCAGCGCCTTCTTTCGACCATGCCATGGCGTGTGCCCCGAAGTACTTTTGTCCCTTATCTCTTAATTTCCTTACCGTCATAGGACCACGAGTGCTGTTCTTTGGTATCTCTTTGCTGTGGCAGACATTCCGTCGCGAACGAAAACATATAGTAAATCATTTGTTTGTCACACCACCAATAAATGGAATGCTCTCCCAGCCTGCACACGTATTTCCTCCTTCTCACAACATGAAATGAAAAGAAAATCCTTTATTCAATTTAGGCATATAAATTGCACTTATGAACTTCAAGTAGTTACCTACATAAAAAAAAAACAAAATGTATTAAAAAAAAATATAAGTACACACAATAATACTTAAAATATTTAATTTAATAAACAATACATATGTGTAATGCGAATCTACTGCTGGTTCGGAAGGTTGATTCTGCTAAGAAGACTCCAGCAAGAAACTTAGCAGCTACTCTTTTAAACTAAGAGTTGTATACAAAAGTGTATCTAACTACTTACAATGTGAAATAACATGCGCAGGCGAGCAGATTAAGATGACCTCACATTCTTATCATTAAAATAATCACCAATTTTATAGTAACCTTTTTTCATTAGACCTTGTTTTATTTGTCTTAAACTTGTGTAGTGGCAATTCCGTTAGAGTGAAAGGCACTTTTTATTGTATATTTTTATACGTTTCCCAACAAATGAATTACCATGGGGTCGTATAAACGAGGTGTGAAGAAGCAACTGTTCTGCTTCACCAGTTCCTTGCAAAAAAATATCATATTTTCGATCACGAGCTCGATGGCGCAGTGGTTATCGCGTCAGGTCTGCGATTGCTTAATGACCTACCTTTGTGAGGTTAAGCAACTTCGCAAAGGCCGGCCATCAGATGGGTGACCAAATGTATCATCTCTGGGTCCTCCGTGCTTCGGAAGGCACGTAAAGCCGTCGGTCCCGGCTGCATTAGCAACAACCACCATACCACATTTTTATTTTTTTTATATATTTTTTTCACCATTACTATGTATTGTATTTATTTAGTTTTTAATTGGATATAGTTGTAGATTAGGTAAACTTTAACATGGACGCTTATTGTTAATCGTGTTGTGTACACATGTTTTTAATAGGAATTTAGCTCTTATACAATTTATCATGCATTATTGTTATTTTTTAATTTCTATCTGTTTTGTGTACCTAATAAATAAATAAATAAATACCGCAGTGGGCCCGCGTGGTGTTTAATGGCCCGTTCGCCCCATCCATCCATAGGGAAGGCTCGTGCCGTGCCCCAGCAGTGGGGACACAAAAAAAGCTTGTGATGATTTTAAATTAAATACCGGTCGAAGTAATAAAGCATTTTAAAACCAATCTATCTTGTCTTGTTGGTGTTCTCTTAGTCGCTCCCGTTCCTGAAGAAGGACGTACAGCAAGACAAGTACGACCTGATCCTGCACGTGGGCGACTTCGCGTACGACATGAACGAGCAGGAGGGCCGCGTGGGCGACGACTTCATGAATCTCATCCAGCCGCTGGCCGCCTACGTGCCCTACATGACCTGCCCCGGCAACCACGAGAGCGCCTAGTCAGTACCCTTAAGTTTTTTACCCGATCTATAAATCTACTCACTGTGAGGACAGGCGACGCTTGCGTGATGCTATTCGCTCTAGAAGAGGTGTTTCGATCACACGACTGGAGTAACATTTCAACCCGAGTAGACATGGGTAACTCAGCAAAATTCCTTGCGTCAACTCAATAACTCTGGGCGCAGCTCACTACGCCGGCCGGCTCATTGAGTTAACTCAAAATTGCACCATGGCGCAACAAAATGGTACGCGCCAATTGAGTTGCGCTCTGACTCTTTGATTTTCGAACAAAACTTATTTTGTTCTTTTTTTTTAATAATATGAAAATCTAAAATATGTAGGTTTTGTATTGTATATCATATAATTTATGTAACGTTTTATTTATTATATTTTCTGTACTCACTTATAAATATCGCTACTTTCGCGATTTTACTTTTGGAGCGCGATATGTGATAGGCTAGCCGTTTGGGTCTCCTTGTTTGTGCCTGAACCGTCCTGACATGTATCTATATATTGATACGTGAAGCAAAAACTTTGTACATCTTTTTACGAAAATTGCGCGGACGGAGGAGTAGGTATGAAATTTCGCACAGTAACCGCCTTACAAATAAACAAAGAATAAGGTCCGAATAGTTATTCCGTGTTTTGTTCCCGTCATGTAAACGTCATTTCAAATTAAAGTAATAGAGACAAAACACGGAATAACTATTCGGACTTTATTCTTTGTTTATTTGTAAGGGGGTTATAGTATATATAGGAGTGTAGAATGCTAATTTTTTTTTTAAATTATGCATAAAAAATACAAGATAATTAATGGAATCAGGCGTTATTTTGCGGAAATCCATAGTACAAAAAAATGTAATTTAAATAATATGTAGTGTTAATTCCGCTAACTCACTCGTTTATACAGCTTGGATGCAGTACGCATGCACCGCCCTCCCGCCCGCAAAAAGTATGCACATGCAGGAGAAACAATGCGTGCAAGCGAAAATGCACACCAACACCGATACCCGACACGTGTTTCGCCCCTCCACGGGGCATCCTCAGGAGCTGTTGACTGGTCGAGAGCTGCGCACCGACTGTTACGGCTACGCAGCTCCCGGCCGCTTTTATAAAGCGCCATCGTTTGACATTTGTGACGTACTACCCGCGACCATACGTAATAATGGGGATGGAACTAAATTTGTTTGGTCATTCAACAGCGCATGACTGTCATTATTATGTTTCATTATTTCTAATTGCTCCAACACACACAACCGAAAACTTTTATTACAAACATGCAAAATATTATAGCTGTTATTGTCGCACAAAGAATGGCCGGTATCAATTAGATGTTTTGCGAAATGTGATTTATCTGGATGGCCATTCCTATACGCGGCAATATGTTCATTATATCTAATGTCAAAATTTCGGCCTGTCTGACCTACATAGACCCCATCACAGTCGTTACAAATTAATTTATAAACACCGGATTTTTTTGAGTTTTCTAAACGATCTTTACCGTTACAAAGGTGACGTACATTTTGGTCTGTTCTAAAAGTAACGTAGATCTTGTTTTTCCTAAGGATATTAGCGATTTTATCTGAAATAGGGCCTACATAAGTCAGACTACCTACATATTTGTGGATGTGTTCTGGGGGACATGCATAAAGTAGTGAACGAACCCTTTTATTCTGCTTATTTTTAATTAAACTGTCAATAATTTGTTTTGAATAACCGTTAGAAATCGCGATTTGATAGATAATATTAAGTTCTTTGACGTAATTATCTGCGGACAGAGGTACCGACATTAATCTATGGACATAGCTGCGGAAGGCAGCTAGTTTCTGTTGTAATGGGTGACAAGAAGTAACGGGGATAGTTGTATCGGTATGTGTGGGTTTGCGATAGATTTGAAAATCTAGTTTATTATTAACTCTGGTAATGGTTAAATCTAAAAAGTTAAGTTATTTGTTGGACTCTAGTTCTAATTTAAATTTAATTTTTGGGTGGATCGTATTAACTTTTTTGACAAAGGTATCAATTTGACGTCTAGTACCGGTCCAGCAAATAATTACGTCATCGACATAACGATAATAGAACTGAATATTGGGTTCGTTCACTATATGTTTACGTTCAAAATAATCCATAAAAATATCCGCCATTAGTGGACTTAAAGGTGAACCCATTGCCAGACCTTCCTTTTGACGATAGTATTGGTTATTAAACCTAAAATAATTTTGTTCCATCCATATTCTAGTAAGGTTAAGTAAATCATATACTTCTCCAGGATGTAACCTTTGTCTCTCAAAATGGATACCCAACATACTTAAACACTCTTCATAGGGAACGTTGGTAAATAAACTATCAACATCCAGAGAAAATAATTTGGAATAAGGGGAGATGTTGATGTCTTTAACTTTCTCAATTAAATCTAAACTATTTTTTAAACTATACTGAGGTTTAAAAAAGGACTTTGTTCGTAAAAGGTTGTTAAGGTATTTAGCTAATTCGTATGTTGGGGCACCAATATAAGAGACAACAGGGCGTATAGGAATGTTGTCTTTATGAGTTTTAGGTAAACCGTATAAAAAAGGTGAACGTGGATTCATAGGGATCTTGTACTTTAATTGTTCTGGAGAAATATATGTTGTATTTTTAATCGCGTCCTTCACCCGTAATGTATAATTTTTTGTTGGGTCAGAGTTAAGGCATTCAAAATCTTCCCCCTGGATGACGTCGTTAACCTTCTGGTTGTAAGCACTTCGATCTAGAATGACTACGGAACTGCCTTTGTCCGCTTTTGTGATAATTAAATTGTCCTGACAAATTTTGTTTTGTAAAGATCGAAAAGTTTGAATTTCAGGAACGTTTTGAACAGTTGAGGAAGTAAAAGCTTTTTTAATTTGAACTGCTACCTGATGCTTAACGGCGCCATCCTGTTTACTTTTAAAACAAGCTATTTCTGAATCCACCACCAAAGTTTCGAGAGATTTCTGGGACAGCCGAGTTTTTAGAACAGACCAAAATGTACGTCACCTTTGTAACGGTAAAGATCGTTTAGAAAACTCAAAAAAATCCGGTGTTTATAAATTAATTTGTAACGACTGTGATGGGGTCTATGTAGGTCAGACAGGCCGAAATTTTGACATTAGATATAATGAACATATTGCCGCGTATAGGAATGGCCATCCAGATAAATCACATTTCGCAAAACATCTAATTGATACCGGCCATTCTTTGTGCGACAATAACAGCTATAATATTTTGCATGTTTGTAATAAAAGTTTTCGGTTGTGTGTGTTGGAGCAATTAGAAATAATGAAACATAATAATGACAGTCATGCGCTGTTGAATGACCAAACAAATTTAGTTCCATCCCCATTATTACGTATTGTCGCGGGTAGTACGTCACAAATGTCAAACGATGGCGCTTTATAAAAGCGGCCGGGAGCTGCGTAGCCGTAACAGTCGGTGCGCAGCTCTCGACCAGTCAACAGCTCCTGAGGATGCCCCGTGGAGGGGCGAAACACGTGTCGGGTATCGGTGTTGGTGTGCATTTTCGCTTGCACGCATTGTTTCTCCTGCATGTGCATACTTTTTGCGGGCGGGAGGGCGGTGCATGCGTACTGCATCCAAGCTGTATAAACGAGTGAGTTAGCGGAATTAACACTACATATTATTTAAATTACATTTTTTTTATAAAAAATACATTATTTTAAATAATCATTGTTTCATACATTTTTCAAAAATGAAAAAGGAGCGCAGCGGTTGAAATCTGTCAATGCCAATCCAAACTCACATTCTATCTTTTTTAATTTTTATTGCTAAGGATACAATCCGTGCAGCCTTAATAAAATATTGTTTAATAAACAACTTTTTATAAAAAAATACGGTTGAATTTCGACCACTGGGCGACCACTAGTACGAGTAATATGTAAACCTTTGACAAAACCAACCTTAGGTCAATGACATTCAGGTACACAAATAAACGTATACGTTAAGTATCTTGTAATAAGGTTGATTTTTGTCCAAAACGTTCAAATATTCTTCGTTCGATCATTCTGACGCTGACTGTAACACGTTTGGTGCAGCAACTTCTCGCACTACTCGTCGCGCTTCACGATGCCGGGCCCGGAGTCGAACCTGTTCTACAGCTTCGACGTGGGCCCCGTGCACGTGGTGTCGCTGTCCACCGAGGTGTACTACTTCACGGAGTACGGGATGAAGCTCATGGCCAACCAGTACGACTGGCTGAGGCACGATCTGACCATAGCCGCCTTGCCTGAGAACAGGTGATGCTGACGTGATGAGACGTGATGAAACGTGATGACATTTTTTTAAAGTTACACCATAATTATGCACTAGATAACGCCTCATCACATTAATATAACAATTCCACTAACAAAGATGCAAAAATAATTAAATTTGTGCACAGCAATGAAATCAATAAAAATGTAAAATGCAGAATTGCTTAAAACTACCTGTCCTTACAATTACAGGTAACCACAGCATGCATATATGGTAGATAAAATTAAAATTAAAATAATTAAGTAAACATTCAGAATAAATTACAAACTAAAATCTAATATAATTTAAACTAAATTGTATTAAAATGGGATAAAAAGAAAATTAAATTTAAAATAAGACTTAACAAGCTACCAACGAACGCAGTTTGAAGTACCTACCTATATACTTTACTTTACCATACTTTACTTGCAATAGGCCCTGTTAAATTCCTGGTTCTTTATGAAAGTGTTTAGAATGCAAGTTAAGTTTCACTTTAATTTAAAAACATATCTTTTTATCCTTTCTACGTGGAACTCAGACATACTCAGAAAGAAATGCAAAATTAAAAAAAAAAACCAATTATAATTTTGTTGACAACTTATCACACAAAAGTGCTCGTGTAGTATCTTTTAAACGTTTCCCGATTCTATCTGAATTAAAATCTTATTGTAAGTTTATAAGAATATTTCACTGCAAATTTAAAAAAATATCTAAGTCGCTTTATAAAAATGGTACCTACTTATAAGAAAGCTCTTATGTAAAAATGTTTATGTGTAACTGTCGGAGTGGTGTGCGCAGGCGCAAGCACCCGTGGATCGTGGTGATGGGGCACCGGCCCATGTACTGCAGCAACTCCGATGACCCCGACTGCAGCGTGGAGTACACGCGCACCGGCTTCCTCGGCCTCTTCGGTGAGTACACCACCAGCGGAGTCATCATCAACAGAAGCACGAGCTATCTCCGTGGATGGAAACAGCACAGGGAGTAAGGGCCAGAAATTTCTTTTCTCCATTAAGAAATCTAACAAACGTTACGTTGGCAATAGTTTTATCAGGCGATCATGTGAGACTTATAATAGCAAATTTTTGGATGTGGGCATATTTCAAAATTCATTAGAAAAATTTAAAACAAACCTAAAAGCCTTGTTCTATCCATGTAAATGTTAGTGTAAATGCAATATTATTATTTATATTTTTTTTAGCCTTATGTGTTATTGATAAACAAGTTACCTAATTAAGGAAACTAAAGGTCTAGACACGTGATAGAATCATGTATTACACTATTGACTGTTTGTTTGTGAAATAAAAAAAATAATAAAAAAACCACCACGCAGGCCCAATGCGGTGCGTCGGTTGTTAACGACTGCTAATGCAGCAGCCTACGACTCTTAAGTGCTTTACGAAGCACGAAGGAGCTTGAGATGATAATTATGGCACCCATCCGATGACCGGTCTTTTCGAAAGCTGCTTTACTTCAACAATCTCAGACAACGCGTTTTCCAATGTGCCGTCGAGATCTTCTTTGGCCTACCCTGGGTTACCACGCGGTCAAAAAATTTATGTTGAAAAATTTTTTTCAACATTTGTGTTTTTGTAATTTGTTCGCTATCGTGGTTCTAACCAGCCCGCCGAAATTATTCAACACTATTTACTTTGGCTTTCAAAATAAAAAGTAAATAGTGTTGAATAATTTCGGCGGGCTGGTTAGAACCACGATAGCTCAATTGGGAGAGCACCTGACCCGGTATGTCAGAAGGGTGCGGGTTCAAATCCTGCTTGTGGAAATTTATTCAACATTTGTGTTTAAGTAAATTAGTAGGTATAAACGGTGTCTTCGATGTTTATTAAAAGAAAATCAAAAATAGCAGAACATGATGCTACTGTTTAACAAAAATAAGAGTTTAACAATAAAAAATCGTCGCAGGCCTGGAGCCGCTGCTGAAGGAGTTCGGCGTGGACCTGGTGGTGTGGGCGCACGAACACTCGTACGAGCGCACGTGGCCGCTCTACGACAACATCGTCTACAACGGCTCCTACGCGCAGCCCTACCATAACCCACGGTCAGTGCCATGACAGAATCATCACCTCATCACTATTTTACCTCATTTTATGTCCTTACTGCTGCACGAGCCTTCTCTATGCATGGATAGGGAGAACGGGCCATAAAACAGGGCCCGGTGCGGTGGTTGTTAACGACCGACGGCTTTACGTGCCTTCCGAAGCACGGAGGAGCTCGAGATGATAATTTTTTGGTCACCCATCCGATGACCGGCCTTTGCGAAAGTGGCTTAACCTTAGCAATATACAGAGATGTAACTTGTCTAAGATACGAGTATCTGAAAAAGATACAAGATACAAAATGCGTATTTTCATCTTGTATCTATAAAAACTTTTTTAAATTAATCTCGTATCTTGTTAAACGGTTTTATTTAGATTGCCCTGTTTATTTATTTGTTTATTTGTATGGGTCAAATCTAGTAATTGAAATTTCCCCCCCCTTCCTGTTGACGGATTAAGCTGAAATTTTGCATGCATGTGTAAATCGGATGACAATGCAAAATACAAATAAATACAAATAATTTATTTTTCAAAAATTTGTTACACCAAAATTAAGTACCACATGGAACAACAAAACAAAAGCAAAAGAACATTGTAACAATACAGGAAGCATAACTCGTGGGTCCCACACCAGGAGAGCCCCGTATCGTGGGCACCCACTAAAGTTTATGCGACAGATAGAAACGTATGTATGTGTAGTTATACCAAATAAGGATTTTTTCTATTTCTATTTCTAAATATAAACAAAAAATATAAACACGAAGGCGTGTCTGCGTATGTTTGTGTGTACGTGTGTGTGCGTGTGTGTGCATGTGAGTGGTCGTGTGTGTGCGTAAGTGTATGTGTGTGTCCATGTGATTTGTAGGCTAGATTAGATTAAACTCATTTTATTTTATGTTCTTTATCAGGTTCTCAGTCTGGTGGTAAGACATAGACAACAACAGGGAGGAAATTAGTTTTTTGGCTTGTTTAACTGTGAGAGCTTTAATGTCGCATTGTTTAGCTACACAGTTGTAAACATGTGGCAACATGTATGTGGGGAGTCTTTGTGCGAAAGCGGATTTCACAGTGACAGTTGGAGTCTTAAACACTCTTTTTTCACATAAATCCAGATATTCAGGAGAGTTTAAGACCTTCCGGTGAGTATTCAGGCAAGATCTGAATATGTAAAGCTGGCGGACACTTAAAACTTTTGCCTCTTCGAAAAGCGCTTTTGTTGGATAGAGGTATGGTTTGCTATACATTGTCTTTAGGACTGCACGCTGAGCTCTTTCTAGGGTTAGTAGGGCAGTGACACCAGAACCTCCCCAGACTGGAATACAGTAGCTAAGAAGAGATTCCCCCAGACTTGTGTACACCAATCGGAGAGTCTCTGAGTCTGCTGAACACCTAAGTAGCTTCATAACATAGATTAACTTCCTGATGCGAGCAGTAGCAGCCTCAATGTGCATTTTAAAAGAGAGGTTTTCATCTAGGACCACCCCCAGATATCTAATGTTCGTTGCCCTGTCAATAACCTGGCATGAGCACTTGTAACGATCACACTCGGAGTGCAAACGGAGTTTGAATGGAAAATGAGGAGCTGATGATTTGGTTTTGTGGAAACATAAGTATTTTGTCTTGGAAGCGTTCAGGGTCAATAGATTCCTGTCGAGCCAGCCCTTGAGAATGTTCATCTCCTGTTCAGCTTTTATCAGTGCTCCTTCCCAGGTTTCATCATGAAACAGAACCACCGTATCATCCGCATAACATACAACTTCAGTGTTCTGAGCCAGTGCATCATGAATGTCATTTAAAAAGACGGTAAACAGAGTTGGGCCCAGAACACTGCCCTGCGGGACACCAAATTGTACAGGAAGCTCATTACTGACAATGTCGCCCAGTTTAGTGCATTGACGCCTACCAATAAGGTAGCTTCGAAACCATTCCAGCGGCAGACCACGGATACCTATATTTTCTAGCTTTTTTAGCAGTAGTTGCACTGGAACGGTATCAAAGGCTTTTGCTAAGTCTAGGAACACGCCAATACATTTGCGGCTCCTGTCCAGTTGATCTGAGACGAATTCGACCAGAGTATTCACAGCATTCTCTGTAGACATCCCGTGTCTAAAGCCAAATTGCTTAGGTGTTAACAGTTTATTTTTCTCTAGGTAATTTTGCAGACGTTTATTGACGATTTTTTCTAATATCTTAGAGAAAATACCTAAGAGAGAAATGGGTCTATAGTTTTCTGGGATCTTTTTGGAACCACTCTTATGGATAGGCACAACCATGGACCTCTTCCAGTTACCAGGAATGGTGCCAGTGCTTATACTGAGGTTGAGGACATGTGTCAGAGGGTAAATTATTTCTGATTTAACAGCCTTTAATAGTCTAGGACTAATGCCATCAATGCCAGCAGCACTGTCATTTTTTAATTGCATTATTATGCGATCGACCTCAAATTCATCAGTTGGTTGCAAGAAAAATGAGAAAGAGGCAGGTGAAGTCAGATTTGATTGGCTTAGTAGGTCCTCCTGTGTACAATGTTGTTGTGAGAGAAGCTGTTTCGCTAAACGCTCACCGACATTTGCAAAATACTCATTGCAGTAGTTTGCGGAGTCAAGGATTCCTGGCTTGGCCTTGGCAAGCTCGCTGGCGGAGTCACACTTGGGTTTTGCATTACTTATTCGTCTGATAGCTTTCCAGAGTCCCTTGGGGTTGTTTTTGTTATTGGCAAGTTCAGTAGATTCGTACTCAGATTTTAGACGACGCAAAAGATCTCTGAGGTAGTTTCTGTATCTTTTATAGATTAGTGCCTTTGTGTCATCATTTGGATTTCTTCGGCAATCAAGATGGAGCCTGTCCTTATGCCTAGTACACCTTAAGAGACCGGGTGTCATCCAAGGTTTTAGGATGCATTTTGAGCGACTAATTGGTTTTTTTGTAGTATGTTTGTTTACAGCTGTCGAAATTATTGTTTCGAAATTTTCGGCAGCGGTGTCTACATCTTGAGTTACCATTACAGATGACCAATTTGCATGCTTAAGATCCTCTGCTACGGCTTTAAAATCAGTTTTAGAACAGAGGCGGGTTTGAGGTTTCGGTTTAATGCAGCTCAAACCAAGCATGCAGATATTGTGGTCAGTGACATCAGTGTGAGCAATGGCACCCAAACATTCAACCATCTGAGCTTTGACAAATATATGGTCTATGCATGTATTTATTCTGGTAGGTTGCGTGATAGCAGGAACCATACCAAAACCAGCCAGAATATCCAGATACTTTGACGAATCGCGATCACTGGGGTCCAGTATGTTTATGTTTAAGTCACCCGCTAATATAAGCGACTGCGAGTTTTCAAAGCATTTTAATACAGAGTTGAGACATTCAAAAAAGACAGATTTGTTTAACGCTGCAGGGGAACGATAAAGACATAGAATAGTACCTACGTTCGTAATTTCAACGGATAGACCCTCAGCTTCAGAAATTTGTAATTCTTGGACAGATGCTTGCCAAGATTTTTGAACGTAAACAGTGACACCACCGCATCTATTCAGATTGTTTTGGGTTTGAAAGACATCGTAACCAGAAATTTGTCCAACCAGAGGAGAACACTGCAGCCAACATTCTGTCAGGATAATAACGTCAAAAGTAATTGCAAGTCTGCTCAAGGCGATACAAAAAGAATCAAAATTGTGACTAATACTACGAATGTTTAGTGTTAGAAGTTTTAGCCCATAAGAGTTGTTTAGCACGTCTTTACAATTTTCTAGCAGATTAAATACGTGACAAGGAATTGCATAAGCTTCATCTATTTCGTTAACAATATCTAAGTTAATAATCGACATCTCAGGGGGGCATGTTAAAATAGTATATTGCGGACAAGACCGCTAAATAAAAGAATGGGTTAAAAACAACATAGAAGAAGCTATTTTCATATGATCTGCTAGGAAACAAGCGTGAACTGTAGTTGAGTGCTGTTGTGAGTGCAAGCGCAGCAATTTGACATACGAATAGGCTAATAATGAGAGTTAGTAGAGAAATGTTCGAGTTGGTAGTAGTGAGTTTGTGTATCTGTGTATGTGTGTATGTAAACAAAAAATATAATAAAAGGTGGACGTAAAAAGATAAAATATCGAATCGAATTTAGAAGCAGAACTATTACGGAAGAATGGTAGACAACTATTTAGAAGTTCGGGGCTTTTGAGGAAATGGTGCCGCTTCATTAGTGTCTTCTCCCACGCGTTCATTAAGATCTTGGAGCGATCGAATGGAGATGGGAGGGGCCCCCTCTGCTTTGCGAACGTAAATGTACCCGTTAATAATCCAGCAGAAACTGAAGTTATGCTGCCTAATGCGAAGTCGGGCATTACGAAATAAGTTGCGGTTAGACTTGCTTAGACGCTCGTATATAGAAACTTTAATGGGGGTGCTAGAAATTATACCCTCAGTCGTAACATTACGCCTAGATTTGGCAGCTTTAATGATTTCATCCCGTTTAGCTCGCCTCAGCAACTTCACAACAATTGGACGAGGTTTCCAGTCCTTTCTACTAGCATTTCCATTCTTTGGAAGGCGCGGACCCACTCTCCAGACGCCATCAACGTCCGCTTCCGACAAGTCTACTCCAAATTTTTTGGATGTTAGGTTGACGATATCCTGTAGGCTTTCATGTTCCAGCTCTGCAATCCCATGAATTTCGACTTCATTTCTCATGCCTGCTTGCTCCTGTACTGATATTTGGCATAGGAGTTCCTGAACCGTGCAATTCAGTTGAGCTATTTTCTTGTCTTTGTCTTCCACCTGACTCTCAAAATCGCTAAGCATTTGTAGTAAAGACGGAATGTTGGCCAGGTCGTTTTTAAGCTCTTGAACTTCAGCTCTCAAAAGGCCGATTTCTGAGCCTTGTTGCTGCATCTCAATGCGCAACTGTCGAATCTCTGAGAGCACCACCGAATCATTCCCAGACACATCAGTAGAGCCCATATTTCAGGAGCCCCGAACCATGTTTACGTTGTTCGTTTCTGCTTTAGTATATGTGTTGTTAAATCTTTCGTTAATACTACGGACTGGTGTACCAGAGTTATCATGCTTAGGCAGGTTAGCTAGGCACATAGGGCACGTCCAGTTGAGCTTGTGTTCATCCGAATATTCCTGAAATGTCTTCAGTGATATAGTGAGGCATTCCAGGTCAAATAGGTGTTTGCAGTTTTTGCAATCCATATAATCCAGGGATTGGATCGACTTCCCACAAGCGTAGCAAATTGTAGACATACTAAATTATATATTCAAATGTACAACTTCACCAGAAGACTACGTGCCGGATCGCGTTATAGTGACAGGTTACCTGGCTGAGTGACCGGTGAGCCGGATCGCAATACGCTGAGACGAGCGCGGGCGACGACGACTCCGAAACTTGCCGAACACTCACGAAGAAACCCGATGGTGCGATGTCACTCGACTGGCCGGGCCGCTCGCCAGACTGGTCGTGGGTTGTCGTAGGTCAGGAACACTCGAAAATTAACGACGACTTGCGGATGTTTTGCTTGATTATTCCGAAATTGTTGTGTGTTTATTGATGGAATACGAAACAGTATCCAGATACTGCTTTTAGCTATCAAACTATGCAACTTTTATATCTGAATTTACAACCCTTACTACAATTTAAAGAGAAAATAACGGGAGTAAAACGAAACAGGTCTGTCGCTGACAAGATGCGTACGCCGAAGAAAATTATTATGACATGGAGCTGATCTGATGATGGAACCGGAAGGTGGCCATAGGAACTCGGTAGTTAAACGACACAACCCCATCGAGTTTGGACTCGTTTGATCCATCTTGACGAGTACTTTGGTGCTAGATGTTAACTAGGGTCTGATGATGGAGCTGGAAGATGGCCATAGGAACTCAGTAATTAAACGACACAACCCCATCGAGTTTGGGCTCGTATGATTCGTCTTGACGAGTACTTTGGTGCTAGATAGAAACCAGGGTCTGATGATGGAACTGTAAGATGGCCATAGGAACTCGGGAAAATAAGTTCGTTCGTTGGATCGTTCCGTTTGTTATGAATGTAGATTCTGTTTTTGATTAGATGGATTAGTCCATCTAATCCATCTAATCAAAGACAGAATTTCCTGAACACCATTCAGGGGTGTATAAAAATGTCACACATTACTACTTCCTAAATATGGGTATCAACTGAAAGGGCTTGATTAGTAGAATAGTTCTTTATGAAAATTAAAAAACTTGAAAATAAAAAAATGAGTTAAAAAATGTTTTTGACTTAAACGGTTTTATTGAAAATTGTACTAAAAGCTAAAAAATAATTCGGTAGGGTAAAAAAATAAAATCGTTGGGCGTGTGAAATTTCTATCAAATCAACCGCTTAATAAAAATGCTACTTACATTATATTATACGCAGGTTACGTGCGCCCAACGATTTTATTTTTTACCTGTACATGTACTTAGGACCTACCGAATTTTTAGCTTTTAGTATAATTTTCAAAAAAACCGTTTAACTTAAAAAAATGATTTACTTATTTTTTTATTTAAATACTTTTTGTTTGGTATCTTAGTATTTTGTAGATACTATGTTTGCTAAAATACTTTTAGTAATAAATAACAGATTCTATTGTGACATCTTAGGTGACATTAATTTTAAATGCTTAGCTTAAATGCTTATCCTACAATAAAAAAAAAATCATATAAGTACAACACCTGTTTGCCAAGTTCTGCCCCTGTGGAGCGACTCTTCTCATTTGGGGGCATGATCATGAGGCCTCATCGAAGAAAAATGATAAGCTGTTTGAAGAACTGATTTTACTTAAGTCTCAATTAAAACCGTTTGCGGCGATCAACGCGATTTACAAGTAAAAAACAATTTTTTTTTTTACAAAAGTATTTTATCTATAACAAGTATTCAAAAGATACGTATTTTTATATCTAGTATTTCAGATACCATTCCCGAAAGTTATTTGTATCTAGTATCTGAAATACTTAATTTAAAAGTATGATACAATTAGGTATGATACAATACCTGGAATTACTTTAAAACTCAAACATTATAACTTCTTTATGGGAAACTTATATTTATACAAGACTAATGCTATGATTAATGCTATTTAACATTACTGGAACATTTCCTAATATCGATATGGCTTCAATAACATTACTGGAATATTTACCAATACCAATATTGTCTTAAAAACTTGGTTGTACTATGCTCTAATAATATCCCATTTGGAACTTTAAGCAGATAAGCCTACCTATTTCTACCACTGATTGTGGCTTTGACACATCGAATCAATTATGGGAAGTTTGCGTATTCGAATTACGATGGAGTCAGCTATCTAGATTTTGAGTTTCGCATTCGCAATGAGTTGATCGATTGAGTAATTACTAGTGGTCGCCCAGTGGTCTAAAGTCGACCGTAATTTTATTAAGGCTGCACGGATTGTATCCTAAGCAATGAAAAATTAAAAAAGATAGAATGTGAGTTTGGATTGGCATTAACAGATTTCGGCGGCTCCTCTTTCTTTGAAATTTTTCAAAAGAGTATCTTTGTGTCGTGTGTCAAATACATATACGTATGTGTCAAATACATGGTAGTGTGTGTAATGTTTGTTTTATTGATTTAATGTATTTTTTATGCATAATTTAAAAATAATATTAACATTCTGTACTCCTTGTCTATATAAACTATAAGTGTGCGGAATTTCATACTCCTCCGTCCGCGCAATTTTCGTAAAAAGGGGTACAAAGTTTGTGCTTCACGTATTAATATAGATTCTCGTTTTGAATGTTGCATACTAATTTATGGGGCTTTGTTTTTTTGTTCCTATTAGTAGGATTTTATGGCTCATCCTGTCGGCCACACTACTACTATTTTTTAATACTTTTTTATAACTACATATTATATTGTAAAAGGTTCTTCTTTGGTTTATAAGTTGTGCAACTTGTAAGAAAGAATTATTTATTGTTAGTGACAATTTCACGATAACAACACGGTTACATTTGGGGGGCGATTTTTGAACCGGTGATTACGAGTGAGAGAGAGAGAGCGCATCATTTATTGCACAAAAGTGCACAGTATGCAGGGTTAATATATTGTCATTGTTGTTCTTGTTATTATTTGATAGTTTTATTTGTGATTATTTTTTTATTTTTATTATTATTTGAATGTATTATTAGTTATTTTTTTATCGTAATTTATTGTAATTTTAATTTTATTGAACTTTATAATGATTTATATGGCTGTAAAGGCTGAAATAAATAAATTGAATTGAATTGAATTTATTGACACACAAAAGAGTGCTCCTTTTTCTCTTATTCAAGGTCACTGGTAACTAATTTTTGACATAAAAAAAATTCGAACGATATTTATCTTAATAATAAAATTGTTAAAATATTATATTTCATAGTGCATTTCATGTCACAATTAGTTTCGAGATCACCGGTGGTGAGATTCAAAAATCACTCCCCTGAAGTAGATAATACAAGTGACAATAAAAAAAACAGTGGTATGCTGCGACTTGACTGGGGTGTGCTTGTACACGATTTGTAAATAAATAGTCATTGGTTCTTCATTTCAATCTTAATACTATTTCGTCACAAAACAAGTGAGACACCAGACATAACATACTCTAACATTTATGTAAGTATTTAAATTACATAATATTATATATAATACAATAACACTTTTTGCAACTGAACTAACGACTTTTCGCTTGAGTAGCATTCTAGTTGTAGTAACGTCACTTTATGCTAACACTAGTAACTTGACTGTTCTAAGTAATTAACAAAATTGATTAATTGTTCCGTTTTGTTTTCAGAGCGCCAATCCACATCGTGACGGGCTCGGCCGGCTGCCGGGAAGGCCAGAGTCATTTCGAGAGTAAGTTACATGCTATCAACGTCATCATTTCAGCCCGTAAGCACTCACTGCTGGGTATAAGCCTCCCCTTTAACACGCCAACTTATCCGGTCCTGTGCATGTTTTTTTTAACACATGTTCATAATGTTGACGGAATGAAAGTTTATCATCAGACAAACAGATCCTATATGCCTGTGTATACCATGAGACAACTCGATTGTGTGACCACCTCAGTCAAGCGGCAGATGCGGGTCAAGAGCGTTATCCATCAGGTCAGTTAGTCATCCTGGGGGACTTTAATGCCCACCATCAAGAGTGGCTGTTCCCATACCAGCTGACCGACCATGCTAGGAGAGAGGTGCGTAAACTAGCATTGTCACTAAATCTCACTCAGCTTGTAAACTGTGCGACGAGAGTGCCGGATGTCGACTCACACACTGCCAATTGCTTGGACCTTCTGCTGACCACAGATCCAAACAGATACTCAGTAACAGTTTCTGCTCCACTGGGTACTTCTGATCACTGTCTGGTTAAATCTGTATCCGTTTATTCCCCACCTGCGAATTGCCCTTGTGGCCCAAGACGGGTGTGGCGATACAGGTCAGCAGGTTGGAATGAAATGCGTTACTTTTTCCTGTTCTACCCTTGGCTGAGGGTTTGCTTCAATTGAGGAGATCCGACGAGCTCTGCTGAAGCCGTTACCGCGGTTATACGGCAGGGTATGGAGTATTTTATACCGTACTCGGACGAAACATCACATGGCAAAGCTCGCCCGTGGTTTAATGCTGGCTGTCGTAGTGCTGAGGCGCTGAAATTGTCTGCTTATTCCGCATGGGCTGAAGCTCGAGCACGCAAGTCTTCGAATACTCGTTTTCTGAAAACTGTTGTTTTCTGTTTTCTTGTAAAAGGACACTACACAGGACAGGATGCAGAGCTCGATTCAACCACATAAACCGGATTGGGGCTAAATTAGCCTCTTACCCCCCAGGTAGTAAGGGTTTTTGATCCCTGGCAAAAGCGGTCGAATCAAATTTCAGTCGGCCATCCCTACCACTATTGCTGAAGCCTGACAGTACTCTTGCCCACTCTGCGGAAAAGAAAGCAAATTTATTTGTCTCTCTTTTTGCGAGGAATTCGCGTCTGGACTCTGCTGAAGAACTCTACCAATCTCATCTCGTGCTGACTACTCTATGGCTGAAGTGGGCATTCACCAGAAAGAGATCCTAAAAATCCTGCAGACCCTGGCTGCTTTGGACTCGATTGAAAAACGAGCTAAGAGACTCATTGGTGACCCTGCCCTGATAGACGCCAAGCTGCAAAATCTAGAACATCGGCGTACGGTGGCTCGACTGTCGGTCTTCTACAGGATTCATTTCGGGGAGTGCGCGAAGGAGTTGCACGACCTAATCCCACCATCCACTTATCGGAGCGCGAGGCGCGAGTTCCATCCCTATGTTGTAGATATGCCACCTTGTCGCACGAGCCGATTCGGTTCAACTTTCTTAGTGCGTACAGCTAGGGAATGGAACGCGCTGCCTGCGAGTGTGTTCCCTGAAAGGTATAATCTGGACCTCTTCAAGGCCAGAGTGAATAGGCTATTTCTAGGCAGGCATGTTCCATCCTCGACCGCACCGTCACTTAACATCAGGTGAGGTGTGGTCAAATGCCTGCCTATAACCAATGAAAAAATCATCAAAAATAATGCCAAGGTCCTTTGCAGTAGTGCATCGAGACAAAGCGCTATTGTTCCATTTGTAGTCATAATTTTGTGGTATTCGTTTTCTTGTAAAAGATATGACAAAACATTTATTTATATTCAAATCATCATCATCATCATCAGCTCATTTTATGTCCCCACTGTTGGAGCACAAGGGAAGGCTTGTGCTCCAACAGTGGGGACATATGGATAGGGAGAACGGGCCATAAACCACCACGCGGGCCCAGTGCGGTTTGGTGGTTATTAACGGCTTTACGTGCTTTCCGAAGCACGGAAGAGTTCGAGATGATACATTTTTGGTCACCCACCCGATGACCAGCCTTTGCGAAAGTTGTTTAACCTTAGCAATCGCAGACCGAGGGCGCCAATCACTGCGCTGTTGAGCTTCTTACTTGAAGAAGAAGAAAAATACTTGATATCATAGCGTCGGAGTTAGTCACCCCCCCCCCCCTGGAGGGTGTCCAAGCCCGTCGTGAATGGTGTGACGGTTTCCCCGCAGAGACGCCGCAGCCGTGGTCGGCGTTCCGGTCCCGCGACTACGGATACACCCGGTTCGAGGCGCACAACAAAACACACATCTACATCGAGCAGGTACGCACTTATAGCTTTCTACACTGCGCATTGAAAAACACTTATATCAGTGTCAGTGTCGGATCCTGCGGTTGTTTTATGATATCTTACGGGTGAGCACTAGGCCTTCGTCTCAGCTGATGTTAAGTGATGATAAGGCCGAAAGTAGAAGCGCATGAACCCGATATCCTAAAATACTGAGGCACTGGCTATCTCATTTATAGCTGCCGGAACACAACAGTGATACAAACATTGATGTTTTAGCGATATATGGTGGATGGTGGCAAACAAGCCCTTCCACCGACCAAACTGAGTACAATCATACATGTCCCGTTGGGAATCGAAGTCGGCACCTTCGAGTCCTCTCATAAATAAATAAATCGTTTATTTGTACAAAACATGGTGTATAGATGCTCATGTTTCACTAATTTAATAGCATGCAAATAGTTTACAATGTTAATGATATTAATTACATTACATGGAATCAAGATTGCAATAATAAATAAATGTCTAGAATCAAAATTTCAATAAATTATGTCAGTAAAAATCCAGCTAGTTGTCAATAAATTCCTTAACACTATATTTTTTTTGTCATTAAGCCATTCAGTTAATCTTTTTTTAAATAAGAAGCTATTTAGCACTTTCAATTCATTTGGTATCTTGTTATATATTCTTACATGATATGGTGATTCATTTCTTTATTAAGCATGGAATCTAGTTAGAACCTAAGCCCTACTGTGCGACTTCAATGATTTGACTTTGCCTACACTGGCCGTCTCCCGCCAGGTGTCCGTGGAGCACGTGCCGCTGGCCGCGAGCGTGCTGGACTCCTTCTGGATCGTGAAGCACCACCACCTGCCCTACGACTTCTCCGACAACGAGCTCTACTAACATCGTCGATAGTGGGTCAGGCTTCATACTTCATGGCAGAAATCTATCGGGTCATCTAGAAAGGCTTATTATTAGTAAATAAAATTAGAAGAACGTATCCTGTTTTTAAATGATCTGACGAAAGCTTATAATGTCATATTTTGTTTACTATATTGAAAAATTGTTAAGATTAAGTTAAGATGTTCAATTTTGGCAGAAAAAGCAGAATCTCCTTTAGAATAACAGGACGTAGATAAAAGACATTTTATAGATAAGGTCTAAGCGCGTCGGGCCGCGTATTCGCATTTCAATATATGAATTGCCTGCCTTGCAATAATACGTACCAAAGTTATGTAATTTGGAATTATTTCTTATAATACATTTTTGTTAACATTAATATACATATTATCATTGCTAACTTGGTATTTTATTTTTGTAACATTTATTATAAATGCGTTTCCTCGTGATATTTAGGTTGAGTTATCAAATGGGTATGGGGAAGTTGGAAACCATAAGTTATACGGTACTTTGTTTATAGAAGTCATATTTAATCGTAAAAGCATTTTTTTTTTTAAAGATACTTAATAAAATAAAGTAACACACTCCCCCATTCATTTATTCATCTAGTTTGTACCTCTTCTATCCCTTGGCCTCGGCCTAGAGCATGATCGTCTTGCGACGTCGCAAGTGAATTTCTAGTTTTCATAGTACGATATACCGCGTAAGTCTTACTAACGGTAGTAGAAATAACGCAATGAACAACGCGCCGCAAACCTCCAGTGATAAAGCCAATAGACCTTGGAGAGGTCTATGTTCAGCAGTAGACTAAGTAGTATAGGTTGATAATGATGACCGAATCAGACCATTGAGACAGAATGTGAACGTGGAAATAGCAGAATGGAGGCCTCGAGACCCTGTTATGACAGCGCGTAAGTGTGAAGAGGGGTGCCTAATGCGAGTTTTATTTCCCATTCGATCACATTTTGACGACCTCCGTAGCCGTAGTGGCTTGCACGCCGGCGGCGCTAACTTTAAGGTCCTGGGTTCGATTCCCGGTCGGGTCAATGTCGAAAACGAACTTTTCGATATTGTGTCGGGTCTGGGTGATTGTGGTACCGTCATTGTTTCTGATTTCCATAAAACGAGTGCTTTAGCTATGTTTTGATCCGAAGGTAAGCCTTGGGATCAATGTCAATCAATTGTCTATTTTTTTTTTAAATTAACCTTTTTAAATTTGTTAACTTACATTTTTTTATTTTGTTTTTTACATGTTGTGGTTGTCTTATATATATTTTTTGTGTTTATTTGTAATGGAAAGTGGCCTGCTATGATAGGGCATTTTCCAATATTTATGACGCTGTAAGGGAGAAAAGAGCTGGACACTTGCTGAGTTTCTTGCCGGTTCTTCTCAGTACAAGATCTCCCGCCCAGAGTAGACTTACGAACCGATGGCATAGTGACCTTCACAAGAGCTACTTGTAGCCTAAACTGAATAAAAGATTTTGAATTTTGAATTTTTTTGAATACCGCCAACAACTTCTATAGAAGTTTGAGATTTTCGTGCCGTCCACGCCAGCACTTCTATAGAAGTTCTTCTTTGTACCTACTTTAATAAAATACATTTATACGTTGGCGTACAGCGGGACATCGCGTGCAGGATAGTTGGGCGGTGAAAAGGTTAATGAAAACGAGTATTGGTATGGTAAAGTGTTAACTCTCCTACTTAGTCACTAGGAGGCGTTGCTTCAATGCCGTACAAAATCTTGTTTTCGTTATTGAACGGTGAATATCTATCTAGGCAACCAATATATAAATAAATGCATGCTTTTGCCAGCCATCTTGTTGCGACGAACTTCGTGAGGTGGCTGGCAAGAGCTGGATGAGAGTAGCGGATCGTGCTCAGTGGCGTACACTTGAGGAGAAAGAAAAAAAAGATAGTCCCCATCAATGGGGGGAAACAGAACTTTTTGTCCTGTTTCCCCCATTATGAGCTCATGAGACATCAATGGGAGAAAACTGGACAAAAAGTTCTGTTTCCCCCATTAGCTTAAGAGAGGCCTATGTCCGGCTACTACATGCTGATGATTTTTTTTTTTTATTATTCAAAACATTTTACACAAAACAACATACAATACAATAATCCTAACACTGAAACCTTACAAGGTTTATCTGTGTAGGAGAACCACTCTTAATACTTATACAAATTTTATGTTACATGCAAACAAGAGTAGGTTAGTTTTTACTAGTATCCTATGATAGATTAACAAGATGATTATTTTGTAAGAAATATTTTTTAAATTTTGATTTGTACTTAGCAATGACCGTGTCCGAGTACAATTTTTGAAGGTCATTAGGTACTTATTTAGATACGCTGGTATCAAGTAGCTTAATTTTCTACTTCCATGTACATTATTATATTTAGGCAGAACATATTTTTTAAGATATGTTATTTTTCTTAAGTTATCATGTCTTTTATATACATACAGGTATCTAGTGTCATTACATTCAGTTAAAATGGAATATTTAATTTTATCAAAAATATTTATGATGTTACAGTATCGAAACAGTTCTTGGGCGTTATCTTTATATTTGTTTAATATATGTTTAGGAACAATTATTTTCAATAGTGTGATTTGCAGTTTTAAAATTTCTTCTAAATACGACTTGTACGTTCTTCCATAACTACTCAGGCCGTAACAAACGACAGACTCTGCTAGGGACATGTACAAGAGTCTAAGAATTTTATAAGGAAGCTTATACTTTAATATGAATAGTCTGCTAGCAATCGATCTTAATTTAGCACATATATATATAGTCCTTATGCGGCCCCCAACAGAATCTCTCGTCGATCACGAGTCCTATATACATGTGCTGCTTTACATTTTCAATGGATGGACATGAGCAATTGTTAGTTGGGCTGTGCATGCAAAAGTGAGTATGGGCCACAACAGTGGGTGCAATGTCGGCTTTATTGTGCGAAGTATGAATATGCAATAATTTAGTTTTTTGAGCGTTCATCACTAACCCAACATCGTGAGCTCATTTACATAAGACATCAAAATTTTTTTGAATATTTAGTTCCGCTTCCTTCACACTTTTTGCGGCAGCCACGAGACACGTATCATCAGCGAATTGGTATATTGACCCCGTGCTTATCAGAGTGCACATGTCATTGACGTACAATAAATATTCGGTAGGACCCATTATTGAGCCTTGGGCTGTTCCTTGAAGGGTCAATCTCATGTTACTGTACTGTTTAGCTATTTTGACTACAGTGTAACGATTGACAGTGATGGTGATGGTATGATGTGTGTGGTTGCAGCGCGCCGGTGCACCTGGTGACGGGGTCGGCGGGCTGCCGCGAGGGGCGGGACCACTTCAAACGTAAGTTCCATCAATGACGGGTGCGATTATGAACCGGAGCAAATAATCAAAATTACTACAAATCGCACCATACTATGTAGCTTAATCTTGTATAATTTTTAACTGAACAAATTTGCTATGAAGACGTGAAATTCTAGTCTGTTTTTACATGACTTAAAATTTACTTGTTACAAATTGTAAACACTAGTATTTCAATGGCGGACCCTACACAACGCAAACATTACGAGATTGTGTTTCCTAAAATGACAAATAAAATGTTAACAAACATTTACTAATATAATACCTACAATTTTATAGTTTAAATTCGTATCTAATAAACTAAGTATTAATTTGTTAACATTTTATAATGGCGTTCCAGGTAACCCATTCAAATGGTCAGCCTTCCGGTCACAGGATTACGGCTACACAAAGTTTAAAGCGTTCAACAAGACCCACATCAACATAGAACAGGTAAATTCACACACATACTATTATTATAAATTTATTAGTCTTACAATATACATCACAAAGTTACTTGTATAACTAATAAAGCAAAATGCAAAGTACCTACTATGTAAGTATTTTAAAATGTTAATTTGCATTCACACACAATATTGAATTTATATCAAAATAACACTTGACAAAAAGGCTTTGAGTCAAGTTTATATATCTACCACCAGAGACTATGTCGTCTTTTTTCCAAGTGCTATTTTTAAAGTTCCATGTCTCAGCAACAAAAACTTGGAACTAAACTACAATAAACTTATGTATTTATTTGTACTGCCTTTATGTTTCAGGTTTCAGTTGACCTCGGTGGCGAAGTAATAGACACGTTTTGGCTTGTGAAAAATAATACACTCTCCTTCAACCAGTTGTAAACGATGCCAATGGTGACATTATTTGACATCATACTTAAAAATAAGTACACATCCTTTTTTAAAAGAATTAATTTTCTTTTATTATATAATGGCAATCTTTTATATTATTTACGGGTAATTTGTGATAGATAACCAAATTAAATATTTTCCTTTGCTGTAATATTAATTTATATTGTACCTATATAACTAGTTAGTTCAAGTTTCCCCCTTTGTTAGATTATTTGTGTATTTATTGTACATATTCAATGCTTACATAGTAGTAGTACAATTTTTTGTTAGTATTATAAATTATGATTCACTCATTGCTGCAATGTAAACAAAGTGCAGTCATGTATACATTCTTATTTTTACCGAATGTAAAACTATATAAAATTCTGTCTACATGTTTTTTTCCTCTAAATCATCATGATTAAGATTATAAATATTAAACCATGTAAAAACCAATAAACACATTAATTTTGACTGTGTCTTTCTTTTTTAATTTTATTTATGTGTCTATAGAGTTCTTGTAAGTTGGCATTGATACTTCTTTTAGGTTTCCTGTGCAGTTTGGTCACTTTGCCCTTCTTAATGGGCCCACTTGGTGTACCCGGTTTAGTAGTTTGTGGAATATTCGGTTTCTTTTTATTCTTCGTGGGTTTGATAGGTGGTGGTTTTCTTGCTAATAAGTCTATAATGTAAAAGTCTTTACTGGTTTCTTCATAAATTTGTGCACCTAACTGAAGATGAGATATGAATGAGGCTGCTAACCTTGGGAACAGAGACACAGTGCAGTTTCTGTTGTGTTCAAATGGATCCTGGATACATATTTTAGTGTCAATATTAAGAGCTTGACATACATTACTGCTTACATTTTCTTTATAGACACCAAATTCGCTAGGAATATCTTCTAATTTTTTAAAAAGATTTCGAGGTATAATTTGTCCTGTGAATAGTGAAAGTATATTTTCATCAAAATTTAAAGTACTGTAAAATTTAAAGAATCCTCCCAGAAGCTGATGAAGGGTATGGCTGTTCTCTGTCTCCAAAGCAAAGTTGTCTGTCTTAGAACTAAAGTTCTCATTGAAAGCTGTGTTCCAGTGTTCCACTACTAACGTCTGGTAATCTTTCTGCAGCTCTGCGATTGAAGGCAAAATATGAACTTGCTGCAAGTAATAAATGACTAGCATTATCAGGCCATAGTTAGGCACCTTATTTGTGCCAGTGAGCTGATGAACTTTGGCCCAATACTTTACAAGCACTGCTAGAGTGATGGCTCGCTTGTCCAAATGCAGTAAAAATGCTATTAACCGACTGTTTCTTACTCCTACCATACTTTTGAAATTGATATCACAATGCCGGTGTGTAGGGATGTGAAAGAATTTCACAATAGGCACCTTGGCTGTTGTTATGGCAAATGGTTTTTGAAATAACCAAGGCTGCCTTCTAAGCACATTTCTGGCTATTATTACATTGTTTTTATGATTAATATTCTCCAGTATTTCGATGAAACAATCTACATCACTTGTTTTGATTCCTAAGCCAGTTACTATAGATCCAAAAGGCACTACTTTGCAACCTGGAAAACAATATAAAATTAGTAATAGTAAAATTGTATAGCTCAATTTTGAAGTTGTGTTTTATGTGGTTTGAGTATCAGCGTTATAAACTGCTTATAAAATATATTTAGCAAAGGAAATTTGTAACAAAAATGAAGTATAATAAAATTAGACTATAGATAGAGCACCTACATGGTAAAATATAGGAACTATACCTGGCCACGACCTCTGCAGAGCTCCCTCCAGATGAATAAATAACAAGTTTAAATCTTGTACCTCTTGCTTTGTAAGTCTTACATTTTGCATTATATTTTTGACCTGTGCATCGAAATCACCTACTAGGTTCAAGTGCGGTAACGATTCTGGTAAAAGACAAAACAGTTAAAGCTTATAATCTAAGGTTAAAGCACAAAACGAATACTAGAAAATGCAAGATGGTATAGGATAGGTTACTAGAAGAAAATACCTTGCTGCATATTTTAAGTTATCACAAATTATTTGTTCGCGCAGTAAAGAGTTGGCATACACATCACATGATGTAAATATAGTTAAAATTTCAAAGAAATATTGAAATTTTCAGCCTGTTTTAATGTGTAAATTAGAAGTACATAAAATAAACAATATTTATCATGCATGCACATCTGTCCGTTCTGTCAATGTCAGATTGTCATCATTGTCAGCTATTGTTTTTTTTTTAAATTTGTTCATGACCATGGATACTAGTCTTTCAGTCGAAAACTTATTTATACGTTTCTCAAAATTAAACTCTATAGTATAGAATGATGATGAATGATAATAGAAATGAGAAGTGAGAAATGATATACCCCCAACCCTTCAAGTATCTCAGTAAAGATGTGAGGCTTTACTGTCCTTACGCAACTTCTTGAGAGAATTTGAAAAGTGCCGTTGCACTGTTTTGTCTCATTTGCCAACACTCATGCACACTCACGAACACTTAACGGTTAATAATCCACCGTTATTTCACATTAATATTCAACTTAACACAAATTTTAGAAAATAAAACAAAACCGCAGACGTGACTCTTCACTTTCCCGCCATGTAGTCTTTGTCAGCTATTGTTTTTTTTGTTGTTGATGGCTTCGTGCGATTAGCACATTTAGCCAGTGTCAATGTAATTTTCTTACAAGTAATACATAAATAAACAATATTTCCTGTATGATGATGATGAATGATAATAGATATGAAAGTGAGAAATGATATACCCCCCAACTTCTTCAACACATCTTTACTGAGCTACTCGAGGGGCGAGTAGCTCAGTAAAGATGTGGGGCTTTACTAAGTCCTCATGCGGCGGACTTCTTGAGAGAATTTGAAAAGTGCCGTTGCACTGTTTTGTTTCATTTGCCAATACTCATGCACACTCACGAACACCATTATTTCACATTAATATTCGACATAACACAAATTTTAGAAAATAAAACAAAACCGCAGATGACTTTTCACTTTCCCGCTAAGAAACCCAGATTGTAGCGATTGATTGATTGTGCACACACACACATAGGGTTGCCAAACTTACTATATAATATAGTATCCTACTATTTTAGGTGTATAACTACTATTATTTTAAAAATATATTATAGTAGGCGAAACTACTATATTTTATCAGCAAAGTCGCTAAAATCAGTCTCTATTGTCTAAAACGGAACACACAAAATATTCATATAAGAAATAAAATAATAATTTTTTAATACTATATTTTTTTTATTAATTCTCTATATTTGGTTTTATAAAAGTTGGCAACTCTAGTCACAACGACTTATTTTTCATCTGTAAAGATGAATCTACCTACATGGCCATCGGTTGCAATGAATGACCGACCATTGGATAGATGGCACTCTGCTGCTAAAAAAAGGATCAAAAAAATTAATAATAAAAAGCAGTGAGAAAATTCAACGCTTAGGTACGTCAGCCTTCCCGGTAGCATAGCGATCAGTGTAGCCGCCCGGATTGCGGAAGCAGGTTCGATTCCGCTGGGTCGGGTAGGCATTTAATTTTTTCACTGTATTTTATAAGTACCTATTTGGAGTTCAGCTTCAGTGCAGCAATTAGCACTTAAAGTAAAAAGGTATAACCAGTAGATAATTATTTTCAATCTATACAAAACAATTGACTCTGGATTTGCAAATAATTGATATTTTCGGTTTAAAGAAACTTTATTACTCATAAAGAACAGAGTTCACTTATAATGAGCTTAAATAACATAAAATGTTTGAAATTTCAAACATACTTAAGAAATTATAATAATTTCCATTATTTATTTGGATGTGAGCTGCACAAAGCGGACGTTGTGGATATTCTTAGGAGGCCTTTGTCCAGCAGTGGACGTCTTGTGGCTATGAAGATGATGATAATGAGGCATGTTATTTATGTTGTTATTTTGTCTTTTCTTAAAGGGGCATTTCACTTCCACAAATGTCCCAGTTTGTCGCAATCCATCAGGTGATGTTGCAAGGAATGGGTGCCTGAAACCTTAGAGCATTAAACCTTTTAATTGGATTCACGTCGTCGAATACATAACTAGTGTTTTTTAGCGTATAACTTAAGCTATTAACGATATGGCGAATGTAAGGTAAGGAACACTCGACAGTAGCACCATCTAGTTTGAATTATAACCCAATTTTTATGGTGTATCACACGATCACGGCTAAAACCAAATTAAATTGATCTTATCTTTCTTTTATGTTGTGGTTGTGATAAATATGATGTGACCGCGTGTCACAGATCACACAGTCCGTCAAATACGCAAAGAGATGCGTGGAGTACGATTTTATTAAAAATATTGTAAAAAAAATTTCAATATTTCATGTATTTTTATTATTTGGAACTGTTTGCATTTACAATGCTATATTAACAATAATAATTAAAAAAAAGGTGCAAAAGGCAGTACTCCTTGACACGGCACGTATTGTCAGGTTTCTCACTCTGTAGCCCTGACCACCGGTAGCTTGGGCCCTGCCCCGCTGCTGGCGGTACTCAAGGATTAGGTTTTTATAATGTTTTATTGTTTTTATATAAAAATACCTATTATAAAAATCTAGTTTAAGAAAGAAAAGAAATAAAGAGTATAATAATAATAGTAATTTATTTTGAATCATGAAAATTCATATTTTGTTAGTAATATGATACCATGTAATATATAGTTACCTACAAGATAAAATTTTACTAGAAAAAATCAACCAGCCTCAGGAAGCTCGAATGGGAATCGAACCAACGACCCTTGGATAGCCGGTCCAATGCTCTGACCGCTGAGTTACCGAGGCCTCAGAACTCGTTGAATTATTATTATCGGTATTACGTCACTGTGAAGTTACTACCCTCACAGTCGAAAGACAACACAATTTCATGGTTCTTTATCTGCTAAATGCTTGCTAAATGTAAAGAGTATATTTGATATTTTTTTTCATTTACAATTCAAAATTAGATCGAAAAAAGACAGAGATGTAACTTATCTAAGATACAGTATCTGAAATACAGATACAACATAGAAAATACGTATTTTCATCTCTTTCTCTTTCAAAATCTTTTTTATAATTAATTTCGTATCTTGTGTTTTCACTCCTCCTGCTCAAAAAGGCCGTCATTGTGGCGTATTATACCAGAGCGAAGAAAAGGTAGCATTTCTTCCTCTAGGGGAAAAAGTTTTTGTTTTTAAATTTTTGTCGGTCCGATGACAATAAGCCTACAAAAACGAAAAAGTCTTTTATACTACACCTGCTTGGAAAGTACCTTGATACTTTATCAAATTTACGGTAGAAAGTACGTCATTGCATATCGAACAAATATGCGGGGAGAAAACGCATCTGAGCGGGAGAGAAAAGTGTATGAAAATCCATTTCTTACGTGGTTTTTCTTTTTTAATTTTGGGTAAGACTATGCGCCGGTAACCTAAATATCAAAAGCCAAAAAGTTTTTACAGTGAGTTTTTATCTCCAAGTTCGCAAAATGACACTGGCCACTAGCTGTGTGTTGGATGGTGTCGGGCTGGCAGTGCGACCCTGCGGCGGCAGGATAAACAATTTGAAAAAAGAACATGTGAAAATTGCAGACGCCATTGGCGCCATTTCCAATTTGTGTGTTGTTTGAGGATTCAGTTTTCGTAGAAAGTAAAATAAAACTATCAAAATAAGGTGTAGTATAAAGCACTATGTATCACTCGAGAGAAACTGCGATTCCCGATCTCAGGTGTTTTAAAGCCCTCGCCTACGGCTCGGGCTTCAAACGACACCCTCGGTCACTTTCTCCTCTCGGTGAACAATGTACTATAGTCATAAGTAGAATAATCGTGAATATAGACTCGACTTATTACTGTTTCATAAAAAAAGAACATTTTATTTTTGAAAATGGAACTAAAATCGGCGATCTCTTTGGTAGAATGCATGCAATGCGTTGCGGCTACAGAAGAAATTAAAACGAAGACACATTGGCGCGAAATCTTTACAATTTTTCTCTAATTGCAAATTGAATTGGTAGTGACCGTAGTTAATTTTAAAATAGTGAAAATGTCAAGCCATAAATCTGCCCAATACAAAGACAAATAAGGAGAGGAATTCGTTATAAGTGGAGAATTTCTAAAAATTGTCAAAGCCTACCAAGATCATTATTTTCAACTATCAAAACGGAAAATGCACAATGCAAGTTGTAGGCAAAAATAAATTAAGTAACATGCCAAAAGAGGTCGCCACCTGTCTAAATTTGCCTAATCCGGAACAGCACACTGGCCACTGTTTCCGAAGAACATCCGCCACTCTCTTGGCGGATTCTGGTGCAAATATAACAACGTTAAAACGCCACAGTGGATGGAGATCCGATCAAGTGACGGAAGGCTATGTCGAGAACTCCATTCAAACAAGTTTGATGTCACCCAACGTATCACAGAACGCATCAATATCAGAGTGAACGAGAGTGCGGCAACTACACACAAGCGCTCCGAAACGCACACACACAAGCTCGTAGTTCACCTACATTAGCACACGGAAAAAAGCATGGGAAAGGAGTACCCCGATGACGCGGCTGTCATCACAAACACGGATCGGGCAGCGTATGTTGCTGTAGTAACGGAGAATAACAAGTATGTCACTGAGCGCTGCCGATCTTATTTAAACCTTGTTTCTTTATTGGAAATAGAAAAATTTATTATATATTCAAAACTAGCCAAAACTATTTTTGATAATATGTCCGACTTTAAATATGTACCTCCATGTAAATGCTTTCCAATAATATATTTAAAAAAATTATACATTCGCATGCGGATATATTACGTTATTAAATTTAATAACGCAGCTTTCAAAACTGGCCGAGCGAGGCGTAAATATTTTGCTGTGTCCAATTTGTAAATTAATATTTGATTACGATTGTACTTTATAATGATATAAGTATTTTATAGTGTACACCTAAATTGTGTGTTTCATTTATAATATATAAGACACCCAAATTCACACAATAATAAATTAACTATGTGTGGCTCACTCAACCCTAGCCGGTAGCTACAGCTAGTACGTCAATTCAAGATCACGGCACTGTTGCCGCACTCTCGTTCACTCTGTCAATATTCTCCCAACTAGCCCACGACTATCGACATCAAGAGATGAGTCAACTCAGCTGATTCTCTATCCAGAAAATCCGAACGAGGGATCCTCAAACCTGGAACTACGTGTATCTCCCACGTTTACCCCACAGACAACTCAACATTCATTTTCACAGAGGACTGAAATTAAGTTACCGGGAAAAAACATCTCGTTAAATATCCAGAATTGTACATTTAATTTTTAATAAAATAAAGTCTTTTTTATTGCACTTATTGGACTATGTCACTTTCTCCTCTCGGTGAACAATGTACTATTATACTACACCTGCTTGGAAAGTACCTTGATACTTTATCAAATTTACGGTAGAAAGTACGTCATTGCATATCGAACAAATATGCGGGGAGAAAACGCATCTGAGCGGGAGAGAAAAGTGTATGAAAATCCATTTCTTACGTGGTTTTTCTTTTTTAATTTTGGGTAAGACTATGCGCCGGTAACCTAAATATCAAAAGCCAAAAAGTTTTTACAGCGAGTTTTTATCTCCAAGTTCGCAAAATGACACTGGCCACTAGCTGTGTGTTGGATGGTGTCGGGCTGGCAGTGCGACCCTGCGGCGGCAGGATAAACAATTTGAAAAAAGAACATGTGAAAATTGCAGACGCCATTGGCGCCATTTCCAATTTGTGTGTTGTTTGAGGATTCAGTTTTCGTAGAAAGTAAAATAAAACTATCAAAATAAGGTGTAGTATAAAGCACTATGTATCACTCGAGAGAAACTGCGATTCCCGATCTCAGGTGTTTTAAAGCCCTCGCCTACGGCTCGGGCTTCAAACGACACCCTCGGTCACTTTCTCCTCTCGGTGAACAATGTACTATAGTCATAAGTAGAATAATCGTGAATATAGACTCGACTTATTACTGTTTCATAAAAAAAGAACATTTTATTTTTGAAAATGGAACTAAAATCGGCGATCTCTTTGGTAGAATGCATGCAATGCGTTGCGGCTACAGAAGAAATTAAAACGAAGACACATTGGCGCGAAATCTTTACAATTTTTCTCTAATTGCAAATTGAATTGGTAGTGACCGTAGTTAATTTTAAAATAGTGAAAATGTCAAGCCATAAATCTGCCCAATACAAAGACAAATAAGGAGAGGAATTCGTTATAAGTGGAGAATTTCTAAAAATTGTCAAAGCCTACCAAGATCATTATTTTCAACTATCAAAACGGAAAATGCACAATGCAAGTTGTAGGCAAAAATAAATTAAGTAACATGCCAAAAGAGGTCGCCACCTGTCTAAATTTGCCTAATCCGGAACAGCACACTGGCCACTGTTTCCGAAGAACATCCGCCACTCTCTTGGCGGATTCTGGTGCAAATATAACAACGTTAAAACGCCACAGTGGATGGAGATCCGATCAAGTGACGGAAGGCTATGTCGAGAACTCCATTCAAACAAGTTTGATGTCACCCAACGTATCACAGAACGCATCAATATCAGAGTGAACGAGAGTGCGGCAACTACACACAAGCGCTCCGAAACGCACACACACAAGCTCGTAGTTCACCTACATTAGCACACGGAAAAAAGCATGGGAAAGGAGTACCCCGATGACGCGGCTGTCATCACAAACACGGATCGGGCAGCGTATGTTGCTGTAGTAACGGAGAATAACAAGTATGTCACTGAGCGCTGCCGATCTTATTTAAACCTTGTTTCTTTATTGGAAATAGAAAAATTTATTATATATTCAAAACTAGCCAAAACTATTTTTGATAATATGTCCGACTTTAAATATGTACCTCCATGTAAATGCTTTCCAATAATATATTTAAAAAAATTATACATTCGCATGCGGATATATTACGTTATTAAATTTAATAACGCAGCTTTCAAAACTGGCCGAGCGAGGCGTAAATATTTTGCTGTGTCCAATTTGTAAATTAATATTTGATTACGATTGTACTTTATAATGATATAAGTATTTTATAGTGTACACCTAAATTGTGTGTTTCATTTATAATATATAAGACACCCAAATTCACACAATAATAAATTAACTATGTGTGGCTCACTCAACCCTAGCCGGTAGCTACAGCTAGTACGTCAATTCAAGATCACGGCACTGTTGCCGCACTCTCGTTCACTCTGTCAATGTTCTCCCAACTAGCCCACGACTATCGACATCAAGAGATGAGTCAACTCAGCTGATTCTCTATCCAGAAAATCCGAACGAGGGATCCTCAAACCTGGAACTACGTGTATCTCCCACGTTTACCCCACAGACAACTCAACATTCATTTTCACAGAGGACTGAAATTAAGTTACCGGGAAAAAACATCTCGTTAAATAATATCCAGAATTGTACATTTAATTTTTAATAAAATAAAGTCTTTTTTATTGCACTTATTGGACTATTTTATTTTCTCGCAATCGTAGTGAAAAGTAAAGTGTGACACACGGCGCTAAAAACCCATTAAAACTCGGTTTCTATTTACCCCCTCGCTAAAGCTCGGGAGTAAAACTACCTCGTATATAATGGGTCATTTTAGCTCCTTGTTTAACAATCTACTATTGTTTGGTATCTTAGTATTTTGTAAATATTATGTTTGCTAAAATACTTTTAGTAATATATAACTGGTTCTATTGTGACATCTTAGGTGACATTAATTTTAAATATGCTTAACCTACAATAAAAAAAAATTCTTAGACAACACTTGTTTTTTGGAAAGAGATTGCCGATTGCCTCAATCGGCATTTTCAGCTTCATCGGGCTTGTTTGGGGGCGGCGAGAAACTTAAAGGGTTCCTCAAGCCGTGTGAAACGAATCAGCTTTGGAGGTTTTCTAGAGGGAACGGCATCACGCACTTAAGTGCGTGTCCCCCGGGCCCTAGTAAATTCTCCAAAAGGTTCGGATCGGATCGGGGGGCGGAACAACCGGGCCGTGGTGGGCGTGGTGGAGGAGAGAGTGATAAACTGTTTGAAGAACTGGTTTTACTTAAGTCTCAATTAAAACCATAATAATATATTGTTGTCACGTTTGAGCGATCAATGCGATTTACATGTAAAAAAAATAAACTTTCATTAAAGAACTGTTGCTTTTTACAAAAGTATTTTATCTATAAAAAGTATTCAAGATACGTATTTTATATCCAGTATTTCAGATACCATTCCAGAAAGTTATTTGCATCTGGTATCTGAAATACTTAATTTAAACGTATTTTGCATTTGGTATTCCAGATACTTTATTTATGGTACTGAAATTATGGTACTGAACAAAGATATATCTAGCACTTGGTTGCTTGCCTCGTAGGTCAATTATCGGAGCGGCGGTGTATGACGAAGATAACATCCATCATCTTTGATTCCGGTTTTCCGAAGTTTTTAATTTTGTGGCCAGTCAAACAAACCTTTAAATTCGTAATAATGAACAGACTAATTCCTATTTGACTTGATTGTTATCGATACCTTGGTTCCATACTTTAAGTCCATGAAACAACGATGTAAGTTGTCGGCTTGATATCAAGACTTTCGATACTCGTTTAGTTAGTGTAGGGGTGGTTCGAGGCATTTCGAGGGTATAAATAAAAAAGAAAATAGGTTTCTACAAAACAATGTTCAAAAAACACAAAAATGTCTTAGCTTAATCAATAAAATAATTTGTTTCACTATAGTAAGAGTCAAGGCGCAGGCGGGACCTCGTCCTCGGAGTCCAGGTCCAGCACGTGCATGTTCGCGTCCAGGACGTCGATGGTCTCCGCTATCTTGGCAGCCGTGTCTTTCTCCGCCGGCCGCGCGTGCGGCTTCAGCAGAATCGTGAACCAACCCTGCATCACGGATATGAAAAACTTCCCGAAGTCGCGGAAGGCGTTCAGGTCGCCCGTCCCCAGCTTTATCGAGATCACGGAGCTCCGGGGGTCGTGGCAGAACGTCATCGTCAGCTGGAACACTATATTCAGAACCTGCTTGTCGACTTTGATGATCTCCTCCGTGATCTTGCCCTGCTTCTCCCGGAAACCTAGATCGATGACGCTGTAGAGCCGCGAGAACTGTTTCCGCTTCCATATCGCCTTCGTCACGTACCCCATGTACTTCTCCTTCTCTTTCCTCGAGTCCGGGTTCAGCTTCTCCTCGACCTTCCCCAGCTTGATCTTCAGCATGTCCTCGAAGATGACGCACACGAGGTCGCGCACCACCGACTTCCAGTCCGGGTCGACGATGCTGACGATGATGCGCGGGAACAGGTTCACCCGGTACTCCGGGTGGCTTTTCACTTTGACGATCTTGGGTTTCTGCAGCAGAATGATCCGGAGGAACTTCTCCCATTTGGTAGCCTTCTCGCTCTCGTAGGCGTCGGCGGCGAACCGGAAGTAGGCGCGCAGCTCGGCGGTGAGCTTGCCGGAAATGGCGGAGGCGACGTTGTGGCACTGCTCGAACGGGTCCTGCACGCACATCGCCGTGTTCACGCGCAGCGGCAGCACCAGCTGCGCGTGAACGTTGGCCTTGTACCGCTGGAACTCCGCCGGGATCACGTTCATGTCTTTGAACGTGTCTTTTCTCACGGGGATACCTAGAAACGGGCACACGACCAGCTCCTCGAAGTTGAATTCGGAGTAGAATTGGAAGAAGCCGCCTAGAAGCTCGGGGACGGCGAGGCCGTCGGTGGAAGGTTTGCGTTCGAGTTTGCGGGAGTCGAAGCCGGTGTTCCAGGAGTCGACCACGACGTCGTTGACGGGGTCCTCCTGGAGGGAGCAGACGGCGGGGACCACGCTGAGGGGCGGCTGCTGGAGGTAGAAGAGCACGAGCAGGGTGAGGGCGTAGTTGGTGAGCTTGCCGGTGCCGGAGAGCTGGTGCGCGGCGGCCCAGTACTTGACGGCGACGGCCAGCGGCACCAGGCGCGCGTCGGCGTGCAGCAGCGCGGCCACCAGCTTGCTGTTCTGTGCGCCCAGCGGCGTCTTGAACGTCAGGTCGCAGTTCGTCTCCGTGGGGATGTGGAAGAATTTAACTATGGGCGTGTTGGCGCGCGGGATCGACAGGATCTCGGAGAACACCTGCAGGGAGAGATTCGTTTCTTCAGTGGATTGAGTTGTGAATGGATCGCTTTAGATACGTACTCTTGCAAAGTATCTGAACGTTTGACAAAAACAAACTTATTACAATAAAAGTCGAGTTGCAGTTTTGTTTTTTCAGACTTCATTCAAAAGCGTACCAGACCGTCATCGACAAAAGATTGATTTTTGCAAATGTTCATTACATTAGGTCAGGTTTGAAACCACACATCATTCTGACGCTAACTGTACTAATGTGCTGTGTAATTATTACACAAACGTGTATGTACAAGTGTGTCGTATATGTATAAACTTCGACTCTTTAAAAATTTTTATTTTATTCTAAATTGTATAACTGTCTGTCACTACTCAACTCAATATTGGTAACTTATTTGCTTATTGATTTAGGAGCTTATTTTTATGCATTTTGGATTCACATATATAAAACTGTTCAGCCAACTTGTATCCTGGGTGTTATTGTATAAAGTACTTGTGCAGATCAAACTTTAAAATGAAATTATTTATTATCGGCATGTGACGATGCACAGCATCTGTGAGAGTGCGTCTACTTCCGTTCTACCAACTTCCTGTCTATAACTTCCGCCATATTGTTTTTATTGCTGCTAAATAGTAGCTCAACTGACTTACTTCTGTTTGGCGCCATTTTGTAGTCACCTTAGGAGCTCCTTGAGCGCAGCGTGCTCATAGCGTCGTTACTTTTCGTTCGTGCGACATCTTAATTTAGATACTCGGAAAAATTTTATTTTCGTTTTCAAGTTTTGCCTGTGCTATAGTGAAAATGAGCGACAGTGAAGCAAATGAGTGTTTCGATCGCTCGGGACGCACCGAGGGCGACGAAAGATCGTCGCAGCCGCGTGGGCGTGGGCCTAGCGATAGCAGACGCAGCTCGAAGCGTCGCCGTTCACATAGCAACAGCTCAGAGTCGTTGCCTAACGATTCCTCGGACAGTGAGGTAACACGCAGAAGTCTAGGTAAGTCAAATACTGATATTAAAGAGCTTATGAACAAAGTGAAAGTGTTAACAGATGTATTGCTACAAAATGTAGTACTACCTTCTCAGTCAATTTTTAATGAGAACTTTATTGAAAATACGGCTAGTTCGACCGCAAAAGATGGCACGTCCATCACAACGCTACCGGCGGCACAAGGGCCGTTACCCGAACCGTTGCCGGGACCCAGCGGCTTAACAAAATCAGATTTTCAATTACATCGCCCTACGGTTGCTGTTGATACTAATGCGGTCGAACCCCGTCTTTTAAGCCTTGGTGTTGTAAATACAGTTTTGAAAGACCCGAAGATCCTGCCTGCTCACCCGGAGCATTTAAAACGTCTAGAGTTTTTACAAAAATTTGGGGATCAGTGTTGGAAAGATGTTCGATACACAGATTCGTTAAAAGCACATTGCGCCTCGCCTGGTTTCGTAGACCTTGAGGTTAACGACGAGCTTAGACAGTTTCTCAAAGGTAAGGACTTCGTCGCAAACTCGGAAAAAATATTAGCAGCAATTTGTAATGGTCTTATTACCCAGCGCGAGCTTCTTAACGAGGCTTTACAACAGTTTATTAACTGGACAACTTCTTCTCAATCAGTACTATCCGCTGATAGCATTTTCGACAAAATATCAGATCTTTTTCAACCTACCACCAAATTTCACAAAACGAGTGAAGAGATAATGCAGATGGTTTGTGGAAAAAGGGCCGAATATATTGAAAACCGCCGGAAGCGTATCCTGAACGAAATACCTAACAAAAATCTTCGCGAGGGTCTGCGTAAGATACCTCCGAGTTCAAGGCACCTCTTCGACGAGGGTCTATTGTGTACTTACATACAAAATACGGGTGGAATGGAGAAATGGGTAAGACCTTGGTTCTCCGCGGATAGGGTGACCAGTAAGCCAAATCATACCATCAAACTAAACAAACAAGGCTCTACTCGTGACTTCAGCAACCAGCCCTTTCGTTCCAGAGACGAAGAGAGCAGGCCTAATAAGCCATTTGCAGGGTCCTCAAAGCAGCAGGATTCGAAGAGAGCGAAAAAGCCCTTTAAGAAAAACGGTCACCCCGGTAAGAAACACTTTGATAAATGACTATCAACTACATCAACCCAAGTTTTATGGAGGCTGCCTTCGAGCGTATCGGAGGCAGTGGCAGGCGCTTCGGGCTCCGCAGGCTCTTCTCGACATGATTACGGGAATGCGTCTGCCATTCACCTCCAAACCTGTGCTCGTACGTCCGACGACCAGGGTTCTTCGTCGCTTCAAAACACCACAATCACCAGATATGTCCCAACAAATACACACACTGTTGGAACAAGGCGTTTTGGAGGTACCAGACCAGCGACAGGTCGGCCCCAGTTTCTTCTCGACCATGTTCCTGACGAAGAAGAGCGACGGATCGTTCAGACCCATTTTCAATCTGAAACACTTGGACGAGTCGATAATTCCAAAACCATTCAAACTGATCTCTCAGTTCCAGATACCTCAGTTTCTTCAAAAGGGCGATTGGATGGTGAAGCTGGACCTCTCATCAGCATACTTTCACGTGCCTATAGCCGAGGGTCACAGAAGGTTCCTTCGGCTGGTCTACGACCACCAGATGCAGAACCAGGTCCTCCAAATGACATGCCTACTCTTCGGCTTATCATGCGCGCCGAAGAATTTCGCCGCTCTAACCAACTGGGTGGCTCAGCACCTTCGAGATCAAGGTATGAGAATTGTGGTATACTTGGACGACTACTTGCTGGTAAACCAGGCTCGTCCTCTCCTGCAGGCTCAAGTGCAGATGGTTATAAAAACTGTAGAGAGCCTAGGATGGACCATCAACTACGAAAAGTCTTTGACCGAACCCAGTCAGAAACTGGAATTTCTGGGTCTGACCTGGGACACAAACCTCGGACTCAAGGGCCTCCCAGAAAGAAAAGCGTACATAATAAAAACTATCTCCAAAAAAGCCGACGAGCAAAGGAACGATGTCGCTCATGGAGACACAAGTAGTCCTAGGCACTCTCAACTTCGCCAACTTTGTTATTCCCAGAGCTGGGAATAACAAAGTTGGCGAAATGTGTTGGCGAAATGTTATTCCGACGGTTGCTGAGGGAGACTCCGCACAGTCAACACAGCATACCGGCACCAGTTGTAAGCGACTTAGAGTGGTGGATAGCTACCTTGAAAGATCATCAGGTAACGAGCAGCTTACATCCAACACTCATACAACACTTCCTTACAACAGATGCAGCAGACTACGGCTGGGGGGCTCAGATGGACGACCAAATAGTATCGGGCGGATGGACCTCCAGCCAGAGTCGATGGCATTGCAATCGCAAGGAGATGTTTGCCATCATAGCAGCGGTAATCCACTTCAGATCCCATCTTCAGAGACGACATGTGATTTTACAGTCCGACAATCGAACCGTTGTAGCATACATCCGCAAGGAAGGCGGAACACGATCAACGCCTCTGCTCAACATGACGTACCGCTTGCTAAATCTCCTAGACCGGTGGAAGATCATGATGACAGCGGAGTACCTCCCGGGCAGGTACAACGACGTAGCAGACAGACTGTCCCGGGGAAGACAACCAGCCGAGTGGCACCTGCTGCGACCAGCTGTGCGAGCAGCATTTCACAACTTCGAAGTTCCTCAGATCGATCTGTTTGCAACCAAACAAACCAGAGTTGTGGAAAGGTATGTAACAAAAGATTGTCGGGATGGCTCAGCGCAGTTTTGCAACGCATTCAGCAGACAGTGGCAGTTTCAGCTGGCGTGGGTATTCCCACCACCGAGCCTTCTGCCCCGGGTGCTGCACCACCTGAACACTGCGCAAGGGGTGTACTTGGTGGTGGCACCGATGTGGGAGAATGCGTTTTGGCTGCCAGATCTTTGCCGGCGTGCAATGTGCGAACCGTTCAAGGTCCAGAACTTAGCATTGGTTCTGATAGATCAGAGCACAGGGCTTCCACCGCCTCAGGTTCGAAACATGGAACTGTACATTTGGAAAATTGGGGGTGGGGTGACGTCACAGGAACCTGGACTGAAGCAAAGCGAACCTTGCTAGAATCGGCTGGAGAGATTTTACTTTAAGGTCTTATAAGCCTGCGTGGGCCAGGTGGGTAAAATGGTGTGGAGGGAATAATCTGGACCATAAACATACTGAAGGTGTAGGTTTGTCTAGATTCTTGGCATATCTGTATCTTGAAGAAGGGTTAGCTTATCCAACAATTTTACTTCATAAATCGGTTGTATTGTCATTCGGAAAAACATTAAGTAATAAAAATTTAAATTCGCATTTCTTAGTAAAACATATTTTAAAAGCCATCTCTCTTCAGAAACCGAGAGCAGAGAAACCACGTGTCTGGGATCCAAGTGACCTGGTCGCTTGGCTACAAGGTAATTCACCATGTAATGACACATTGCTCGAAGCTTCACGCAGGTTAGCGTGTCTACTACTTCTAGCGTCGGGCCGACGGGTACATGACCTCACCTTGCTAAGAGTTTCCACAAGTCACTACACCGATGCCGGCGACCACATCATCCTAAGCCCAGTTTTTGGTTCCAAGACAGACACAGCTTCATATAGACAATCAGGTTGGAAATTGTTAAAACATAGTAATAATAATATCTGTCCCGTATTTTGGTTAAGAAAAGTTTTAGAACTTAGTGCACAGCGGCGAACACCCGAATGTAACAGTGCCCTATTTGTCACAATAAGAATTGGAAACTGGATTAAAACAGTGTTAAAAGACGCAAGGATATCTGCGTCTGCGGGTTCTGTACGCTCGGCAGTGGCCTCTCTAAACTGGCACGAAAATTTTCCTATCGAAGATATCCTAAGTAGAGGTAATTGGCAAAGTGAAAACACTTTTGCTAAATTTTATTGCAAACAAATTATCGGAAGAACACAATCACAAAATAATCTTTCAGTAAATTTTTAACCTATTTAGTACTTATGATCATAAGTGTGAATGTTTATGATTATAATTAAAAGTGATATTAAATTATAATTAATTATATAAAAAAGTAAATTTTTGATGATTGTTTCGGTGAGTATTATAATATTATAATATACACTGGTTTAATTATTTGAATGTTTTTCTGTTCCTTCAAGTTGTTCATGCCTTTATCTGCATCAAATAGCGTCGTTGGCAGTCACAAGGAGGTATAAACACGTCTCTCACAGATGCTGTGCATCGTCACATGCCGATAATAGTGCAAGTTTTACATAACAATAAAACTTGTATTATTGAGCAGAGACGATGCACAGCATCCATTTAAGGGCTTCTGGTAAGAGACTTCTATGAGCACGCTGCGCTCAAGGAGCTCCTAAGGTGACTACAAAATGGCGCCAAACAGAAGTAAGTCAGTTGAGCTACTATTTAGCAGCAATAAAAACAATATGGCGGAAGTTATAGACAGGAAGTTGGTAGAACGGAAGTAGACGCACTCTCACAGATGCTGTGCATCGTCTCTGCTCAATAATACAAGTTTTATTGTTATGTAAAACTTGCACAATTTTGCGCACGAGCAGCGTACAGACGCCTGCACATCAACCTATCCAAAACTGTCAAATTTCTGCAATACATTTTCAACCATATAACGTAGTAATAAAGTTCAAATTCTATTGAGGAAATTTGACAGTTTGAGGTAGTCTGATGTACATGAGGAGATGTAATTACATTTTTACGCTCATCCTATTCAGCTAACTATACGGTACCATGCAAAAATGCATTAAAATAATAATAAAAAATGAACGAGCCTTGCAGTAGTCGCATATGATGTGTAACATTTGACATCTCACCTTTTGAAATCAATATTACAATAGAAAATAGAATATAGAATTCTAGGACTGGCAGACTAAAGCACATAAGTCACAATAACGTATTTTTCTTTTCTTTCTTTATTATTTTTATTTTTTTTTAATTTTTATTTCGCTAGCAAACTCACAGACGAACTACTGACTAAGATATATGTATATTTCATGCACTGGCTTACTTCAAAAACATGGAGACTGCTGAAGGCAAGCTTCAGTCACACTGTTACTGTTACTTTTTCTACGAAATCACTCCCACATATTATTGTATATACAACCTTATTTTTAGTTTATACGAAAATGGAAACACGGGTCAAATATTTTCATTTAAAGAATAAGTACAATTTTTTTTTAATAATATCTTGAAAGCTCACGAAGTTACAAGCTATTTGTGCTGTCCTGTCGTCGTGCGAGCGTGGTCACCCTATCCGATCCGAACCCTTCAGAGACTCTGGGAGGGCACGGGGACGCGCACTTTTAAGTGTGCGATGCCGTACCCTCTAGAAATCCTCCGAAGGTCATTCGTTTCAACACGGCTTGAGGGGTACCTCAACCTCGAGGTACGTAAAGGGTACTTTACGTACCTCGCCGCCCCTAAAACAAGCCCGGTGAAGCTGAAAATGCTCCTCGGCAATCAGCAGTCTCTCTCCAAAAAAAAAAAAAAAAAGAGCGTGGTCACATACAGCACGCGACACTGCACTTATTGATTACCGTATTGGTATCGTTAACACCACACACAGCTAGCGTTCGTACCATTTCTGTGTACTGACCGTTAGTGTAACGAAATCACATTTTCTCGATACGGAAACTAACACTGCGTGGGAACAAGAGGCAGGCAGCACGCGCGGGGCGCATGCGACACATACACATCGGTCGATAGCTTCCGGGTGACTGACACGGGGGGTGGGGGTGGCGTGGTGCGTCCACGTGTTGTGGAGCCGGCGCGTGCCAAAACAGTTTTCAGGTTTCGTATAAACTAAAAATAACATTGTATAGAAGGCGAGCCGATCACACTGTTACGGATCACACTGTTACGACCCTTCTTCCGTCCCTTTTCTACGAAATCACTCCCACAATATGGCGAGCGGAAAGATGTTACACATCAAAAAAATACAATGAAATAAAAAAAATTGAAAAATAACAAAGAAATTACATTCAAATGAAACAACTTCTACGGATCTACTCGCGTTTATTTCATACATTATTTTTAATTAATGTTTATCAACGGTGATTCTCACCACCATCCTAGACAGTTGGCTACTGTGGGGAAATCTACAGTAGATCTAGTCTTTTAGAGAGCACGCGGCATCTGTGACACCCAACACCTGGCTACTGAGCTTCAGCATGCCAAGCACGTACTACAGGATAATAAACTGAAAGTACCACGGCTTCGTCACAGAAAACGCAATAAACCAACCACAGCCAACTTGCTGTACTTCCATATATGAAAAGTGTCACTGACAAGATTGGAAATATCTTAAAGCGAGCTTCAATCAACACTTACTTCAAGCCGCCGAAGAAGATCAACCAATTTGTACGACGTGTCAAGTGCAACTGACGCCTTCAAGATGCAGGCGTGTACAAACTGGACTGCGACTGTCGACATCGGGCAAACAAAGAAATATGTACACATAGCCGACGTCAAGCATAAGCACGAAAATAAGTCTGCAGCATGCGAACATGCCCTAGATGGCGTAATGGTTGGGCCATTACATCAGATTAGATGAAGCTCAAATACTCGCTAGAGAACATCGATTCCTCCCTAGGATGATACGCGAGGCTATTGAAACAAAAACCGGCAAAGTACGAGTCGGATTCGCGCACGAAGGGTACCTTACCAATACCTATATAAACGGCAAAAAAATCATGTCTGTTGTATGGGAGCTCCCGTAAATATTTATTTTATTCTGTTTTTTAGTATTTGTTTTAATAGCGGCAACAGAAATACACCATCTGTGAAAATTTCAACTGTCTAGCTATCACGGTTCATGAGATACAGCCTGGTGACCACAGACCTACTGGACCTACCGGTCACGTTTACCCTTTGGGTACGGAACCCTAAGAACATCTTAATTTCAATAGAGAAGATGGTTGGAATATACCACCAGCGTAGGATCACATCATGCAAAATATTAAATCCTAGCCCCAACACCATACTGCCAGACCAACAGATACTCTAAGCTCTTTCTGCGTAAAACGGAACGCACGTGATTAAATTTAAATGAGGGTAAGTATACAAGCTACTAACTAATTATGAGACAACCCACTAACACCTCAGTCACCCTGAAACCACGGACCCTGCAAAGGGTTCGAAACGTCAGTCAGGATAAACATTAATTAAAACTAATATATAAAATGAACGCAAGTAGATCCGTACAAGTTGTTTCATTTCAATGTGTAGTGTTCGCGTAAACTTTAGCAAACAATCTAAAGAAATTACACGAACAAAACAATCATAATAAATTACAATTAACTTTGAGGCTGTATGGTGCAGTTTCTCTGCCTTACTTGTAAAACTGTCTACTGTCTAATCTGTTTTGTCTATGGCTGAAAACTTTTTACCTACTATTATAATTATAATATATTAGAAAAAATTATTGTGAACCTGTATTAAAAAAACTTTCGAATACAATGCGTTGCGCTGCGTGCGTGCGTGCGTGCGCGTGTGTGTGTGTGGTGCGTGCGTTACCCAGGGGTGCAGCTCCAGCAGCCGCTTGGCGCGCTGCACGTGGTTGGCGTGCGGGTGCCGGTACTGCGGCGGCACCAGCACGAAGCAGTCCGCGTCCGACGATTTCACGCCCAGCCCCGTCGTGATCGACCCGAACGGGATCGCCGTGCACCCTGACATCCATTTACGTACATGAGAAACAATAATTTATAACATTTTCAGAAAAAACGTACATTTAGATCACAATTATATCCACTCCCCCACAGCCACCTGTCCCGGCCACTGGCCCGGCTTACCCGGCCACTGCGGCTGCAGCGCCTGCTCCACGTCGCTGTAGAGCGCGCTGATGTGCGCCACCTCCTCCTGCGTGAGGCGCACGGCCGCCAGGAGCCGCTCCAGCTGTTGCGCCACGTCCCCGGACAGGTCGATCTCCTTCGGCTCGATGATCGTCCCTGTTGTTGGACGAGCTGTTATTGATCACTGTCATGTTGCTTAATGTCATTGTCAACGAACCACTTATATGATGAACATGATAAGAGTTCCATTTATAATAACTCTAATGCAAGTGAACATAATAGTTTAAAAAGTAGCATCGTTAATTTGCCTCTAAAACACAGTCACATTATAGTCATTGAGTAATCTTGTGTGGGAATACGTACAACTCTCTGCTGCCCGTAAAAGTAATTAACTTCTTATAAACAGACGTATGTCTGTAAGAAAGCGTATTTCACCAAGACTTATCAACCACGGATGGAACTCACTATATTACCTACTTAACTGTCGACAAACTAACATTGATGTTTTGGCGACATACTTAAACGATATAGGTGATAGATGGTGGTAGCTCGTCAGAAAGACCAAGCTACCTATCAAACCGAGCACAATATGTATCTCCACTGGGAATCAAACCCGAAACCGGTGACAAAGCGACTAGATTACAGAGTTATTTATTGAAAGACAAAGTTTTGAAGAACTTGAAATAACTACATCCTGGCCGTAAAATTTACAATTCGCCAATAGCTCGGCCGTCATTATAACATTTACACAATAACATCCATGCGTCGAATTTCTAAAACACCATCAATTTCTACATCTAATTAAGCATTTACTAGAAGCCATTCGCGTGATGTAAATACACACTTAGAATCAAACTACCAATCTTATACTGTGCCTGTAACCGCCAGCTGCCGCACCGCGCGAATTCAGGATCGAGAGCTAAGGAAAACTTGAAAATAATTTGTTGTACAGCGTACTAGGGTTTTAAGACAGCTAAAAACTTAAGGCGCCCACTCCGAAGTTTTTCTAGGCGCTGCTGCCATCAGACAAGCGTGTCCCCGTGCCTTAACACGTTCTCCGAAGCGTATCGAGTCTAATGACGGCTAAGCAGGGCTACCGACTTGGAGGTGTAGCACATAATGTGTATTGTATCAAGTGATTACGTCATCGGCGGGATACCGTTGTGAGCCGCGCGTCAGAGGAACGCAGCGTACACGCAGCGATTTTTGTGCGAACATATAGACGCTCGAATCTCTATAAGAAGGGCCGTATAAGCGGCGGCACGTAAGTCTAGCGCTGAACGAAACGTCGTGGGGATAGCTGTGCATGAGTATTGTCGCGCGACCAATGTGGGGCACGGAATGCGAGTAAAGAGCCAATTGGCGCTACGCACGCACGTCCGCCCTTCCCCAGCCCCCTGTGATACCTTAATTTTGACTTCTTCGCAAAAACGGTCAGCGCTAGACTTAAAATACCAGACAGACTACGTGCTATACCTCCAAGCGGGTACCCGGCTGAGACAAGTGCCGACGTTAGCGTACAAACCTTTCTGTTTACTTCTCGAGAAGTCTCTTTTGGCTGCGGGTTTTGATAGTTCTTTGCTCTTCTCTGTTGTGAAAGGCCTGACGGTGAGGAATTCGCCATAGATGTTGATTTTTTGGGATGCCATCACTGCTTTCGCCGCATCTTCAGGCTTCTGGTAGACCAGCGAGGCGAAGGTGACGTTGAGCCTCGCCACTGTGACCGGGCCGAACTTGCCGAAGACGCGCGTCAGGTCTTGCGGCTGTGAATACGGGGGGTAACCTACAAGTCATAAGTTTTGCGTCAGAATGTTACGCGCGGCGACGTTGGAGGCGACTCCCCAACGCGAAACCAAAGAGCTTCTGCTAAAAGGTTATATAGCAACTTTAAATAGGTGACATTACATTGACCTGGGGTTGTAGCTTCTTTACCTCCAGCTTAAATGTTAAACGAGTAGAATACGCAGACAAAACTGTGATGTCAACATCGTACCTTCATCTGATTTTACCCTGAGCCAGCCCATTTGCTATGCGATAACAAAATGGCAGCAAGACAGCATGTTCCGTTCAGTGTAAGGCTGCGGCCCTTAAACGCAAAGGTAATCTTATTTCCACCATAACTAGTTTATAGGTAACTGAGAAAGTATGATTTACCAAGAATTTAACACATATTTCCATTTCCCCCTTATGTAAAAACATAAATCTCGCGCAGCAAAAATTTGTTGACGGCTTATTTAATATAATACTAACATTTGTAAACCATGCATAGGTACATCAGTAACATTGAATATGTTGTGAAGCATCACATCACGTCCGTTGGCACTACCAGAAAGATTGCCAACAGCCCTACCGATGTCAAATGATGTGTATGTAGGCATCTACTGACATAAACAGTTTAATAGCTCAGTCTTAATATGTTTTGGGGCAGAACAATTTAAGGTCAGGTAATTAAGCAAATAATATTCAACTCTTGGTATTTTGTTATTGTTTTAGATTGTGCTATTAAAATGTTTAAGAAAAATTGCTCGGAAGATTTCCAATGTTTCTTTTATAAATATCAATAGTATAGCGTTATAATAACGATTTAAATAATGTAAGGTAAACATGTGAGCTAGATCTAAAACGAAATTGGAAACCCCCGTGCTGTAATCGCTAACACAAAATGCACCGTAACACTACAGACAAAGCACATAATTTGAAGCGGAACTAAATGCGTCTTAAATGCGTCAACCAATCCAAGGAGGTAGCGACTTCGAAATCCAGTACCTTTCTCCCATTCCCAAAAATATTGGTCTTTTGCCAGTCTCAATTGCTCTCTGCACCAATATTTAAAGATTTTGAGTTCTCTGCGCGCTTCATGGGGTCGACGGGCGTACGCGAGCTTCCGTTGGACGCATTCGTTAGTTTTCATGAAGCGAGCCATCAACTCTGGCGCCACCCATAATTTGAATTTCTTGTTTTTATATGTGTGCGCGTAAAAACCGGACAGGTATGCGACTACCACGTCCGCGGCTACACCCGAGTGGTCAGCCATTTGGGAATCATTGGGTTGGGCTTTTGCGTGAGCCGTCTTCATTAAATGCATACTGTCGTCCGGTGGGTTTACAATACTCCTGCTATGATGGGGCGTAGCGACGCTATCTGCAATTATTCATGGCGAACAAAGATACGTCAACTTAACGAAAAAAAAGGACAATTTTAAAGGCCTCATAATACGCCGATGTCCAAATTAATTTTCAATTCTCCGCTTAGTTTGCGAACATCACGCACGTCATAAAGCTCGCCGGCTGTCAGTCTGGGTGCAGCAGTGGCAGTGAAGTTACGGTGACACCAGACCACGTCACAACGTGGTCTGGACAAGGTATTGATTCTTCAATCTGGTCTTGATAAGTCTACCCACGTATTATACAAGAGCTACCTCATTTTGATGTTTTATGATAATTGTTGATGTATCTCATTACCCCTGCTTTTGTTTCGAGTGTTTGTTGATTGCTATTGAGCATTTTCAGCTTTACCGGGCTTTTTTAGGGCGGCGAGATACTTAGGGGTGGAACGAAGCACCGCCAGAGATTTTCTGATGGAACGGCATCACGCACTAGTGCGTGTCCCCGTGCCCTACTAGATTCTCCGTAATTATAAAAAATATACAATAATAATCTTGTTACTAAATCCATTAAGTAAGCCAATGCTTGTGCTTGGAACTCGTTCACGCTCACAGGCGGTTTTAAAACCTCCTATTAGGCTGACGCCCTTTGTCTCCATTTAACGAATGTCTAATCTCGATTTGATCACTGCAGCTAGTGTTAATGAAACAAAATGATTATACACGCATTGGGAAAACAAACAGCAAAGTGAATGAACTACAATGCAGCTAACATTGGATAGATTTGTAACTTTCGCGTTGCAATTAATTAACACTTAATACACGGGACTGAACGTGACGTGACCTGTGACCTCTAAATATATTTATGGGTGCGTCCGTATGCTTCTCCACGTGCCAAAACTATTTAATTATTTCTAGTTCATCATCATCATCAACTATACTAGTCCACTGCTTTACATAGGCCTCTCCACACGCCACCGAGCACGATCCGCGGCTACTCTCATCCAGCTCTTGCCAACCACCTTACGAAGATCGTCGCTCCACCTAGTCTGAGGGCGTCCTACACTACGTTTGCCGATACGCAGTCTCCACTCGAGAACTCGTTTACCCCAACTGTTGTCGGTTTTGCGGCTAATATGACCGGCCTACTGCCACTTCAGCTTGCTGATCCGATGGGTTATGTCGATTACTTTCGTTCTCTGTCGGATCACCTCATTCCGAAGTCAATCCTTCAGAGAAACTCCGAGCATAGCCCTTTCCATAGCTCGCTAAGCGACTTTACATTTCTGAACCAGCCCTACCGTGAGTGGCCACGTTTCGGCTTCGTATGTCATGACCGGTAGGACGCACTGATTGAAGATTTTCGTCTTTAGATTTTGTGGACTACCTATTCGAAGTAGCGATGGACAGAATTGGGCTCGAACGAACCAAGAAAAGGCAAACTTGTTTGCCGAGCATTTGTCAATGGTGTTTAGGCCAAATGAGAGCCCAGACGTTGAATCAGATAAAGCGGTTGCAACCGGTATGGAGGCAACCGCTTTATCGCTTTATCTTTATCAGATCCATTTGGAATACCTGACCGAGTATGGACTTGGTCAGGTATTCCACATGGATCTGCCAGTGAAGTCAGTCTCACCTACAGAAGTCATGGGAACAATAAAACGGCTAGACAACAAGAAAGCCCCAGTTTTCGACGGGATCTCGAAGGAAGTCCTAAGAGAACTCCGCGAGATTCCGCGCAAAGCTATAGTGTTTCTAACTATAATTTACAACCCGGTGTTAGAATAGGCTACTTCCCTAGAGCTTGGAATGTTTCAAAGGTCACCATGATCTACAAAGCTGGTATACCCATAGGAGAAAATATATCATATAGACCGATTAGCCTACTACCAGTTGTCAAAGATCTTCGAAAAAATCCTACTCCGAAGATTGTTGCCGGAGTTGTCAGAGAGTAAAATCATACCAGACCATCAATTCGGGTTCAGGCAACAACATGGTACTATAGAGCAGATATACAGAGTGTGTGATACCATTCGACAGACCCTAGATGAACGCAAGTACTGCTCTTCAGCATTTCTTGACATCCAACAGGCATTCGATAAGGTGTGGCATGATGGGCTATTGTCGAAAATCAAGCAGTCTATATCTCATACGTACTACCCACTACTTGAATCATATCTCTCAGACCGAATATTTTTTGTGAATGTGGATGAAAGCTATTCAGCTTTTCATGATATAAAAGCAGGCGCACCCCAGGGGTCGGTGCTTGGACCCATGCTGTACAACTTGTATACCTCTGATTTCCCCTTGGCTCCAGGTGTTACCACTGCAACATTCGCGAACGATACCGCGATCCTTGCGAGCCACAAAGATGCAGCACAAGCTTCCGCGCTGTTGGAAACGGGACTGGATGCAGTACACAAATGGATGCAAAAGTGGAAAATAAAAGCCAGCATCTCAAAATCCGTTCAAGTAATATTTGCTCTTAGGAATGGAAATAGTCCCCTAGTCAAACTAGGAGAAACCACTTTGCCGCATGACGACTGTGTTAGATACTTGGGTCTCCATATTGATAGACGACTTACATGGAGACAACACATTCGCGCTAAAAAACGGAGCTGGTGATCAAACATTGGAACCTCAAAGTCAAAGTCAAATATTCTTTATTCAAATAAACTTTAGAAAAGTGCTTTTGAATCGTCCATAATTTTTTTACCTACTACCCATTCAGGACGTCTATTTTTTAGCTGTGGAGAAGAATGGGCGCAAGAAACTCCACAGCTTTAATTCATTATGTAACGACATTTACAAAATTATATGCCGTTACGTTACCAAGTTATACAAGTTTAAAAACCTTAACAATATATTGGATTAGAAATAGATTGGAGCATTTTAAACCCATGCTGTTTTGTCTTCAATGTAATCAGACACTTTATAATAAGCTTTTTTATAAAGCTTTTCTTTAATAGCGATTTTAAATTTATTAATATCTAGTTTTTGGATATTACTTGGAACTTTATTGTAAAAACGTACACACAGGCCTCTAAATGAATTATTTACTTTGTGGAGCCTAGTATTAGGTACTGCTAGTTTGTTTTTATTTCTAGTGTTTACATTGTGAATATCACTGTTTTTAGAAAAAGTTTCAATATTTTTATATACATACATTAGGTTCTCGTAAATATATTGTGATGCAACTGTCATTATATTAATATCTTTAAATCTCTCCCTAAGAGAATTACCAGCTTTTAGATTATAAATTGCTCGAATAGCCCGCTTCTGCAGCACAAAGATAGTTTGAATATCGGCAGCATTGCCCCACAGTAAAATGCCGTACGACATTACGCTATGGAAATAACTAAAGTAAACAAGTCTAGCTGTTTCAATGTCAGTGATCTGACGAATTTTCATTACTGCATAAGCCGCAGAGCTCAGTCTACTCGACAATTTATCTATATGTGGGCCCCACTGTAGCTTTGCATCCAACGTAATGCCTAGAAACACTGTGGTGTCCACAAGGTCCACATTCTTATCTTTAATTTTTACACTGGTTTTTACCTCCTTAACGTTGGGTAATACAAATCTTATACATTTGGTTGCTCTACTCTCCTCTACTGGATGCTTGGAAGGAATGCGCGACTTGTGTGTGACTTGTGCGATGTGTGGATGTATGGTATCCAGCTCTGGGGTAGTGCCTCCGACTCCAATATAAACGTCCTGCAACGCCAACAAAATAAGATCCTGCAATCCATCGCGAATGTGCCATGGTACATAACAAATGGCGAAATCCATGAACACCTCAACATGACCATTGTTAAGGAGGAAATACGTGCCGAGGCTGCTAAATACAAGAAGAAGCGGCTCATACATCATCCTAACGAGCTGGCTCGCCAATTGAGCATACAGCAGTATACCAGACGACTGAAGCGACATGACTTCCTGAAGCTTGAACATCTCTACTAGCGATATACTCGTGAGTAGAGGCTCCTATTGGAGAGCCCTTCTGCCACTGAACACTGAACACATCTGCCTATAGTCTGAACACTGATTGTACATTCGACAAGGAAGAAAAAAAAAAAGAAAAAAAAAAAAGATTTTGTGGAATAGGTGACGTTAAGACCCGACGTAATTTCTCATATGCTGCCCAGCCTAGCTGTATCCTTTTGTTAGCCTCTTACTCGAAGTTGTGTCTACCCAATTGCAAAATCTGCCCGAGGTAGACATATTCCTTAACAACTTCGAGAGCGCCGCCTTGTACTGCAGTAGGTCCCGGAATGGCATGTTCGTCGAACATAACCTTGGTTTTGTCCAAGTTCATCCGAAGACCGATGCTTTGTGAAGAATCAGCTAGGCCGTTCAGCATGAACCGTAATCCTGTAACTTTTCGGCCACGATGACGATGTCGTCCGCGAATCGCAAGTGTGAGATGTGTTCGCCGTTGATGTTAATGCCACGTCCTTTCCAGTCCGGCGTTTTAAACACATCCTCTAATGCATTTGTGAACAGTTTAGGGAGTTTCACATTCCCTTGTCTCACACCTCGATGCAAGGGGATATGCTTAGTCTGCTGGTTCTGTATTTGGACGGCCACGGTGGCAGCATTGTACAGACACCTCAACACTTGGATATATCGCCAATCGACTTGGCATCGTTGTAGGGATTCTAGAACGGCCCAGGTTTCTATAGCGTCCAATGCCTTCTCATAGTCCACAAATGCTAAGCACAGGGGCCGATTATACTCTTCGGTCTTCTGTATAATTTCGTAATCTCTGTATTTTTAGTTCAATGCTACGCAAACGTATTTAAATTCATGAGATACAGTGCGCTTTTATGGTGGATGGATCAATATGCGTCTAGTCCCGTGTGTTAAGTATTTAATTATTGATGAATGAAGGGTAGTGTTCGTTCGTGCGACGTTTGACTTATGGACTGACACTCACCTGTGACTATGATCTTTAGTGGGTCCGGCTGGCTGGCGGGGGCGGCGGGGGCGGCGGCTGCGGCTGCTGCGGGGGCCGGGGCGGGCGCGAGGCCAGCGATGGGAGCGGAGGTGGGAGCTGCGGCTGCGGCGGGGGCGGCGGTAGGGGTGGGGGCGCGCGGCTTGGCATTGTGACGCGGGGAGGCGGTACTGGCTACCGTCGCCGCACTAGCCTTTGCTTCCATACTTTAGGGAAATAGCTGCTCACCTATACAAGTCATACACTTTACATTATGTCAAAGACATTTGTACATAAGTTTTTAATTGTTTTGTGACGATTCAAAAGTACTTATAGTCTAGTCATTTGGTAGTTTTACCTGGAAAGTTTTCTGGGAGTTTCATAGAAATGCTCCAATGCGCGAGCAAAAACAAAAGTATGGAGTTTTTTTGTCGTGTATTTATGCTGATACGCCCCTAATGTATGAGACCCGCGCCTCGTACGCTGAAACTATTGATTTTACAAAAAAAAACAGGTAAATACATAAATTGTAGGAAACTCTCTCTAGTTTAATTTATTACATAAATATTTTTATCGTAAAACCAGTCGGAACAGAGTTATTCTCAAAAAATTGTTTTTGGGTGCCATTTTTCCAATATGGCGGCGCGAGCGGCAACGATAAGAGGTGGCAAAGTGAAAATTCGAAAAGAGCACGTCGAAATCTATTGAATCACCAATTTTCAACCCATTTTAAAGCTCCAAATGACTGTACTATTATTTATTTAGTAAATTTACTTGAATAAAGATTCATTTCATTTATATATTTATTTTAAATCTTTCAGATAAGATAAATTACATACTGTTGTTAGTTTCAAAACTATACAATTAATTATTAATTATTAAATAACTATTGCTTGGAAATAAGTATTAAGTTTCTTTAGTACAAATAATTTTTGATATTTGCTTTAGATGTTAGTTAATTTATTTTTATTGAATCCCGGATCCCGGAAATGGTTTTACTTATAAGTAGTTTTTTTACTTAATACACATGAAATTAATTGTATTGTAGTAGTGTTAAAAAAAAGATTATTTCACAACTAATGCGAACATGTAATTTACTTATCTTATCTTATCAATTTTACTACTACTAAAAACTTCAGGGATAAAAAGCAGCCATCTTCAGGGATAATGATGTGTAGAGGCATGTTGTGGCACAAACGATCTCAATACATAGAAATACAATGTTAGGGTTTCGAATTAGAATAGATTCTATGGCCCCACTAAGATAACATAAACTATAACGAGTATACATGGCATACAAAGTACGAAATCAGCTTTGTTTATCATCATCATCTCAACCTTGATTATGTTAGTTACTAATAATAGTTCAATCATCCTTTATAAAATTGTGTAGAAATTCATAATTGCCTGTAATGATCAGAGCGAGTCATCTCATTAAATGTGTTCAGTTTATCTATACTAATATTATAAAGTGGAAAGCTTTGTATATTTGTACAAATGTTTGTAACAAATGAACTCACAAAAAAACTGGACCGATTTAAAAAATATTTTCACTATTAGAATGCTACATTAGCACTGAGTAACATAGTCAACATGATAAAATTAAAAAATGTCCACCCGTGCGAAGCAGAGACAGGCCGCTAGTGTCATTATCAAGAAGTTTAATGGGTAGTTTGGTGGGATGATTAGTAATTGGTTTATAATTGTTTTCAAAGTGATTTTGTGTAAACTGTGAGTTGATTATGTTTAGTAACAATAAATTAAATAAATTAATATGAATATATGATAACAGTAAGATTTAAGTAAATAAATGGTAAAACCAAATAAGAATGGTGATGAAAAGCTTACACAATACAATATACCTATTGGTTATGATTATTTCAAATACATGCTATGTTGATTATTATATCAGTCACAGGACGACAACTTTCTCTTTAATGATAAGTGATAATTACCTACTTGTGCTAAAGATAGGCAAACAAACTAATGCTATGAGGGAAAGTCCACAAAAATATAATTAAGGATTAAATTAATGAACACCAAACCGTTACTGTTGTTAATTACGATTTTAAAAACATGATATCAACACAAACTTTAAAAATGGAACATACCGGTTTTGACTTTAACAACCTTGGAAAAGTATTTTGGCTTGATATATCCCTCTGTGTTTCCCGGGGAGAGAATCACTCCATTCTCAGACTCGTAAAATTTTAAGCCATCATTTAAGGCACTTTTTAAATTAATAAAAATATATAATTGTACGTCTTTTCTTATACCACTTATTATAGAAGGGTCTGCCAGCGTTCCTTTAGCAAAATGTATATGTCGTCGTCTCATACAACTAAGACCATCCTGTTTTATATGGGGCCACCATTTTAAATATGTACCATGAACAACTGTTGTATATTTTGGCTGTAATATAGCATAAAGATATTATTATATATATAATATTGATATTACATATAAGTATGTTTATAAAATAAAATCAAGTTACCCTAAAAAATTACAATGGCGACAATGTCAACAACCTCAACTCATTTATAGGGGCCAGCATATAATAATTATATAAATTAATAAAAAAGGATTACTTACTTCAGTGATGGGGAGTAGCTCAGCATCAGCTACTTGAGTGATGGAGTGGCCTTGATTGGCTTTTACTTCCAACAGCCCAGTCTGTGGGTTTAGCCTCAAGCGGAACCGCTGTTTGTCATTAGTCTGTACCACTCTTTCCAAGTCTGCTTTGTCATACCTCCCTCTCAATATCTTGTGTTGTAGAATACTATTGACATCTATGTATCCTTCAAGGCTGTAAGTAGTATTATTTAAAATCAAAAGGTAGTTTGGTAATAATTTAAGTAATAAATTCAGTATTATTGTATTACCTATTTTGTTAAATACTGTAGTCAACAATCATGGTACGTTTTGGAATAACAAAATTTTACTGAATACGAACCATACAGTAACATTCTACGTCGACTAGTTGTAGTTGTAGAGAATACTAACAAAAAGATTATTGCGACTTGTACTGACCTTATAGGCAGACCCTCCTTGATCGCACCGTGTCGTAGGAGCCAGGATAATGTCTTGCTTAACTGAATGTCTCTATTACTCATAAAAATACCACAAAAATAAGTCAACAGCAAAACCGAATGCTTAGTTAGTTACAACAAATTAAATACCACATGTGTAAAAGTAAAAAGCTATAAGATCATCATTATTCATCAAACTCTCAATGTCCAAGAAGAACTAAATAAAAATACAGCTAGTATCTACACTTATAATTTTGCAAAAGTATGTTCATAAGAACAAGTTGTAATTTTGGAAATGAAAATTCTGCTCAAGCTCGCCTAAAACAACAAAGGTTGAAACTTGCGAGACATCTGACGTTTCGTTTTGACGTGAGGATGACAAGAGTGACAGAAAATCGTTTAACTCAGTTCCATAGATAAAGGTAATATAATACTGTCTCAGTTCATGAACTTTTCTTGAGTAACTGTTTGATTTTCTTGTAAAAATTTATTGTTTACCAAAAATTTACTTAATACTGAACTAGCTCACCGGCGGACTTCGTACCGCTTTGACAGTTTCCATGATAAAACAAACAAAATTATTCGTCCGCTTAAGAACACCGTATCCCATGTTGGACCCCTATAGCAGCGCCATCTACCGGGTCCAATTATTGTAAATCGCACTTTACAGTTTCACATTTTTTTTAATTTGTGTTAAATAAATATTTAAATATAGGTTGAATTATTTTTCTTGTCCAGCAGAATAGAAAAATGATTTTTGGTTGCCTCTAACTACGATCTATAATTTACAGAATTTATAAAACAAGGAAAATTACTAAATAGATTATTTTTATAAATAAATTAATAATATATATATTTTTTATAAAATGTATAATTACTTGAATTAATTACTTAAATGTATACTTGGATTTGTAAACACAAAAAAGTTTGTGTTTTGTGTATTAAATTAAATGTTTTTATTTATCAGACAACAAAGTTCCTTAAACTACCTAAGTAGTTACAACTTACAACAAAAGATTAAAATTAAGAAGACGAAGTCTTATTCAGATTTAAGTAGTACCATACTTTATCATATATTATAAAACCTTACAAATACTGGGTAATTCATTGAAAACATAATAATAATGTTTACTTAAATATTTTTACAAAATAATATTAGTACGCAAGAATGATCTATGATCAAAAATTATGTGAAATGAATCGTAAAAATCAATGAGTGCATACCATAGACAAGGAAAGGAGACATAGAGTTAGGTCAGCTGACATAATTTTTATCATTGGTCTTGTGATAGGTTGTGATTCTCCGCCATTCTCGGTTCGTCTTTTCTGTCTTTCCCGTCCTGTGAGTTGGAATTTATATTTATTTTAGTTTACCGATTTTAATTATTGGTGATAGTGTTATTCATAAGGGAAATTTATTAAATCTTACAGTTTGGTAAATTGGTGCCTCTATCATTGTAGGTAATTTTTACCCAAAGTAATGTCACGCATTTGCTTATTCTTCAGTTAATTCCTAATTTTGCATACTATACAGTAAGTACATGCAATAAATACATCATTTCTTTTTTAAATTGATCAATTGTAATAACCTGCCTATTCACTTTTACAAAATAGCAGTCCCAAAAACTCAAGATCCGTACATCTATCATGTGACAGGGTTGCGAAGCTCAATGATACGATTATCCTGGAAAGAACCCTGATTGATCTAATGTGCTGAAACTTTTATTTTATTTACTGTACTGGTTTATCCCTTTTTTTCTAAACATGATTCGGTTGGGTTTCATATTGTGCCCTATCATTTCGTATTATTATTATAAGGACCACCTTCAGAAAAAGATATTAGATCAACAATAATCTAAGTTATAATAACTTGTATAGATATTTAGGATTCTTTAGACCGGTGTAGAATTACTTAATGCTGTAATTTAACTATAGAACAGCAATTTGGTCTGTGTCATTTAAAAACTCATTGGTTGGTAAGTCAGTGCTCTATTCAAAGACTTGGAAAGCTATGCATTCAAATTAAAAAGGTTTGCAACGGGTTGACACACTTGTAGACAGGAGCTAGACAACCCAGCTAAGAGCCGAGGTGCTCGGAGATCGATTTAATATACTGTAACATTTTTATTATAATACACAAAGTTAAGTGCAACTGTTATTCTTATTTTACATCCACCTTACAATAACAGGAGTAAAATGTAAAAGTAAAATTTGTCTCTTCCTTTCTGTTTATATCTACATGTGACCTACTAAAAGCTAATCCCTGATTTGTTTTAAAGCTAATTCAATTCAATGAAAATATGTTTCAGGAATTATGTTAAAAACACAAGTATATTAGAATAGTTGCCTAAACATTAAATATAGTATCATGCTATAAAGATAAATAATTTAATTCTTGCTGTAATTCGAGAAAGACGAAAACTTCCACTGAATATCATTTATCGGTGAAGGTACTTTTTGCAGATGATTTTGCTTATCTGTACTTGATCTTAAGCCTATAAACATCCTTCTGCTGGGTTCAGGCTTCTCACATGAACTAGCAAATAGCACATACAAGAAAATTTGCGCACTAGTAAGTGCGCAAATTTTGTGTAACAACTCAGAATCAGTACGAGATTGATACTTGATTAGCCTGATTTGTATGAAGAGTCAAAATGTTTGACATACATATTTCAACCCATGTTACTATGAGAAAGTTGTTTAATTACTGATTCTGAGTCGCTCCAGAAAATTTGTGCACATGTAAAATTATCCTGTAGGAATCTGAAATTTGTTTTTAGTGCAAAATGTTAAACTGAGTCAGAAATTTCCCAAATTGTGTGAATTGAATTATATTCGACATTGATGGATGTGGATCCTTATCTTGTGCACTATATTGATTTAGTCAGCTGATCAGTTACTTTTTGGTTTAACAAGCTCTTTGGTACAGCATCAGCTGTTTTGATTACTCGAATTAAACATTTAGGTGATTTGTGATTTTTGCTGGTAAGAAAATATAATAAAAAATGTATACTACTTATACTACTTACCTACCCAGTTTTGGTTTAATTATGCAATATGCTAACCAATTGGTAAACCTAGCAAAATCTATCATTACCAGTGATCTGAATGAAGGAAAGCTGTTTTGCCTAAAATCGCCGACAAGATATGACTAAGAGATGTTAAAAGCACCATTTTTTTTATCAAATGCTAGAAATCTTAGTACACATTGGTGGTTTTAACAAAATTAGTCTTGTCTTGTCAGCCATTTGCAAATAAGCCCCCTTTGTTCCAATCACTGATCATAACTATACCATATTGTATTAACATAAGAAATTGGTTTATCCTGTTTTTTTGTTGAATTATGTAACTGTTAGACCCAATTTCCAGCAAAACATAAATGCAGAGAAAAGAAGTGTCACAAACAATTATTGTTTAGGTTTTCACCTATCTGTAAGCTGCCATTAAAAATTGTACTGAATATATCATAAAAAGCATATGAAAATACCAGTTTATTTTTTAGAAATTATCGGACTTATTTAAAACAATATTATTATATCCCCTAAAAAGGCAATGGTAGAATAGGGCACCATTTCAATTGTGTAGTCATAAAACAATTCTGCCGTCATAAGGAAAAAGGGCACAACTAACATTTTTTTAATCTTGAGTTAGATACACATTTGGAATCAGGAGAAAAAGGCCTATCGTTTCAAACCCGTTTTTCTCCTGATTTGCAAAATGTTAGATGTGCCTTTTTTAATTATGACGGCAGAATTAAACTAATTGAAAGTTTTGTTTTCTTTATTATAGCAATAGAATACTAATTCAAAATGGCGACGAGAGGCGGATTGAAGACGATCGGCTATGAGGAGAAAGAGGATAGGTTCGGCTTTGTGTTCGCAGTATCAGGGCCTGGTACGTATATTGTTAACATATATTATCACAACAATTGCACTTGGGCATTTTATGAATTCTCTACCCCTTTTGTACTACATTGTCATATAAAAAAAAAACTTTCCACCCACACCAATTATCTAGCCCAAGAGAAGCTTCGTTATGAAACTCGATAAATGGTTACTAGACAACGGATTAACATACATAAAACACTTAAATACATACTTATTATACATAGAAAACACCTAGACCTGAGACAATTTAGAAAAACAATAATTTCTAAATTGACCCAACCGGGGATCGAACCCAGGACCTCAGAGATGGCACCATGAAAACCGATATATACATAAAACCTTTAAATGAAGCTAGCAAAGGTGCATATGGAATGCATGCTCTTTATATTAATAAATCAAGTCCTTTTCTACCTCATCGCTCCAGCGGTACTGGTAGCAGTATGTATTGTTTCTTGTAATAATACACAAATTAACCCAGTCTGTTGGTTGCAGTGGTGACCGCGGAGAAGATGTCCGGCTCAGCTATGTACGAGCTCGTGCGCGTCGGCTACAACGAGCTGGTGGGAGAGATCATCCGGCTCGAAGGTGACATGGCCACCATCCAGGTAAACCTCTTTGCACAGTTTACCCTCGTAATTGACACTGTAATTTATACCATACTTACTTTTAATAAGATTGATTATGGTTAAATGTAATACCTATTATATATTTGGTAAGGCTATTTAATACTTTATCTGTATTTATAGGCTTGTTATTTTAAATCTGTTATTTAAAAACGTCCACAATCACGTGTTGGTTTTTAATCTGATTTTGACTAAAAAAAGCAATTATAAGTAGTTATAAATTATATACATTATGTCACAATAATAATTTTAATACATTAAAACTAAAACGCACATAATTAAACAAGACATTATTGAAATAATAGACTGGTAGGCTACCAGCAGTGGCGGTACCTTCATATAAGCCGAAAAGCCCGGCTTGGCCTAGCAAACAGGCACAAAATTTTGTACTGAATTGCACTTAATAACAATTACTTAATATTTTTTACGAATGTTAATTTTCCTTGTCAACACTACCTATATAATTGATTTTAAATAAAGTTTTTCAATAAATAAGTCGCTAAACTCAGTACAAAACCCAGAACAACAACTTAGAGGTACGAACATACAATTCTTTACGTCCCGCTCGCACAACATGGCTTGCAACCGGGCTTCTCGAACTTTATATATCTGTCTCAACTAACATCAACAAAAGCACTACCGATAAACATGACTGATGTACGTATCTATAGATTCTATAAAACATTCACAATACGAACGAAAGCCAGCTTGCTAACAAAGTTGGCTCAAGTCTGCAACACTGGCGAACCAATCAGTACAATCAATATTGACGCGCCGGTCGACAGCAAGCCTCTGATTGGCTCGCTGCGTATTTGATTGAAGCAACGGCGCGCACAACCGGCGTATCATTGTAGTACAGTGATACCAGACAAGTCGCAATTTCCACTAATAATGGAGTTATAAGAGATAAAAAACAAATTAAATGGAATCAAATTAAATCAATAATTTACATATCACATGTTTCACTGGGCACGCCACTGTTGTTCCACAGTTTTTTTCTATTGATTTCTTTTGATAATAAACCTCCCCACCTCCACACAATAGCTTAGGGATCTTTAAGAAACGAGCCTATTCCTTCCTTGAAAGGCCGGCAACGCATCTGCGATTCCTCTGGTTTTGCGGGTGTCCATGGGCGGCGGTGATTGCTTCCCATCAGGTGACCCACCTGCTCGTTTGCCTCCTTCTAATATAAAAAAAAAATCATCAATTTTTATATACCTTACACTTTTAAACTTTCGCGTTCCATAGTTAAACTAATTTAAACGGGAATTGACGCCGTTAACGCGTTTTTATTTTATTCAATAATATTTTAAATAAAAAAGTAGCTGGTCATTTTAGCAAATGTTATTCATTGCACAACCTAATTCGCCTGAGGTTACCATCCGCACAACACCCTCCCAACAGGTATACGAGGAGACGTCGGGCGTGACCGTGGGCGACCCCGTCCTGCGCACGGGCAAGCCTCTCTCCGTGGAGCTGGGACCCGGCATCCTGGGCTCCATCTTCGACGGCATCCAGCGCCCGCTCAAGGACATCCACGAGCTGACACAGTCCATCTACATCCCCAAGGGTGTGAACGTGCCATGTCTGGCCAGGGAACACGACTGGGAGTTTAATCCACTCAATGTTAAGGTAAGAGACTTGTATGTTAGGGAACCGAACATAAATAGTTTCAATCTATACTAGTATTATAAAGCTGAAGAGTTTGTTTGTTTGGTTGAACGCGCTAATCTCAGGAACTACTGGTTCGAATTGAAAAAATATTTTTGTGTTGAATAGTCTATTTATTGAGGAAGGCTATAGGCTCTATTACATCACGCTATGACTAACAGAACGCGGGTGAAACCGCGGGGCACAGCTAGTATGTTATAAAGCTTAAAACTTATTTAAAATTTAAGTGGTTATTGGTTTGTATCATTTTGAATATAACCCAGTCTCTGGCTACCCTTGTGGATTGCAGCTAATGAGAGCTGCTTTTAAAACTACTGGCACAAAACGATGTAGCCATATCTTATCTTAGTGGGGCCTGCCGAGGTTTCCTTCGCCCGTTCGATGTTTTGATTTTTTCCGACAGTAAATTGATAATATTGGCGAAAAGTAGGTGCAAAGAAACTGACTTTGTGTTTGCCACAGATAGCTTAAATAATTAAATATTGTTCATTGTTAACAGCAACTTATGTTTAGTGTTGCCACACTATATATTTCTTTATTTTTTTTGTATTATAATGAAGTTTTCCCGGTGAAGGTGGGGTCCCACATCACCGGCGGCGACCTGTACGGCATCGTGCACGAGAACACGCTGGTGAAGCACAAGATGCTGATGCCGCCCAAGGCCAAGGGCACCGTCACCTACATCGCGCCCTCCGGCAACTACAAAGTCACCGTGAGTACTGCTGACCAGGACTTTGAATACCGTTATGAAGATAACGGTAACGTCCGGCATGGTATCCTTACTTAGGCGGCATTTTTACCGGTAAATTAACCAACTGCTCTACGCGGATTAGCTAAAGCGCATTAGGTAACGAAACAAGTAAAGATTCTTTTCTAGATAATGTTACCTGCATTGGTGCTACCAATTTAACTTAGAAAAAACGTTACTAAGCAATACTTATAGTTGTAATTTGGTAACGGTATCAAGTCCTGCTGCTAATCTGATACAGTTTTTTTCATATTTGTACAGTAAAAATCATTTTTGTTATGTAACATGCAACGAACTTGTTTGCATTGCGTACCACTAACGAACAATGAATATTGAACATTTGTCTATACAGGAAGTAATGTTCGTGTTCGAGCAGCACATTGTTTCCGGCGTTTTTGTTCGACTGTGCATGCCCGCCTTTACAAAGTTAATTCATAAGATTTTTATTGACTTTAAGCTCACCTAATTGAACTGTGCTACTGCTGGGCAAGGATCCCCAGCATCAGGGAATTAAACCCGTAGCCTCCGGATATCGGATCGGCTTTACCCTGCTACAGGGCGTCATTATAAAAACCGAATAAATATACAGGTTTGGTATCGGAACATAGCCGTGCAACCAAATATAAAGGACACCGTGATAATAATGTAGAATCGTGTTTACGAAGCTTTTTTAAACCTTGTTAGTTTTAACTTCTGTTTGAGGTTGACAACCAAGAGCGTTATTGTAATTACTAACAGTCTATGGAATTATTCTGAAATAAATACTTATTATTATTATTATACTCTTTATTCATTTTTTTCCTTAAAACTAGATTTTTACAATATTTTAATATAAAAGCAATAAAACATAAAAACCTAATCCTAGAGTACCGCCAGCAGCGAATTATTATTATTAATATATCAATTAGACCTAATGCTGTCACATTAACAACAGACAACCTTAATATCTCGGCCATACGCTGCTCTTCAGGCATGTTTATAATTTTCTGGAGTTTTAAGCACTGAAGCCTATCGGGATTATACAGGGTTTATAAAGTAAATTGTCGCGATTGCGACTGTCACTTCAATATCGGTAATAAGCGTGCCGACTGTATTAGCGGTCGTTAACAACAACCGCACTGAACCGCTTGGTGGTTTATGGCGCGTTCTCCCTATGCATCCATAGGGAAGGCTCGTGCCCCAGCAGTGGGGACATAACATGAGCTGATGATGACGATGATGATATAGGCGATTGTGTAACTGGTCGTCGTGTTGGGTGGCAGGACGTGGTGCTGGAGACGGAGTTCGACGGCGACAAGGTGTCGTACACGATGCTGCAGGTGTGGCCGGTGCGGCAGCCGCGGCCGGTGACGGAGAAGCTGCCCGCCAACCACCCGCTGCTCACCGGCCAGCGCGTGCTCGACTCGCTGTTCCCGTCAGTTTGTTTACTTTACTACTAATATAATGAAGTTATGGCCTGTGTTACCAGCGAGGAATGTAGCTTTATCAGTGAAACGATTTTGGGAATCTGACCGGCATTTCCAGAGATTACCCTCCGCAAACAAACAGACGAACAAATTGTACCTCTTTGTTAATAGTATAGACAAACGTGCAGGTAAACAGAAAAGGTTTATGATGCACCGGCAAGTTATAGAAACAAGTCCTGTTAAATAACCTAGCACAGTTACAAAAATATTAATCCTTAATAAATTACAGTTTATTTTAATATTATTTACCTACATTTTAATATCAATACTAAAAATAAGTCAAATTAAAAATAAAAAAAATAACGTGATTTGTTTGTGAACTGTACTATGCGCTATGGAAAGTTTCAAACCGCATAAAATTAATTGAAAAATATATGTTTCTCAATGTTATATATTAACCGATAATCTGATCCGTATTACCCGTACGACCCCATACTGTCAGTATTTCCCAAATTAAAATTGGTTAGACAATATTGGAATTTTAATAAGTTTGTGTGCAATAACAAAATGTACAAAACTTTCTTAAATGTTAAAATTGACCTTCCTTTGATCAATCGGATGCTAAGTAGGCATTCGGCATGCGAGATAATAAAATATATTTTTTGGTCGTTCAAACGTGATTATTTATTAAATTTGAATAATGATAAATGTTGAGTGTAACCTGATCGTGTCGCGCAGATGCGTGCAAGGCGGCACGACGGCCATCCCCGGCGCGTTCGGGTGCGGCAAGACCGTCATCTCGCAGGCGCTCTCCAAGTACTCCAACTCCGACGTCATCGTCTACGTGGGCTGCGGCGAGCGCGGTACGCACGCCGACCATTACCATACACACCATACATACATACACTCGTTTACTTTTTACGACCATGACAGTTTGGAAAAAAATACGACAAATTTTTAAAATTAAGATTTAAAAAATTTGTCGTATTTTTCCAAAATCTCTTATGGTTGCTGTCTTTGTACAAGTTTCTATCTCGAAAAGTTTAAACGCTTCCTCATACGTTGAAACAAATAGTTGTAAGACAGACATCTCCTTAATTTTTATGTTATTTCAAGAGAGCGATATTTATAAAAGAAAAGAAAAGGGTGTTATTTATTTTTGTAAGTTTTCAATACTGTTAATCCTATTGCGGCTACATAAGGTTCAAACTATGGTAACTCTTTGGGGCATAGTGATAATTTTTTTTTACCACATATTTCATTCGGTTTTCAATCTTATCTCAATCACATAAAGTTATGTAGTGGGAATATACTTCCCTTCTGACCCTGAAAGAGTTAAAGGGTTACATTCAGTCGTATTCCCAATAGATGGAACAGTCTACCGGCACATGTTTTTCCTCCTTCAGGGATAGGGACCTTTGACGCTGCACCAGTCGTCTTCGCGTCTGGACTCCATTTCCATTAAACACAGGTGGAGTGGAGTCATTCGCGGTGCATAAAAAAAAGCAGTCGTGTGCCGAGAGGAGAAAACCCGTTCAATATTTAAAAAAAAAATCAAAATTCAATACAAGTAGCTCTTATGAACGTCATTTATGCCATCGGTTCGTAAGTCTATCTACTCTGGGCGGGAGATCTTGTACTGAGAAGAACCGGCAACAAACTCAGCAAGTGTCCAGCTCTTTTCTTAAAGCGTCAAGTTCGGTAACGATAGTTTTTGTGGTTTCCCTTGCGCAGGTAACGAGATGTCGGAGGTGCTGCGTGACTTCCCGGAGCTGTCGGTGGAGATCGATGGCGTGACGGAGTCCATCATGAAGCGCACGGCGCTGGTGGCCAACACCTCCAACATGCCCGTGGCGGCGCGCGAGGCCTCCATCTACACAGGTCACGCATTTACTTTGATTTTTCATGTGTAACATCTTTCCTCTCGCTTTATTGCAATTTGTGGGAGTGGTTTCGTGAAACGGGACAGAAGTGTGTGATGTGTAACATCTTTCCTCTGGGACGGAAGTGTGTAACAGGAAGTCGGGGAAGCGCAGTGCGAGTGCGCGCCGTTTGATTTGACGAATGAACGCGCGGTATTGCATTACTCTTAGTGTCAATTAAATGAAATACAATTTTCAATAAAAATAATTATTATTTGTTATGAAAAATAATTTCAAATAATACCTGACCCATTTTTCTCATAATATAATGTTAAAATTGCTTATTACTAAGGTGAGATGTCAAATGTTACACATCATAGGTGACTACTGTAAGGCTCGCTCGTTTTTTATATTTTTTCGGCGTGCGATCTTTCGAGTGAGCGGTCGTGTACGGCTTATTTTTATATTTATTTAAATAAAGTATTTAGTTTGAGTTGGAGCCCCGGATTTCGCCCTAAGCAACGTCAAAACCTCGTGCGAAGCCCTAGCGCTGAAAAGAAAAAAAACATTTTTTTTGAGTCGCGGCGGGGTTTGATCCCCGGACCTTTGGCGTAAGTAGTTGGCTCTCAACCACTCGACCACGGTCACTAGGCCCAGCGCGGTTGAAATTACCGATTACTATCTACGGCCGAGTCTACGCATTGCTACGTCACATCTACGGAGCTACGATTGCTACGACCTGCTACGGCAACATAACATTGAACTCTGTGTTACTTGCGCCAGCTCGCAGCTCGCAGCTGCCCACAAAATTCATAGTACACGTACGTAAACAAACGGATCGGCTTGAGAGATGCCTCCGCCGCCGCCGCCTACTTACAAGACGACATGCAACGCATGTAGAGGAGAGATACGGTCTCTTTATTATTTTGAGTGCAAGAAATGTAATGCACTTTACGACATAAAATGTCTAATGATTAATGAAAGGGCATTTGACTCCTTTACACAGGAAGCTAAAGAAGAGTGGATCTGTCCAGAATGCTGTAGTGCTAAACCAAAATGTGGAAACGTTAATACACCATTGCGTGGGGGAAGCGTCAACACAACTTACACTTCTGGTGATAATATCAGTACCAGGTTGGAACACAGCAATGCTTCGACTACGGCAAACCAGTCGGTACAATTTGTGAACATAAATCCAAGGAAGGCGAACACATGCGGTCCCTTACAGAATGACAGGACTCAAACCGATTTAAATAATGACGACAGAATCACTTTGTCAAACCTATATATGGAAATTATGGCCATTAAAAGGCAGAACGAAGTAATAATTCCGCTAAAAGATGAAATACTTTCCTTAAAACAAACTGTTTTACAACTCCAAGATACGATCAGGGAGCTGAAAACCGACTTATCCGGCAAATATCAGCAAAGCAATGACCTGGAAGTACAAGCCAAAGCTAACCCGGAAAAGAGTTGGAAATCAATTGTCTCCGTGGTGGCTACAGCGAGTGAAGTGTCCATGGCTGGCGAAAACACTCTAAAGGAGACAATTGTGGGAGATTTAGCGGGGATGGGAGATCTGGAGATGAAGACAGTGCGTAACCCATATTTAATAACGTCCACTCCTGCAGCACCAGAGACACGATCAGTCCGCAGAGGTAGAATAGTAAAGAAATCGCAGCAGCCAGACGCACCTACAGATTCGCTTCCCACAACTAGGAACACTCAGCAAATGAATGATGATCCCAACGACGACGAAATAAGAGGAGAGTTGACCGTGGTCTCGAAAAAGCAGCCGCCTAGGACCTTGAGAAAACGCCCTATAGTGGTTGGAGCTGGAGTAGAAGATGACCAAATAAAAACAGCGATGAGATTTAGATACTTACAAGCTTGGTCGTTGAGACCAGACACTACCGCTGAAGCAGTAAAAAGATACCTTCTGAAAATAGCGGACGATGAAAATATTTCAGTTGAGAGACGAGAGATCAAAACTGATAGGCATGCGGCGTTTGTTGTAGGAGTACCAGATAAATTATTTGCTGTATTCAATAGTCCCTCTGCGTGGCCACCCGGAGTCAGGGTAACAGAATGGTTTCTTGCGCGCCCACGCTCGCAACGGCGGGCCCAACGTACAACAACCACACCAACATTACAGTGATCACAGAACGCGTGAAATCTATATTTTGTACCAGAACGTGAGGGGCTTACGAACCAAAACAAAAGAATTTCTATCCTTGACAGAATCTTCAGGAGCCGATCTACTTGCCATTACAGAAACGGGGTGCAACCAATCAATCACCAATGGCGAGCTAGTTCCATCGGGTTATCAAATACTACGATGTGATAGGACAGACGGACGAAAGCAAGGTGGCGCATTGTTGGTGGCTGCACACCGGTTTGATCTGCGGCAAGTACCTATAGATATTGATATACGCAGTTGTGATTTTGAAATTGTTTGTGCTATCGTTTATTTGGGAAACCGATTTTTATTCGCATGTTGTGTAGTTTATATACCTCCACGTACAAATGATGATCAATATATGCTAATGTTTGACTGCTTGGGAAAGTTATTTGTTAAATATAAAGGAAATGTTATTATATTAGGAGATTTTAACCTGTATTCATGTAATAGTAATATTGTCTGCTATTATGAGTATTTTGTGTCCTATTGCGTGCTGGTCCAGAGTAATTCAGTGCCTAATTGCTGTGGTAGGCAACTAGATCTAGTACTCAGCGAGGTGGATAGGTCTTTAATTAGTGTATCTGAGGCAGATGAGGGAATGCGCCCGGTGGAGCCCTATCACCCCCCGCTCGCCATCTGTGTGAGAATCTCTAAAGCGGTGACTTCACGGGTCCCCATCTCGTCTTATGAAACTGGCAATAACAGTTGTGGTGCTTTTGGTACACAGCAGTGGAATTTTTACAAAGCTGACATTCAGAATCTCCGTATAGAATGCATAGATTGGTCGCACCTATATACCATCAGGGATGCGGAGTCAGCTGTTAATCACTTTTACGACAATATCAATGGTGTATTGAATGACTCTGTACCATTAAAGAAGCCCCAGTGTGTACATTCAAGAGATCGTTACCCCGAATGGTACACCATAGATATAATACGTAACATTAAATTGAAATACACTCTGCACAAGCGTTACAAAATTACAAAGTTAAAAAGTGATTATGATGCATTTTCTCGATGTCGTGCGCAAGTGAAGAAAGAGACTGAACTCGCTCATAACCGGTATCGCGACCGAGTGCAGAGCAATTTGGCAAGAGACCCAAATGTTTCTGGAATTATGTTAGATCTAAGCAGGGAAATAAGTGTAGGTATAGATTAGTTAAGGATGATCGTGCATTATCAGAACAAGAATGTGCTAATGAGTTTGCACAGTATTTCTACTCTGTATATGACACTGATAGTCCGACCTTAGACCCGGCTCTGGCAGCTGCAAGCGAGCGGGGTGCACCGACTGCGGCGCGCGTGCACATTGATAGCCTGACTGACGCAGAGATAATGCGCGCTTTGAAAACTTTGAAGCCCAAGTTCTCCGTAGGACCGGACGGTTTGCCACCATTCATTTTCAAAGATTGTCGTGATGTTTTGTTTGCTCCACTTCGGCATATATTTAATACCTGTTTGAGCTCCAAAACCTTTCCAAAAGATTGGAAGCTTACTAGGGTGGTACCTGTACCAAAGGGCGGAGGTGGCGCGTCCGGTGGTGATTACCGACCCGTAGCTGTCCTATGTACACCTGCAAAGGTCTTTGAAAGTGCAATACATCAGTCTTTGTACGGGCAGGTCAGTTCGCAACTGTCGGACGCGCAGCATGGATTTCGGCCTGCTCGGAGTACTACGGGTAATCTTCTACACATGATGACGCAATTGGTACCTGCTGTGGGCATCCACAGCAGGTACCAATTGGTGACCAGGTGGACGTGGCGTATTTTGACTTCAGGAAAGCCTTCGATACGGTTAATAATGATATATTACTCCAGAAGTTGGCACGTATGGGATGTACGCCCCACACACTGTCGTTTTTCGCTGACTACATGAAAGACCGAAGTCAGTATGTTGACTGTGGGGGTTACAAATCGGAGCCATACCTCACGCGTTCGGGTGTCAGTCAGGGCAGTAACCTTGGCCCTCTCGAATTTTTAATTATGATCAATGATTTGCCTGACGTGGTTAATTATTCAACTTGCTTACTGTTCGCTGACGACCTAAAATTACTGCTAAATATTAAAAATGGCTCCGATTGTAGCCGGATGCAGAGTGACATAAATCAGGTAGTTAAGTGGAGTGAAGAGAACCTCCTCAAATTTAACGTATCGAAGTGCTCTGTTATCTCCTTTAGTCGAGCTCGTAGGCCACTACACCACCAGTACACAGTAGACGGTGCTCCCATGCAACGTGTTTCGGAAGTTAAAGACCTTGGCGTTCAATTCAGGGTGGACCTGACATTTAGAGATCATGTTGTCGGTGTATGCAAAAAAGCTTACCGAAGCTTGGGCTTTACTCTACGACAGGCGCATGAATTCACTAACCTGAAGGCATTGCGTGCACTGTATGATGCTAATGTCAGGACACACCTGGAGTATAATGCTATGGTGTGGGCTCCGCATGAAGCCAAATATAAAAGTATGTTGGAGAAAATACAAAATAAATTTACACGCTTTCTATATCTAAAGCTGTACGGGGTATATCCATTTTACCCGTTGATGTATCCGACTCTCTTTGTGCTCGGCATGGTAGGGTACAATCAACTAGAAATTAGGAGGGATCTTGCTCTTGCGCCTACATTTTGAAATTATTCCGTGGTAATTTGTTGAACGCGGATATCCTTAAGTCAATAGAGTTGTATGTCCCTGACTTGTACGTAATGCGCCGGCGACGGCCCAGGTTGTTCCGTGTGCCCGCCGCACGCACAGGATTAATGCAGAGGGCGCCGCTGACACGCACCCTGCACACACTTAACAGTGTTGCAGAAAGGGTCGATCTTTTTGCTTGCCACATGCCTGAATTTACTAGAGTTACATTATCTATATTGTGCTATAAGTAATAATTACATAATATAATACAATTACTTACTAATTAATTATTCTCTACAATTACGATAAATTATAAAATTTTGTGTTTGTGTTATTTAATTTATATATTAATGAATCTATAAAAGCAGATTGTTTTTTTTGTTCAATGTATTTTATAATTTTCTACTTTGCTATCGAATTGGGAATTACTGTAATGATAGTATTAAGTTAAGTTAAATAAATAAATTAATAAATAAATAAATAAATTTTACTTTTTTTTCTACATACAACCAATATCTTTTTCAGCGGGTTGGTCAGAGCCCCGTCTACACAGTTCACGCTCTTTTACATAGTTTTTTAACGTCTTTTTCACTTCCAACACATTATACCTTTTTCAGAGGGTTGGACAGAGCCCCATCTACACAGGTCACACTAATTGACCTACCTTTTTTAAAGTTTTTTAAAACCTTAAAACCTTTTTTTCACCTACACTTATTATTATATCAATCAATAATTTTTATAATAGAAATATGTTACGTTTCCTATTCCCCCACGGCCCGGTCAAACCGAGCGAGGTAACCTAACCTGGCCTTTAGAGGCGCTCTCGGGTTGTTCCGCTCCCGACCATCAGAACCCCTCGCAGAATTTAGTAGGCAACGAGGGAACGAGGTGCGTGATTCCATCTAGAAAACGGTGTTTCGATCACGCTGCCTTGGAAACCTTTAAATTTTAACCTTTCGCTGTCTCTTTAAAAGTCTAGTGACGCTGAAAATGCTGGCTGAGGCAATCAGCAAGAAAAAAGTATCCTACACTTTCGCTTATAAAAAGTATCCTACACTTTCGTTTATAAAAAGCATCCTACGCTTTCGCTTATATAAATTATCCTACACTTTCACTCATAAAAAGTATCCTACACTTCCGATTATAAAAGTATCCTACACTTTCGCTTCCTTTATCAGGTTTTTTTCCTATAGTTTCGCTTACCAAATTTTTTGTTTCATAACAGGCATCACCCTGTCAGAGTACTTCCGCGACATGGGCTACAACGTGTCCATGATGGCGGACTCCACGTCCCGATGGGCGGAGGCGTTGCGTGAGATCTCTGGGCGGCTGGCCGAGATGCCCGCGGACTCCGGCTACCCCGCCTACCTGGGCGCCAGGCTGGCCTCCTTCTACGAGCGCGCCGGCCGGGTCAAGTGCCTGGGCAACCCTGACAGGGAAGGTGAAGATGCTTTGAAGTTGATTTAAAAATGTGTGACTTAAAAAATTTTTTTGTAGACAAAACTTTTTTTTTATTCAAAGTTTTCTAGTTTTTTATTTATTCAGTTTAGGCTACAAATAGCTCTTATGAACATCATTATGCCATCGTTTCGTAAATCTACTCTGCCCCCCGACCGCCTAACCGACCGCCTAACCGATCGCTTTGACTACGCGTATAGTTTATGACGTCATCTTGTTACTTCGCACCGCCTATAAAAGCAATATCAAAAGCTAAAGGTATAGCTTCCGATATTGCTTTCATAGACGGCACGAAACGATAAGATTATCTTAACGTTATATATATTATATTAACCTTAGGCGGTCGGGCACCTGGGCGGGAGAGCTCGTACTGAGAAGAACCGGCGAGGGCATTGTGGTACTTAAATAAAACACGTAAAGAATGCACGTGCGACTAGCTACCTACTTTTGTGGATAGTTACGTCGAAAACAGATCAATGTAAGTATTAAAGATGGCACAAATAGAGTAATCATGTATAACCATTCAAGGACTGAAAATTTTGATACAACACAAAAAATCAATATAAAAGAAATAGTGTAATTAGAAAGAGTAGTAGAAGGAATATTAAAATAAAAATTTGTCAGTCAGCAACAGTTATAAAAAAAATGGTTTTGTTGACGTCAATGAGTGCATGCAAAAGCTTGTATGGAACCAACGATTGGAGTATTTCGTTCGGGCGCAGGGTCGGTGTCGATCGTGGGCGCGGTGTCCCCGCCGGGAGGCGACTTCTCGGACCCGGTGACGGCGGCCACGCTGGGTATCGTGCAGGTGTTCTGGGGCCTGGACAAGAAGCTGGCGCAGCGCAAGCACTTCCCCTCCATCAACTGGCTCATCTCCTACAGCAAGTACATGCGCGCGCTCGACGACTTCTACGAGAAGAACTACGCGGACTTCGTGCCGCTCAGGACCAAGGTGCGCACGTTTCTGTATTCGAATATAAATTTAGCTTTGTTCCTTTTTTTTAAAATGCAACCTTTGTGACGCCCTGTCTAATGATTTATGTATGGTTTTTGTTTAATTTATACATTTTTCATAATTATCTGTCAGTGTTACAGTTAAATGTAGCATACTCACCCCCTTATTCATAATAACTATTTAAGCATTGTTTAGTTAAATATTGTTTTGTCAACGTCACACAAACGTCATTTTGAATTTGAGAAAAAGAGACAAAACAATGATTAACTATAGAACGCTTAATGAATAAAGGGGTTAGTATTATTCTATTTCTAAATATTTATATTTTTTACTTAGTAGTGTAAAAATAAATAGTATAGGTATATTTATTTATTTATTTATTAAATGCTACGAAAAACTACGCAATTAGATATAATAATAATGTAACATTTGCAAAATTGATTAATTTTCTTCGATACCCAATTCTGTATTACGCATTTAAAATATATTTCATGTTAATTTAGTAAAGATATGTAAAATTAAGTCATAATTAGTTAATCTTTGAGTCTATTTTCGCCTAAACAAAAAAATAAACAAAACTTTTTAAAATATTCTCTAGTTACAAAGCATTAAAGTTAATACTTCTTATTTATCGCATTGACTATCACTGACGAGACCCGTGTACATTTGTATGGCAGGTGAAGGAGATCCTGCAGGAGGAAGAGGACCTATCCGAGATCGTGCAGCTGGTGGGCAAGGCGTCGCTGGCCGAGACCGACAAGATCACGCTCGAGGTCGCCAAGCTGCTCAAGGACGACTTCCTGCAGCAGAACAGGTGAGTGCGGGTGGTAAATGTGGTGATAGCTTACAGGCTGCGTCACTCATTAAACTCCCTCGGTGGAACCCTGCACTTTAAAGATTTAACAGTTTAATTTAACACAGTCCATTATCGATGCTAAACAGTATCTGGCAATTTAAATGTTAATAGTGGCCCACTCGCGACTTCGTCCGCTTAAGAACACCCGTATCCCTCTTGATAGACCCCTATTGCAGCGCCACCTACCGGGTCTCATTCTCATTCATTCTCGAATCCACTTGAACGCACACAGAACATTTCATCAAAATCGGTCCAGCCGTTTAGAAGGAGTTCAATTACAAACACACGCACAGAAGATTTAGATATACAGCTTTTCAAAATGTATGAATGCAGTTTTTCTTCTTATTAAATTCGATGACATGGTTCCTAAGAACAGATCTTCTTTTTTTTTTAACCGATTTAAATGAGACAACCTGTATAACGATTGATTGTATCTCCCGTGCAGCTACTCGGCGTACGACCGCTTCTGCCCGTTCTACAAGACGGTGGGCATGCTGAAGAACATCATCACGTTCTACGACATGTCGCGGCACGCCGTCGAGTCCACGGCGCAGTCCGACAACAAGGTCACCTGGAACGTCATCCGCGACGCCATGGGCAACGTGCTCTACCAGCTCTCCTCCATGAAGTTCAAGGTGCGTGCCATATTGAGCCTTATACACTTGGAATAAGGTTGAAAATTAAATTAAATTATCACAACTATATATCACGTTTCAGGGTTAGTTTTATTACTCGTTGTATGCTATGTTTACTGTGAAGAGGGTGTCAACTATAATTTTATAGTAAATTTGAAAGTACCAGTTTTAACAACTTATTTAAAAATATGTAAAATATTTTTTTTTCACGTGATAATATCTTGCAGATGAAAAAATGCAATTTAGGCGTGATACCAAGCGTTAATTCCATTTCGTTTTCATACCATTCCACACTAGTAATTAATATAATTCATTATGAGTTAGGAGTCCCGGCATTAGCCGGGCAGTATTATATGTGAGAAAAGTGCTTAGCGTTAGCTTGCGTTGTGTATTTAGTTGAATAATCAACTAAATACACATCGCTCCTCGAAATCGCTATTAAAATTTGAATTATACTCTCCCGCTTATAAAACAACGTCATGATAGCCCATGAAATTGTAGTAAAAAAATAATAATTAAAAATCATTTATTCAGTTTAGGGTACCAGTAGCTCTTATGAATGTCACTATGCCATCGGTTCGTAAGTCTACACAGGGCGGGAGACTTTGTACTGAGAAGAACCGGCAACAAACTCGACAAGGGCATTTCATTCCTCCCTTACAGCGACAAAATATTGGAAAATGCCCTATCATAAAAGGACACTTTCTAGTACTTACCCTATTCTACCGATCTCTGAAACATTAGAATTTGCGTAATTGGATTTGTGATTGCAAGTGTCTTTTTATAATCCTTACTGAGTTTCTCATCGTTGCTTCATAGACTTTAGAACCAAGTGTTGTGAATTACACATTTTTTTAAATGAAATTACGTATTTTTTTTTACAATTATCATATTGTATTCACAGGACCCCGTCAAGGACGGCGAGGCCAAGATCAAGGCCGACTTCGACCAACTGCTCGAAGACATGTCCGCCGCCTTCCGCAACCTCGAGGACTAAAGCCTCCCCCTACCCCGGGGACTCCGGGCTGCGCCGGCGCCGGCTACACCATCCAAAACTGTCAAATTTCTCCAATAATAATTCAACCATAATATGTCTTAAACATAGAGTTCAAAGTGTATTGAGGAAATAAGACAGTTTGTGGTAGTGTGATGTGCACGCGTGCGCACACGACGCGGCTCCTACCCTACGTTCAGGTCGACCTCAATCTAGCCTTAAAACGTGTTCGGGGTTTCCACCCTCGTCGTCCGATACGAATTCTCGGAGATTCTAGTGAGATAGGGGGATGCGCTAGCGTGTTCCCAGCTTTTAGAAAACTTCAATTGTTCAGTTGTTGTGACTTGAGGAGCCTTAAGTTTCTCGCCGGTAACGTTGTTAAACCAATAGGCGGCCGACAGTAAATATATAATAGCCGCCCCCCCCCGCGCAGCCCCGGCGGCCGCCGCTGTATATAGTCGCCCGGCGGCCGCCCCTGTTACTTAGTCGTTATTTATATTTAAAACAAATCTACTATTTACATATTGTATACACTAACAATCGATTGTTTTTGCCCATTGATATTGTGTCAATTTTATTTATTCGATCAACAATTATATTATATTTCGTGTTTCTTGCATTCCACGTTATTTTTTAGTGATGAATTTTGAATAACAAAAGTTTAAAAAGAATTGTCATCGAAGATTTATTAGTTCCGACGCCGCCGGCCGTGGAGGCGGCGCCGGCGACGGTCACATATTCATATTATATGATATTTATTTTTAACTCAGTATTATGGATCGTTCTCGCCGCCGCAGTAGTAGCGCGGCCGCCTAATGTTCGTAGTGCTAAGGATCGTTTTCCAGTAAGATGTGTACAAATAATTATATTCTACGCTATAAAGTATATTCTTGCTGTTTGAATTTCTGTGACGTTAAGTGTTGAGATGATAAGAAAGTTATTATAAATAAAGAAATATGTAAAGAGCTCGCTGTTTGATTTGATAGTTAACGATGCAAATATGTTGTGCGTTGTTTGTTAGAAATTAAATCAACCATATATTAAATTCTTTGAGTATAAAATAAAAAAATGTTTCACACACTCACACCAATTATCTTTATCTAGCTCCAAGAAAAGCTTCCTTAAGAAACTCGAGAAATGGTTAACTAGGCAACGGATAAACATACTTAATATACTTAAATACATACTTATTATACATAGGAAACACCCAGACCCGAAACAATTTAGAAAAACGGGTATTTCTAAATTGATCCGACCGGGGATCGAACCCGGGACCTCAGAGATGGCGACACCATCGACCAAGGAGGTCGTCAGTCATTATATACACGTTATAATCAAAGATTAAATAATTTGTTAAAATAAAGTAAAACAAGTTAATATTTTGATATTGTGTACCTAATGACTATAAAATAAAATCTACTATTTCAAACTCAATTCAATTCAATTTCAATTCATTTATTCCTGAACAAAATCATTTGTGTTGGAAATACATGCATGCAAAGTACGAAAATATAAGAATGTAACAATATTAATAATTATAACTAATTAAAATCAGCAAAAATAAATGTCAAAAATATTCTTTACCAGTTACTAATTAACAAATTTACTTGACCAATATTAATAATCAAACCAAATTAAATGTAACATGTCAATAAAAAGTACAAATATTACGCAATATAATCATAATCAAAATTTAAATAAAATTATATACAAAATCAATTAAGTCTAATAAATTCTTCTATGTCATAAAAGCATTTCTCTAACAAGAAGCACTTAAGTTGCTTTTTAAATACATTTACATTACCTATTGACTTTAGTTGAGTGGGAAGACAATTAAACAAGTGTAACTATTCAAAATTTTGGAGCTATAGTCAAAGGAATCTTTCCTCCGTGTTAATAACCTCTTATCTCTAACTACACAACTATTTAAACTTCTGTTTAATAAATGGGCCTTTAAGGGCATGGCGAATCATGACTTGGTTGCTGCATCGAATAAAAAGTTATTCTGAAGGTTACAAGTTGCCCTACATCAGCTGGTGTGAGTTAACTTAAACAGTGGGACTATGGAGACGGGTGGGCCTGGCAAGTGGCGACAGATTTCGATGGTCTTAACATTCAAGAGGATGTAGATAACTCACGGGCTATTACAGTTTTAACGTATTAAGTATTACCATAGTTACATATGTATTAATTTGGTGATAACATTTTATCTCACTTAGTTTTGCTGGTGTTCGCTTATGCTCGATTACAGATCGCGTGAATTCGCTTGACGTCTTTCTTCTCCGCCGCTCGCAGCTCGCACCTGCACATTTTCATTACTCGCGCCGATCTGGGTGCCTAGTGCGAATTTAATTTAAGTACCATTCGATCATGTTAAACGGATGAAACGGCCGAAACGGAATAAATGTTTTTTTTAACTCCTCTTATTTCATTGGCGCTGCTAATAACGTTAACAAAAACTAAAAGGACATCAGGCAAATTCCTTTGACAATAGACCCAAGTTTGTACAACAATGTAGGTATGTGAATAGTGGATCGTGGAAACTATTCAGAGTTTATCAAAGAGTTTTCGTTGACGTGATCGAATACTTCTCCACTGCAAAAAAATAGACGTCCTGAATGGATAAGTAGGTAAAAAAATTTTTACACGATTCAAAAGCACTTTTCTAAAGTTTATTTGAATAAAAATATTTGACCTTCATTTTTGACTTTGAATGTCGAATGAAACTCGCACTATTGCATTCTCAAAGTTATTGATGTTGATAGGTTATTTCATTCTCTTTTAGTAAATACCTGTACCAACCATCCACGAAAATTAATTTTCCCGCTAAAAAGAAATTTTGTTATTCAAGTAAGTTTCAGTTTAATATCCGTTATGGCGTGCTTTCTATGTTAGCCTCGCCTTCCCCGAAACACGTTCCCCGCCCGTCTCGTCACTAGAACTGCATGAAGCTGCAGGAGGCTGCCGTTGCTAGGGCCCCGCGCACCGTCATGCGCCGCGCATCCTAAGTGATGCAAAGCTTCGTAGCGTAGCCGTAGGTGGGTTGCTATGGCCCCACCTTCATCGAGACACGTTCCCCCACCCGTCTCCACACCAGAGCTGCATAAAACTGCAGGAGGCTGCCGTTGCTAGGGGCGGCACCGCTCATCACGATGCGCAACGCGTCCTTGGTGATGCATACAGCCACTGCAGACACTGCAGTATTACCAGTTCAAAGAACTTTGTGGCGGAAAATTAAAGAGTCAAGACTACAGCATTGTATTTTTGTTAAAAAATGTGTTCCGTTGTAATACTTAAGTATAAAATAATATTGGGTTTATTTATAGCCGCAAAGTGTTTATGAACGTGAGTCTTGGCTAAAACAAAAATGTGCTAACTGCTACGTAATCGTCACCTTTTCCATTACTTACAGACTCAGCATGGCGTGAGCATGGCGTTACTCATAACGCCTGTTTTTGATGTGTGATGATGATGAGATGTGATGAGCGTGTAGGTTAAAGCGAGTAACGTTGCCTATTCGCCTTTATTTATTTTAGCTGGTAATACTGCGGCAGCTGGGTGCAATTGTGCAAGGACGCGCGGCACAACTGGCGCATAGCGAGCGATGCGCATTGCGCAGTGGTCCCTAGCAACGAGGCGCGGCGCGGTGGCCTCTTGCAGTATTATGCGTTCCTGGTATCAAGACCGGCGGACAACGTGTTTGACGGAGGCGGGCGGCGCGGCGGCGGCGGCGCACATAACAAAACATAACATAACATAGCATCGCATGTTCAGCTGAACTGTACGGCCTTGCTGCTAGCATTGTCTCCTGCAAAAATACAATAACACCATAACACACCTGTATCTACAGCTTCATGGCAGCTTTGAGGGGCCCATAAAAAGGAAGAAAGAAAGAAACAAATAGATTTATTGGCACACACTAAGTAGATTGAAAAAACAATAGTACATTCACATCGATTTACATTCACAATAAAAAAAACAAGACAAAGTGTGGTAAGATAATATCATAACATCGCCACCATACTAAGCCACCATAAGATCTTATGCGATTGACCGGTGCGTATCTGCGTATCATCGTAACGTAATTGTAACGTAGCATTTGTATGGAGCGAGACCATGCGAATGTTCACATCGAACATGTTACGTTACGGCAAATAGCTCCGGTCTTTCTCCACCTTTAGAGCAGTAGGTATTAGGTATTACAACTAGGCTTGCCAACGCCAAAAAAGGTATTCCGGGGATTACACAGCTCGACATCCGGGACTTGGCCATATGACGCGGGACACAACACACCACGTATAAAATGGTTAGAAAAAAAACTGCATACATTTTTTTATCATTTAATAAAAAAATCAATACAAATGTATGACAAACATTTTAAATTACTAAATTAAATTAATTTTATTTTTTAATTTTAAAACTGTACTTAATTTGCGATTTTGCGCAATTTTACAAGTTTTCGTTTTTCAATACGTAGTTATAAAATTCGCTGCATTTTTGGTCAAAATTAATTTTAATTTGTGGTTCAGCCTTGACGTGGTCGACAGACAGCTTAATTTCTACTGTCTGTCGTAGTTTATACAATTTTCTTTAAGTATCTGTCCATGCCTGTCCATGCATTTCCACAGAAAGAAAACACTCTCTCTGCTGATGCATTTGAAGGTGGTATCGAAAATTCAAATCAGGTAGCACATGTGACCCCACTAATTTTAGACCAATTTCTGTGCTACCTACATTTAGTAAAATATTTGAAAAGATAATTCTGGACCAAATTCAAGTTCATTTTTATAGAAATAAACTTTTACATTCTAGACAATATGGTTTCACTAGGGGTCGCTCGACTACTGACGCTGGTGTTCAAAAAATCAAAAAAAAATCAAAAATTGTTTATTACTTTTCAAGACAGTTGTATACAACAGTTGTCGGAGCCCCCTTTTAAGCGTGTAATTGCCTGTAGCAGGGGATTCCGCTCTTTCTTAAATATAATACAGATATATCTAATTAACTTTTTTCTTTTTTTTAAACAATTTTAAATAGGTAATTGATTATAAGTAGGTAATTAATTTTAAGTTTCACTACAATAATTTTAGTTATAAATAATATTTAAAGCGGTTACCAATCAGTTTTATAATCATCTAAGTTTGAGTTCAATTTATAGTTATAAACAATATTTTAAGAGAATCAATTTTACAATCATTTAAGTTATACTACGAATTTTAGTTATAAACAATATCCCAAGAATGTATCAAACATATTGATAATTAATATTTAATTTTTAGTTTCCCTTAGCCGCTTTTATTAGTTCACCGTGTTATTCCATGATATGTATGATATAGGTATGCATGTGTGTGTGTGTGTGTGTATTTATGTGTGAATGTTTGTATAAGTACGAGTAAATGAAAATGAATATAATATAATATGCGTCTTTAAATTATTGTGCAATAGTATTTATATCTGTATATTTAATTATGTATAAAATTTTCCGTTTCGTCGTAGCTTAAGTTTTTTTCCCAATTACTAATTATAGATTTACACTCATGAAAGGATTTATTGTATATTAGTGTTTCTTTGTTTACTTTGTTATATAGAACAGCTGTGCGTGATTCAAATTGTACCTTAGCAAATTGAGTTTTTCTAAGGGGAACATTGACTATATTATATTTTCTTCTCCTTCCCGTTATACATGGTTCATAAATTAGATTTTTGTGTTTTTTTAAAATTGTCTGTATAATGTACAATTTTCGTACCGATAGTAGGTTACTAATTTGGTATAAATTATGTGTTGAGAATGTCCTTTTTTTGAAATACATTATTTTTAGTAAAGTACGTTGTGCTCTCTCTACTTCTAGGAAACGTGTCTTGAGTGCTCCACCCCAGATAGGGATACAATAAGTTATTATTGATTGGACTAGCGAGGTGTAGATTTCGTTTAATAAGTTTCTAGATTTGTTCGAACTGCTGGTTACATCTTTTGGGGCTATATATCTTAGTGATTTAAATATCCAGTTAAATTTACGTATTCTTGATGTAATTTGTTCAATTTGAGGATACCATGATAACCTTTGGTCCAACATCACCCCCAGATATTTTACACATTGTACTTTATCAATTTGAGGACATCCACACCCATCGTTGAAACCATCCAATGCCCCACAAGTGTGTATTTTTATGTTGAAGTCTTGGCAAGGCTGAGAACTATTATAAATACTGAAGCAAATGTAGTTAGTCTTGTCAGTATTGAGAGTAAGTAGATTATTTCTCATCCATAAGGCCACCTGGGCTGTACCCTGTTGAGCTTTTACTTCAAATATTTAATGCCTGGGAGGATTCACACGATGCCCTAGGGGTTTTTTGTGATTTATCCAAGGCCTTTGATTGTGTTTTACATGAAACCCTGGTCAGCTACCACTATGGAATTAGAGATGCATCACTGCATCTTCTTATCTCATATTTGAGTGATAGGATTCAGAGCGTTGATGTAACGGTAAAAGATCTCCGGGATCGGTGGTTACAGTGGAAGTTCCACAGGGTTTAATTCTTGGTCCTTTCTTATTTTTTATTTATATTAACGACTTGCCTTACTTTGTAAAAGACAACCATGAGATAGTACTGTTTGCAGATGATACCTCACTTTTATTCAAAGTGAAACGACGACAGCCGATTGATGACGATGTAGACAATGCTGTCTCAAAGATAGTTTATTGGTTTAGTGTTAACAATTTGCTATTGAATGAACGAAAAACTAAATGTATAAGATTTGTATTACCCAACGTTAAGGAGGTAAAAACCAGTGTAAAAATTAAAAATAAGAATGTGGACCTTGTAGTTGTTTCTAGGCATTACGTTGGATGCAAAGCTACAGTGGGACCCACATATAGATAAATTGTCGCGTAGACTGAGCTCTGCGGCTTATGCAGTAATGAAAATTCGTCAGATCACTAACATTGAAACAGCTAGACTTGTATACTTTACAAAAACACAAATGTTGAAAAAATTTCCACGAGCAGGATTTGAACCCGCACCCTTCTGACATACCGGGTCAGGTACTCTTCCAATTGAGCTATCGTGGTTCTAACCAGCAGCCCGCCGAAATTATTCAACACTATTTACTTTTTACTTTGAAAGCCAAAGGCGCTCATTCAATGTCAACAATAACATCTAATAACATCATTAACATCTGATCATAATATTGGGCAATTGGAAGAGTACCTGACCCAGTATCTCAAAAGGGTGCGGGTTCAAATCCTGGTCGTGGAAATTTTTTCAACATTTGCGTTTTTGTAATTTGTTCGCAACAAAATTTGCGTTAAAAAATTATATAAACATTGTATACTTTAGTTATTTCCATAGCGTAATGTCGTACGGCATTTTTATGTGGGGCAATGCTGCCGATATTCAAACTATCTTTGTGCTGCAGAAGCGGGCTATTCGAACAATTTATTACCTAAAAGCTGGTAATTCTCTCAGGGAGAGATTTAAAGATATTAATACAATGACAGTTGCATCACAATATATTTACGAGAACCTAATGTATGTTTATAAAAATATTGAAACTTTTTCTAAAAACAGTGATATTCACAATGTAAACACCAGAAATAAAAACGAACTAGCAGTACCTTATATTAGGCTCCACAAAGTAAATAATTCATTTAAAGGCCTGTGTGTGCGTTTTTACAATAAAGTTCCAAGTAATATCCAAAAACTAGATAGATATTAATAAATTTAAAATCGCCATTAAAAAAAGGTTTATAAAAAGCTTATTACCTAAAGTGTCTGATTACATTGAAGACAAAACAGCATGGGTTTAAAATGTTCCAATCACTCCAACAGGTATTTCTAATCTAAAATATTGTTGTATAACTTGGCAACGGCATATAATTTTGTGAATGTCGTTACATTTTATATTAAAGCTGTGGAGTTTCTTGCGCCCATTTTTCTCCACAGCTAAAAAAATTACGTCCTGAATGGGTAGTAGGTAAAAAAAAATTTGGACGATTCAAAAGCACTTTTCTAAAGTTTATTTGAATAAAAATATTTGACTTTGACTTTGACTTTGAAGCTACCATCTGAAAGATATCTACATGTGCAGGCGGATTCGGGGCGACTACGACTCGGGCGGACCCACCCCCGCGCAACGCACCCGCCCCGCCCGCGCAGTGAACGAACACCGATCGCTCCTGACGCGAAATACGCAATGCATAGGTATTAACAAATTTTTATAATGCGTAACAAATTTTTATAATGCGTAACAAATCACTCGGGCCAACTGCCTAACCCGAGGGTAGTTGGTACGAGATAGATACTTATATCATATTATCACTGATTTCCGGGACAAAAAGCGTCCCGCAGGGGGTCACGGCGCCGGCGAGACGCCCAAAATTGACCCAGAAACGGGACGTCCCGGAAAATCCGGGACTGTTGGCAAGCCTAATTACAACTGTTATTGCAGTAGTGAAAACGAGACGCACGTATAAACTCGTTGTCGTCTCGTTTTAACAACCGCAACAACTATAATACTGTAAGGGGATTGGTACCTAAAATCAACATTCTTTATATCAACTTTATCAACACCAAGGTCAACAGTGTAACAGGTCAACCATTTATTGTATCAATAATTTGTTATATCAATGGTTCATTAGATCAACAGATTATTTTGTCAACAATTAACTACATCAACAGTTTACGAGTTCAAATAGGTGTCAATTACGAGAATATGAGAAAAAAGAAACACTTCATATTATTATAAATATCAACGTTTATTTCACCCCAAGATCTACAGAAGACCTTTTTATAAATATTCTTATATTTACGCACAAGATATGATTTATGAATAGTAGGTACCTATGAGCTAATTAATAAAAAACTGACTAGGAAAATGAATATGAATGGAAAATACATAACTATTTTAGGATGAATCTTCCACATTTTGTTCATTTTTAAGTGAACTAAACGTTGATTTTTATAATAATACTAGCTGACCCGGCAAACGTTGTTTTGCCAATTATTTCTAGGGAATTTGTAGGGTAGAAAAAAATAACTAACTTATTGTAGTTAAGTGTGTGAGGATGTGTATATTAGTGAAAGAGGCATGGAGCGCTGTGAACGATGATAGAATATAAAAATAACAAAACACAAAAAAATTTTTTTTTAACTTTATTATAATAAAATTTTTATAATTTGAGGAGCTCGATGGCGCAGTGGTTAATGCGCCCGGACTGCGAGTGCTGAGGTTAAGCAACTTTCGCAAAGGCCGGTCATCGGATGGTGACCAAAAGTGTATCATCTCGAGCTTCTTCGTGCTTCGGAAGGCACGTAAAGCCGTTGGTCCCGATTGCATTAGCAGTCGTTAACAACCACCAATCCAGTACTGGGCCCGCGTGGTGGTTTAAAAGCCCGTTCTCCCTATCCATCCATAAGGAAGGCTCATGCCCCAGCAGTGGGGACATAAAATGAGCTGATGATGATTTTAATTTATTCCTATATATATCATTAATTACGACAATAACATTAACAAACAATATCAATCCATTAATGCTACAGTGTGTACAATATTTTTTGTTAGCCCATCTTTAGCTAACACAAACAAACTGGATGGTTTTGAAAAATAGGGGTGGGTGATAGAAGGGTGAAAATTTAGGGTTGAATGTATTTTTTGATGCCACATATTTTAAGCAAAAAAATTAAAAAAAGTCCAAAAAGGTAAAAAAATATTTTTGGGGTGGACCACCCTTATCACTTAGGGGTATAAAAAATAGATTACGACCGATTGTCAGACCTACCGAATATACATATAAAATTTCATAAAAATCGATCGAGCCGTTTTGGAGGAGTATGGCAACCTACATGTGACACGAGAATTTTATATAGGTATATTAGATAGAAGATAGAATATGTATACGTATTACTCTATCTTTATCTATCTATCTATATATATATATATGTATATTTTTATACGTATTTGGAAAGCCCAAGACACATGCACGAATAATGCGCAAGATGCTATGATCTACGTGCGCCATATATTACTTTCACGTGCAACCCAAAATGCATAGAAATCACTAATCTGTTATTATCCGGTCAATCATCCAGCGATCGTCATGACATAACAGCACGAGTGTTCAAGTAGAAACTCAAAGCGCTTATGAACTTCATTGTAAAATATCATGTCTTCAGAGACGTACGATGTACTCTGTAGAGTAGCAAAAGAGAGGACTGCCTTGAAAAAATAAGACCAGATGAAAGTAACTCAATAATTTGCGCAGAAATTCCCGAAGTAAATCTAGAATTGTATGAAATAGTGAAGAAAAACATGATTGACGATGATGAATTGATGATAGAACATGACCGTGTTGTGAAATCGATATGCATTACGCGTACCGTACCGATATTTTGACGCCTCACAGGGGGCATTTTCTTTAAATCATTCACATTAAATAACACTACGATAAACCTTCAACCACACGAAACACCGATATCTTTTGCAAAAAAAGCGGTAATGACAAAGAGTATTATAATATATTGGGATGACGTATAGTCCATTTGAAGTTGTCAAATGCTCTGTACGTCATTCAGTCACATTCATTCACTCACTCACTTTTCATAAAATGATATTTAAAAAAATCATACTTTACTAAAAATTTCTTTTTTTTCTTTTAATTTTCTTCTGTAGGTACAAACCTTGTCCTGACAATAACAAACTCAGAAAAAAAAGAATTATCTAATTTTGTGCAGTCGATCGGAAGTTATGCGCGTACATACATTTCAGTGATTCATATATATATAGATGAAGTGTTTCTTTTTTCTCATATTCTCGTAATTGACACCTATTTGAACTCGTAAACAGTTTATGTAGTTAATTGTTGACGAAATAATCTTTTGATCTAATGAACCATTGATATAACAAATTATTGATACAATAAATGGTTGACCTGTTACACTGTTGACCTTGGTGTTGATATAATGAAAGTTGATCTAAAGAATGTTGATTTTAGGTACCAATCCTTACTGTAAGTACTTAAACAATTTTTGACTTTTACTAGAGTACTGTAGTGGTACTGTATGACATTGTGGAAATTGAAACTTTTACCTGATGTAAGTTAACTTAGATTTTTTTATTTTGTTTTTTTCTTACATGTTGTGGTTGTCTTCTATATTTTTTGTGTTTATTTGTAATGGAAAGTGTCCTTTTATGATAGGGCATTTTCCAATATTTTTGACGCTGTAAAGGAGAAAAGAGCTGGACACTTGCTGAGTTTGTTGCCGGTTCTTCTCAGTACAAGATCTCCCGCCCAGAGTAGCCTTACGAACCGATGGCATAGTGACATTCACAAAAGCTACTTGTAGCCTAAAAACTAAATAAATGATTTTGAATTTTGAAGTAGGTATTTGACCGCGATCTCACCCACGAAGCTATGTGTAAGTGATGTTGCGACCTCTAGGTCCATCATCTTAATGTAGCATTGTAGCATACTTGTAAATCAACACTTCAGTCCCGTGACCACAACGGATACTGGTAGAATATAACCATTGAGTAGGTATTATATATATATTATTATAAAACTCTTCTGTCATGTGATTCAATGTCAATCAAATATATCTGTCAGAAGAAGAATTTTATTTCCGCTAATTTGCATTTTAGCTATTTAATTTATTTTTTGTGTTTTTGTATTAAAATAAGCAAGATGGTGCGGGACAGCAAGACGCAGCGGCGCTTAGACGAACCAAATATGAGTGACAAGACTCTTCTGGTGAGCGTCGAGGATCTGATCAACTTGGCCATGGGGCCGTCGGATGTAAGCTTTCCCAGTATTCAACATTTACAATTTACATCGCGATATGTGATGGGTTCGTGTAAGGAGTTTTATGCCCTTCTCCGGAATCCCTGTCGAGGCCTTCGGAACTGGATAGAAGGGCAAAAGTTGGGGGCCTCATAACCATCGGGCTTGCCCAGGGCCGCCGTCATTTGTAAGATGGATTTTTCCATGAATAAAAAAAGGACTGAAGGTGAAGAGCACGGCATCCAGAATCCTCAACCACTGAGGAAGAAACGGCTGCCATGTCTCTAACTGATACTAAATAACTACTAAAATGGTCGTTATGTCGACAGGTTTAGATATGGTGGTACTCGTTGGTAACTAGCCAAGCGGACTTAAAACAAACCTATCACCATCAAAACTCAGCACAGTAATGCGTACCCCCGGTGGGAATCGAACCTGAGCCTAGACCATTGGTTTAACCACTAGACTGATTACAGTCAAATGTGGTTAAACTTGAGCGGCGAACTCCTTCTCCAGCTACGTAGTTTATGCTTGCTGAAAAGGGTCTAACTGAAATTAAAACAAATGCTTCCTGTCTTATTACCGCCCTTAGCTGGTGGGATTTTATTTTCTTTCTAGATAACAATAACGTAGTGGACTGTATTCTTCTTATAGGCTGTAGGTTCTTCTTTCTTGATAGTGGACTGCAGGTTCTTCTTTCTTCGGATTCTTCAGTTGCGTCTTCCTCGGAGTGAGAGGGTATTCTGTTTGACCGATCCGTCTTTTATACAATATATACTTACGCCCGCTGGCGCTCCTACGGCATTGCCGGTGTTCGACCAATCAGAGCGCTCTATTGCTATTACTAAAATGGCGATATCGCTAGCCTTGTCTATTAAAGTAGCCCCTCTGATTGGTTGACCTCTTAGGCAAAATTTACATAATTGTTAGTAATTATCGTGATGCTAATTACCTTTTATGACTTATCGTAATTACATTATAAAGATAATTAAGTGATTCTAAGTTATAACAAAACAATTACATTAATGGCTATCTTAAAACACAATTCTAATTACGATTCCTATTTATACATCACCATCATCATCATCATCATCGGCCTATATTAGTCTACTGCTGGACATAGGCCTCCCCTAATGAGCGCCATAGCGCCCTGTCTTCGGCTTGACGCATCCAGCATCTGCCTGCAGTCTTTCGCAGGTCATCATCCCACCTGGCCGGAGGGCGCCCTACACTACGTTTACCGAGTCGTGGTCTCCACTCAAGAACACGTTTACCCCAGCGATTGTCGGTTCTTCGCCAGATATGGCCAGATATGGATATATATATATATATATATATAGTTATACATAATTTACATTGATTTTAATAGTGCGCCAGCCTACATTACGTGATAATTGATGATTACTTAGATCCATTTTATAATTAAAGTATTGTCGTGCAACATGACGTAAACATAATTACAGATACTACGCGACGTTACGCGTCTAATTACAATACCCGCACAAACATATGCATATGCTGACAATCTACCTTCAACTTTTTTGCGACTTCTTTTACAACACTAAGAACTTCTTGTTTGGGAAATTCCGGGACACCAGCTATCTCCAATGTAGAAACTAACATCCTTTGGTCGAACTCCTGAACACGCTGCTCCATGGCTGTGATACGAAGCTCCAAGTTCTTATTTTGGCTAAGGAGGTCAGAGTTCTTATTTACCAGAGTTTTAATAGTACTGGCTTGCTGTTTGACGGTATTTTTGAGATCTGCCAGTTGACTGTTCATGAACTCAATTGAAGACGTCAGGCTTTCAAGCTCGTCTTTAGCCACCTTCCTCATTTCACGGGTAATATCATTGAGCAGCTTTTTGGATTCCACTGCTAAAATTCTCTCATCCTCCCTGTCTTCCTCGTTCTCGGAGTCTTCTGGTAAGAAATAGGATGACCGTTTCGACATGTTACGTAAGCAACCGTCACAACTTCACTCCAACCCGTCGGAGTTACGAAGAGCTGCTAATTGTTTGTTAGTGAGTATCGCACAAGTCGCTGTCGCATGTACACATTTGTTGAATCTGCTACATTCGAGCCCAGGTAACCTTTGGGTGATGTTTTTGTTACAACATGAACACTTTTTTAAAACCATTTTCACTATGTGGGTACTTGAGAAAACTTTTAACACACACTGTTCGTACGATGGTCGCAGGACGAATGAATGGAAACAATAATTGCATAAGGACTAACGAGCTATGGCAGAACTTTTAAATCTATCTAGACTGTGTTCTTAAACTTCAATTCAGAATATTAAAAAAAATTGTCTCACCCAATATTAAAGAAAAAGTTAAGGGAAACGAAGTAGAACTATTTAGATACTGTAAGGTACTTCCGATACATACTAAAGTTATATATTGCCTTTTAAAAGAACAGTTCTTTAATAAAGATATCCAAAATGAAATATCCCACAATCAAACGCGTAAAAAACAAACAAAAGATTACTTACAACTAGGGCAACTAATGCGGTGAGAGAACCTCCCTGTATCTCATTCCTCGTCTTCTGAATAAGCTGGATCCATCTTTTGTGCAAAACATTACGGAAAGTAATATAAAAAGTAAACTTAAAACACATTTCCTCAACAACCTGTAGATGTCTCAACAAACACTAACACACAGATGTTTTTTGCACACAGGCTGGAGCAGATGCGATCGCTCGCTGCAAGGCATTTGCTTGTTGCAGCCTATTCATTCATTTATTTAATGTAGTACTGATGTCGTCATAGAAATATATTTTTTAATTTAATGTTAAGTTCAAGCATTCCGGGCAAACCTCAGTGGTTTTTGGTCTGCTGCTTTTTGGTCTGCTGACATATGATGCAAAAATATTGTATGTTTTTAGTGTAAATAAATCAAAAATTAAAAAAAAATATACTAAAACTGGTGAAGGACGCGGGAAGCCGCTGGATGCGAGCAGCACAAAACCGGTCGTTGTGGAGATCCTTGGGGGAGGCCTTTGTCCAGCAGTGGACGTCTTTTGGCTGAGATGATGATGATGATGATGATATTAAAACTTATTGATGTGGCGACATGAAATGTGACCCACCTATGATAATTGCGACACTTGTGTCCTAACAACAATGGTTTACTTGACATAGTACATACATGATTCATTCCAATAAGATTCTAATTAATAAAAATGTAATATTAACTTATGACTACATTTAAACGCTAAGTTACGAAACAATATAATAATAATGTGCTTATCTATTCCTACGCTAAAAATAATTCTTTATTAAAAATACCTAACTATCTATTTACTTAGGGCTAAGCGTAGTTTGTCCGTAACACTTGCTTAAACCAAAAACAAGGTAAAGCCCAACCGTCCATCGTAGGATTGGTTACACAAGTTCATGTTCATTAAGTAATGCAATTTATACATTTTAGGTAAACAAAGTTAACTTCAAACTTGTTCAAACTATACTTCATATCCTTGCGAGGCAAATGCGGTTGCTCGAACAGCAAGTCGAGATTCGGATTGCTGACGAAAGAGCAAGTAGAGAGACCTCGCCCTCATTAGAGGATATTAGAGAAGGTCGCGAGGGAAGAAAGCGACGCCGTTCTAAAGATAGAGCTGCTAAAGTTTCAAAAGATAGAGGAAAGCCTGAGAGGGACAAGGAGAGCCCGGTAAAAGATAAGGAAAAAGGTGAAAGGGCTATCTCTAAAGAAAGAGAAGCAGCTGATAAACAAAAGGACAAGGAAGAAAGGGCTACATCAAAAGAGAGAGATAAAGCATCAAAGGAAAGGGAAAGGGAAGAACGGGCTGCTGAAAAAGACAAAGAGAAAGCTGAAAGAGCGACTTCAAAAGAAAGGGAGAAAGAAAACAAAGAAAGAGAGAAAGCCAATAAAGCTGCTTCTAAAGAAAGTGAAAAAGAACATAAAGAAAAAGAGAAAGCTGAAAAGTCTGCTGAAAAAGAAAGAGATAAAGCTGACAGAGCAGCATCTAAGGAACGAGAAAAGGATGAAAAAGCTGCTGAAAAGGATAGAGCGAAAATGGAAAAAGAAAAAGATAGAGCTGACAAGACATCCGCTAAAGAAAAAGAAAGAGAAGAGAAAATGTCAGCTAAGGAAAGAGAGAAAGCTGATAAAGAAAAAGAAAAAGAAGAGAAAATGTCAGCTAAGGAAAGAGAGAAAGCGGCTAAAGACAAAGAGAAATATGAAAAGATGACGGCTAAGGAGAGAGAAGCAGCTGATAAAGCGGCTGCTAAGGAGGCGGAGCGAGAGGCGCGCGCGAAATCGGTATGTGTCATTCATTATTTATTTACTTTTTCACACTCTCTTGCTTTTCATCATCGTTATAATCCTCGTATAAACGTCCCACTGAACAAATAGCACATCGAGAGATCGTAGTTATTAAGGTGTTCGCAGTCCAGACGGATTGTGCGCAGAATGCTGAAAACGCATAAGATTAAGTGCCAGTTGGACCCCAGTAATTAGTAAACGTATGAAGATGAACTGGGTATAACAGTACCTTAATTGACGTTAATTAATAGGAGTCTATTATTTAATTGGTTGTATTTCAGACAGAGCGATCAAAGGGTAAACCCGGTCCCGATACGAATATAAACATTTCAGGTATTTATTGTTTTGTAAAACATTTTTATAACACTTTGCTTTTTGTAATTTTATTTCACTTAGTAGTAAATGATGATAAGTTCAAAGAAGGAAGACAAGATGGTGGTTACTGCCAGGCGGCCTTAGAACAAGCCCAAATCAAACTCGAAATCTCTGAGTCAGTGACCAGTGTTCTACTCACTACCCACAGAATAGAATAGAAGACGAAGTGGTTTGTACACCGGTTTTCATGGTGTCGCCATCTCAGAGGTCCCGGTCAGGTCAATTTAGAAATTATTGTTTTTCTAAATTGTCTCGGGTCTGGGTATTTTCTATGTAGGTATAATAAGAATGTATTTAAAGTATGTTTATCCGTTTTCTAGTAACTATTTAACGAGTTTCATCACGAAGCTTCTCTTGGGCTAGATAATTGGTGTGAGTGTAGGAAAGTTTATTTATTTATTTAATAAACAAGGTGTTTGAAAATACCTCTATAATCCGGAATAAAGGGTACAAAAGTCAAAGTCGAAGTCGAAATTTTTTAATCTAATAAACTTAAGAAAAGTGTTTTTGAATCGTCCAAACATTTTTTTACTTACTACTCTTTCAGGGCGTTAACCCTTTTTTAGCTGTGGACAGTGCATAGAGCCCCGCAAAATTATTAAACGTGCCTGAATGACAATCGTGCAATGTGACAATGCTAGCTAAGCTGAAATAACATTATGTTGTTGGTCGACGACCTCACGGTCCAATCGAAACAAAACACAAAACATTTTGGCAAAAAATAATGTATTCAATACATTTAAAATGTTTATATAATTTTTAACGCAAATTTTGTTGCGAACAAATTACAAAAACACGGTTACCTATTGAAACGCATAACGTTTTTAGACATAAACTGAAAATGCATAATGTTCATGGCCATAATCGTCACTTGCCATAAGTCTTTATAGCATAACTTCATAACGCATATTATCATATGGCCGAAATCTGTAAGGCATAATCATGGAAAGGCATAATTGCAATAATCATAATTAACAAAAGGCATAATTTAAATTTGCCATAATATTTAAAAGGCATACATTTTATCATACACGTTATCATGCATGCATGCAGCAAGCATGCAGCTAACAAGCGTGCGGCATGCAAGCAGCATGCAAGCAAGCAAGCAGCATGCAAGCAAGCAAGCAGCATGCAAGCAAGCAAGCAGCATGCAAGCAAGCATGAAGCATGCAAACAAGCAAGCAGCAGGCAAGTAAGCTAGCAGCATGCAAGAAAGCATGAACCATGCAAGCAAGCATGCAACATGCAGCAGGCATGGTTTCTGTCACGGCTCCGGCGCTGCGGGGCTCCGGCGTTCCCACGCGAGCTTATCGTCGCAGATGGTTTTCGCTCTCCACCACCAAACCAAACCACCTGCTCCTCAGCTCGCGGGCCACCTCGTCCCTCCGCGCCTACGCGCTTTTAAATTATACTCTAGGGGTAGGGCAGATAAAGTCTTGTCGTAGTCCACGTAGTCACGTAAAGTCGGATTTGCAGCGATTCGTTTCTGTCACTGACTTTTGTAGCACAACATTACTAAAAACACAACGTATTAACTTCTTAAGACTATATTTTAAATCAAATTAAGGTTAAAATGCTATTTATATAAAAAATACATAATTTAATTTAGTAAAATTATAGCAAGTGAATAATATACGTAATGTTGTTATAAGAAGTGTATTTAGACCAAGTAAAAATTATATCCAATGAACGTTATTGTTATCGTTTTGTTGCGGAAACCACTATTCACACTCTCTGCTACCGTTTAAAATTAGGTTACACCTTAAAATCCACAAAATCCACTCACAGTTCCATGCCGCTCCCGCCGTCCAGAACGGGATCCATATGGTCTGATGGGGCCTGAATCCGAGTCCGGGTCTTCTCGGGTTCCCTAATCACACCCAACGGCTACCCCGAAGTGCACTTTCCCCCGAGGAAATACCTGTTTTCTCCAGCAGCGAAGACGCCGACATCCAACCATGGAATGGCGAATTGTACTCCCGATGCGATTCGCTTACGACTTACACACACACAAGACACAGATTGCACAATACACTTAATTTGAATAATACGGCTCCAAATGCCCTTATTACTGCTTAAAATCTATTTAATTATCAACACACGATAACCTATAAACCAGCCCTGTTGTTTTTCCGAAACAAGTCCCAAAAAAAAAGAGAACAATTAGTGATGGGGCCATTATGCCACTAAATAAATTGAATATCGATAATCGATTCCCAAATCGATCCGTCCATAATGCAAATCAAAGTTTTATTTCCAACAAAAATAAATGCCTGTTTATTTGCAACATCCCGCCACCCAAAGCGGACGTACCGCTTTCTAGTCTGAAATCTTAAACTAGTCAACCGGTAATCGAGCTAAGGTCGCGACTGCGCGATTTAGCACTGATCCATCAACCAACACTTGCGCCACACGCGGAGTCCGTCCGCGCCCCAGATTAACTTTAAAATGCGACCTCGTCTCCAAAATAACGATGGCAAATTAGCCTCTTTTAATAAAACCAGATCCCCCTCCGAAGGGGGCGACGTCCGGTCTGTCCACTTTACACGCTGCTGCAATAAATGCAGATACTCCAGTGACCAACGACGCCACAAGTCCTGACTCATTTGTTGTATCATTTGAAAACGAGACATCCGGTGTCTGCGTTCATCCTTCCAGGGATACTCAGGCAGGGCAGTGAGTGGCTGACCGACCAAAAAATGACCAGGGGTCAGGACTTCCATGTCATTTGCGTCAGAGGAGAGTGGACAAAGCGGACGCGAGTTGAGAACCGCCTCAACCTTACAAAACGCAGTTGTAAGTTCCTCATACGTGAGGGTAGTTTCCCCGACTACCCGGCGCAAGTGGGTTTTTGCTGATTTTACCGCGGCTTCAAATATCCCGCCCCAGTGGGGACAGGCTGGCACACTAAATCGCCATGTGATTCCCCGCTGTGCGAGAGCTTGACTTATGCTACTACAATTTTTATCCAGAAAATCGTTCACATCTTTTAAGTAGTTGGCAGTGCCTCTGTAGTTGGTACCGTTGTCGGACCGAATGAGAGAAGGTAAACCCCGTCGCGAAACAAAACGATCCAGCGTGGCGACAAAGGCTTCCGTAGACAGAGCCGAAACCACTTCCAGGTGGACGGCCTTAGTGGCCAGGCAGACAAAAACGCACAGGTATGCTTTCGTGACCCTAGTGTTACGATAGGCTGTGGTTCTCACCAGAAACGGTCCAGCAAAATCCGTACCGACCCCGTCGAACGGCCTAGTAGTCTGACAAACCCGGTCAGAAGGGAGATCCCCCATCTGTGGCTGCATAGTTGAGGCCTTCACCCGATAACAAGCCACACACTTAAATAACACGCTGCGAACCACTCTCCGAGAGGACAAAATCCAGAACTCCCTCTATAATATCGCCAGTAACGCATTACACCCCGCGTGAGCGTTTTTCAGGTGTCTATCCGAGACCACCAGTTCTACCAAAGGTCCTCCTTTGGGGAGTAGCAGAGGATGACGGCTACCGAAGGGCAGGTCGGCATTTTTGAGGCGACCTCCAACGCGTAACAGTCCATCCGCATCCAGAAATGGGTTGAGCCGAGAGATCGCTCCCTTGAGCTTTGCGCGACCGACGCGCAAAATCTTCAGTTCGGCCTCGAACCGGTCAGCTTGAACCAGCCGTATCAGGGCCAACAGTGAACTCCTGCGTTCCTCAGCACCCGCCACGGGTGATAACTGCCTCTTGTCTGGATGGCGGCAGTTATGTAGAAATCTCCGGATCCAGCAAGTTACACCTAGCAATTTGTCCAGTTTGCTGTATCGAGCCGTCAACCAATTCGGATCTGGCCTTGACTCGTTTGTTGTCACCAAAACTTCCCTAGAGAGCCATCGATCATGGTGACCGGCCATGATGACTCACCCTCCTTTAACCACTCTGGACCCCACCAGAGAGCATGCTGCACCAATTCCGGCGCGGTGCAGCCCCGAGAGGCACAATCGGCAGGATTCCAGGGGCCGGGAACGTGCCTCCAACAAATTTCGATGCCCGAGTTCTGTACCTGAGATACCCGATTGGCCACAAACGTTTCCAATACGTGGGGTGCCCCGCGTAGCCATGCCAGAGCTACCTGACTGTCAGACCAGGCGTAGACATTCCGGATGTCCACCGTAGACGTCAGTTCCTTGTGCACGTGGCACAACAGTTTGGCCAATAGATGCGCCCCGCAAAGCTCCAGCTTCGGGATTGTCAGCCTAGTTTTGAGGGGAGCCACCTTGCTTTTAGCCAGAAGCAAGGAGACGGCGACTCGACCCTTCGAGTCCACCGTTCGCAGATACACCACTGCGGCATACCCTCGTTCTGACGCATCGCAGAAGCCATGTAGGCTTGCCCTGTATTTGCCCCGCGGCAAGATCCGCCGCGGCAACGCCACCTGATTGATCGCCTCGATCGTAGAGATCAGAGCGAGCCAAGTGTCGAGTGAGAGCCCTACCAGTGGCTCATCCCACGAGACTCCGAGTGTCCACAGTGTTTGCAATAAACACTTCGCCATAAAAATGCACGGGCTGATCCATCCATTTGGATCAAACATCCGAGCGATGGTGGAAAGGACCGTCCTTTTCGACCAAACTCTTGTAGTTTCCAGTTCTACCCGGAATGTGAAAATATCGTGAACCGGCTGATATTTAATTCCCAAAACGGCGATAGAGTTCGGGTCCCCTGCGTCCTCGAATAGCTGAGGATTCTGTTGGTGATCTTCCGGAATCCCAACCAGAAGCTGTGGCTCGTTGGATAACCATTTTCTCAACTCATAAGCACCAGCCGCGAGGAGTCCGATCAGCTCATTCCTGATGATGAGCGCCTCCTCCAGAGAGGCTGCCCCTGTGCAGATATCATCTACGAACACGTCACGTGTCAGTACAGCGGCTGCCCGGGGAAAGCGAGCCCGTTCCTGCTCCGCCAGTTCCAGCAGTGACCGGATGGCAATGAAGGGACTCGACTTCAGGCCGTACGTGTTGGTGTTGAGCTCGTAGACGGTGATGGGATCCTCCGAATGTTCCCTCCAGAGTATTAACTGAAACCTCCTGTCCGCAGGATGTATTACTGTTTGGCGGAACATCATCCGGATGTCCGCACCGATCACCACCTGGTGTCTTCGGAAATTTAAAATGATGTCGACAATGTCCCGATGTAACTTCGGACCAGAATGGAGACATTGGTTCAATGAAACTCCAGTCGACGACGGTGCCGATCCGTCAAAAACAGTCCGTAGTTTTCCAGATGAGGCCTTCAACACCGCGTGGTGAGGCAAGAAAAAATGATCTGTCGTTGTCCAGTCGACAGTCACCCGCGACATATGCCCCAAGGCCTCGTATTCTCGCATGAACTCGATATACTTTTCCCGAAGTACCGGATCGCGAGACATACGACGCTCCATGGACAAGAGTCGTTTCTCTGCCAACGCCCTCGATTTTCCCAAGAGAGGTGGACAGTCGATAAAGGGCAGTCGAGTTTCGATCCTACCCGACGCCATCCGGCGTGTGTGATCCTTATAAAAGGTTTCGCACTCCACATGCTCCGGATCCAGACGGGAGACCATGGGAGGCTCTTCCAGTTCCCAGATTTTTTGCATCGTCCTAGCGATGGAGGTAGTAGCGACGACAGGTGAGACATCCCGCGTCTCCTGGTCGAAAACCGGTCCCATTAAAACGTGTCCAAAGATGGTAGGTATAGCTACCAACGAAGAGCGGCCCAGAATCCGCTGAGGCCCTAAAAGGATCCAGCCCAGTACATCCGCTCCCAATATGAGGTCCACCGGAGCCGGCTCCTCGAAATGAGGGTCTGCCAGCATGAGACCTGATGTGTCAGACATTGCGTCCCGCGGAATGTCTGTCGGTGGATGCCAACTCAGCAGATTGTCGAGTACGATCACGACCGCCGCAATCCGTATCGAAGCGGAATGCACAGGAGAGAAGAAAATGTGGGTCTGACCGGACAGACCCCCCACTTCTGTATCTCCGACTCCCCGAATCGGAACTGAGGGAGGCGCGCACTCCAGACGTAGGCGCCTCGCTACCCTCGTAGTAATTAAGCAGCCCTGTGCCCCAATGTCTAGGAGGGCTCGTATCCGGACGAAGTCCCCCCTAGGTCCCCAAACGCGTACCTGCGCGATGGGCAAAAGAACCGTCCTTGGTTCCGACGTAGCCCGACCACAGGCTAGTCACGCGTCAGAGCCAGCAGCCGACCCTGTCGAACCGTGATGACTCGGCCAGTAAGTCGGACGTGTGCAGGCCACCATCCGGGGTGGTGCGTATCCAGCTGCCCTACCATACCGGTGATAGGGTGGGTGGTATTCCAACCTCGGGTACTCGTGCAGTACCGGTGAGAACTGTTGACGGTTCTCATGTCGTTGTTGTTCCGGTAACGGCGGCGGAGGATACGCGTACGAGTATCCGGGTGTTGGTTCCGGAGGTGGGGCTCCCTGTACCCAGTGGCCCTTAGAGGCACCAACTCCTGGTGTTGGTCGCGCCGGGTGCCGGTTTGTAACCAGAACCTGGCTCCGTTCCGGCGGTCCCCAACTCACCTGAGCCGGGGTGTACGAAGGGTTGTAGTGTGGCGGCCGTGGCGGACTCCGTCTTTCCGGAGGCGGAGTTGACCCCGGCCCCAAACCGCCACCCGTGGGAGATCCCCTCTCCCGAACCGGTGCTGAGCCCTCAGCACTACGGGTGCACAGTAAGCGATGGTGCGGTCCGCCGCACACATCGCAAGGCCTCGCCTGGGGACACTCATTATACCTATGTCCTCCCAGGCAGGCATAACACAATCCTCGTGTCCGGACGAGGTTTCGGCGCTCTTTTGTGGGCAGCCCGAGAATTGCTGGACATAGCTGTTCCAAGTGCTGCTGTCCGCAAACCCGGCATCCAGAACCGGGGTTGATGGCGGCCGCAGCCACCAGCCTGCCGCGACCCTTCACTGGGTTGCGTGGCGGCTGGGCGCCGTAGACTCCGGAAGTGCGGGCCGGCGCACTTGTCGGAGCCTCCTGGGAGGCTAGCTGGTTTTCCAGCAGGCCAGCCTCCTCTTCCAGGAACTCCAGAAGTTCCCCTATCGAGGGCAGAACGCTGCCGAGATCCTTGTGGACCAGTCGATTCCGCTCGAACTTGTCCCTCATCTCCTGCGACAACTTGGCCAGAACTATGTGCAGAAGAAGGAAGGACCACTGGTCGACGGGCAGTCCGAGCGTCCTTAACCCGTTTAAGGACACGGTGAGCGGGGTGATCAGCTGCGTCCTCAGCTGAGCCCTATGGTTGACCCTCGGCAATCCCAGCAGATGGGTCACGTGCGCGTCCGCCTGAAGATGCGGCTTTTCGTACCGCTTCTCCAGCAGCTGCATGGCGGTGTCGTAGCTCGCATCCTGCAGCTCCAGATGCTGTACGAGCTGTCTGGGTTCTCCGTCTAGGAAGGAACGGAGATATGCCAGCTTTTCGGCCTTGGTGAAATCCTTCCGAGTATCCACCAAGGCCAAAAACATGTTCCGGAATCTAGCCCAGTCCCGCATACATCCGGTGAAATGCGGGACCTCCAGGGCACCCAATCTTCCCATGGCGCTGGGTCCAGGGGTGTGGAGCGAAGCGGGGCGCGCAACAGGCTTCCCCTCCCGCAGTCGCTCGATGTCCTTCACCCGCTGAAGGACCTCATCGTAGATGTCTTGGATGTGCTCCAGATCCTTGACATATTGGGCGTGGAGGGCCAGCTCCTTCTCCCCGACCGGGTCGGTTGACAATAGAGCGGTTACCGACCGCTCGGCCAACAAGAAACGACCCTGCATTTCTTTCGAACGCGTCTCCAAGGCGTCCTCCCGGTTAGGCCGATCTATTAATGCAAGCAGCCCGGTGAACCACCGGAGCTGCTGAGCCAACTCCTGCCGTGACGCTGTCATTATAAATAACTTAAACTAAATAAACCTAAACACAAAATTAAAACGAGTCAACGAAAACACGGAATCGATTATCCCGAATCGACTCGATGCTTTCAATTGAAAGAAATTGAATAACAATTAACGTTCCGAGAAATGTCCCAGCCCAAATACAACGGTACTACCAACCTTACAATTCAACCGCACCTGTCCCGGAAGTGCGATTTTACACGAAATGAGCTTAACCTATTACGAACTAACAAAATACACAAAATTACACCGATTAACCTAGAGGTCCGGTAGTAACCACGCTCTGCTACCAAAATGTTGCGGAAACCACTATTCACACTCTCTGCTACCGTTTAAAATTAGGTTACACCTTAAAATCCACAAAATCCACTCAGTTCCATGCCGCTCCCGCCGTCCAGAACGGGATCCATATGGTCTGATGGGGCCTGAATCCGAGTCCGGGTCTTCTCGGGTTCCCTAATCACACCCAACGGCTACCCCGAAGTGCACTTTCCCCCGAGGAAATACCTGTTTTCTCCAGCAGCGAAGACGCCGACATCCAACCATGGGATGGCGAATTGTACTCCCGATGCGATTCGCTTACGACTTACACACACACAAGACACAGATTGCACAATACACTTAATTTGAATAATACGGCTCCAAATGCCCTTATTACTGCTTAAAATCTATTTAATTATCAACACACGATAACCTATAAACCAGCCCTGTTGTTTTTCCGAAACAAGTCCCAAAAAAAAAGAGAACAATTAGTGATGGGGCCATTATGCCACTAAATAAATTGAATATCGATAATCGATTCCCAAATCGATCCGTCCATAATGCAAATCAAAGTTTTATTTCCAACAAAAATAAATGCCTGTTTATTTGCAACAGTTATATCCTTTGAAATGAAATACACCCCTTAAAACAACTTAAGATTAGTTATGTCGATACAAAATTATGAATGTTAACAGTTATGCATAGTAAAGTTATGCGTTTTAAAGTATGCTTAATAAAATTATGTCAAACAAAAATATAGATTTTAACGATTATGATTTTTTTACATTATGCCTTTCAACAATTCGGCGTTATTATGTTTATGCATAATAAAGTATTATGCCAAAAAATATTATGCTTTTTGATTTTTATACCATATGATGTATGGCAATCGAAATTATGACAACAAACAGTATGCGTTTTAAAGTGTCACCCAAAAACACAAAATGCTGAAAAAATTTCCACGAGCAGGATTTGAACCCGCACCCTTCTGACATGCCGGGTCAGGTGCTCTCCCAATTGAGCTATCGTGGTTCTAACCAGACCGCCGAAATTATTCAACACTATTTACTTTTTTTTTTTACTTTGAAAGCCAAAGGCGCCCATTCATTGTCAACAACTACCGTCATTAACATCTGATCATAATATTTTTACGATTTTTAAGATCAGTTAAGAAGTAGGCAAGCTATTTATAAAATGTTTATATAATTTTTAACGCAAATTTTGTTGCGAACAAATTACAAAAACACAAATGCTGAAAAAATTTCCACGAGCAGGTGTGTCAGAAGGGTGCGGGTTCAAATCCAAAATATTATGATCAGATGATAATGACGGTAGTTGTTGACATTGAATGGGCGCCTTTGGCTTTCAAAGTAAAAAAAAGTAAATAGTGTTGAATAATTTCGACGGTCTGGTTAGAACCACGATAGCTCAATTGGGAGAGCACCTGACCCTGCCTTCTGACATAACGGGTCAGGTCGGGTTCAAATCCTGCTTGTGAAAATTTTTTCAGCATTTGTGTTTTAAAATAAATTTATTATTTTGTTTGGAGAAGTGGATCTTCGCAAATACGAATATACATATTATCACAGAACTCTTTATTTTGGTTGCATCGCTCAGTTTCGGTATTATACACCTATTATAAAACATTCTGTTTACAACATTTAAGTACAAGTTAACAAAATAAAATTTTTACTCTACTATTCACTCTTGGCCTAAATCTCACCTGTCTCACTTCACGTACCCTAGATTCATTTATTAGTACCTAGTGTATTTTGGTAAGTTTTAAAATAAATTTCAATAGGTACGGTAACATTACAATTAAAGAGGACAAAATGTATTTCCTGCTTATTATAATAAATTTATTAGTTAAAAAAAATGGTATTCGATGGGAATAGATCAGAATCGAACCCAGGACCTCTGGGTCTGACACCGGTGGTCTTAGCCACTAGACCACAGAGGCGGTAAAAATAATAGGCATACCTAGGATACCTATACGCTATAAGCATTAAACATTGATATTGTAATGTTCCGCCTAAGATTGAAATACTTTCCTTGTGTAACACTAATTATGCTATTTCGTAATCATTGCGTTTTTCCTTGTACATTTTTTTTGCAGAAGTGGACCGGCAGAAAGAGAAGGTGTTAGTTGGTAAATATAACGAGTTGCTGACGAGGTGTGAATTGGTTTTTGTGTTTGTCAAATATCGTGCTTTAACTTTCAATTTGTCTTTCAGTCGAGAAAGGGCCGACCACGCGCACCGGTAAGACTGCTTGGCGTAACGTATGGCTTTTTCGATAATATTATATTCAGAACAAGAGTTGTGCTCTTTTGTAAGTAAGCGGTGACTGGAGTGTGTGGAGTCTGTAGGTATTTGTTTTAGCCAGAAGGTTTATTAGAATTTTAGTAAAAAAATACGAAAATGCCCAAGAAGGTATATTTGCGTGAAACCTAACACGAACTGTTAATTTTATGCAAAAACTACACGTTGAAGTGAAACACTTTATATAGCTGCTTTATAGGTTACTAGCTTTTGCACGCGGCTTTGCTCACGTGGGTACACGACTTGTATTCATTCGTATTAAAATTATGATGATGATGATGATTTGACAATTTGTTTACATTCTGAGCGACCGTCCAGTAGCGTGTTGCCTCTTATAGTGCTGTTTGGGTAAAAAACTAAGGCCCGATTTTTCAAACCTCAGATAAATTTTATCCAACGAATAACATTACCTATGACATATTCTCTTCTTATGTGTAAATCTTATGTCAAAATTATTCAATGAATAAACTTTGTCTGACGATTGGTAAATCAGCCCTAAATATGTCACGTCATTTCAACATTAAGATTTTAGTTTTTTATTCACATTTTTATTCAGCCCATCCATTCGAGCTAGAATTAGTAAAAAGTGTCGTGACACAAAACAACGTAATAAAGATCACTCTGTATAACTAAAATTGGTCCGCTTTGAAACCTCTTGTACTAATTGCCATTCATTTTCCAATATTCTGAAACACTTCATAATTTCTTACCAGGCCAAACCAAAATTTAAGGAATGACAGATTTCCATACAAACTCTCCACCCTTATTTCACCTACTTACCGATAGACTTATTTCACACCTCTAGGGAAGGTTTTTCAAAAAATGCTAGAACAAGTCATTCTTTATTTTTATTGAAAAATCTATAGATCGATTGAATTATTCCTTTTTATAGTTATTACTTTAAAAATAACGATTTCCCCAAAAAAACTTTTTCCTTTTTTACAGAGACATATTATTCTTTATTTCTTTATAAAAAGCGAAATACCAATGAAAATTGTTTGTTACTAAGTATAATAAAATTGTGTCTTCAAAACTGACGGAATTTCATACAAACTTTCACCCCTCTTTGACCCCCTTAGGGTATGATATCCATAAAATCCTTTATTAGTGGCTGGTTACGTCACTCCGAATTTTTTTTTATTTTTTTTTTATGGTAAAAGGAGGCAAACGAGCAGGCGGGTCACCTGATGAATAATATCGAATTTCATTTAATTAGCTTCAGCGGTTTTGGCTCGGCAATGATGAATCAGTGGCGTACCGCAAGGCTCGCACCTAGGGCCTTTGCTGTTTATTATATTTATAAATGATATAGCACAGCATCTGACATGCCCCTGCTTACTTTACGCTGACGATCTTAAAATCTATATGACAATTAAGAATTCTCATGACTGCTTCAAACTGCAAAGTAATTTGACTTCTCTTGCTACTTGGTGCACTGATAATCGAATGCTTTTAAACACAAACAAATGCTTTAATATCTCTTTTGGAACTGCTAAACATAAAATACATTTTGATTACGTTCTTGATGGTTTGACTCTCGAACGGAAAATAGTTGTCAAAGATCTCGGGGTTTACTTTGATGCTAGCCTGACTTTTCGTCCCCATTACGATAACATCATTTCTCATGGTAACCAACTTCTTGGGTTTATTTCTCGTTCCACTAAAGATTTCAGAAATCAGAATACCTTTTTATATCTTTATTATTCCCTTGTCAGAAGCATTTTGGAGTATGGATCTATCATTTGGTCTCCATATTATGATGTTCACTCTAAAAGTATTGAAAGAGTGCAGAAAAAAATTCTCAACATACTCAGTTACAGGTTTCATTTGGGACGTAAATATAAATCATACAGTGCAAAACTCGATAAATTCAAAATTTCCTCGCTTGCTTCCCGTCGCCAATGTCATGAATTAATTTATCTCTACAAAATTGTAAACTCGCATATCGATTCACCATCTATTCTATCACAGCTCAATTTTAATATAAGCTATAAATCCCGAAGTTCCTCCTATAAATTATTTTGTCTTCAAGTATACAAAAACAATACCTCATTTTATAACCCGTTAACTAGAATGTGTCGTCTATACAACGAAACTATTGCTGGACATTTTTCTTTGGACATTTTTGATAAGAACCTATACAAATTTAAAAAAGAAGTTCAAGCTGCCCTTGCTTGAATATCTTTCAATACATTTGATTAATCTAAACATTTCAACATTATTATTATAATTATTTTTTTTTTTGTTTTTCTTTAGGAACCTAGTATAAACCTAGAATATCTATACTGTATTAACCCTTATTTTTAGTACCTGTATACCTACTTGGATCTTATTGTGCCTACATCTTAAGAGTTATGGTTTAGTTCAATGTATAAGTGTAATACAAATTAAGTGCATGCTTAGACTGTAACTTGTTTTGTAAGCCTTAATCAATAAATAAATAAATAAATAAATAAATCAGTCAGTCAGTACAAGTCATTCATTATACTAAGCATATATGGTTATACATAATTAACTATTTTATTTTTGCCGCTGGATGCGAGCAGCACCCAATCGGTCGTTGTGGAGATCCTTGGGGGAGGCATTTGTCCAGCAGACGTCTTTTGGCTATTCGTGAGTGTCGAAAGTATAAACTTGAACATCTAAATACAATAGTGTCGAAGATATAAAGCAAGTAAAGTAAATAGCCTATAACTGTCCCACCGCTGGGCAAAAGCCTCCGTCATTGAAATAAATTCATCGCTACAATTAATGGGTTACGGCTTTAACTATAAATATGTAATATTTTTTCAACACCTTTTCCATTCTAAACATCAATTCCATTTGGGTAGAGGACTCTCGCCGCAAAAGCATTGAGGTGGTGACGCGCTCCCAATTCAACATCGTGGAGACCATGATCAGGGAGCTGCAGAAGCAGGCCGGGCCGCTGCCGCCGCCCGCGCTGCCCGACAACAAGCAGCTCCGGGACGAGCTCGCGCGCGGCAGCGCCTCGCTCACCGACACCATGCAGGCCATGCAGGTGATGCGGCTTATTACTGACCCCTACTAGCGTTACAAACCTGCAAGGTTGCACGAGACAGCCACCGCCGCAACCGGCGCTGTTCCAATGTCTAGCAGGTCACGAAAAGAGATTTAAGATAATACTCAAACCATCATCTCCAATTAAAATGCAGCGTATTTAAACAGTTAACGCCCTCATAGAGCTTAGCAACCTAAAAATAATCACC